>CM043865.1:70127953-70787537 GCA_023846275.1 Vanilla planifolia | reverse complement strand
ATCTAGGCTACACACCCTAAAGGTTTTGGCCTAAGTTTTGACATATTTGTGTGCATCTTCATGAAGCTTGCTACATAGGCATGCTTGCACTCCTATTGCATGCACCTGCACAGGCTACTTGTTCTTCATAGTTAGGTAGCAAACTACCCTAAGTGCCTATAGCTATATGCACCAGCATCCATGTCTTTTTTCTAGTACTCTTACTGGTTGTGTAAACTTAAGGTTGCCAACCTGTTATCATAATTGCCATAGTTGTGCATGCTTACCTTTGTGTCTATCACTTGTGCCTTTATTTTGCTTGTGTAGAACCTTTTAGCATGTTCTATGGAGGTTGCATAGGTACATGACCTAAAAACATTTCTGGCATGAACAAAAATTTACCAAAAAAAAAAGTGGTTTGAGGAGACTATGTATTGGGATGCACTTAGGAATGTTGGAAAGGTGCTTTATATGTTATAAAAGGGGAGTTATGGATAAAGTTGAAGATTTGTAGCAAATTTGACCCTTTTAGTCAATAATATTTGAGATATTATCAATATAATTCTAGAATAGTTAGTATATTAACATTGCTATTATTAGGATAGAAGTGTTATTCATTGATGGATGTATTTCTGGTTATTAACTTGTGCATCATTGTGTTATTTTTAAATCTAGCCCAAACAAATCTAAAATTTTAAGCAAATTAATTAATTTTAAATTAAAAAACTAAGATTAAAAAATAATTAACAATAAAACTAAAACTTTATCTAATTATTAAATCATGTTAATTTAAAGTAATTTTAAGGAAAACACAATAATAAAATGAAGATATACTAAGTTTATTAAGTGTGGCACATGACCTAAAGTATGTACATTGGTAGCCATATGTTTGGGTTAAAAACCACTGCATTACACTAGGTTTGTATTAGAGATCTAGGTTTCTCTTTATGTTCATTGGAAAATATTATGGTTGCAAGAATTAGTCACTTATATGAGGATAAGTTGATTAAATATTAATAATTTAATTTTATTCTTTAAATATGGAATGTTTTAAATTAAAATATGAATTTTTGTATTGCATTAAAATGTTTGTTGGCTTATAAAGTGACTTATATTTTGACAATAAATGCATAATTGGGAAGAGTTCATTTAGGTGAATTATTTAAAATTTTTTGAGATTAAAGAATTTTTTAAAAGAAAGAAAAATTAAATGGATTAGTTGAATAATTAAAGATTCAATGGTTATCACTTTTAAGCTAATGAAGAATTAAGCCATCAGCATCACTCCTTATTGGACTGGTTTAAATTTTTTTGTCCAAATGATGAGTGTTGCTACTTGTGGAAGAACGAAGAAATTGAGAGAAATGAACAAAGGAAAAATAAAAGAACTAAGAAAAGGAGGAGAGAGAGAGCTATAATAGATTTAGGAAAACAAAGATAAGTGTTCAATGAGCTTAAGAATTATCTTAAGCAACTACAAGAATGAAGAGAACCAATAAGGTAAGGCAAGTATCATGTGTGTTCTATTTTAGATTAAGTTCTTGCTTAGAAATCATAAGAATGGGATTATAGAAAGTAGGAATTGTCAAGAAAAGAATGAGTGTTGAATTCCAACTCTTTATGGTTTTGATAGAATAATGAGATATCTACACAATTGAAGGTTTATGTTATATGTTAATTATAAGAAATAGGTTATAGAGTGTATTGTATGTAAAAATGAGTGAAAAAGATGGAATTTTGGGTTGTTGTTTAGCATCAAACAATTAGATTGGATGGTGTAATATGCATTCAATCATTTATGTGATATATTTGGTTTACATCAAATGGACTAATTAGATGATCTAATAGGTAACTAAATAACAAAGTGTAAGAGATTAAAGATGACTCATTAAATGGTATAATGAATAGATTAAATGGTTTCATAAGGTGATCAAATGATTAGTTGGATATATTATATGGTCTAATAAGGTGTGATCAAATGATACAATTAATAGACTAGACAATTTGTTGGTATAATAGGATGGTCCAATATGAGATTGAGTGAACCAATTAGAAATGAAAATAAGTGAGCAAAAATGAAAATAAAAAGAAGTGGAAATTTGGAACTAATGGATACATATATGGTGATTATTTTGTAGAAACAAAAGAAAAAACAAATAAAGGAAGGAACAATCTTTTTGAAAATAAGTAATTTTAATAATTAAGTGTAAGTATGTTATAAATATGTATTAATGAAAATCATTGTGGCATGAATGTTATGGCATAACATTTTTATATTTTAAGCATTATGTTATAATATGATTTAGCTCGATAAAATAATTATGAATACCAATATATACATATACATATATACATATATATATATATTGAAGAAGTAACATCTTGTACATTATGCAGAGATTTTACTTAAAGACATACTAGTCCTATTCAGACACGGATTAGTGCTAGGATTTGCTTTATTTTTTATTAGTCTCTACTATCACTGATATTTAGAGGGAAATTGAGTTCAACCAACCTTTATTTATCATTACAACAAATTTTAGTTTTCTGTTTATTTATTTATTTGTATATGTAATATTTGGATTTATTTGAAGGACAATTAGAATCTTTTTGGATATTTTTATATTTAAATTTAGTCCAGACAATCCATTTACTAGTCACATAGTTCTACAAGTGCAAACTTTGGTAAAAAAATAACTTAAAACTATCTACGAAATTGTTTTTGTCATTGGTCACTATCTATTGTGACCACTTTGTCACGTGCATCCTGTCCCACCTGATTAACCCATGTTGTCCACTCTATTTGACCCATGCAAACCTACAAACCCATGTTGACCTACACTGATTCACAAACCTATACCAACCTACTAGACATCAAAGCCTTATGATAAACATTGACCTACAAACCTGTATCGACCAATAAACTTGTACCAACTTATGTCAACCTATGCCAGCCCATGTAATTTAATGTACCACACCAACCAGTGACTTATTCTCGAAGCATATTCATGCCTCTTTTCTTGCATCATGCATAGCTTCACCCTCACTATACTACCACTTAAAACACATAATCAATTTGAGAATTGATTATTGTATTCAATTTTATAGCTTTCTAAGGATTATTTTAGCATAATTCAAGGTATATTTTTATACTTTGGGGTAAATTTTAGAATTCTTAAAATTCTTTTTAAAATTTTAAAATATGACCTTTATATTCCCAAGTATTTTTTGTATTATTAAGCTAATAAATTATTATTGTACCCTTAAAGTCTCTATAAGGATGCTCACCATATTATAAGACATAAAAGTTTGAATGAAATAATAAAATGTTGCTACTAAACTTGCTTGATATGAATTTGTTATGTGTAATCTATTTGATGATGAGATTCAAAAAGTTTCTTAGGAAGGTGAGCAAGATACTTAAAAAGAGAGATCTTAATCCATTATCTAGAATCCATAAGAGTGTCACATAATTAGGAAAGTACTTAATGCTAATAATCTTTATTTCATCTTTTAAGAGGGATTAGTCATCATGCTTTATTCTTTGGCATGTGTATGTGAACATGTGATTTCTTTTGTTTGCATTCTAACAACTCCACTCATGTCTACCTTACCACTTATCACCAACTTAAGTTATATTAGGTGTAGATTACTAAACCACTCTTGCTTTACATTGAGATCACTCATTTGTACCTTTCTTGGTGATACTAAGATTTTGGATACTAAACTTATAACATCTTAGATAGGCCTTTATATGGATGTATTGTTTGAACCTAAGTATTTCTTTATTATCTATGAGCTAAAGATAAATTTTAACAAATCATCCTATATTATATATATGTATATTATTTAACTCATTATATTAATATTAAAACATAAAAAGAGAAAGATTGATAAATAAAGAGAAACAAATAAGAAAATAAAAATAAAAGAAAACATATGATATGATATCAAGTTATATGAGCCTTATAGTACATATCAAATATTATAATATTATGATATAACACATGACCTGATGTATATGATACATGATATGATCATGTAAATTTTCCTATGATATTTTCACTTAACTTATATGCATGTTGTGTCATTAGTAATACTTTATGTAGGGCTTGATGAGTAAAATTTGGGACTATGTAGGGATATTATATTGATGATCACTATCACTTTGTATAGAACTTGATGATGTATGAACTCTAGATCCATGTTAAGGTATATTACTAGTTATATTTGATATATATGTGCCTACAAGTAGAGATCTATAGATATATGACTCGATATGATTAGGGTAAGAAATAATGTGATGCAATAATGATCATAATAGGAAACCAAGCATCTTAATATAAGAAATAGATAAAAATGAATGGATAAATAATTGTTATACTAATAAAGTGGTTATGGAAATATATATATATATATATATGCACATAAGAAATGGATATAAAATCTTTATGCACATTAGTTTCATATTTTGATGTTATTTTTCTTATAAATGTCATTATTTGATGTTAATTTTTTGATATTATAGTTTATAAGATTACATTATTTTTTTATTATCATATTACTTTTACATAGTAATTTACCTAATGATCTTTAGAAGTTTGTTATCTATTTATATTATAGATCATACTATCAATACATATTGTGTTGAACCCTTGATCTTTACATCACAAGTTTAATAATAATAAGATAATTATATTATTTTATTAATATTTTTTTGAAGTATTTAAAATTATATATTTCAAGATCAAATAAGTTAATTATGTAAAAATATTGATCACTTGACTCAAAGAGCTTAACAACAATATTTTGGTGTTAACTATTACTAAAACTAGGAGAAAAATAGCTTGACTAATACTTCAAGAAGTTTTTTATTGAGTCTCATTTTAACATATTAAACTATAACAATTTAATTGTGGCACTTGGATTTGGTGAGGTTTGGGTGTAAGAATTAAAACATTTAAATCCATTCGTCACTTATATAAGTTTTTCTTAAGGCATACATTTCATATATGTTTACTTCTATATAAGTATGTCTTAATGAACAAGAATTATATTTTTTTTGTGCATGATATGATCAAATTTTATAGCTTACAAAAACTTTAAGTGAAGTGCATCTATGTTAATTGTATTTATGTGATGACCTCACTAAAATGTAATTATCATTCTTGGGATTAGATAGAGTATCAATCATGAGCAATCTTAAGTTAAGATGATTAAATTTGCTGATATATATAAAAAAACCACTTTATACAAGTACAACTGTTATTTTTTTGAGAGGTATTAATTAAGGATGTGAGCTTATAATCTTCATATAGTAAGACAATAACCATCATACGTGTATGATGCATTTTTCAATACTTCACACATGGTGATCATCTAGGTGATGCTAGTATAATATGTAATTGATATTATCATATATGTATGATAGATTCTATACAAGTATGATACCTTTAGCAAAGTGTTGATAGTTAGGGACTTAGACTATCAGTAAGCTAATTTTTAGCATACAATATGATATCCCTTTCTTACCAGCTTGAAACATTCTTTAAAGAGATATAATTTAGGACTTAGGCATTAAAATAGCTAATTTTCTTCATATTAGTATGTTTCACTTATCATATAAATATAATTTGTTATGTATAATAAAGATGTTAGTTGAGAAGTTTTTTGTACAAGTAAGATCATTATCATTGTATTGTACTATAAAACTTGAGAGTTAAAAATTGAACTTATAAGAGTTATATTATTCATTTGTGTGAAATCTACTCATTATATTAGTATGATCATTTGGGAGTTATTAAATAAACTAATCAAACTTCTTTTATAAGTTGTATGATGTTATTATAATTGCATCATACTTATACCATCTATTGTATTAGTTAATTTGGCTAGTTCTTTTAAGAAATATTAATATATTCATTTGGGAGTTCTTTAGAGCTATTGGAGAGATTCCAAATACCTATTTAAAGGGAACCAAAAATTGTGTTAAAGGTTAATGGTTCACATGCATATTCTTGAGAAAAGCTTCTTTTGAAAATCATCACTTAAAGGATTTCAAGAAAAGTAAGGTTGTGGTGTTGATCATCTTCCCTTGTCATTTCCAATTATCAATTCATTTCACATTAAACTAATTTGCATTTCATTTCAAATTATTTCTTATTACACTATCTAATGATAATATTGAACTTAATTACATAGTTATTATTAAATTATACTAATAATCAATATCTCTTCTAGATTGTATCATCACATTTTTGTGTGTTTTACTTAAATTATACTTATGGGATGTTGAATTGACTTTTATGTTTGCTTTTATTTTCCCATTGTTGGGACATTACATTGGATCATTGTAATGATATTTTGCCATATTGTAAGAACTTTTAGACCAATGATTTATAAAGTCCTTTGGCCCAATATTGTAAGCTTTTTTTTGTCATGTTATTTGTATCCTTTTGACTTAGTGATTGTATGTTCTTTTGGGTCAATGTGTATGGTCTTTTGGCCATGTGCTTATAAGGACTTTTGATTTAATGTGCAGTTTTCACTTGCTTTTATGAATGATATTTTGTTAGAGCCTCATCTTATCATCTATTAAATAAGATATAAAATTAGAGATAATGTATAATTAAAGTACTATGTTAAGAAATAAAAGCCTTAGATGATGACCTAATGGTGAGACAAAGACAAACATTAACCATGATAAAACATCAACATACTGTATTTTAGCTATCCAAAAGTAAATATAGCTCCCAGTTTATACAGACCCAAAATACAAATAATATAGAAATTATTTTAAACTTAAGGACTAACTAAGGGATCATAAAAGGATAATTAATTATTCATCAAAATTGATATAAGAGATATAATACAAATAAAAAGTATAAATTAGGAACATCCAATATTACTTGAGTCCACAACATAATAACACCTAAATTACCCAATGCTTTAATTAATAAATCATATTCTCATTCATCTATGGTATCAAAATTCTTAACTCGTGATGTATTAGATTCATGACTTATGATGTAAGAACCAGTTGTTAAACCCCATGGCCTAAAAGATAATTTGATGATAACAAAACAGTGTATTCTAATTGCTTGCTTGAGTATTTGTTACAGTGACATGAAGCTTAAATGACTTGAAGGAGGTTACCAACAACTTTGATCGTGATGAGCAGCCCCTGGTACTCCAGATGGTGTGGCAACCATTATGGAGGTGTATAAGTTTTTTTTAGGACACAATGTAAAACTTACAACTTTGTTTGTGTGGCACATTATAAATGTATTTTTCAAGTTTTAATTGCCTAAGGGTTGTACCATACGATTTTATATATCGTATTAGTGCAACTCTACGTATGAGGCTTAAATTTAAGAAGGTGTTGTGATTAAACAAGTCCTTGACTTGTATAATCAACATTTTACACCATATTTATTTTGGGTTAAATAAAAATATAATTTATTAAAGTATTTTTCTTTTTTCGGCGCAACGGCGTTTTCGGCGCAACGGCGTTTCCGGTTATTAAAGTATTTTTCTTTTCGGCGCAACGGCGTTTCCGGTGCAACTGCGTTTTATTTTTACTGTTTTCCCGGCGCAACTGCGTTTGCTTTCGGCCTTCCTTTCCTGCTTTTCCGGCGCAAGGACTCCATGTTTTCTGCTCTTTGCTCGATCTCCTTCTATAAGAAGGATTGAATTCGAGGGATTTAACACAAAAAAAAGGAACTAAAAAATTCCCTGCAAAGACGGACGAAAAAGATTTACTGTTCATCGTCTTCCTCAGCCTTCTCGGATCGAAACGAAACGCGTTCCTTTCGCTTCAAATTTGCGCGGTTTTTCATTCCTTTCCGTTTCAATTAACTTTTCAAAATCCAATTTACCTGTTTCGAATTCTTTTGAAGTCGAATTTTAGACCTAATTTCTCCAAAACCCTCTTCCGCACGAAAACAGAACAGCGCCTTTCGCAAACGCAATTTGGGCTTTGCCCAGTTTGGAAAGCGCGGTCAGAAGTGCGTTTGGGTTATTTTAATTTCGAAGAAAGTTTTTTTTTATGTGCCACCTTGTTTCACAAGTTGTAAGGTCTGTGGAATTTTAATTTTGTTTAAGAAAATTTTGTTTGCCTTTTGACGACGACGGTGTATTGTGGTCTTGGTGTGAAAACCAAGCTGATTGTATTTGTGTGTGACCAATCTTGTGATTGGGTGCTGTGAGGGTTTTTGGCCTACCCGCCGGTTTGGGCAAAAGGCATTGGATTGGTAGTGAAGCCCGGCTAGGTTAGCTGGGGGTGGACGTAAGCAAAGGTTTTGCCGAACCACTTGAAATCGTGTGCCTTGCTATTTTATTTCTTAAGTTCACAAATTCAAGCTTAAATTTACTCTGTTACGTTTTATTTTTGTGAACGATTCAATTCACCCCCCCCCCCTCTTGTAACCGGCATTTTCCAACACCAGTGAGATTATAAATCTCAATAGATAAATCGAATAAATAACCAAGAATAAAAGACACACAAATATATGCATGATAATAAACCATATGAATAAATGACATCAAAAGCCATATAAGTAATTTAAAAACCATATAATAGCCACATAAATATCATAAGAAAGTTAGATTCAATATGAACTATCAATTTTTATCTTATTGCCAATTTCATCTATTTTACGTAAGTGCCAGAACCTTTGGACTATTATCTTTTAGATTCAAATAATTAATAACTACATAATCAAATCAAATAAAGGGTCTCATAACCCTAACTACATCAGTGTTGGTGACTTGCACATATAGGGTATCATAACATTAGCTATACTGAAATGTTGATAACTTGCTAATATATGGTATCATAGATTTGCATATATAGGGTATTATAGCATCAGCCATACTAAAATATTGGTGACTTGCACATACAAAATATCATAGCTCTAAATATATTGAAATTGTGATGACTTGTGCATAAAATGTATCATAACTCTAACACACTAAATTGTTAGTGACTTGTATATACAGAGTATCATAACTAGTCATATTGAAGTATTGGTAACTTGCTCATACAAGATTTATAACCTTAGCCATACTTTAGTATTGATGACTTACTCATACAAGGTATTATAGATTTAGCCACACTGATGTTTTGTGTATACATATAGAGTATCATGGCCATAATAATGACTAAATGAGATGTTTTAAGACATGTAAAGCATTATCTTTCAATTTTCCTAAATAATCAAATTACTTATTTAACCATGTTCATATGTGAAGTAAACATACCCAAACATATATCATTTTTATATACATTTTATTTCATTTTAATTCTTTATTATGTTCCCATGTAACAAGAAAAATCATATTATAAAGAATGTCATAAAACAATAAAATCATGTAACTAGTAAAGTTATAGATAAATAATGTAGAATGCCATTAAAATTATGTCATACTATAAAGAAAAACATAAGTATTTGCTAGCTTAATAAAATATAGTCTAAAAAAATCATATAAAAATATAAAAAATAATACTATATTATATCGCATATCACAAATTTATTTACTTAGTGACCAAGAGATCACTTTCAATCTTATTGAATAAAAATATGGATAAAAAAATTAAAATAGACAAAACAAAGAAAATCGATGATACAACACAAAATAGTAAGGCGTACAATAGGCCACTCATGGAGACTCACTATAGGCATGCTAAAGTCTGCACTACAGTGTGTTAGCTTAGCACCACATGTGAAAGCACTCGCAAGCATGCAGAAGCACATGGCACCCTAAGCACACATGCACTACATGTGTGTCCTTTAGTCACTGATAGTGAACGAGTTTTCTATGCACATGGTTGGTACACCTACCACTCCATCGAGATCAACACTCTAGAAACCCATATATGGCTAGGATAACCCTTTAGCTCTATCATATGAATATAGGGCATTGATATGCATGCTTATAAGCACGGATAAAGCTGATTTTGCAAAATTTTGAGAATTTTAATATTTTTGGTTAAAATCACATTTTTTTTATTTCATAATTAAATATTACGTCTAAACTTCTATATAAAGAGATGAGAATGAAGTATGAAGTAATTTAGGAGTTGAGAAATTTAGAATTATAAGAATTAGAACTTCTTAAATTTATAAAAAACCTTTGACAAAAATCTTTTTAGGTAATTCAATTTTCTTATGACAAAAACCTTCTTCTCTCTTCACCTTCTTCTTTTCTCCTTACCATTATCATACTTTTACTTTTATTATTTTTATTCTAAAAAGAGGGTCTATTGATGAGAACTCGAGATGAGAATACTTTGTAGACAGATCAATTATTTTTATAAATAATTTCTTTGGTTTAATCTTCTCTTCTTTAAAGTCTCTTATAATAAAATATTTGTGAATTGATAAATATATGTTCAATATATGGCATGCTCATTAAGTAATTTACCTTTTATAAATTCCTTCCCATGTACTTAAGTTTCTTCTTTAGATTATACTTTTACAATTCTCCTAATATATCATATGACTTAACAAAAATAAGCATTCTAAGTAATAACATATTTGGACATACATTCAAATCCTTAATCTAGCTCATTTTGTTATTTTTTAACCTTATCATACAGTTATGGTCTCTATGATCATACCATATGATAATGCCTTAGCTTGTTAACCGATTATTCATTTAATATTTCTTATTTTATCATACAACACAGTTAACAACATCGTACCAAGCAATTCTCATTTTCTTTTTCACCAATCTATTGATCTCACCCCTCGATCATGCTTATATTATATGCTCATCGTATAGTACAATTAAATCCATCAGATTTCATACTCATCATTGCTTAGTTGGTTTCCTTCATATGGTCTTACTACATACCAAAATTAACCATTTACCTTGCGATCATATCCATCATACTTATCCAATCACTTAGACTTAAGCAAATTTTCTTTTACTTAAGCTCAAATCAATCATCCAGCATAATCAACTAAAATCATACTACTATGATCTCTCATATATAGCATCTGTACGACTTATTACTAGAATGATGCTTGTATTATCCATAAGTACTAACCAATTGACTTAACCAATTTTTATATTAGAAGGATTGTTCAATATAGTTCCCACAGACATATTAACATGGCATTATCTTATCCAACTAAATATGATTCTTACATCACTCCTATATAGTGAACCTAATAGCTCATCCTATAGCAACAGTACAATGTTCTCATGCTAGTACTATCCAATGATCATTGTAATATGATGCTCTCAAAAACATAATATAACCTAGCATCATATCCTTATACTTTACACGATAATTTATAGTATCAAACAATATAGACCATCATATTTGTATGATATGTAATAGTAACCAAATTTTCTTATTCTGCATTTATCAAGTTTACTCTAAATCACAACAAAAACACTCCATATGACATCCAAACTATTCCAAACATTTTTTTTATTAAAACTAACATATAACCATGTTTTTAAATACTTAAAATTGAAAATGATTTAAAATGGAGTTGCTTAGCTACTTACCTCCTCTTATTTCAAAGTACCTTCTCTACTTGAGCCCATCTCACTCTTACTTCTCTCCTATCAAAGCTTCACACCAAGAAATAACTACTTACTACATATTCATAAAATCAACTTTGTAATGCAAGAAGTTAGATAAAGCTCAATAATCACAAAGCATGCTTAATCTTCAATGTTCTAAGTTTTACATTCATTTTTTAGAAGAAAAATTGTAACAACCATATTTTCACCACAAATTTAATTCATTTTTTCTCAGAGCCTTTTGTTCTAAATTTTAGAATTCAAATTGACAAACCACCACCACCCCACCCATAAATTTTGCCAATTTTTTATTTAATAAATACATCAATATGACATTTAAATCCATAACATGACAATCACATAATTTATATCTATAACAATTAACTATAACAAACTTAAACCATCAATTATAAACAACTAAAATTATCACAAAATAACATTTCATAGTTTTATAATTTCTTTATAACCAATTCTCATATATAGATATAATACTGAATAAACTACATGATTAATAAGTTATTCAGCACAATTCTTATATGAGAAACCATTATCATTTCAATTTTATTATTATAGGCTATTCTTATGGGTAGCCTCTTTTTGTTGGAGTTCTAATATATCAAAAATATTAGTATCAAAGAAAGGTTAAGTCAATCATTATTTACTAAACAAGTTATCTCTGACAATAAATAAATATATAAAATAAGTAATAATTTAGGATAATAACATATAAGATATAATCATAAATATCAATCATAATATATAAACAAATAAAGTCTCATTCACGTTAAAATATAAAACTAAATATGAAATGTTATAAATAAAAAATCACACTATAAATTATAAAAGAAATAACAAGCATATGTAATTTTTTATTATATTTTTTATTTTTTTCTTAATTTGATCTTGTTTATAGGCATCTATTTTTACTTAACTAAATAAATTTTATGATAACTAGTGCTAGTGCTCCCTCTCTTTCTTGGGAAAGTCAGATAGTATCATTTTTTTAGTTTACTTACTTATAATAAAAACTTTATTTATTAATTTATCATATCTTATTTTCATGCATAATCATACTTGTCTTTTCACATTTTTAATAACCATATCTTTACAATAAATATCAATAGTGTGGCCCACTAATCACTAGTCACCTTAGTGATAATCTCATGGAACACTAGCCACCAACCATGTAACACACTAGCCACCAACCACCTCATGATAAAAATATTTCAATCTAATGATGCACTAACCACTATATGATAGCAAATGTCAAACATGTGGTACACTAGCAACTAGCCACATCGGGTGATATATCTTAATCTTTTGGCACACTAGCCACTAGCTAAAAAGAATGACATATTTTAATTTTAGAGAATTTATTTTTCATTAATATCATTTTATTAATATTTTACTATCATTCTTTTAATTTATTTTTACATATACATTCTTAATTTTTTATAATATTTAACTAAATATATATTTTTGCATGAGCACATCCATTGTCATGCTTACATAATTAATCATACCAAATAATTTCACATATTAAGTTATTAAAATTAAAAAGCATATATCTAATTATAAGTATGAATTTTTGTACAATTACTTATAATAACACTACACCAATATATCAATATCACAAGCTCTATAAGCGATTCATATTTAAGATTTTAATTTCAATAATTAATATCATATTATATATATGTATATAATATTTATGCCAGAATACCTACATTAAGATTTTTTTATTATTTTTTTGCTTGTTTTCATTGTGAATCAAATCTCTTATTTTCTTAATTTTAGTTTATCAAGAAATACATGTCTCAACTTAATATAAAAAAATTACAAAATATTAATTTACCAAGATTTGTAATTTTTTTCATTGCAAAACTCACTTTAAATTAATAAATTTTTCTTTTTCTCTCTCTTCAAGAAACTTTATTGATTTTTTTTTTTTTGAAACCTTTGATTACAAAACTTAAGAGATTATGCATGCCAACAACCTAATAGCTAAATAAAATCTTAATTAGAACCAAATCCTTATATTATAAAAAATAAGAGAAATTGAAAGTAAGAAATGTAGACAATGAGTTGAAAACTCATAGATCCTTACCACCACAACTTCTTAATTTTCATTGATTTTAATGATTCTCGTAACCCTCATATCAATGAGACAACTTTCGATGAAGCTTTCGACAAATTGAGTGAAAATCCTCTCCTAAGGCACGTGGAAGTGTTAGGCACGAGTATGAGGGTGAAAAGGGTTGTTTTAAGGAAAAATCGAATTCAACTTTAATATATTTAGTTAATATTTAAATATTTACATAATATATATATAATTAAAATATATTCAACATTATTTATGCATTTTTTACTTCAATAATTTATAGTAATTCTAAATAAGGTCTGATAAAAATAAATAAATGTCATTAGACTCATCTCGACTAGCTCTATTTAATTTATATTTTTAGAATACTTTCTTTTTTTAATGTTTTTGTATAATTTACGTGATATTTTGATTCTTATATAATTTGATTATCAATGATGTTATACAATATTGTAAAAGTAAAAAAAACAAACATCATTATACTTATCCCAAATGTTTGGATAAAAATTTTTGCCAACTAGACCTTCCCTTCACATAAAAACCCATAGTTTAGTTTTTATAAAAAAACATTGCATAACTCTATTATTTGCAAATTTATGATCACTTACAAAAAGCCTTTTAAACTAAAATTTTTGAATTATAAATCTACCATTAGAATAATTTTAAAAATTATAATAATATTTAGAATATTTAAAAATCCTAATAAATTTTTTAGATTTCTAAAAATTATAAACTCGACATTATTAAGTTCATCTCAAATAATTCTTTCTATTGATATACTCAAATATTATTTTGACCAAGTTTGAGATAATGATATATTTTTCTAAGTTTATTATTATTTTAATATTTTTCCATATAATCAATATATTCTAAGAATTAGACTCTATGAACTTTATCATATTGAACATGTATGAACACTATCTATTTAGTTTGATTCCTAGGTTTCCCTTATCTGAATCTAGTTAAAAATGAGAGTAAATCTGAGTATAGTATTATTACTTAGTTTTTTTTATCATTAGTGAATATAGATTTGAGTTTAAAGAAAACTATTTAAAAATCTTTTGTATATCTTTTATTATTATACTCCAACATAAAATTTTCAAGCTAAAATTATTTTCTAAAACTAATTTTGTAGAAGTCAATGAAAAAAATTCTTTAATTGCTATATTATTTGAGTATGAAATTGGCTTAAATTTAGGGTTTTCACAATCTTCCTTCTCATTTTGTATGGTTATCAAGCTTTCACTTTCCAACACATTGAAATATAGATAGAGTTATATGTAAGATAAGGTGTTTATTGTATTATGATAGAGTTATATGTATATTTGCATTTTATTTTATGAGATTTTTGTATGAGATACATATGTGTGTATGTGTGTGTATATATATATATATTGTATGATGGCTTGGGTATGATTCATGCAGAATTATATGTTTTAATTAGTTATAGAATAATATAGCATTATCCTTGTCTGGAAAGTATAAATGTTTACTTGGTACTTTATTATTTATGATTTTAATCATAATAATAGTGATATTTTACATATTTCTAAGGTTTGAGCCAAATGGTGCATAACAATTTGTGATGCAATTTGGATAAAATCATCATACAATTCCTTGATAGATCTCAATGTACATTTTCTAATTAATTATCAAATTAATTCTCAACTTAATTCTGCTTCAATTGACTTGCATCTTTGTTTTGGTTTGATGTATTGGTTAAGAAGAATTTGGATGTGTTATTTGTAAGAGCTTGGTTTAAGCTTTTTAGGTCTAGGTAATATTTAGACTCATTAATCATTATACATTACTAAGTTCTCTTATTCTTAACCAACATGATCAAGAGGAATAACCTTTCGATCGATTTATTTTTCTTGGTTTGTTCTTATTATTTTTAATCTACCTTCTTTTTTATAGATGGGTGTAAAATATTGTTATAATTTATTGTTAAGTGAACAAAATTTTTTTAAATGTGAACAAGTTAATTACAATGAAAAAAAATTTTAACAAGGGAAAGACTTGAATAATGTATAAGTTGAAATTAATATAAAAAAAAAAAAAAAAAAAGTTGAAATTAATATTTCAAAAAAAAAAAAAAAGAATAAAAGAATACTTATATTGTATGATTACTTATTTGCAGTAACTAATATAAGATTGATTTCATTTTATATCTGTAACCGCTCCAGACAACGGCAGGGCTTTTTCAGTAATTTCATTATACACTTCGATGGTCTTGAAACGAAACCCTAGGTGCCGTTCTATATTTCTTTTGCGTGTGTTCGACTGCTCTGTTTTCCTCTTCTGCTTCCGGTATGGGATGCTGTATAGCTTCTGATGTTGCGTTTCTCTTTTTCTTCTTCATGTTGGTTTTTTTAACCATTCAATCTGTTTGCCCCCTAAGGTTTAAGTGATGTATTCAAGCGTTTTTCTTCATTTTCGTTCTCTTTTGGTCTGATCTGAGAAAGCAAGCTCAGCTTCTTGTTTGGATTTCAAATATCTATTTATGATCCGGACAATGTATTGCATGCTTGCAATATGCAATCCAAGCCAGTTTCACTCGCCCGGATCAGATCCAGGAGATATGATACTCCGGGCCCTTTGCTACTGGTAAATGTCCAAACAAGCCAACGATTCGTTGTTTTTAAGCTTTTAATAGTTTTTCCTGAAATTTTTCCTTGCAATTCTAGCTTGATCTTTCGCGCAAACACACTCTGTCCGAAAACGCAATCGATGTTTTCAGGCAATTTCTTTGTTTGCAAAAGCGATTGGATGTCTTATTCGTCCATCTCCGGCTTCTCGTCCGTCTTTGAAGCTATGTTCTTGATCTGGCGGATGATTGCTGGAGCACAGTTCTTTAAGTGACTTAAAACTATGCCGTTGTTGAGTTTTCCTTGAATTTGTGCGATTTTCTTCTCTGTGGATGCTTCTCAGCTGGATTTCAATTGAAAAATCTGGGATACATTTGGATGTGAGCATTTCTTATTGCTATGAAATTAAAAGGCCATTTGTGATTGGAAGCACTTCTGAAACCAATTTCAGTTCTCTAATTCTTTGAAATCAAATCTCACGTAAACGATAATGATAATGACTGAACATTCAGAAAGGGTTTTATTGACATGACTGCACCTATGAAAAACTAAGTGTTATGTTCAACATCAAACATCTAAATATGCTAAGTTGCTTATGGGATCAATCGATTTTTCTACATCGATGACAGATCTGAGTCCTGGGTTTCACTTGAATCTAGTTGAAGTAAAATGAAAGTTTACTACTGCACTAAATGTCGTATGTTTTATTGATTGTTTTGTGAGTATAATGGAGTTCTGTATGATACGGTTTCAAAATCATCTGATTCTAGATGAATTGTTGTATTATTTTAATCTCTGTCTCATCTGCCTTTTATGAAGTATTAATTCCATCAGTTCAATCGTTTAATTTTGTGTTCACATAGTTTGTATTTAACATGTGCCTAAAACTAAATCTAGTTATCAGATCACGATGATCTTCATATATAATGGTTGAGATCAAATGCTAATTTATAAATAACATTAGTGCAATATCATGATCGACTGGTACAAGAAGCTTTTGATTGTGTTGCTCTTGCAAATGGCTATTTCAGCTAATATTTGCGAGTTGCTATTACTTTTACTTAAATAATACTAAGGTTTTAATTAAAAAAACATTTGTTGACCAATAGCTGCTATTGTTTAATTTGGTTAGGGTTTTTAGTCATTAAAAATTAACTATATATAATTGAATTTTTAAACAAAATTGATTTATAAAAGTTTTACAAAAATTAAAAGAAACATTTTAAAGTTATGACATTGAATTAATTGACAATCAGTGGTTATTGTTATCTTTTTATGTTGTGTCTTTTATTGAACTCTGATTTTCTTTTTTTTATTTAAATCAATTAAGCTCTTCTTTTTAATTGTTTAAATTAAAATGTTTATTTTGTTGAATATTTAGTAAAGTGTAGAAATTAGTTTGGACGAATTTTTATCATTATTTTTTTTATTAATCTTATTTTGTTGTAAGATTATTATTATTTATTTATTTTTGCTTTATTGTTGTGACAGTTTTGTTTATTTATAATTTAGTGAAATACTTATATTTATTATTATTTTATGTTTAGTTTTTGTTGATGGTTGATATAGGTTTAATTTTAAGTTGAATTATTTAAAAGTTTTTAATACATATTTTTTTGTTGATTTTTTTATTTCATAATTTTTATAAAAATTTATTATAAAAATAAATTAACATGTTTTAAAAATAAAATTAAAATTTAAATGAAATTGATTTGTTTAAGTTTTTCAAAAATGTTTTAGAATATTTTCTTTTAAGTGTTTTTTAAAAAAATTAAGTTTTTATTTTTAGTAATTTACTCTATTTTTAAACCATATTTTAACTTTTTTTATTGTTGATCATGGGGTATTGTAAGTGTTAGTTTTATGACATCTAGTTAAATTGTTAAGTCCATGAATGACTTTATTCAACCAATATTGAATGCTAAGTTCAAGGATGCAATGATGAGTGGTGAGGATTTGATGGTATATTATTATTTGATATATGTTATATGCCTCTTTAGTCATTATTGTTTTCCTTTTATTTCATGGTTATATATAATTTTATTTATTTTTTATAAGAATGTTTGAAATTATTAAATTTATTTTGTGTGAGTCTTGTCCTAGTTATATTTATAGATCAATCAAAAAGAATTTGTACAATCTTATAACACGTTATGTCTAGATAATATATTAACAGCAATGGGGAATTAATGTAATTATAATGAGCAAGAGGTGCTATTTTGCACATTGAGGTCTTGCAATGCAGTGAATTGATGTGCTTATATATTATAGAGATGTTGTAATCATTGTTAGTGTGTTTTAATTCTCATGCTTGATAATAATAGAGGTTATCAAATCCATTGTATAAATTTTTGTGAAGCCAATGTTAAGTTGTTACAAATATTGATTATATATTTTAATTCAGTTTTGGTTCATAATAAATTTAACTTCATTGTGGATCAAAATATTTCATTAGTTAACTAATAAGTCTTTGTAAGATTTTTTTATTTGCACGTTACCTCATCTCATTGTTGAAATTTTTTGTTCTCATCTCCATCATTTAAGGTCATATTTGTTATGTATTTTATCTTTTTAGTTGTTTTATTTAATGTTATGTCAATATCTTTTATTATCTACTTTTTTTTTATGGGCTTGAAATATTATAGTAACTTTTTGATAAGTATAAATTGCTTTGAACATGTGAATTATAGTCTTTTGTTAAACTCAAGTTATGAAATGCAATGTAAAAGGCTAATATAATTAATTTTGATATTTCTTTTGTTTTATATATGGGTGTGTGTTTATATATATATATATATATATATATATATAATTAAGTTAGCATTGAAACAAATAATTATAAAAGTGTAATAATTTTTTAATGATTAGTCTTTAATGAAATATTAAGATGTGATGATATCATTGTAAACAAAAAGTGATGGGGTTTGGTTCTTGTGAATTTTAATCAATTAATGAATATATAATATTTTTAATTTTTGTTTATAATAATCAATGAAATTAAGTTTATTTTATTAGCTTTAAGATGATTAATTAAGATGGTGATAAAAAGTGGCAAAATGAAATTAATAGGTGATTAGTAATACGATAAGCTTATATATTGAGGGAATAATAATTTTAATTAAAGCAAAACAAGTTTTTTTTGTAGATGTGTGATTATTTGGTCTGGGTAGTTGTAGATTTGATTATTGGAGGGATATGTATATGCAAAACTATATTAGATTTTAATCATTATAATAATTGAGTATAAAGGTAACAAGGTATTAGTAATAGCATTCTTGTGATTTTTTCTAAAAAAATGATTGTAGACATGAACAAAATAATAATAATAATAATGATATATTTTGATATATAATGTATGATAATTTTAGAGTTAAATTTAGTGTGTAGTATTGTCTTTATAATAGTGAGAATGATTATTACTGTCTTTATAGTAGTGAGAATGGATATTATTGTCTATATAGTAATGGGAATGGATAATATGTGGAGGAATAGGTGAGGGGTAATAGGTAATTTGTAAGGTTATAGATATGATTAATATGGTCACAATCTATTGTGCAGTGGATGAAAGGTCGATGTAACATTTATGATATAATCTCTATTAAGAAGGAATTGGTTAAGATAGTGATTTTTTTATAGAGATTTTGGAGTATCTGTAGTGGTTGGTAATAAGTTTAGGACTAAAAAGTTGGATAAGACTAAGTTTGGGCTTGGGTTTTTGATGTGTGCTAAATGGCCATGGGGTTATCTATATAACAAAATATGTGAAAATTAGTAATAGTCATAATCACATTGTCATAAAATATTAAAACATAGTAATTGTCAAATAGAGGTAATACATGATATTGATAAGTAAGCTTAATAATATTTGCATATTTAAATAAACAAAAAAGGATGGTGCAAAATGAGTGGCTTTAGACCAAATTAAGTATGTTTTGGCTATTAATAATAATATATAAGTTAAAATAATCATTACTCATATGAATAGTAACATACCCAAAATGACTAATTTTATAATAAGTGATGTGTTAATTTATAGTAAAACGTATAAAGTTTAGATAATTATGTAAATAATTTTTTTAATTAATATGAATAAAATCTTAATGATTCTTGAATAAGGAATGGTGAATTGTAGATTGTTCACCTAAGTTTATAGTGACTTAATGAGCATATTGGTAGTATTAGATAGGAAGATAATGGATATGTTTATGAGGTGATTTTTGATATTTTAGAAGAAGACTAAATATAATAATAAAATTAAATTATCATCAATAATTTTTATCAATGATTTTACTTTTTTTTGTTAACAAAAAAATGTAATGTTAGAAGGAACAAAGAATGAATATTATTAACAACTAATTCTCAAATAACAAATAATCACAAACATTGAGTCAAAATAGTAAAAGTTTAAAGATTGGTTTACTATTTTGTATGTTGGATGACATAACACCATCAAATTTCTTCTAAATAAAGTTTGTTCTCAAAATTCAAACCACCAAGTTTATAATACTTCTTTGAATCTAGAATTATTGTTTGTCTTGCTTTATATAATTGATATTTTATATTAATTTAGAAGGTTTGGGCATAAATAATCCATTTTAATTTTGCAAATCTTACTTATTTTTTTATAAACTTAAGGTGTTATGTAAAGTAGTTGTATGTAATAAAAGTAATTATTATCTAAAAGTCATAGTAAGAGAAAAAAAAACGTTCTACATGTTTAAAGTTATGTCACTCTATGTGATGCCATCATATCATCAATTTGCTTTGGATCGTCTCATCCCTTAGATTTGTCACAATTGACAAAAAACAAACATGGTACAATACATCTTCTAACATTTGATGTATATTTACAATTTTTAATGTAACAATCACAACATGCTACATTGTTGCATATTGACTATATTGAATACATAGTTCTCGAATTTATCATAAGACCTAAGTAGAGAGCTACTTCCTGGTTCACATGTCTTTGTTTTCCATGCATCAAATGTCGGGCCTGGATGCAAACGTGGATGCATTAATAGCCGTATGAATATTCGGCCGACCTCCCAGGGCTTGCACATGGATGATTGCCCTACCAGTGCAGCTAATCTAGTTAGTTAATGGCAGTTGCCAATGATCTGTTTGGACCAGCGTTTGAAAAGCACTTCGGTACTACATCTCAAATATTTCTTTAAGGATACCTTATATTTTTTTTTTCGAAAAAATAATAAAAAGAACCTTTATTCAGATAAATCATATTTTCAAAAATTTCTTATAAAAGCCCATTTTTAAATTGCAACATGCCTTATTTAACTACAATAAGTGGCTTTCCTACTTTAAATTTATTCTTATAAGATGTAATTATCATTCTATATATTTTTTAACTAAAAAATTAATAGTTAGTTTGATCTTTTGGGCAAATGTGTGATCCATTTTTTTCAAAGCAACAGATTTTCATTAATAATTAAAAAAATGATTTTCAAATAATTTTTTATTTATCAATTAAATATTTATTAGTAATTATATTAACTCAGTCTTAAATCTTCTTTAAAACTATCATTCATTCAAACCACAAAAGTGATGGATATCCATAAAAAACTCGTCTCTACTCTTATAATGATGCATTTTAATTTAAATGAGTTAGAGAAGTCATTTGATCACATACTAAGACACTTCTTGTTAAATGTGTTTTCATCCAATTTTTCAATTGTCTTAATCTTAAAAAATATTAAATTTTGATCAAATATTTTTCATCAAAATTTCTTTTTTATCATATAAAATTGTTTTTAATTTTTTTTTTCAAATCTTATTTTGAAATTCATAATCATATTTTCAAACAGAATATAAGATATCTCTCCTGTGTGAGCCGGAAATTAGGGCTTAGACAACGGTTGCATGCTTAAGTTCTACATCATTTAAGGACTCTTGGGATTAGAAGTGTTAATAATAGTTTTTTACCAGTTTAATATTTATTAATGCATGGATCACATGTTTTCCATCGGTTAACAAAAGACCTATGTGCTTAATTAGCTTGATTTTCTTTCATGATATAATGCCTTGTGGATATTAATATTAACAAAATTGCTAATTTAAAAATTGATGTAAATATGGATTATTTCTGTGACTTTATTATTCATCATGTAATAAATATCAAATCTTTCATTACATCCTTAACCATAGTAACAAGGATACACAAATACTTTAATGATCGAAGACTTGGAGATGACAAATTTTATCTTCTCTCATCAATTAATCAAGTAAAGACAAAAGAAAAGATATCATTTTATACTTATTTTGACCATTTTAAATGACACAAGTATTAACAAAGTAAAAGTTTCATAAATAAAGAATAAAGTTACAACAAATAAAGAAAGGTAATAACTATTTCTAATATATTTAAGATTTGTCACTGATGTTATTATTGTAATGTTTTACTACTTTAAGATTTTTTGTATTAATCTGTCTCTTATCATACATATACGTATATATACAAACACATTTATTCTCTCTTTCTCTCTCTTTTTCTCACTCTTTTTTTTGTTTTTATTTTATTATTTATTTATTTTTTGTTATTTATGTGTTATGATTTTTATGTTTATTTTTTTAATCTTTCGATCAATTTTAATATTAACAAAAACAAAATGTTCTATGAATAACAAGTTATTTTAATGATGTTAATGAATTTATTAAATATTTTATTATTAACATAATACATCAATATTTATGATGAAATATTGTATATAGAAATGAGCATACACATAGTGCTAATATAACACCAATTTTTGTTGTTTGGCCACCAAGAGTAGAGTACAAATTCACATATATTAGAAAAGTTATTTGTTTTGAGTATTATTTATTTTAAACATAAATATTCTTTTGTATTCATTTGAAGGCATAATTTATCAGAAGATATAGTGCATTGCCTGCTTGATCAATTTAAAAAAATCATTTTTTTTATTTTTTTTAAAACGTTTAATCGATTAAAAAATGAGCTTTTACCATAGTTATATTATCGAAAAAATATAAAACGCTTTAAGAAGAAATAAAACTTGTGATAATCATTTGCTATTAAAAGTGATGCACAAACGCCATGCCAACAACGTTGCAAACGTACTTTCCCTGAGCAAGCTCGAAGTACGGGCAAAACTAGTGGCCTGGGCCTCTCGGGCTCGGCCCTCCGGGCAGCCTCGCCATCAAGCATGACAGCGTCCCGAACGCGCGGCGGCTCGCATCTTCAAAGCTGTTGCCGGAAAAACCATGCGGCGATCTCCTTATAGCGAATGCTTGCCCTGTGAAGAAGGCGATCGCAACAGCGAAAACGATCACCACCCCAGGGATCGGACAAGCGGCCGGTCTTCTCCATGGTGTTCTCATGTTGTATTCTTGTAAACGTTGGAACAGAGTTTTAGGGAGGCGGTGGATATGAGGGAGGAGGAGGAGGGGGGATGGGGAAGATTATATAGGCGTTCCTCCTCCTAGTCTTATGTGCTGTGGTGATGTTCAGTTTGAAAATAAAAGCTAAACATAAAGGACATATTGGGATACATCTTAGCTCACATGATATAAGTAGAAGTCTCCAACTAGAAAATTCAACATATTCACACACAAGGGGACAAAAAAGAATGGCTAACCCTTTAAAAGTTTTAATGAAAATTGGATTGTCAATGGTTTAAAAACCATTGGTATAGAATGGGTATGCTACAACCTTTCATTGAGTTGTTTGCCCATGGAAGTGATATGTGAGATGAGCTTAAAGCATCATTAGAAAATTCAGCTCAACCCTAATTGGCTTGTCCGACATTAAGAGTACATTTTCTTAACGTTGGATCATTAGCGACACAAAAAAGCAAATGAACATCAACTAAAAGGAGGTAGAAGATCAATAAAAGATCTATTATGATCTGAAGAGGGATTCAAGAGAATTTGATGGAGTAACAAATTACTCTTAAAGAAATAAAGCAATCAAGCAATGACATTAGGGGTGAAATTGTCAAAAAGAAGACATTTTCTAAATATAGAAGAAAGTTAGAATTAGAGAGCCATGCTAGTTTTGAGTCTTAATATCTATCCAGTCTCAAGAGACAACTTTATTTTGACTATACTAGTTTGGGATTTGACTAACATTAATTGGAATTGATTTTGAGCAATATTCAAATTATAGATATTTAGTTGTTTTATCTTTCTATCTCTTGAGAAAGATTATATAAATTGAAAAAATGAATGAAAATAAAGGGAAAAATTAACTCTAGAAAACCCTATTTTGAAAAGTAATTAGTCTCTATTTAATCATTGTATCTCTCTCTTCATGCACTAAGATGTGAAATCCACAATTTTTACTACAACTTATTATAGATAAATTTCAATAATTGTCAAGATTTATATCTAGTAATTATACTAAAATATAAATTTAAAAAGTTTGTAAAACTAAGAAATCACTATAGATAATAGCCATGCATCAAATCAATCATTAGACTCATCATCCTTACTTATATGTCCTTGCCCTCTTATTCTCAATTAATTGAGATGGCATCATTAATCTCATTACATCACTTGTACTACTAAGAAACATAATAGAAGTCTCATGTGTCTAGACTAAGGGACCCAATAAAAGAATGCACAAACCCAACACATGCATTTGGACACATTGTTTGCAAGTGGGACTATTTATGTATTCTTAAAGTTATATAGTTTACATAACACATGCATTTGGTCACATTGTTTGAAAGTGTGACTAAGTATTTTTAAAGTTATATAGTTTACAAACACATGTTCTATAGGTTACTAGCACATCCAATTCAGTTGAGATGATTTCAAGGTAATAAGTAATCTTGTGATAGAATTAAAGGCTCATTGTGATGGTGTTAGGATTAGATGGACAAATATTACATTGGCTCACTTATTTTGTGTGAGTCCAACTTTTATATGCTATTTATTTTTCTTGTAATTTATAATTATTCTCTTTCACTTAATTTCTTGCAACATAAGATATATATACTTAGCTCCCTATGAACCATGGCATCATGTATTGCAACTACAATGACACTATTATACTAAGTTGTAAAATGTTCATTTTAGGGATCATGTGGAGGTGATGGAGAATTGTGGCTTGTGTGGAGGTGATGGAGACTTGTGAGGATCAAATCATTATAGTGATAATTGATCACTACCCTAATTGGATGAGTATTGATATCCATTGTCACATCCCCATGCACATTCCATGATTTGGGAGATAATATGACAAAAAGCATATCACAAATTGAGGGTAATAGAACCATTCTTGTATCACATATACTAGAATAAAAGTAGTCCAAAATTTTTTATTATCTTTTAATTAATTTAAACTTTTAAAACATTTATATTACATTTATTATAAAATAAATAAAAATTAAAATATAATAAAAGAAAGTAGAGTAGATTACATCAAGGAACTAAGTTTTTTTATTTTACACTATTTATATAAAATAGAGATTCCAAGTTATCATTTAACATTAGAGTTTAGGATTATTTCATATAATATACAAGTTCATATAAGATTTATTTCATCCTCCTAAATTTGATGAAAATGAAACAAAACATACATTTCGTTGCCACTTTACTCTCCCATATTAGGAAGACCTTATTGATGTGAAATGCTTGTAAAAATGATAATAATATAATGCAAGCCAATTGTTCCACTAAATAAATAAAGCTACATTGGAAAATAATGTTTACATGCATAAGAAATCGACAATGCAATTCATGTCATCTAATAAGAGATAATGTGGAATTTTAAATCTTTAGATCATAAATTATGACAAAACATGCAATCTCATATAATAAGCTTAAGAAATAATTGAGACAAGATATGTTGTAATTATCTATATTTATATATTATTATTTTAATCTAAGGGGCTATAGTTTTGTTAGTATTCCATATCATAGTTTTTGAAAAAATATTCACATGAAAGTATGTGCTACAAAGATCTAAATAGTGGCAATTATAAGTTGATCATCTAGAGAACTATGCTTCAATAAATGTAATGATTAACCAATTATCTAAAACTCTAAGCCTCAATATGCATAAAGAAAATTAGAACAAGAAGAAATATATGACATGCTAAAAAAGAAATTTTTTCTTTACTCCTTTCTCAATGATCACGAGATTTCTTCATGATCTAACAAGAAATTAAACAATTCTATATTGACAAGACCTTAAAGAAGGAAATGAGTTTTTCATAAAAGAAATTGGAAAAAAAAAAGAAAAAAAAACCATTGCTCACATCTAGAAGTAACACAAGGGGCATGTAGGAGACATATGATATATGCAACAAATAGCACGTGCAAAGTATTGTTCACACTAGTGACAAGTGAGGCTAATTGCTTAAGTGTAATAAATAACATGCACGAAGGATTAACATTTATAGTACTACTCACATGAGCCACCTATTACTAACATATGATTCACACATGCAGTATGTGTGATAGGTGTAACAATAGTAGCCAATGTGTGTAATTTAAGCATATGAAGAAAGAAGTGGTGAAATTTAATATTTTTTATATTATTTAAATAAAACATAAGAAAAATAAATAAATATATATATGTATTTACTGAAATATTTTTATTGTACTACTATAAATGTATACTTTAAGCTCTTATAAAGGGACATCTTTTTAAGTTTAAATTTCTAATATTTGATAAAAACTCTCTTCCTCTTTTACTTTTTTAGTCCTTTGTCATTTCTTATTTTCATTCTACTATGTTAAGTTTGATGTAAGGTTTGCTATCAAGAGCTTAGAGTAAGATGTCTCACTAATGAATCACTCAAATATTCATACAATCTTAAAAATTTATATATTTTTTATTCTTTTAAACTTTTATGTTCAAACTTTGTAGTTCACTTATGAATTTCTATTTTTATTGATCACATCATTTCTCATTGTTCATATATTATCATTAGAAATGATCATGACAATGTCATATAAAGTACTATACATATATAAACATCTTGTCAATATAAATAATAGATGTAAACACAATCTATTCTATATGATAACTTTGCTATAAACAAGAGGAATTTAGATTAATTCAACTTTAATCAAGAATTCTACAAGTACAACATGACGTAGGAGAAGTATGAGTCCTTCTAATGATATGATACCTTAAACAAGACATAGGAATGACACAAGTTCACAAATATAATAATTACAATGAAATATCAAAATTTGGACAACATTTTGAAATTTTTTTGCAAACTAAGATAAAAGAACCTTTGAGTGTGTTGAATTATAAAAGTTGTAAGAAAATAGTTTAGTTGACAAAACACAAAAATATTGTCATTGGGTTGGAGCCCTAAGATTAGAATATAGCTTGGCAGGGTTGGAACTTCTAATCCATCACAATGCAAAATTCTATTATAATAGAACTTGATTTTGTCTACCATGAGAGAAATAAAAATAAATTTTAGATTTTTCAAAATTAGCTTAAAGGATCAAATAACATAAAGGAATACTTCACATGCTCTCACTCAAATCTTAGATGATTAAATTAGAGACATACAAATTGTAGAAAAATTAATTAGTTCCACTTCTAATAGCAAGAACACTTCATAACTTTCATTAGCTTCAAGAGAATACTATAATTAATTCATTTTTATAGTGATATTTCAAAGAAGAATATGTAATAAATTGCAAGAAAGTGAACCTCTTAACAACCTTTAGGATGGACTAACTAGCCATGAGCAAACCTAAATCACTTGAGGCAATTCACACTGAACTTCTTAGTGTGATCATTGAACTACAAAAAGTGGTTCAAGGAATTGCTTATAAGGAATGAGGCCTTCATGCTTATTGTGTATGAAACATATCACTCAAAAAAGAACAAAAACACCTTAAATTCATGTAGTGCATCTCAAAAAAATATAAACCAAATATCACTCCATCTTATCCACTAACTCAGTACAAACATTAAAAAAATTAAAATACACAATAAAAAATCACAAATCCCAAAATTATATCATTTAGAAAAATGGGAATGGATTCTACTAACTAGTAATAAGTTTGGAATATTATAAAACTACTACAAACTGCATAAACATTTGTGGATGAAAACCTATGTTATCTATCGAAGTTCTAACCATAGATCAACTAGTTTATTAAAATTGCAACTAGAAATCTCAAATACTCTAAATGCAAAATAATACATAATAATTACATCATAGATATGTGGTTAATATATCACAAATAAGATAAAAAAGAAGTATATAGTTTAACTCCACTAATATGTTCATTAAAGTTTAGATATGCACTAACAATGACATTAATTTATCTGTTAATTCATCCCAATTAAGATCACTTTTCATTAAGTATACTAGTGCTCAAGTGTAGGTACTAAATCTTGCAATCTCCAAGAATGTTAAAATTCCCATCCTTCTCCCCAACTTCAACGATATGGAAAGGTAGAGATCCAACATTGATCTCCACTACATATCCTCTAATGTTTCTTATACCATAGAATTTGATTGCTACAAACTCTTAGCCTTAGTTAAACTAGCTTGAATAAATAGATCACCATCGAATAATGTAATTAAATTTAAGCTATAAGTCTTGAATCAAAATTAGGAGTGGCAAGCATTATCAAGAATATAAGATTCGAAGTGAAGTTAAAGAGAGAAAAGTTTTTGCAAGATATCATTATTTGGAAACTCCTTTGAATAAGTAATTGCATCATTAGAGAAGGAATTCTAGGAAAGAGTAAGCTTTGTTGTTGAGGATAGAGATGACTCCTAAATAAGCATAAGAGGTTGTAGAGATGGAGATCTAGCTCTATTAACATGTGACAATAAGGCATGCTATTAGGAGCAAATAAAATAATGTCACTTAAAGAAGTTCAAGATATAGGTCTAACACTAACTATAAGTTCATGAAATAAATCACATAAGAAAAATAATTAAAGAATTGAAGAGACAATTTGTTGATAAGTGATCATATTAGCACATAATATTATCAACCAATAATCTCATAGGAGATATAAACACTACTTCATTAAGAGATGGTATGGATACATTCTTTAGTTACAAAAGTGCATGCTGCATCATATATGATGGTGACAAAGAAGGATAAATCTGAATCATAACCTAGTTAGAAAAAAGCAACATTTACCTTTGTTGAGGAAATCTCATATGCACAAATACACCATATAAAAGATTTTTGGTTAAAATGATGACAAACCAAAAGCTCCATTTTTTTATTCTATAACAAAAAAGTGTAAGGAAGCCTTAGTATAAATTAACATATGAAATTATCCCTCAATTTTACAAAAAATAAAATCATATTAAAAAATGCTAAAAATAAATAAATACATAGAAACAAAATAAGGAACAATCTTAGATATATCATAAATGACCAAGCATAATTCACTAATCTTTTGAAACTCTTTAAATATTATTTGGCCTTTTCTTTATGACGTTCGTTGTACGTTGGGCTAAAATAATGTAGATTAATCTTAGAAAGCATTACTTTTAGCTATCCTTCTAAAATAACTCACTTTATGTCATGACACCATTTAAGAACAAAATTAACATTGGTTGGTATGGACAAACAAAGAGAGATAATATCTTAATATAATAAAAATTTATCATTACATTATGATATCGAAGACTTGTGAAACCTAAGACTAAAAAAATTAGGAGTGATCGTTAGGTATTGTTTAAGAGGTGGAATAACTAGATAAGGTGTGATTTTTAATAACATTTTAGGTGGAGTATTGTACCCTTAGATTTGATGATCACAAAATAAAACTAAATATTTGTTAATATCTTTATTGAGCTTAGTGTTATTTGAGCAAGAACTATAGCATATATAGTGAATGAAATTTGATAGCTCAACTTGCTAATGTTGAGCTAAAGACATTAGTCTTTATGGAGAGCTAATCTACAAAAAACTATATTTCTAAATATTTATTATTAATATGTTAAAATTTTATTTTTTTTATAATTTTGACACATAAGATTATCATCTTTTATGCATATTTGAGTTTACATTAAGTGCATTTATTTTTTTAGATTAAGTCATTTGAGTTTTTGAAATCTTATAAATTTTTAAGTAACTTTTTAAATAAAAAATAATATAAAAATACTTTTTTCCTAAGCACCTAAACCCACTAGTAAGCCCAAAGGGCTCGAGTCAAGTGGCCCATAGTATCGGGTATAGGCCTTGGGTAGCCACAGACTAAGAGCCCAAATGAAATTGAGATGGTTCATGCTTGACTATCAACCAAGGCATGGTTCCTGTAGTGGTTATTGGGTCAATTGGTTCAGAGCATAACTCTTAAATCAGCTTAGGCATAACTAATTGAGGCAAACTTATGAATTGGTTAAGAGATTGGGTCAAGTTAAACCTATATATACATATATGCATTGGTGACATGGGTCATACTTCCCAAGAACATTAGGGGTAGCTAACCTCAGTAGACTACATATGAAGCATAATAGAAGTAATATAAGCACGAATCATGTGAATTAGTTTACAATTGGGACAAAAAAAACTATTACAAAACTTGAGTATTTTTACACTGATCGATCACATGTTTGCATGATTTAGTGGTCTAGATCCACCTGTATTCACAAATAGTTTACTTCTACCTATTTATCCATAATGATTGATCAAACGATTGAGTTTCTTTCTACCTTTGTGAATAATAACTCGATCATCATCATTATCTATCTAGTTTTTGAATCTAATATCCTAGATCTTATCTCATTGCAATTAGATCTGAACCCTTTATCGATGATTGTGATCAGACAGTAGCTGCTTCGTTTTCATGGAATCAGATGGTGGCTAGAACTCATCTTTGTTTACATCATTTGTAATAACTAGCTTTTGAAAAAGCTGATTCTAGTCATTAAGGAAGTTATTTTGAGAGTTTTTATTTCAACTATAAATATAATATATTTACCAATATTTTATTAATTGAATCAAACTTATAGTTTTCAATTTTTTTTGTATAGCAAAACTTTTTGAAGATTTTGGTCCCTATTAAAGCAACAGTATATATTTGGTTTACCTCTATCGACTTTGATGAAAGGGAGTGGTTAGTGGAAGCTCGATCGGTAATCAAAGATGAATGTATGCACGGGTTTTGTCAAAACCACTTAAAAAATCTTTATGCATTTCATTTACTATTGAGCAATCTCATTTTGTTAATATTATTTTTAAAAAATCAAAGTTTATTTTTAAGTACAAAAATTTTTCTTCTAATTTCTTGAAATAAAATATTTGCTAAATGCACAATTCACCTCTCCCCTTTTGTACATTTTTCTTACATAATTTATAATAGAGAGTATAAGGATGGATTATCTCATATTAAAAATGCAGAAAAAGTATATGGGTTATATATGTAGGATCATGAGCTTACAATGTTGAGACACTTTGGAGGACAAAACCCATATTGACAAGTATGGGAAGATTAAATGGGATAATATCTTAACATTATAACATTGGATTATAAAAACATTTTAGTTTTATCATTGACTCTATCAAATCATTGTAATTAACTTTATTACCTTGTAATATACTTAAATTTTATTTTGTATAATATAATATGAATCTTGAGATTAGGCCAATAAGTCTATAATTATAAATATTTCAAGAAAATAAAGTTAATGTTTTAAAATATTAAACTTATTGATTGAAATATTGTTATGTTGATAAAAAAAATAATTATTTAAGCAAATCATTTGAAAGAGCTTTTCACGTGGAATCCAATTGTGTGAGTTTGTAATTTTTAAATGTCTAGATAATTAGTTATAAATATTTAAAAAAAGATATAAATGTCATTTCTTCAATTATTAAGTGCAAATGTTAATTTTGCAAACCAAACAATTTGGATAATCAAAAGGAATTTTGATTGAGTTGAGGTGATAAACAATTAGAGAGAGATTGGTTGCTTAGAAAGCTAAGAAAGAAGAAAAGGGAGGGAAGAAAGAAGTTCAATCGATGAAGGAAATCAAGGAGAATAAGGGATTTATTTCAAAGAAAGTTTAGGAAGCAATAAAATTATTAAAGAAATGATTGGTACAACTAGATAGGGAGTTAGAATTGAGTAAAAAAGGATTTTTGGAATAGAGTACTAAATGTAACAAAATAAGAGAAAAAAAAAAATAAGATTTGAAATTATATTTTTATTGAATTAAATCCTTTTTTATTGAATAATAAGAGGTTTTCTTTATTGTTTAGATTACATATTGTGTAAGAATGAAATGAGTGAGTTTATAGTTAGTTTAGAGTGGACTCGAGTTGATCTTAGGAATGACCTAATAATAACAAATTTAATTTTGAATCAAGTGGCATTAGATAAAATAATTAATGTGGCAAATGGAATTGAGGTGAGTGCATATCAAATATAGTAAGCTTATTAAAGTGCTTTATTTCTAAAAACTAGAACAATATTAGGGAGTATCAAAATGTTATATAGTTAGGATCATTCAATGTATCAATGAGTAGTGGTAGAGGCATATAGGTAGACACAGAGGAATGGATCTAATGGTGTTGGTAGGAGTGGTGCATCTAATAAAGGAGGAAAAACCATAGTCTACTTTATTACTCAATAAGAGACTCCTTAGTCTAACGATGTTATTTGGGTAAGCTACATTTATAGAGTTTTCCTATCACTATTTTAAATGATTATAGAGCATTGCATTCATTTATTCCTACATGCATGATAATTAAGTTAAATATCGAACTCTAATCATTAAAAATCTTATATTAATTAGATGTCTAATGGAAATTGTAGTAGAGTAAAAAAACTTATATTGAGGTAGAAATAAAGGGAAGAAAATTCTCTATATTGTTAAATCTTCCACCCTTAAAAGAATTTTATCTTATAGTAGGTATTGATTGGTTATATATTCACCAAATTAAGATTGATTATTGTGAGAAGAGGTTATAAATTCAAATTCTAGGGAAGAGAAAGAAAAGTCTTACTTTCTCTATGCTAAAGGCATAGAAGTTGCTAAATAAGAAATATGAAGGTTATCTAGTATTTATTATGGATATGAATATAAGATTTTCTTAAATTTTAGGGATACTTTTAATCAATGAATATATACAGATTAAAAGAATTACCAAGGTTTCCTCTAGAAAAAGAGATGGAATTTGAGATTCAAATTGTTTAAGGTGCTAAACTAATTTCTAAAGCTCCATATAGAATATCATAAATAGCATTGTAAGAGGTCAAAATGTAGATTAAAAAATTTATTGGATAAATAATTTATAAGACTAAATATATCATTCTGGGGAGTATTTATTTTATTTGCAAAAAAGAAAGATGATAGATTGATAATGTGGATTGATTACAAAAAAAATATAAAAACCACTAATAAGAATAAATATCTCTTACTAGAATTGATGATTTGTTTAATCAACTCTGAATAATAAGTATGCTTTCTAAAATTGATTTAAGATATAGTTATTATCAGTTAATGTTATACCCAGTAAAAAGTTTTATGTTAATCTTTAATGAATTAATTTTTGGCTTGGATGATTTCAGATCGACTGTAGGATGAGCCAGGAGCTCAATCAGAGGCTAATGGAATTTCTGAAATTTCTGGGGATTTTTCGGAGCACCGAGGTAATTTTTAAGTAATTTTCCCTGTTTAATTAGATTTATTGGATTTTTAGAAATTCGAAAATCCATTTAAATTAAACCGGAAATTGGTTTTTACCGCGCGTGAACCGGACCGGAGCGGTTCAGCGAAGGCGGGGGCGGTTCGCCGAGGTGCGTTTGCGCGTGCGTTCGGATAAGCCGCGGATAAGCGGATCGGACGGACGAGATCAGCGGTGGAGATTAACCGGCTGATCGGGTGTTAAGCGGCGTTTTAGAAGGTCAATCGGCGCTTAATGGGTTCTTAACGGGTTATTACCGGTTTAAGCGGGGTATTTAACCCGAACCGTTTCGGCCCTTAGGGTTTCGAACGGCGGCCGGAGACGAGGTGTTCGCGGCGGACGGCGATATTTTCCGGCAGCCTTTCAAGGGGCTTTTTGTACCTGGAGGTTCGAGTGATCGAGGAGAATCGATTGGTACCGGTTTCGTTCGGCGAGGAGCAGCGGTTGGTCGCGTGCGAGCTTCACCGTCGCCACCGTCGCCGGAGAAGAAAAAGGTAGGAAATTCAGTTTAAATTTCGTTAATTAGCGAATTAAAAATATGAATTACTTTGCAATTAACTACCAGAGCATGTGAATTGTGTTTTTTTTTTAAAGTGATTAATGCAAATTATTGATTTAGCATTTTAGGGTTTTCGGAAAAAATTATACCCGTCAAATTGGAAATTTTACCGAGCAATTGATGATTCTATTATGGACTTTAATCATGTTAAGATTGTATCAAATGCTGAAAATTGTTTAATTTCATAGATTGTTCGTTTAATTTCATAAATTGTTAAATGAGGATCGGATGAAAACTTCGGCGGGAAATTTGATTGAATCTTAGAAATTAGTTGCATTATTGACAAATTAGGATAGTATGAACATCGGATTTTGCTTCGCCTTGATCTCGGTCGCCGGAAATCGACGGGGAAAACGGAATTTCCCGGAGGAATCGTCGGCTAGGGTTTCGCAGGCGTCGGGCGGAGGAAGGAGATGGATTAGATTAATTTCAGCTTAGTTAATTAAATAATTGTAATTAATTAATAATTAATAATATTTAAATACTAAACGTCGGCTGGAAAATTTGATTTAAAGGTTCGGCCGGTGGGTTCGCGGTTCAGCGCGGTTTTTTCCGAACCGGCAGCGAAACCCGGTTCCGCGGAACGCGGGCGCGGACGAACGGCGGAGGAAAAATTTAATTCGGAAATTAATCCGAATTTTCGGAAAATATGTGGAATTTTTTTTAATCCGAATTTTCGGAAAATATGTGGAAAAATTTTTAATCCGAATTTTCGGAAAATATGTGGAATTTAAATTTTCGGAAATTTATTTCAAATTTTCGGAAAAAAAGATATATGTGGAATTTAAATTTTAAATTCGGAAATTTATTCCGAATTTCGGAAAATGGATAAAGGGCAGAAATTGAAGTTGAAATTTAAAATTTCCTGAAACGAGAAAAAGGTGATTTAGGGAAATCACATAGACAAGTTGAAAGTTACTGTTGGAAATTATCCATAAATTCAGTACAGCTGGATCAGTTGGAAGGAAGTGTGTCACTTGGGTAAGTGTTACCAGAATAGTCAGAATTTCGATACAGTTTATGTTACTTGGATGGCATTGACATGGATTGAGTCAGTTTACTCAGTGTTGGCATATTTTATGGATTGGCATGCTGGACCGGACTACTATAGACCCTATATGATGTTTTAGGGTAGTTGTGGTAGGTAACTGTGCGGTTCAGACTTAGCTTCCACAGTATACATGTGGACTGGTATGCGCCTTGTTGTACCTGGATACATATTGCCAGATCTTGGAGTTAGAGATTGGCAATGACTGTAGGGGCGTGAGCTTCTATGGAAGTTGTTGGTAGAGGACTCTTTGGGACGGTGGCTGAGTCGATCTCTCCTGGTCCATGTGTGTAGGCCTGCGCGCCTGAGGGTGGCAGGGGTGTCTCGCAGTGGCTAGCCAAGTGTGTAGGCCTGCGCGCCTTAGGGTGGCAGGGGTGTCTCACGTTGGCTAGAGATTTTGTGACTGGATCTGTCTATAGTCTCCAGGAGATTGATTGACGAGAGACGCTGCGGTGTCGGGTGCTTAGGCGCCATGCGTGTTTCGAGATGGGCGTTCCCACTGGCACGCTACCTGGAAGCCCAGAGGAGAGCTACTCTGGTATGACTAGGGGTGACTGTGGTTGGTCGGAGTCTGGGACTGAGAGTGCCTATCCACCATACATTGTTATGCTGTATTCCTATATTTTTGCTATTATCCTTCTCTTGCATGTGAGTTTTACTAGCTGTCTTTCCTACTGGGCGTAGCTCATTCCTGTATTATATATTTTCAGTGGCTCGGCAAACTTGACGCTACCAGATTAGGTAGGATCGTGGTCAGCAGGATTGTGGAGGATATCTGACTTGTGATTGTCTGAGATATTCTGGTTAGTTGATTGTTGCTGTTGGATGTATTTAATGAGATTGTTATTCTCATATGTCATGTAATATGTGAGGGAAATTCTGACTTATGTTTCTGGTTGGATAATATTGCACTTGTTGGACTTGGATCTTATTCTTGTAATGTAGTTTCATTCACTGTTTTATTTTATTGTCTTGGAGTATGGTGTGTGGAGTACCATATTTTATCTGAGGATGTTATATATCTTTTTGTTTGATGGTGAGGTCATTACATGACTATGGAGCTTAACCATGGGGGTTCAGACTTCTAATAGACCGGTTCTCCTACCCGTAGGGGTTAGGAGTATTGGGTCTAGTAGGAGTAACATTGCGCGAGTCCATCTGTTAATTCAGGAGTCATGAACCTGATTTGACGGTGTACCCGGGAGATGGGATCCACATTGTTAAGGGAAGTAGGTGTGTAATGATGTATTATATCCTATGTTTTCGTAGGCTACTCAGGTTGGTATGGGACGATCTGAGCTGTCTATATAAAAAAAAAAAAAAATTTGTATGCCAAAAAATCAGCCTAGGAAAAATGGGGTGTAACAGTTAATAACTAAAAAAGAGGATATTTTTAAAACTACTTTTAAAACAAAATATAGTTATTATATATTTTTAATATTATGATTTGGACTAGTAAATATACTTGTAGGATTTATTACTTAATGAATAAAATTTTTAAGAGATATTTGAATCAGTTTGTAATCATATTTATAGATGATATTTTGAACTACTCAAACTCTGTAGAGGAGCATATTATCTATTTACGTAAAATATTGTAGATTCTAAGAAAAACTCAACTACAAGTCAAAATTTTAAAATGTGAATTTCAATTATCAAATGTAGTGTTTTTGGATCATGTTGTTAATATTATGATAACATCAACTGATCATTAAAAAGTATCTATAATAATAAATTGGCTTAATTTTATATCAATATCAGAAATAAGAAGGTTCTTGAGAATGATAAACTATTATAAAAAATCTATAGAGGGATAATCACAGATCGATTCTCCTTTAATTAAATTAACCTGAATGGTAGTTAAATTTGATTAAGATTAAGTTTTTAAAAATAATATTCAAATACTTAATGATAGATTAACTTCATTGCTAATTTTAATATTATTAAAAAGTTATAAAAGAATATCAAATTTATAGTGATGCATCTTTATAAAGGTTAATTATGTGTAATACAAAATAAGAAAATGATTATATATACATCTAGATAGTTGAAGTCACATAAAAATAACTATCTTATATATGATTTAGAGTTAGTAATTATAATATTTGCTCTAAAAGTATAGAGTTATTACTTGTATGGAGTTAAATATGAAATATTAACTATCAAAGTTTGAAATATATTTTTAATAAAATAATCAAAGATTATGATTTAAAAATTATTTTTCATCTTCAAAAAACGATTATGATGATAAATGTTTTGACTAGAAAAAGTGTAAATAGTATTTTATCTATTATGAAGGAAAATAAATTGATTTTTTTAAATGAATAAATTATAGTTAAAGGCACATATTCAAAGAAATACAAGATTATTATTACATTTATCAGTAAGACCATATTAGATAAACTCTATTAAAGAAAATTAGACTAGGGATGTAGAGTTAAAAATCCAATTAAAAAAATTCAAAGAAGGACAAAATTATTATTTTAAATTAGATCAAAATGAAATGTTGAGATTTTAGGAAAAATTATGTATACTTGAGCATCAATAATTTAGATAGTTGTTACTAAAAGAAGCACATAATTCAAAATATTATATCCATCTTGGAGAAAATAAAATATATCAAGAATTAAAGCAAACATGTTAGTAATGAAATTGAAAAGAGATGTATCAAATTGGATAAAAATGCTTAGTCTTTTCGTTGGCTAAAGGAGAACAATAAAAGCCCAAAGTGTTATAATAATATCTACCCATTCTTTAATAAAATGGAAAGTTGTTATAGCTTTTGTTATAGGATGTCCTAGATGATTAGTAAGTCATGATTTTATATGGATTATTATAGATAGATTAATAAAATTTGCTCATTTTTTTAGTTGTTAAACTGATATACTCAATAGAAATATTAATTACAATTTATGTGAAGAAAATTATTAGATGCCTAGTGTACTAAAAGAAATTATTTTAGGCAAAAATCTTTAATTTGTCTCATACTTTTAAACATGCATGCATCAAGCATTCGAGACAAATCTAAAATTTAGTATGATATTTCATCCATAAATACATGGACAAATAGTGAAAATAAGTAAAAATTTGGAAGTTTTGCTAAAACTTTGTACATTAGATTATGGTGATGATTGGAAAAGTCATTTACTACTAATTGAATTTGTGTATAATTATAGTTACTATTCCATTAATGAAATAGAACCATATGGACCTCTATGTGGAAAAAAATGTCAACCACCTTTATGCTAGAAAGAAGGAAAGGAAATAATTATATTAGTTTTAAATTTCTTGAAGATGTTATTAAAAACATAAGGATTATTCAAGATAAGTTGAAAATAGCTAAAGTTAGTAAAAACACTATTCTAATCCTAAACATAGATTTATGGAATTCAAGAGAAAGAGCATGTATTTATCATTATAAGTCCAATTGAAACTATAATAAGATTTGAAAGATAAAAAAACTGAAGCCTAATTTCATTTTAGAAAGTATTGGACAAGTGACATTTAGGATAGTCTTACCATGATAATTGTTTGAGGTTCATAATATACTTCAAGTTTCATCATTGAGAAGATATATATTAGATCACATATTATCAATTATGATGCTCAAGATATTCAAATTCTATCAAACCTAGCTTATCTTAAGATATTAATGCAAACATTGGATAAAAGAGAGAATGTGTTAGAGAATAAAGTTGTTTCAATTATTAAAGTCTTGTGGCAAGATTAAATTGAAAGAGATGATAATTGGGAGGTTGAAGTAAACATAATAAATAGATGCCTATAATGTTTCTAAATTTGGAAAGAAATATTTATAATAGGAGAAGATTATAACGTCTCAAAATTTTGTTATATGTAATCTATTATAAATCTTAAGATTATGCTAATAAGTTTATAATTATAAGTATTTTTAGAAAATAAAGTTAATTTTTTTAAGATATTAGGTTTATTGATTAAAACATTATTATTTTAATTTTATTCTATAAAGTATGCCATATTCTCATACAAAATAAAAACTTTTATTTAAGCATACCACTAAAAGTAGCTTTTCATGAAAAATCCAATGGTGATGATTAGTAATTTTTAGAGATTTAGCTTATTAATTAGAAATTTTTAAATAAAACAATATAAATATCATTTCTTGAATTATTAAGAGCATAATGATGATTTTTCAAACCAAATATCTTGGATAATTAAGATAAAATTTAACTAAGTTGAGGTAGTAAGCAATTAGAGAGAGAGGGAGAGGTTGGTCACTTAGAAAGCTTAGAAAGAAAGAAAAGGAAAAAAGGAAACATAACAAAGGAATGAAATTAGTTAGAAGAGGAGATTAGTTCTAGAGAAAGCTTAGGAAGTAGTGAATACATTAAGGCTTCATTTGTTTGGCTAATCACTATAACAACTTGCTAAATTTACCTTAATAATTCTCTTAAAGAAAGTTTCATATAATGGATACATGTATTTTATATTAAAATCCACAAATGTATTGTCTTGTGGGCACCTAAAAAGTTGTTAGGAGTTATATCTCATATTTAAATATGTCATTCGAAGAACTTGTTGTAATGAATTTGTAGTTATATAGTTTGTATTTTTCAAATGTCATTTGAATATTCTATGAATTTTTAAAGTTTGATGTAAAAAGAAAAAAGATTTTATTTTCAAGCTTATCATCTTCTTATTAAATAAAAGGATAATTCTTTCATACAAAGAAATCAATTATGGTGTTTGTTTCATGAGAGAAGGTAGAGAGAATTCCAACTATACTGATCATACGAGATGACTTTTTAGATCTTCTTAGATGAACCTATGGTAGGAGTCAACAATGAGCCTTTGGCCTAAGTTTGATTAGGTATTTAATACAACATTATACTATTATTATTTTCTAAATGGATTAATACAAGAATAATTATAGAAGGCTTTAATAAGAATCACATGTTCAATTCTTGGTATGTTTAAATAGAATAATAAGTTGTTTTGTGTAATTAAAAGATCATCCTATCTGATTTTTAGTTTGATTGAGTATATATTTATATATATGGATAATACTAGTATGACTATTTGATCAAATTAGTATGATGAGGCATATATGTATATTAAGGAGATCATACAAGTATAAGGTTAGTATCAGACTAGTAAGATGCATGAATGAAATGCTTATCAAAGATGATTTGTTTAATCTCTTACACAATGAAGTGTTTGTATTGGATTGTACTATTATGAAATTGAGATTAAACATGTATGATTAGTTTTTAGAATGTGTATCAAAGATCTCCTGTTCAATCATTTGCTCGATTAACGTAAGGCATGGATCATATAATATAATATGGGCAATCGTACTATATGATATGATAAGAAAAATATTAGGAGTATTTTTTAGGACATGGTTTTTGAAAGTGCTTTCATATATATTACAAATATAAATCAGTTTGTTGTTGATAAAAGGTAAATGTGAATTGTGTAGAAAAAGAGGAGACTAGATAAAAGAAAAAAGTTATGAAAGAGACTTCTCAAAGCCATAAAATAAACAAATTAATAATTATGATAAAAGTGAATTATTAAATTTCCTTGGCTATTATTATGACATGTAATAGAATGTAAGCATTTGCATGATATAACATATATTTTAATTTTATTATAGCACTCTAATACCTTTGACATATGTGTGTAAATGTTATAATTCAAAATATATAACAAAAAATAAGAAAAAATAAAAAGTAAAAAGAAAGAAAGATAATAACCAATTAAGTTATCTAATAGTTTATAAGAAATAAGTAGAGTCTATAACCTTATCTTGTAATGACCTAATAGATGAGATATATGATAATATATTTCACATCTAGTGTTGTGGTGCTCAAATGTAAAGTCTAGTATGTCCAAGGTTTTAACCAATTCATGATGGGATACTTCATCTTCTGATGTCATAGGCATTTAGAGATGAGACTTCAATATATTAGAAGTCTTGTTCCTTATCAACAAAGAATGTTGACAAGTGTGATAGTTACATGATGATCTATTTCATCATTATTATTATGGAAAGTCAAAGATAGAGCTCTGATATGTTAGAAGTATCCCTCTATATCAGCACTGGATGTTAGTAGTGACGATAGCTATATGATGAGGTACTTCACCCCTGGTATTATGATACTTAAAAGTGGGCTACAACATGTCAAAGGTCGAGGGTACATGTAATATGCCTAATTTTACATTTATTAAGATGAAAATATCTTAAAATTAAGCTAAGAAGATTGTGATCACATATAGTTAAATTTGATTAAATTAATTTCTTAAAAAATATTATTTATATATAAAAGTATTAAAATAATGATAGAATATTATGGAGTGTGTCATGAGATCAAATTTGGTCAAAAATATTATTTGAGGATACCAATAAAAAGAACTTTTGAGAAGAACAAAATGATATTAAGTTTATAATTTTTTTAAACCGAAGAAATTTATTATGACCTTTTAATTATTTACATATAATTATAATTTTTAAAATATTGCTCAAGATAGATTTGTAATTCTAAAATTTTAACTTTGTTCAAAATTGATTGGCAAAAAGTAGATATGCAAATAAGGAAAAGTTAGCTACGTTAGAGTAGGACTCATAATGTTTTAGAAATTTGCTACATTTCTAATTAATTTAGTGAAGTTTATATTTGCAAATACTAATATGTTAAAGGGTAGAATGTTAATTTGAGCAATTAGGGTTTCCACCAATTTTTTAGACTATTTTGTGAAGTAGTTGAAGTTTGATGATAATTATTTATTTGAAATAAATGTGACATAAGTAATTACATCGAGAAATTAATTTTATTTTGCATGTGCCTAATCTGATTACAAGCACATGTGCTTAGTTTTTCCTAAGTTTGTAAATTAACCTATGAAATGATAACTTTTGTTGCTCATAAACATAAGAGGCTAGAGTGTGCAGAGCCATTAAAAACTTAAATAGTGTCACTAAGAACCACTAGGAGGTGATGAGCCAAAAAGATTGCTAAGTAGAGTGTCATTACTATGCTATAATTTTCAATTAGTTAACAAGAAGAAGATGCTTGAGTAGAGATCAACTTAAGAATAAGCAAATAGAGATTGTTAATCTTTTGAGAAAGCTCATTGTAGTTAAATGAGGAGGCTAAAAGAAAGAGAATGAAGAGAAGAAATATTACAATAAGGAAATAGTAAAGGAAACCAAGAAGTAGCTAATTAAGAAGAGCTAAGCATTTAAGAAATCCTTTGTTAAACTACTTTCAACTTTAAGTATTTAATAGCATGGATGCATTTGGGTTTATGTAATCCTTATATTTAACATAGTTTGGACATAAAGAGATTTGGATGTGTTTTGAAGTGAAAGTGATAGACTCAGGTTGAGAAAATTAGTTAATGATGTTATAGTACAACAACGATGACCTAACTCGTTCAGCATGATCAGTTGAAAACCTGAAAAGAATAATAATTATAAAGGTATCATACTAAGCTGACTACCTGAGTTGTATTGGTACAAAAACATTATAAAGTTATAGGTTAACCTCTCAGGTTCATTATGAAAGTGCAATGTGGGTATCATACTTGCATGCTAATGTGCATGCATGTGTGTTGTATTTGTTTATTGAGGATCGAACAAGAATATCGTAGTTGTACAATTATAGGGATCATACTAGACAATCCTTCATATACTAAAATGTAAGTGAGGAGGTCAATGCTTTAGGATAGTACAAGTATGATTATTGGAATCAAACTACATGATAAGAAAAAGGTTAAACAAATGCATCAGATGAGTCTAATAATAAATCATATAGAAGTTATTTATAGGAGATTGTAGTAGTAGGATTTGAGTTGATTATAATAGTTGACCAGTCTGAGATCAAGGAAAAGAAAATTTGGTCAAGTCCAAAAGGTTGAATAAGTATGATGTACATGATCATAAGGTATGATAGGTTAGATTTCAATATGATCATACAAAGGAAATCATACTAGGTGATGAGCAGAATAGCTTATGGATTTATTCATATCGTACAATATTAAGTATCATATCAATATGATTTAAGGTGAGGTTAGTAGGCTGGTGAGAGTGAAAATGTGAATCATAAAATATGATGTGGTAGATCATATTATATGATGATTTAGAAATAAGAAATATTAAATTACTAATTTGTTAAGATGCAAGACTAAGATCATAAGGTACAATCTCAAAGACTATAACGGTATGGTTAGATTTAGAAATAATAAAGAGTTGGATTGAGGATTGGATGATGAATTAAGTGATGGTACACATACAATGTAGCTTAGGATGTTTATTTACTTCTCAGATCATACATTATAATGAGGAAACTATACAAGTATGATCTAAAGTAGAAACTTATATACTTAAAATAAGAGAAGATTGTGAAATATATCACATATATTGATCATTTCTATACATTTTATTGTTAGAAACTTAAACTAAGAGAAGATTAAAAAAGAAAACTTCTTTTAGAGTACATTCTATATTGTTGGCAAATACTTACCGTTTTTTTTTATGATTTGGCATGACCTCTATTGCATTATATATTATTTATCACATGACATTACTAGTTACATTGTTTTACTTGCTTTATAAATTTTTGTGTTACATAGAGACATAAGGAATTATTAAGATGGAATGAAATATATCTAAAAATGACATTTTGATGCACATATTTACATAGGAATTTGTTTAAAAAAATATTTTAATTATCTAGAAATATGACATTATTGGATGGTAATAAAGAAAAATAAGAAAGATAATACTTGGTATATTATGGTTAAGATACTTACATGTATGTGCAGCCCTTTAGTATAGTTAGAGTGATGATACCTTTTATAAATGTCGCCAACACCTTAATATAATTAGGGCTACATACCCTCTATACAAAAGTCACTAATACTTTAGTTTAGCTAAGAGTAACCTCTATGTGAAAGTTATTAACACTTTGATGTGCTTAGTGCTATTATATCCTCTATGCAAAAGTCCTTAATACTTGAGTATAATTAAAGCTATGAAACCCTTTATGCAAAGTAACCAACACTTCAGTATGGCTAGAGCAATGACACCATTTATACAAAAGTCATCAATACTTCAATATAGCTAAGGCTATGATATGTGAAAGTCATCAACACTTTAGTAGGTCTAAGGCTATGATATTATCTATATAAAAGTCACTAATATTTCAGTGTGATTAAGATTACAATACTCTCTATATGAAAGTTAATAATATTTTAGTATGACTAGGGCTATGATATTCCTTATGTAAAAATTATAAAAGCTTTAGTATAATTATGCTATGATACCATTTATACAAAATTTATCAACATTTAAATGGAGATAAGGCTATGATACCTTTTGCTTGATTTGATTATGTAGTTGTTAATTAGCTCAAAGGAAATTAGTAATGATAATTACATAAAATATATGAAATTGATAGTTAAAGGAAAACTAATGACTCTTATTGCATTTAGCTTTCTTATGATATCTACGTGGGTATGGTATGATTCTTTACTTATTTAGTTTTATGATATTATTTATTCATATGATTTATTATCATGCTTACATTAAGATATATTTTTTATACTTGGTTACTTATTTGATTTATCTATTAAAATATATAAATATTATTAATACTTACATTATAGGTCATGCATATACTATATTAAGATTTTGGAAATTTTGTTATCATAGGAGAGGACTACAATCGTGAGATTTGAGAGTATGCAATGATTGTTGTGAGTTAGGTATTGATAATGATTGAAAATTGATTTGAGTTATATATGTAATTTTATATAGTCAAGCATTTAGTTTTTTTTTTAATTTGTATTTTAGTTTTGTTATATGATTTTATTTAATTAATTGGGGATTTAGTCTCACCATAAGGTCTTTGCTTAAGATTTGCATTCTCACCATATTTTAATTACACAGTCTTTATTTTTTTGTATTATTAAGTATGTGATGAGATGGGTTTTAATACTAAATGATAATAGGATATGATATAGAAACTTTGGATGCAAAGATAGAGATTATAAAAATAGAATTTGGATTTATAGGAGAATAAAATTTGAAAAGAGAAAATGAATAATAAAATACCAAATGAAATTGAATATAAGAAGAAAGAAAATATGAGATATGATTATTATATAAGAAAATAGACATAAAATGGTGGTAATAGAGCCCAAGGTTAAAAAGTTGGTTGGGCTTCTAAGTGTGGATGCTACAATTGCACACAAATAAGTAGCATTAGTTCGTAATTAGGTTGTTCTAGATATTTGAGAGAATTGAGTGTTCTGAATGCTAAAATTATCACTTGTAGCGTTGTTGTAAGACATGGCTATCCTTTATGGTGTGAGTCTTATTGGGTTTAGTTCAAAAGAGTTTGTTGGAGAGTTTGAGAAATGGTTCGTGCCATCATTAAGCAAAGATAAGATTAAGGAAGAATTGATGATTTTGGAACAAGGTAATATGTCAAGTTATAGACTATGGGAGAAGTTTCTCTTGCTTAGCTTGTTATGCCCCTTAAGTGGTGAGTTTGAAGGATTAAAGATGTTTTGTGTTTCATGATGGATCGATAGAATCTATCAAGACTATTTTAATCTCATATAAAACTACCAATTTTGTTGAGTTTGTCGAGCATGCCCAATCGGTGGAGCAAGAATTAAAAATCTTTAAACCACACAAGTAACTACAATAATGAAAAGAAAGAAATGGATGTACAAACTAAAAGTTTAAATCTTTTTAAAAAGATCTTCTTAAAAGGTAGAGGAAAATGTTTTCATTGACACCATTTAGGTTAGTTGGATTTGGATGCCAATGGTAGTAGGATGGATATAGGGTCTAATGGGGAAATGTTTTCATGTCAAAAGTGTGGAATTCACATAGAGGATTCTACTAGGCAAGAAAAGATGGCCAGCCCAAGCGCTTCAATTTTGATAGTACTTCAGCCACCACCTCAAGGAGTATGGGCCAAGAATAGTCAAGTCATGGAGGCTAGCCCATGTTATTATCTAATAGGAGACCTTGCACACTACAGACATGATTGTAGGTACACTTTTATATCAATAGATACCTATGGATTTTTTATTTGATAGTGACGTATTGCATTCCATTTTTGCATGACATATGCTTGCTTCATTACTTAAATTACACCAAATGATTAACCCATTATCTATGCTATTACCAGATAGGAGTGAATTCATTGTAGTTACATCTGTCTAAGGTTAATTGAAATTAAGTGAAAATAAGTTTCCTATTGAACTACTTATTTTGATAATTACCAAATTTGATATCATTTTGGATATAGATTGGTTATCTAAGCATCATGCTATCATTGATTATGTGACAAAAAAGAATTAATTTGACTACCCTATATGGGGATGAAATAATTTTCCTTGGCATGGGGAGAGAAATCTCTATCATTTCTACCCTTATGGCTAAAAGGTTGTTAAAGAAAAGTGGCAAGGGATTTTTTCTTTCTATTATGTTTGTAAAGTAAAGATATGTTGAAGTGCTAGTAATTTGTGAGTATTAGGATGTTTTTTCTTAGGAACTACTTGGCCATTCCCCTTATAAAGAAAATAAATTTAAAATTTAATTATTTCTAAACATTTAGCTAGTGTCCAAAGTTCCATAGAGAATGAATCTTACAAAATTAGCAAAGGTAAAGATGTAGATCTAAGAATCACTAGATAATGTTTTTATTTGGCCTCTTAGGGAGCACTAATTCCTTTTGTGAAAAAGATCTATAAATGTGTATAGACTATCCAGAATTAAATAAATTAATAGTTAAGAATAAGTATCTATTACTAAATAATTGATGACTTAATTAGTTGCAATGTATAATGACATTTTCTAAGATTAATTTAACATTAAGATATCATCAACTAAGAATTAAAGAGTCAAACATAGTGAAAAACTTTTAGGACTCACTATGATTATTATGAATTTTGGTATTGCTTTTTTATCTTACCAATGCTTGTATAGCCTTTAGAGACTTAATGAATATGGCCTTTCAAAATTTTTTTGAATAATAAGTGATTATTTTTATTAATGATATCTGAGTGTATTCTAAATTCATTAATTCACATAATGTGCATTTGTTCTTTGTGTTGTATACCTTGAGGGAGAACCAATTGTATGACAAGTTCTCCAAACACAACTTTTGGTTATCCCAAGTTGTGTTCTTGGGCCATGTGAGTAGTATAACAAAAATTTTTATTGATCCCCAAAAATTCTTTGCTATTATGAATTAGCCTAAACCCATTTCAAGTTCAAAGATTCAAAGTTTTCTTTGTCTAACAAGTTATTATCAAAAATTTATGTAGGAATTTTCTTAGATTGCATCCATATTCACTAGATTAATCCAAAATGTAGTAAAGTTCAAATCAAATTTAATGATGCTTCACATCAAGTGTTACCAAATTTATTTGGCAACTATTGAATTTTTAGTGGTGCTTCACTTCAAGTGTTGTGCATTTTAATATAGAATAAGAAGGTAGTAGCCTATGCTTCTAAGCAACTAAAACCTCATAAAGCAAATTATCTTATGCATGATTTATAATTAGCTATTGCTTTGCAAATCTATAGACATTATATTTATGGTGTGAAATATGAAGTTTATATTGATTACCAAAGTTTACAATATTATTTCACCCAAAAATAATTGAATTTAAAACAAATATGCATTAAATTTATCAAAGATTATAACTTGGCGATAAATTACTATAAAGGAAAAACAAAAGTTGTTGTTAATACTTCGAGTAGAAAAGGAATCTTAAATTCTTTGGCTGAGTAGTTGGATCATAAACTAATTTCTTTGAAATGGATAGGTTGCAACGAGGAGTTACACGTTAGAATGTTTGAAAGTTGTCAGTTATCATTTAAGCTTGATTGGTTTGTATCTATTAAGGAAGATCAGTTCTAGGATGAGGAGAATCAAAAGGATTGGATAGGAGTCTACTTTTACTCTTGATGAGTATGATGTAGTAAGATTTCAAAAAAGATTATATATCCTTGGCTACTAGTAAGTATAACAATTATTATTAAGACTCATAACTCAAGGTACTCCATCCACCTAGTTATAATAAATATATCAAGATTTAAAACAAAATTAACGATAACCTAGAATGAAAAGAGATGTGATTAAATGGGTGTAAAAATATCTAATTTGTTAATAGGTTAAAGCTAAGCAATAAAAGCTAGTGATTTGTTGTAATTCTTACCTATTGTTGAGTGGAAATAGGGATATGTAACTATGGATTTTATTGTTAAGCTACCCATGACCCTTACATGACACCATTTTATATGAATAGTAGTGGATAAATTGATTAAATCTACACACTTTTTGGTTATTAAAACTACCTATTCTATAAAATAAATATTTTAATTATGTGTATAATAAATTATGAGACTATAAGATATTCCAAAAGTGATATCTTTGATAAAGATTTCAAATTTATCTCTTAATTTTTGAGAAAAGTGTAGACAACTTTTGAGACTTAATTAAAATTCAATATAGTTTTTCATCCTCAAACCAATAGCCAGGAAGAAAAAATGATCAAAACACTTGGGGATATGATTTGCAACTTTGTGTACTAAAGTTTGGAGGTGATTGGGAGTATCACTTACTTTTAATTGAGTTTACATATCATAATAGCTTCCATGTATTGTTTGGCTCTTTATAAAGCCTTATATAAAAGAAAGTGTTTATCTCCTTTATGTTTGTTTGTTGGCAAGGAAAGATAAATAATTAATTAGAGTTGATTTTGTTGAAGAGGACATCGAGAAAGTCAGAATGATTAAAGATAGATTCAAACTACCCAAAATCAATAAAAAAGTACTTTGATGAAAAATATAAAGATTTAGAATTTTAAGAAGAGCATGTGTTCTTTAAAGTGAGTCTCTTAAAAGAAAATAATAAATTTAGTAGAGTAGGAAAATTAAAATCCAAATACATTGAACATTTCTAGATATTAGAAATAACCAGATTTGTTACCTACCAAGTAGCCTTACCACCTCAAATATTTGGTATGCATAATATTTTTTGTGTCATCACTCAAAAGATATGTACCTAATTCATCCTATGTTAATAAGATCTAGAAGTGATTAAAATTCAACTCGACATGCTTTACCAGGGGAAACCAATTAGAATCTAAGTAGAGCAAGTAAAGTGATTAAGAAATGAAGTTATTCTTACAATAAATGTGCTCTACATGAATCAAAATAAAAAGAGAAGTAATCTTGGATGTAGAAGGGATATATTATGACTATACATAGAATTATTTTAAATTTTAAGACAAATTTTCTTTAAGGTGAGAAGATTATAACAACCCATTAAATTTACTTTAATTATTCTCCCAAATAATGTTTCATATATTGGATATCTATATTTTAGATCTAGAACCCAAGAATACATTTTCTAGTGTGCACCTAAAAAATTATGCAATGGTAATGATAGTTAGATGTCAAATTTGAATATACCATTATGAAGATCTCATCACAAAGAATCTTAACTATATAATTCATATTTTTCAAAAGTCATTTGAATATTCTACAAATTTTAAAGTTTGATATTAAAAGAAAAAGGATTTGACATAGTCAAGCTTATCACTTTTCTATTAAAAAAAAGGATAACTCTATCGTACCAAGAAATTAATGACATTGTTTGTTTTGTGAGAGAAAATAGGGATGTAGGGAGAGAAGGATCTCAAAGAGATAGGGGAAACCTTGTTGAGCGTCAATTGATGTTCTTATGTTGATTCATTAAGATTAGAAAAGAAAGAGGAAGAGCTCAAGTAAAAGAGCAAGTTTTCAACCATGATTGTGGAAAATTCATTATAAGGTCATATCACACCTTCGTTTTTCCTCCTTTAAGCTTGTATTGGTTGGTTGGATTACTAAGGAAGCAGATCTTACAATTTTCTATTTGAACTCATGGTGGTTGAGGGATGTTGCAAATTTTTGTTGTTCTAATTACACCAAATGACCACTCAAATTATTTTTTGATGAATCAATAACAAGAGTTGGCAATGAGCCATCGGCCTAAGTATGATTGTATATTGTAATTTTGGAAGGCTTTAATGAGAATCATATGTTTGATTCATATTTCATTCAAGTGGTTGGTAGGGATTGCACTAAAACAAATAAAAAATCAGATAAAATAATAAGTTCTGTTGCTTAATCAAAAGATCATCTAGTTCAATTTCTAGTTGATTGAATTTATATTTATGTGTAAGTAATGCTAGTGTGACTAGTCAATCATATTAGTACTATGAGACTTATATGTATATCAAATAGATTGTACAAGTATGAGGTTAGTATCAAACTAGTATGATGTATGCATGAAATACTTAATAGAGATCCTTTGTCTAATCTCTTATATGATGAATTAGCTTTATTGAATCGTACTAGTATGGAACTAAGATCAAACATGTACCATTAGTTCTTATAATGTGTAACGGAGATTGATCATACAATCTTTTGCTTTACCAATATAAAGCATGGATTGTACAATACGATATAGAAGATTATATTACTCGTGTAATGTTAGTAATGTAAAAAAAGGGGAAGTTTGTTAAGGGAAGTTTTTTGAAAGTACTTTTATCATATATTATAAATAAAAATGAATTATTATTGATAAAATATAATATAAATTGTGCAAAAAATGAGGAGAACAAATAAAGAAAAAGAGAAAATCATGGAAGAAACTTCTTAGAGTCGCCAAATAGGCAAATTAAAAAATTATGATAAAAGTGGCTTATTAGATTTCCTTGGCTACTATTGTAACATGCATGGGAATGTTAGTATTTATACAGCATAACATAAATTGCATATGGCATAATTTTTTATAATGCTCTACTATTCTTGATATCATTATACACACGTACACACATACACACACACATATATATATAAAGAAAACAAAGATAATGGCTAGCCAAGTGATCTAATATATCATGAGAAAAAAAGTATCGTTTATAACCTTATCCTACAGTGATCTAATATATGAGATATATGTTATGATATACTTTGCCACCCAGTGTCGTCGTATTTGGAGGTGGGGCTTAACATGTTAAAGGTCTCAATTAAGTGATAATATGATACTTCACTCTCTGTTATCATTCGTACTCAAAGATGGGGCTTTAACATGTTGGAGGACTCATTCCCTATTAACAAAAGATGTTGGTGGATGCAATAGTGACATAGCGATCTATATAAGTACTCGGAGATAAGGCCCTGACATATTAGAGGTCTTACTCTCTATCAACACCCAATGTTGCTAGTGATAATGGTTATTTGGTGAGATACTTTAACTCTTAATGTTGTTGTACTTTAAGGTGCGACCACTACATGTTGAGGCCAAGGTTAAGTAATGATGAGATATGATATGTAATCCCTAAGAGCGATGTTAGAGGTCAAAGAATACAATTTAAGCTAGATTAGAATAAAAATGAAAAAGATGAAAATAAATAATAAAATATTAAATAAAATTGAATATCAAAAAAATATATATCATACAATTACTATATGATAATACATGTATTTAAGCTGAATGCATATGACATAGATATATTGATATTTTTTTACTTCTTATATATTATAATGTAATGTTTCATGTTTTTTTTTCATACTCATTTACACCACTATCTTGTTATATTATTTTATTTTTTGTAGTTAGTAGTTTATTTAATGAGAATATTATATTCTTTTTTTACTTACATTATAAGTCAAGATGTTGATACTCATAAAATTAAAAATTCTTAAATAATAATTTAGAACCCTGGTATAATAACTTATTGTATTTATGAGTATGAGAATGATAGACATTATGTTTGAAAATAATTATATTTTATTTGTTTTAAAATATTATATTATTATCTTATTTCAACTTTTTTGAAGTTATATGACAACTATATTTTATGCAATGCTACTTCTTTTAACAATAAATGTTGAGCATTTAAATGTTTTGGTTTTGTCATCTTTACTTATTTGATTTTAATGTCAATTTGTTAAAATTTTTTATTTTGATTTTGCTAATACATTAATATTATTATCATATTTTATCAATTTATTTTGAATTATGTTGAGTGGGGTATGATAATCCCAGTTTAAAAATATTAAAGTTAGTGAGATGATAACATATGATCAAAATGAAATAATTTTTAATAAACTATAATCGAGATGCAATTTAAGAAATAAACATATTATCCAAAGAATAAATTATCTTTTGCTTTTTTTGAGGCAAAAATAATGTTTGAATATCCAAATGCAACAATCCAACCTATCAAGCAAACCCAACCTAAATCTCTTTGGTGAATTAATTATACAACATAAAAAGGTCTTAAAAAAACCCTAATGTCACAAATCTCTTAACATTCATTATCAAATATGCATATTGATAATACCCCACCATGTCAACTAGATCGGCCTTGATGTTGATCTCGAGGAGAAATAAACTGCGGCGGCAACCCCGACGGAGTAAATCCCGGCCAACTTCGCCACATTCCCTACCCCAGCCCTAACCACCGCCCCAGCACCGGCGATCCCCGATAGGGATCCGCCGGGCTACTGCCGCACCTGCCCCGGCCATTATGGCGGCACGGAAGAGCTCGGTGGCGAAGGCCTTGAACTCGGGGAGGTGAAGAGCATCGGCAGACGCACCAGCGACGCGGCAGAATGCCTTGTCGACCTCTTGTCGTGGCGGCGGCAAGGGTACCCATCGGCGGACGAGAGGTAGGGAGTGGGAAAGTGCAGCGTGGAGTCGATCAGCAGCATCGCCGAGCTGGTAGGGTCGGACGCCAGCGAAGGCGTGCTGGGCTTCGGCAAGGCAGTCTTCATAGACGGACTCGCACGCGGCGGCGAACACTGGCGAGGAGATCAACGCTTCCTCCACACGTTTGGATGCACCAATTCCCATTAGCTGCTTCGGGCAGATGCCAATTGTGATTAAATGATCTCATCCTTTTAATATCTTTTTATTTAAAACATAATAATCACTTTATAAAAATAGAAAATTAATTTATTTTGTATCATCTTAAAAAACTAAAAATGCGAATTAATTATTTTATTTTTGAGGCATGTTTAATATATGAAAAGCGATTCATTAGATAAGAAGCCAAAAGCATTTTTGCTCTTATAGTATTTCTTTTTTTCAGAAATTCCTTTTGAACTTAGGCATTGCTTACACACAAATTTTAAAAATAATTATTTCTTTCGATCTTAAGCGTTGTAGTGAGTGACCCATTTGAGTGTGGAATAACAAATTAGTTAGTGATCTGTCTATGAAGTATTTTGATTCAAGTCTTGTGCAAGTAAGTATAAAATGATAAAATAAAAAGCTAGAGGGATAATTAAAAAATAGAGTTTTTATAGAAAGAATTAAAAATATCTTATTTCATCTTTTTACTCTTTTATAAAAATTTGAATGCAATATTTATTATAATAATATTTTTATAATAATAAAGATAATATGTTTATCTAACAAGCCTCGTAACATATTACATACAATTCAAAATCAATACTAACTGTTAACAACTAACAAATTATTACATGAATCTCAAGGTGTGGAATATGCAAAACATTTGCATGCACTAGTTAGGGATCATGTTCAAGTTTCCAAAAATTCTAGGTCTTAAGGAAATGTCTTGAGAGTTTATCTCGAGAAGAGTTCTCGGTGGGTTTGATTTGTCACGAGAGAGTGTATTTGAGAGTGTTTTAAAAAGAGTTTTTGCACGGTTAATACATTTATAGAGGAAGTTTTCAATGGGATCTCAAGAATTAGCAAGGATTTTGATGTTTGTCAAAAGGGATTTCTTGAAGGAGTTGATGTATTTTAAGAAGAAATTCACAAGAGAGTCCTGAAAAGGCATTCTTGAGGGAATCTTAATCTTGGGAAATGTTCTCAAAGGATTTGATAAATCTCAAAAGAAATGACTCGAAAGGGGTCTTGAGAAGTATTCTTATGGGTTTTGATGTGTCTTAGGAGAGAGTTCTCAAGCGAGTTTAGGAAAGAATTCTCATGAGTTTAATTTTATCTAAAGAGGGGTTTCTTAATGGAGTATTGTGAAGAGTTGTTATGGGGTTTTGAAGGACCTTAAGAGGTCAAGAAGAATTATTGAAGGTTTGACATGTATCCAGAAGGAGCTATCGAGGGGGTCTTAGTAAGAGTTGTTGAAGGGTTTTGAAAGGCAGAACTAAACAAGTACGAAAGACTTAAGGGATATCTTGAGTAGCATTACAACAAAAGAAGATAAAGTAGTGATGAAGGTGTGGTGTCTCTCTTTTCATCTTGACTTTTCTCAATTATGGGTGTCACTTAACATCTTCTTTCATTTTTCTTTTGCTTCATACAACATAAAATGGTGAAAACTTTTTAAATTTCTTTTTAAAATGAAGTTATTAAAATGATACAAATTATTTTAAGAAAATATTTAAAACTATTATAAAAGCGATATTTGTACAACTCATGAAAATATTAATTTTTCACATTTTATTTTAAAAGAAACATGTTTCATACATAATCAATGGATAACAAATCTTTTGCATATTTCTTTGCTTAAATACAATATACATAAAAATCATTATGCACTAACATCTTCTTATCATCATGTACTAATTCTTACTTCATCTCAATAGCCTATGAGGTGCCTACTTTTGACCTGAAGTATTAGGTTAAAAAAAATATGAGCCAATCGACATTAACTTGGTGCAAAAGCATGTAACATAATGTAAAATATATAATTCTTAGGTAATTACATGCATGGTTTGTATGAAAAAAAAATATAAAAATAATAAAAGATAGTTTTCTTTCTTTTTTTTTTTTTAATTTATTTAAAACCTAAGTTCACCTTTAAGAAATCTTATTAACCCCTTTTTCTTTTATACATTCAAAGCATTTTATTATGAAAAGCCCAACAATTTCTCTTTGATAATATGATCGAAGACATTACTTCGTTAGTCTTACTTCTAAAGACATTAATCTAACTAGCAAAATACTTATTTCCAAAAACATATTAATTTATAAAAAATTAGCCTCGAAAACATTTGTTGAATCTTCATAATATTATTTAGCCTAATTTCTTTATCTTGTTTACATTAAATGATTTTATTATTATTTTTTTCTGATTTAATAATAAAGTGTTAATTTTTTTCATTTGTGATTATTATCACTATAACATAAAAGAAATAAAACATGCAATCATTTATCAAAATATTATTATACATAAAAAAATCATGTATCAAGTCATCATATCTATATATTATTATCAATCGCATACAATATCCTCTAATTGGCATTACATATAACATTTGAGACTTCTAATAGTATCATATATCATATCAAATAAAATACATTGTGTATAACTTGTATCTACATGTCAAATTTGAGTAGTGGTATCACCTAAACTTAGATCTTTGCTCTAAATTTTAATTAAATCTTAATTACTATGATACTTACAAGCTTTTTTTCATAGTTTTACCTTTACTATACACCTAACTTTTCTTAGATTTATTTCAACACTTGAGAGTAATTTCTTTCTCTCTTTTCTTCCTCTAATACAAATTGTCAAAGTTAATTACATGTGTTTTTTCCAAACAACCCCTCCCAAGTTTGGCCTAACTTGTTTTTATATTAGAATAATATCTCTTTCATTCTCGTCTATTCATCTCCCTCCAGTAGTTGTGTTTATTTAGTTTACACTTAATTCTAATAATTTTACATCAATTAGACTCCCTTTGTAATGATTTGTTCTGTCGTTTTACTACTTTAAGTTCATTAATCCTTTCAATTTCTATTCATCATATAGGTATAATAAACCTGATCATATTATACATTTCTAGACCTTGCTTAAACTTGTCTTAAGTTCTTATAATATTATTATCATATCTGAATGACATGCTCATTCATCTTATGGTATAATAGACAATTTCTTTGTGTATTGTTATTTATAACTTGATTATACTTGTACGATACCCAACTTCATATTATATACTTTGTTAAATCTCCCATGGTCTACACTTATTCAAAATAATTGTATTGATATAGTATACTAATTGTACACATACAGTCCATTTCTACTTAATCAACTCAAGCATTCACTCTCCATTATACTTATATGATTCCTCATACATATTATCATACTTATATGTTAATGTTCATCACACTTTATAATTTATTTATTCGTTACTCAATCATCAAATTTAGATAATTTTTCAATCTTAATTGATCATAACTATATGATATTTGCTTTCATATTATACGATACTACATTACCTATTTGACCATTTTCATTCACATTTATAGCTTAGTATAATGACATGATCATCCTTATATGATCCTTAGCCAACTTTTATTCACATTTATATTTATTCCAAGTTCATTCTCTTCTCTTAATTGATTTTATCATATGATATTCTTCAATCATACTATATGATCATATCATTCACTTAGCCTATCAAACTCATTTGATCCATAATGCTAATGCATTAATTATACTCTATCATACTTATATAATTTTACTATTATACTTATACAATGATTAGCTGACTTTTAGAGCTCCATTTTTATTCCTTTATTATACTATAAGATATTCTTCTATTATATTATACGATCCAATTCTTCTTATCAGATTAATCTAACTTGCCTAGACACACTATCATACTTATATGTTTTTGTAATTGTATTTGTATAATATAAATCTTATCTTATAAATTTATTCACCTAATTGTAATATATGATACTTCAAGGTTTTGAAAACACTCATGAAACAATTCTAAAAAAAATTATAAAACTTTTCAAAATATATTTACATTAAAATCATTATTTTATAACTCCTTATTCTTTTAGATCATCAATCATTTTTAATAAATTATCTCCACTTTTTGTGATATTACAAAAAGCCCCATAAAGAATATATGAGATGGATTATGGACAAAAAGAAGTCATAAGAGATTAGTAGGTTTATATACTCGAGGGGTTGGCTCGACGTGTTTTCCAATGCATAAGTCTCATGGAAGAGATGTCATGAGCTCGAAAGGACGTCTTTAGATGTTTCACACCTTTTAGGAATAGTTGCTAGTGCTTAAGAAATCTGGAGGAGAAAGAACATGAAGGGAATCATCATCAAAGAAGTTTACAAGTCCTGAAGGTAAGAGATGTTTTTGAATGCAAGACTTGTGGATGTCTCATAATGGTTGAGATATTGGTTCATGGAAGATCCTAAGCTAGTGTCATAAAAGGTCATGAGGATTGCTAGTGGAAGATGTCATTTAAGACTTATAAAAGTGGTTTATTAAGAGTCAACTAGACAAGTGTAAATCAATACATAGGATCAAATTAGGCCAAGCATTATATGCATTGTAGAATTTCGAACTTTGTGGAAGAAGTTATGCCTAGGGTTTAGATTTGATCTAGGTTGTTGATGCTCATCTCCTATATGCTATTGTTCTTAAGCCCTTGATCTATAAAAAAGACCCAAGATGGATTACTTATATAAAGGAAATTATAGAGTATGTTGTGTTTGTAATTTTATTAAAAAAAAGGAAATTCTTGATGCAAATCTATGTTTAGAGTAGAAAGGAAGAGAAATTCATAAAGGAGAGCTAGCCAACTACATGGAGATGTATTCTATGTTGATGCTTTTCCTTCCACTTTAGTTTGTTTTGTAGCTTTGATGGTAGAACAAAAAAGTGCTCAAATTTTGCATGATGGAATCCACAATGTTAGAGAAGAGGTTTCATCTTCTTTACTATGGTATAGCCATTAGAGATGAGATGAGTTATGTGACTTCTTTGATATGTAAAAAACTGAGGTACACAGGCATTGATCTCTAGAATATAGTATTTTGAGAGATTTTCTATCATTATGTGACTATCTATGTTGCATGATCTCAAGTGTTTTTGAGAGGATTCGAAGGATTGATTTCTAAGAATGTTGATAATTTTCTAAGAGGAATGATTTTTTAAAGAATGTTGTTTTAGTGTTTTTGCTTATGTTTTATCACTATGTTTCTCTAAATAACTTAACATGAGGGCACATAGACTTAAGAAACCAAAATCAAGTCACATGGCTACTTATGGGGATGATTCTCTAGTATGAGAGCATAGATCTTGCCTAAGAGATGATCTAGAGGAGATTCAATTGAGCTCAATTTACAAACTATGAGGGGATTCTTGTTTGTTCCTTGAGAGAGAAAGTTAAGTGGTGGGGACACCTGAAAGCATTATAAGGAAAAGCATCTCTCAATAAGGTTTTCTAAACTTGTGTCTTCAAAGTATGTTTTGAATCAAAACACCAACAAGCAAGAGTTCCATTAGTTCTCTCTAACGATTTAATGTGTATCAAAGAGTTTTCAAGGGGTTTGATGTGTTTGAAGAGGGAGTCCCTAAAGGGGTCTTAGGAAGAGTCCTTTCGGTTCGATATGTCTTAAGGGGGAGTTTCCAAAAGGGTATTAGGAAGAGTTCTTTTGAGATTTGACATATCTCTAACCAGAGTTCTTGAAGATTCAAAAATCTTCTCAAAGACTTTAATGTCTCTAAAAGATGTTATAAGACACCTCAAGAAGAGTTCACAAAGGGTTCAGTGTGTCTTACGAGAATTAAAAAGTCTTTTATTATAAAAATCAATTAAATTTTAAAAGCATTTTTATTAAAAAAACTGTTACAAAATTTCTCTTTTTATTCACAAAAACTTATTATTCAAAAACCTAATTTGTAAAATAGTTCAACTCCATTTCTAATTTTAAACCATAATAAAATTAAAAGATGATGAAAATCATTCCTTCATAATTTAAATCTTAATAATTTAGTATCCATTTCTCAACATCAACATAACAATTGAACAATAACAAGGTGTCACACTTAAAACAAAAAAATCATGATAAAGTAACAATTTAAATCACACTAACATAACAATAGTTAATACGACCCAAGTAATTCAACATGACTTCAAATATTTTAAATAAAAAAAAAATTAAACCAATTAACACAAACTCAATAGATATTATTATATAAATAATAAAAAAAATAATATAAATTTAATAATATCACATGCTTAAATCCATATCATAAACATGAATAAAATTAATAAAAATATTATTATCATGCCCCACATGTCCATTGAACTCTTCATTCCGTTTCCTTTGAACGTATTTAAAGAATGAACAAAACTCTACACATTAAAGAATACAAAAGACTTACCCAAACAAAGAATTACGATTAATTACACTTCTAACCCTCAAATAATTCAAATTTTTTACTAACATAAGCTTCATATTAACAAACAAACAAATACCACATAAGAAATTGTCAATTATTTCATATATAAATAATTAAATATCTCAATTATACCAATAGATACACATATAACAAGATTAACAATTGAACCACAATTCCATTACGAAACAATGTCACCACAATAAAAACCTCAAAACCACGTCAAATATCACACATCATAATAAAACCACGCCACAATAAAAAAAGCCACAATACTACAATGAAATCTAAGTCGCAAAGTCACCAGAAAATCTGCATACATATTTTTTTCAAAATCCACATTACTATCAATTATTTGTAAAACAACTTGCTTCTAATTTCCAATACTTACTCGTATATCTTTAAATATCCTCACTTAATATATACCTATGTCATGCCCTGTAATACAACCTGTAATACAAATTGAAAAATGAGCATAACTACTTAGTAGATAAATTGATCACATAAATAAAAAAATATGAAAAATAAATAGGTAATAAAATACACATTACCTCAAACACTGTAAAGATACATAACACCAAGAGAAAGGGGTCATCTCTACAGCTCTATAAGAATATAACAAGGATTTTCGAATGCAATGTTAATCATGCTAAAACCTTTAATCATTAAAACACAACAATTTTCATATCTCCTTTATATAAACAACTTATATAATTACTTATTTATATCCATATTTATCAAATTTGATTTAACCTCAATCATTTTAATTTTTATTTAAAATGTTTTTTCAAATAATAATTATCTTGGTTTCCCCCAATGGCTCTATTCGTAGGATCTCCATCTTATATCTCTTAACATCTCATTATATCCATCGTTAGATCACACAAACGATAGTCACTAGATCACACAGCAAAAGATAAGTATATCATCATCTCTATAGACCTTAATCATTAGATTACAAAGCAAACTAGAACTCCTGATCACACGGTAGGAAGCTCAATCGACAATGTTCGATGCTCATAGTACCAATAATGCCAAATTACATAAGCAATAGCCACCAAATCAAATAGAAAGTGGCACTATGAGATAAGGATACAAAGGAAAAGCATATTTCAATACTACATATAGATTTTCATTTATTAAGTTGCTTACTCTCTATATATAAAAACATATATATATATATATATATATATACACACACACACACACACACACACATACGTACATACATATATACATATCATTTTATTTACCCCACATAAAATTGATATTATTCACATTCTTATCTTGTTTATTATAGGCATGCAAAGTACACCAAGTTAACTATAAAACATTAATCATGAATTATAATATCCATACACCTACTGATATGTCATACTACTCGTCTCAAAATATGCAATATATAGACACGAAGGAATGATTGTTCATACTTTATTATTCAATATAACAATTATATTAAAAATTTATTATTTGGATAACAAATTATTTAATTTATCTACCTAAATCCTTGGGTACTACTTTGTTACTAATCTCCTCTTTTTCTTCGCTTCTTACATCACAAGATAACAACAATGGGTTTCACAATCACTTATCGATTTGCTCACTAACTTATTAATTAATATGATATACTATAGACAACATGTAGTTGAGGGTTTGTCCCCACATGAAATTTGCTAAATCAAGCTATTCGAAAGCAACTGTCAGTTATAACAATTTATTAAACTAACACCCAACCTTTATTGAATTTCTTTATTGTATTTCAACTATAAAATTAGGTGTCATTAATCTTACACAAAATTTTGGCGAAAAGCATGATACCTTTAGGTAAATTCTATTTTTCTTTCCTATTCTGATATGCGGTCAACTACTTCAGCTCTCTTCCCTCTAATTTCTACATAAATTTTGCAATGCTTAGCCAGAGTTTTAGAAAACTGAAGGAAAAACACAAACAGGCTCTCAAATTGCTAAATCTCTTAATGCATACAACAATAAAGGTCTCTTCCAAGGATTGTCTCAAGCACTTTTGTTGCAACAACCACTTTATCTTGCTAAAATCAAAATTTACAGCACCCCAAGCTCCAATAGAAGTTGTTCGTCTCTTTTTTTGTGCAGTCTCATTAGCTCCTCGAATCTTCACTTTTCATAACCAAGCAATTCGCTTCTTACAATGACTGTAACTCTCCAATGCACTAAGCACAAATATAGCAAACAATCAACACTTCCTCAATTCCTCATCACAACACCAAGAAGACCTAAATCTTGAGAAAAACCTTGAAAGTTAAAAGGAAAAATTTAAGCACATCTTACCTTAGACGTAGCACAATGTCATCTTAAATTTTCTCTCCTACTCAAAAGATTCTGGCCACATTACCGTCTCCTTTCTCCTTGATTGGTCGTCAAAATCCTTCTCATCATTCCTTCCTTTCAATTTAACCTTAAAGCTCTATTCACCAATGACATATGTCGGCCATGTTAACTAAATGTACCGTAAATTGACATCAACTTATTGTACACAAGCCCAAAGCAATAGTTTAATACTGAGACGAATAGTTCTTTTTTTTTTTTTTGACATACACGCATAAATATAATGTACCTATTGTAAGTCTTATAACAATTTACTTGAGAAACTAAGTGTATGAGATTTTAAGTGAGCGATAAAAGTTTTTAAGATCCTTCCACTTATTTAGGATTACTTAAGAAAAGCATTTAATCTAAGTCTCTTAACTTATAAATGTCTTATAATAGAGCAAAGTTGATAAGTTACAACACTTATCCATGGTCAAGAGTATGAATTAAGTATAAATTGACAAAATTGTACTAACCGTACAAGGGCAATATTCTTACTGTATAGTATGGCTAGTTCATATGTATAATTGAACAAAGGGTCGAACTTGACGATCTAGTATTTGTGCCTAGAATGAATGCATTTTTATAGTACAATATTCATCATTTAGTATGATCATGTGATAATAAAGAGAGTATTAAATTTATCGAAGTGCTCAAGGACTTCGTATAGTCTAATGTGTGTTTATTAGACAATATGATCTATATCGAACCAAAGAGTGCACTTAATGGTGATAAAGCCAAGAAAATCATATGATATGATATTATTATATCGAGAAATGTGATCATGTTGTGTAATTTGTATGTTTAAAAAGTGAATACCACTGTATAATATGATTTTTGTCATCATACAATACGATCTTCATCAAATAAAAAAAATTTAAAATGAAACTAAGGAAATAAAAGAGATATATCCTTCGTACGATACAATAGCTCTCATTGTACAAGTATAATCATATGTTAGTAAGAAGAGATAATTGGTTAGTTTAAACAATCAAATAATTAGTTTATTTGTGAGTATCGTATAGTACAATCATTGAATTGAATAATATAATCAGTAGAGGAAATGTAACAATTAATTTGTCATGATTTTAAGTAATTTTATCATAGATGTTGAGGAATGTTCAAAGCCATTAGAGAACTTGAAAATTTTTATATAAAGCGACCCAAAAATGAAGAATAGGTTAATAAACAATTGAATAGCATTAAGCAAAAATCTCATCTAAAGATCATCATTTACTTGGAGAGGATTGGGAGAATAGTAAGGCTAGAGTTACAAGCTTATTCTTCATCATTTTTTAAGCCTTCATTCCATTGAGCTAAGTAGCATATTTCTTTTGCACCATTTTAACTTCAATTTAATGTACATCTTAATTAAATTGTATTGGATTATAAGATTTTATAATTGAAATTTTAATTATCTATCCATGGTTGGGATTTATCATGGATCATTTATTAGTCTTTTGACCATTATTATCGAATCTTTTGAACCAGTGATTTTTAGGCTCATTGATTAAGGGATATATTCATGGTTTAGGAAGAAATTGAACCATTCCACACTAAAGTGATCTCAAAGAAGAAAACAAACTTTACATAAAAGAACGGCAAAAAGCACCACCGCATGTTGAGAAGCACAAGGGGTACGTGGGACACCAAAAACACATGTGACAAATTACATGTATGCAAAGCATTTTTCCCACATGCTGCATGCTCGGATGATTGGTAGCAGACCAGCATGTGACAAAAATGCTTGCACAACTAACTGCACACAGATGTTAACCAAAATGCTCGACCTATCACTAGTACATTATTCACTCGCACAGTAAGTGCAATAGGTGCAATAATAGCAAATTATATGAAAATTTTCTATACATTGTGAGAGTATGTACAAAATTTGATGCTTTTATATTATTAATACACAACATAAAGATAATTAAATAAATGTGTTTTAACCAAAATACCTTTGCTGTACTATTATAAATATGTAATTTAACCTTTCATGATAGAGGCATCTTCTTTGACTTTAAATTCACAACATTTAGCAAAAAGACATTCTCTTTTTCTCTTTTAATTTTTTATCATTCCTACCTTAATTCCATTACTACAACTCTAAATAAGATCTACTATGAAAAACTTGGAATAAGATGCCCCGCAAATGAATTAGTCCTCTGGCCCCATGGTGTGGCTCTTTTAGACACTCTATAGGTCATTTCATGAATATTCTTTTGTAAGGCTTTACCCCTACTAATCTTTTAAAAATTATTTGTATTCTTTATTATTTATACTCACACACAAAGAGTTCTCAAACTAAATAACTTTTAAAATAAGTTTTCAAGAGCTCTTAAGAAATATAAAAATCTATTGTTACAATACTCGATTAATCTAATTTATGATTTTTTTCACAATTCGCTCACCTCTTATGTAGACCTCTAGCTCCCATATTGTTATACAAAACTCACGTCCTTCCTACCATGATAAAAATATAACTTGATTATCTATCTTTTATGGTTTAATTACAATCAATACATAGCTTTCACAAACATTCATGTCACTCTTAGCAGCATACAATAACAAAATCCAATGTAATAGCTCTTATAAAAATGGAATGTAATAGCTCTTTTAGACACTCTATAGGTCATTTCATGAGCTATTACATTCCATCTTTCATGAGTTAGAACTATTTTGCTCACTAGAAATAAATCGCATATGAATCCCTTAAATAAGGATGATCTAACAAATATTAAGGGGCACTAATTAACATATAGGATTGTCAATATAACTTCAAGTAATACCAAACTTAGCATCATCGCTTGATCTATGCCTTAGTATTAGATTGTATCCATCCTAGTGAGTAATGTAAAGGGTGGGGTTTGGTCATAAGGCTCAATCGTTCCAAGGGGCTACTAAAATTAAATTCTTCTTATTGCATGCGTTGATGTTTAGTTCAACTAACTCCTTCGCTTGAACTAGAACAAATAACTCTCAAGGTTTCTCCCCTTTTTGCACTTCATCATCAAGAAAAAGCTTGGGTTAATCGTTTTCATATTCTAGAGTCTTTGACCCTGAACAATAATGATCATTGTGTGCTTCTTGTGATCTCCTCTCTTCTTCTTTAGTAATAACTCTAAGTGTAACCTCTAATATTTCTCATTAATAAATTAATTTCTACATACATAAATGTGTGTGTGTGTGTGTGTATTTGTGTAGATATATATAAGCATATTGAAGAATCTTAATGACTCACATCTAATAGGTTTATATATTATCACCTATTGAACAAACATAATAATAAAATAACATATCTAATAACAATCCTTAATTACATGCCAAAATTAGAAGTCTCTCTTAACTAACAAAATTCTTGGTACAAAAAAACAGAGAGCACCAATAATCAAAGCAAATCAAATTTTCCTTCCATAGAGTATCATGTGGTTTAAGGCCATGCTCTCAAGACCTAGAATATCTATTGTATGACTGCATCCTCATGTTCTCTTTAGTTTACTTCTATGGACCCAAATAAGAATCTTGTAATGTTGATAATCATTCTTAAGGCCCAAACAAGGTTTCTCAAGGCCTCCTCTTCTCTCAAAAGCTTGTAAAAGTATAATATATTATTATATGGGACTTACACATCTTTCTTAAGGATGATATAAACCCTAATGAAATTGTCCACTATTGTTATCAAGACATCCATGATAAGCTTCAACTAAAGCCTCTTGAGTTAACTTTCTTCCAAATTGCGTAAGTTTAATCACTAATTAAAAATAAATTGAATAAATTTGATCACTAATCAACGACTTGCATTCAATAACTTTTCTTTACTTGACTTATTGATCGTACCTCTTTAAACCTCAACAACATTTTTTTCTTGTTATAATAAATGAAATTAATTTGACATTTTCATAAGCTTTGTTTATAATAAATTATTAATATTCCTCTTAATCAATCTCTCTCTTACAATCTATTAGCATGCTTATTAACACCATCATCATCAAGCTTAAAATCAGACCTCATAACAAAAATAAATTTTTAACTTCTTTTAAACTCATGATACCCATATCATATAACATAGTATTCAACAATTTTTACAAGAAATAAGTAGAAATTATCGAAACAATAAATCAATATTTATGACTTAATACACATACCATCCTACATGAACACTAAAAGCAACTTTAACTTGACATAAACATTTTTGAATGACCCTTGAACATATTCAAAGACTAACTTCAGCCATAATCCTTAAAAAATAATTTATTCTAAATCAGGCTTTTCATATAGATGCGATTTAATACACATACCATTCTACATGAATAATAAAAACAACTTCAACTTGACATAAACATGTTTGAATGACCCTCAAACATATTCAAAGCCTCTAGCTTGAGCCATAATCCTTGAACAATAATTTATTCTAAAATTTGCATCAAAATCTCATATAACAAACAAAACTAAATCATTGAAAGTGATTTCTCCCACATTTCACTCATGATTTACATTGTGAGAGCTTTTACAACTCTATCAAACGAATAATTTTCTCAACTTGGTTTCTCAAAACCCAAACATCTCCAAACCACATTACTCCTAAACTCAAATTTCATCGTCTTACCAAAGTTTCATGACCAATTTGTAGCGATACATGACATGCATACTAAGAACCAACATTATTGAATGCAATGAATAACAAGCAACAACATGAAAAGATCAAACACACAAAAGAACATTAAGATTCATATGATTACATTACAAATTAGTTATACATCCACAAAAAAAATATTCTATTAACAAAAAGTCATAACAAATTCTAATGAAGAAGAATCACTATAAGAGAAAAAAAGATCAAAACAAATACAAAAACTTAACTTTCCAATCAATAAGAACACAAGCAGATAACCTAATGATGAAGCCTCAAATGTCAAGTCAACTAATTCTACGTCCACTTCAAAACCATTGCCAAATTTAGATCTCTACTTTAATGAAAAGACACGTGACACCTTCAAATATAGTCACCACCATTGCCTCTAAATCCGTTGACCAAACCACTAACAAAGAGATATACATGTGCGTGTGTGCAAAAAACTAAATTTAAGATACCTCGGTTGCAAAATTCCCATAAATCTCAGAATTATATTTTTAATTTCAATTAATTATGTTATATTTGTTTATTTGAAGTATAAATATAACAAAACTAAATTTATTATAACAAGCATAAATTGAAAATCAAAATTAAATAAACATTCAGACAAAATGTTAAAATAAACTCATCACACCAAATGTTCCTGTTCAAAAATTCTGTTCTTCCTGGAGATGCTTTCAACAAACAGTTTGCAATGACTTCCAAAACAAACCACAACCATTGAGCCAAACTAAACCCCAAGAGCAGAACACAGACCTCCTAATATCACGGAAAGAAGTTAGAAACTAAATTAGGAGCTAAGGGAAGCATTAATCAGTTGAGATAACTTCCACAACAATCCTTAATTAGGCATTTGACGTGCACATTAAAACCTTAATCCTGAAAGATAAAAAAGCCTTAATCAAGGACAAGCTAAATCTCAATATTGGTATTCTAAAGAATGTCATACTGGCAACTTAAAATACAAATGATATGGTTTTTCTGCATCCAAAAGGACAGTTTCACGACCCTACTCTTACTTTTCCAGGAAGTATCAAAAGCCAATACAAAACTAGTAAATCACTTTTACGAATAGAAACAACACCAACGTACCTTGAACATGTTGCTTTAACGTAGGAAGAACAATCAGAAGATGTACTCGGGAACTTCAAGAATAAAAGGTGCAACTTCCACTTCAAAAGCTGGCCCTTCTGGACGCATAAGGCTGATGCCAGAAGAAAAAATAACCATGCGAAAAAACATATGAAAACCATGAGTTTCAATCGATGGACATTTCTGTAGAGCAATATGGAAATATAAATTATTGGGCACATATACATGTAGGTTTCATTATACTTAATTCACAAATATATTTATTTGCTTCCCTTGGCATTTAATAAAAAATGAAGGGTTTCAGCTTCTTGAAGAGTTGGTACTAACGGTCGCTATTCACCTTGAGCATTTCTTGAAGGATTTTATTATCATATGCTTTAACTCAACAAACCATGCCGCAACACGTGGAAGATAGATAACCGTAAAGTCAAAGGCAGATCAATAATCGGCCAAAGATATTAGATATAAATATATCTAGAATTTAATTTAATTAAAGACTACTAAAAAATATATTCGTTGAGATTTATTTGCTAACAAGTTAAATGATTATTAAGCATGGAATAGAAAAAACTTATCTCAATCTACAACAAATAAAAAGATCCCAAAGTAATGTTGTGGCAAAGATTGGGGTGATAATTCAAAAGGATAGTTTAGATAGCAAAGCCAAAACCAATAACTTTCGTTAACGTCCTGGCCTTTTGGAGACATCTTTGAACCAAGATGTCTAGGTACTTGGGGCTTCATCAAAGTATTATTGTCGATTAGTGACCCTTTCATTGATTAAAAAGCTGAGACCTTTAGTACATATCTATTTAAATCTTTACAATCTTTAAGTAAATCTTTTTTATTAGAGAGATATTTTAAAATTTTCTTATTACTTCAAAATTTAAGAAAGCATTATTTTTCAATCCTTTTGTACATTACAATCATGATTTCTTTATTAGCAGAAATTTATGTTTCCTATAGATGTAAGCCTAATTTGTGATTAGACAACACATCTTGACATTCTTATTTGCTTTGGTGACCTCTTTAAATTACAACAATATCACTCATTGCACATGATCCTATTGATGCTTACCACAAACATGCTACCAATTACAACAAATTGGTATCCGAGCATTGGTGGATGGTGGCAATGATAGTTAAAATTAAGAATTTTTATGGTTCAATATGCTATGGTCATTTGGACCCAATAAATAAGAAGAAATTAATCATTGTAGACTTGTGCAAAGCAAAGCCATATGGAAGATGCATCTATTAGGTGACATTTGGTTTAATTTCATCATTGGAGATAATGTAAAATACAGATGTAAAGATAAATGATAATACATCTATTACATCTATAAAAAATTGCCTTGATCCATCTCTTAGCCCTAGATGTTATTGTAGCATGGTCTAACACTAAGATTTGCATGTCACATTGAGATCCTTCACTTTGATCTCTTAAATTCAACTCCAAAAGCAACACAATACGTTCCAAAAACCCAAACTTTAGCCAACTCAAGAGCACAAATATTTTGAAGTACTTGCAATAGGGTTATTTAAGATATGGATTGGTTTGGTTTAGATGTGCTTAAGGGGCATATTGTTAATGCTAAGTTCATTTAAAATATGTTTTTTGTTTAATTACAAGATACTTAACACTTTAAGACTTTAGAAAGCTAATAACACATACTAAAGAAGAGTCAATCAAGAAATTCTTTTAATATTGACATAAAAGGAGAATATTTGTTAAAAATTTTCATAAAATTGATTATCCAAATTTAGAATTTAAGATTTCATTTAGTCAATATTAAAAAATTTAATATTTGGATATTTGATTTTTGAAACTTATACAATAAACTAAGCTTAAAAGTAAAAAGGTGTTGAATAGATCTTTACATATATTAGAATTCAGTTTGCTTGAAGTTCGTTACTTAGAGGTGTATTTGTAGAGTCTTGTTCCAATATGCAATGAAGGAAGCCCATCATTGTTTATAGCAAAAAAAATATTACAAAAGTAGCATTTTATGATAAAGATCAAGAAAATACTACAAGATAGATTACAATGGCAAAGTCAGAGTTGTAAACTTCTATGAAGGTTATGACCTTTCAAAGATGACGAATAGTTAGCCAATTTGGTACTTAAGGTTTCATCGAAATATATTCATCAAAATATGCAAGTGATTTTCCTTATTGATTTGGCAATTGAGATCTCTAGTCCTTTATTTATTTAGATCTTTTTTTTCTCTTCGATGATCTTCATTAGAAAGATATCTTAAATAGTTCTTATATGGTAAGGCTTTAGATATACTTTAAAATTTGAGAAAGAATATTCTTTATTCTTTATTTGTACACCACAAGTGTTGTTTCTTTGTTATTAGAAATTCCACCTCTATCTAGAATGTAAGCCTAGTTTGTGGCCAAAGTAAATCTTAGCATTCTTTTGTATATTTGATCCCTTCAAGTTATTACTTAGTTGGCTAAATCTTGTTAATGCTTTACACTAATGCAACACTGGTCACAACAAACAACTTAGAAGACCATGCCTTTCCAACTCATTAAACAAAGGTCAACTGTAGAAGAATGGGGCATCAAAAAATTAATCAAATCCATGACAAATTTTCACAAGAAACTTCATCTATTCTTTCCCTTCTCTTTGCTATATTCTTCTCTCTCCTTTGGTTTGTAAGTCTCCTAGAAAGCTCTTTCAAGGGGAGTCTATGTTTATAATCGTAAAGCTTTAGTAAAGAGTATGGAGCTATATGAAGATCTTGATTTTTCACCATGTTTTCTGAAGAAATATACCCCCCTCCTTCCTTTCTTTTTCCTTTTCTCTCTACACACATGTCAAAATCCTCAATCCATACTGATCTATCTGCAAGGTGTTCTCGTCCCAATCCTCGATAGCAGACTTTCTTTTCAAAATAGCAACTGTAGAAGTAAATGCATGATAATGGCAAGAAATAAAGGAAAAGGAATAAGAGAAAAGGGTTTTGCTACAATAAAATTGAATTCTATAAAAAAAAATTTTCTTCAATGTTACTCTAAATTCACAAACTTATAATTCCCAGAATTCTGAATTGCTTCATACAACATTCTTGCCCTTTTATATAAAGATTTATATATAATATTTTATTATAAAATAAAAAACATGTGATTTTGATCATAAATATAAAAATTCCGCAAATTTTGTAAGTCAAGTGCTTGATTCAGCGCTCACACTGATGCCCCACATGCATATCATTGCACTAAGGCTCTATTCACACTCACGGGTATTGTTCCTACACGTAGACAAGCCTTTTGTGTGCGCGTTGACTATAGCAGCACAGTAAGCGGCTGACAGGGCACTTGCGCTTGTCCCGCACGATCGTGCGTTTGGGTGTCCAACATGTGATGCCCAACCAATGCATTGCAACGCACCTGTAGAGAGCATCCGTGCGTGGCCTACCACACAACTCCTGCTTCGTATTGCGATGATAATTTTCGTCATTTTGTCACCTCTAATGATTTTTGTTTCCACAATTTTAGATTCGATGAACTTGGAATTGATCTCCTAATCATATAAAATTGTGCTTCAAGATGCAAACCACTTATTGAAGGATTCTGCTTCAAGGTTTTCAATAATCCTAATCATCTTCCTCTCACACAGCATAAGATTAAAGATGCATATACATGTCCCAATCATTGCTTGCATCAATAAGTTGCATAGCATCAAAAAGGCTTGATCCCTTTATGAATATTTAAATAGCTTGATGAAGAGTTGTATTGCATTAAAGTGTAAACATTTTTCTGGCACCCTATGAACATTGTTTATAAAGAGGTAATAATGTCAAGCTTTTCTATATAAATGAAGCCAAAAATTTTGAGTTTGGTAAACTTTCTATTATGCTAATTCATTTCTTTGGGTAACAAGAGACAAGTACTTGATTAGAAAGTTTGTTGATCACGCAATGTGTTGTGCCAACCAGATCAAGGCTAAAAGACAGATTGTATTACAACAGTAGATGTGAGAAAAATAAGGGGCTTGATTTGTTTTTCCGTTTATCAAACTTTTTGTGTGACTGATTATCAAATTTATTGCTTCTGTCATTGCAGTTTTATCTTATAATTTCCAACAGGTTTCGGGGGACAGAATGGTACCTTCCAGGAACAAATGTAAAAGAACCTGCAACCACTCCAGGAACCTCAGGAACAGAGGTGCAACTCTCATAGACAAACTCTCTTGAATCTGGCGTCAAATGAGGATACTGCCGCACAACCAGAATATAAAGATCAATTCAAAAAAAAGTGCTTTAAAATGTAGAATTAATTCAAATGTATCATAATTATTGAGAACATAAGCTGAAGTACATTTATGTTTAAAATATAAATACAGCTCCAATTCGAGCTTGGTTAGCTAAGACTTACAAGGCCTATCACGCCTCCTCCAGTAACATCAGCTACAACATTGTCCTTTGATTTAATATTCCAATGCCGTAAAGATAGTTGGCAAGATGAGTAGTACAGGCCATTTGACGTGCATCCCTCAGGATCCAGGGACATGCGGATCGAGTAGGAATGGAAATACAGTCTCTTCTCAAAAGAAAGTTCCGGGACAAAAACAACAGAAGCGCGTACCTGCATTATCACACATAAATTTGCAGCAGAACGCTTTATGAGCGTTGAAGAACCAGGTGCCAATAACTGCACCAAAAGTGAAATGGTAAAGGGGGCAATAAACCATAATGCAGCCTTCAACATGCTCCTTTATATGGCATCATGATAGAACAGAAACCTATGTACCGTTAAATACAAGAGTAACTATGATCAGGAGGTCATTCTCCAAGTACACTGAAAGAAAGTCCTAATTGCCATGTCCAAAGATGGTGTGAGAGTGCGAGAAGCACCATATTTTGAATTGTGTATATAGATCAACTTGAAACTCGTGGATTAGATATCAAACATGAAAGAAAGATCCCTCACAAAACAAGAAATGACAAGTCGCTGGAATGACTCAGTCGCCAAGTTTTAGTCTTCAAGAAGTGAAGGAAAAGCTGAGCAGAAGTAGGAAGGATGAGGAAGTTTACAAGAAAAAGTTGACCCAATGAAAAGACCCAAATTCAAAGAAGCCTTAAGGGTCGAATTGAGAAGATAAAGACCAGGGCAATAGGATCAAAAGTTGGAAAGCCAATGAAATGATATGCAAGACATATAATAATGACTTGGCAACCTGAGAATGGAATGAAGCAATGACAAAGGAAGCCAAGCAACCCAATTTGGGAAAACCATACAACCTTCAACAAAATTGTCATTATCAAGGGGAAACCATTGAGATGATCATGACAATAGCTCCTCAAAGGGAAGGAAGCTATCAAGAGTTTTATGGAAATAACAAGGCCTTATCAAGACATATATACTACATGAAAAACAATCATGGCACAAAATACCAAAAGGCCATGGTGAGCTGATCATGACATAGGAAAGCATGGGAGAGGAAGACGTGATTTCATTGATATCATCAAAAGGCCAAGAAACCAGTCTCAAGAACTCAAGTCCCTGAGAATAAAAATACATGGTGTTGATGGCAAGCCATGTCGCAAGGGTCATAGCTCTTATCAAGATGAACAATGGGGATCTTTGGAGAGCATTTCGAAAATTTTGTAATCATCTATGTGGTTGCAAAATAAACTTAGGTAAGAAGCTTCTACCTCAAGGAGTCAACATAAATATTGAATCTTAAGAGACAATTGGAAACAAAATATTGTGAGAAGAAATCCAAAATGAAATGCTAATGTTAGGATTATAAGAGAGTAAAATCCCAAAAGGGGGTCCATACCTATCTTCCTTTCTACTCAAGCAGTCCATTACCCTTTTTTTATTGTCTCAGTCCAGATGAAGGATTCTATAATTGTAAATCTAGAAAATCAAAAAGACAAGTACACTAACTAGAATAAAAAAGGCAAAGTCTAGGTTAAATTGCAAAAGAAAAGGGATTTTTCCTAACTTCTCTAATGATGGCACCCCTAAAAGAAGAACAAAATGTGAAAAGAATGTCACCCTTAATCTCCTACTTGAGAGCAGTATTATGAAACAAGTCGGTGCATGTTAACTACGATGATGCTAAAATAACTAAATTATTCTAGATCAAACAAATTCACTTAAATATTTTCTCATGTCAATTAATGCATCTCTTTACCCATTTTTTAATTATAATTTAGAAAAACTCATGTAAAGAGCACTAATATGACTTATTAGATCAATGAATGGATTCACAAGGTGCTTAACAATATTCAATCTTCATAAATCTAAAAGTGGCCATATTCGTCTACTAATGTCAATTCACAAGTTCCGTAGAGTCAAATTGGCAATTGTTAACAAATTCACAAAATTTAGAACAAAAAGAGTATTAGATTTGTTTTTTAAAAATAGATAGGTTGTTCAATCCATGCATCGAATGCTCCTATTCATCCAATCAAATGTTCGTTGGTCCAATCAGATGCAGACAATAGAAGCTTGTTAGGTTCTAACTTTTTTCATGTAATTGAACTTTTGATTCATTCATCAGACATTGGGACTATGGTGCAACCGTCATTTGTTGGATTTGCACAACTATATATTTTTGGCATATCTCCCTCGTCTCAAGTTAGATTTGCATGATATTTGAACCCTTGGAAAGAAGAATTGACAAATTACTTTGTAGTTCAAAACCTATACTAGATCTAACCGCATAATAGAGAAAGTCGTGCATCAAGTTATACAATATCAAATTATTTCAGCATTTTAGTTTTATAATATTTGCTAGTGATGCATGACATGTAGCATTAATGGATGATACTGAGTTAATTTAACAAGTCATATAAAATTTCTCTTATTTATTTTGTATTTTTAATTGATATTAACTTGTAATGAGTGATTTATAAGACTTAGAAATTTTTTACTTTTTTGTATTTTTAATATTTTTATTATTTTATTAGAAAGATTATTTTTGTTATTTTGTTTTTGAACCTAAATTGAGGATTGCAACATATTTAAAGTCTTGTTATGGAATACAAAAGAAAAGAAGATTTGTTCACTTGACATTGATTAAAACTACAATTTCTTTTATTGTACAACCATGTACATTTCTAAGTTACGATCTAGGTTTCTTTGGATTGCAATATGAAGAAATCCAAATTGCGATACAGATCTACCTCCATCTTCACCGTCATCCTTTTTGTCACCGACTTCTACCTCAAATCTAGCTATAAGAGTTCCTCCTACCCCCTCGTCATCACTTAATTTTAGTTTTAAGTTTGAATTTGAACTTTGGATTACTAGTAATCTTTGGTTGTAGTTATCTTACAAGAGTCATCGGCTTGTGATGGAACTTTAGTTAAGGTCTTGGGCCTTCTATTCAATAAAATTGACGTTTAATGAAACTTTCCAATTGCCTTTGATGGTAACTTCTGTGTGTGAACTTCCATAATGATATTAAACACCATTGATAAGCATGCAGATTAACAAATTATCTCTTACCTCTCCACACACATTCTCTCGCTATCCATCCAATATGGCACTAATTTCATCATCAATTGAGAACCTCTACTATCATCCTTTAAAACTTGGCTTCATTATGAAAACTTGATGCCATAATAGGTGTAATGCGTATGCACATCATGAACCATACTACACTAAAATCGATTAGCACAAATAATATTCAAACATCCTTATTAGAAAATAAGTAAAACTGTACACTACAAAAGTTTTGGTTGCTAGCATATGAATAAAGAATAAATATATTCACAACCATTTTTAAAAACATAGAACAAGGATATCTTAAGCTTTTGTAATAAATCATTCCTTAAAGAAATTTCAACCATCAAAAGAAATTAAGTAAACTTCACTAAAAGAAAATGTGTTAAGATACACATAAAAAATAGCCCCGCATTAGATATTCAACAAGTTGTTATGTTGATAAACAAAGTGATGACCTAATATAATAGTTTAAACTTTTAGATTGATGATGTTGCCTATTAAACCCAACTTGGACCTTTATAGTATTACTCCCCTTAACAAGGGGAGGCATAGCTGATAATTCATTTGGGACCAAACAATTCATGTCATTGGTAGCTTTCATAAGTCTTTGGTGCATTCTATCAAGGTTAATTAGAATTTTGGTGAACTCGCAAGGTGACTACACATGATTAAGAAGCTTTTAGTATACATGAAACTTGATGATGTCGATAAACATCCGTTAAATTGCATAGGCATTGAGTGACCAACACAACTTATCACAGTTTGGTCATCCATGGGGCAATTAATGTAATTCATAGACAATGGCAAAGGCATAGTGGAGCACCTCAGCATTCTTAATGTTCGACATGACACCGTGATGCAAAACCATTTGACACATCTTCAAAGGACATAGCCAGCTAAACCCAAGAGATGTACCTATATGGGTATACCCAACCAACTTTGGTTTGAGATATTTTGATACCTATACCCAAATAGCAAGAGATTTATCTTTGATGAGTACTAATCATATTTGGACACATTCATTTAGCTTAGGTTGGTATAGAACTTATATTATCATACTTAAGGTTGACTAAAACATTTTTTCCAAATATTTGAACACTTCAAAGGATCACCACAGCTTAAACAAACACATTGGAAACTTGATGGCTACAATGGGCCCTATCTAGAATTTCTCTGGTTTTAGCCTGGCAAAACCAAACTAAGCAATTGAAGGACCACATGAGACAATCCCTTATTAACTATATCGCATGGTCAACAAACCACCTTGAGTATTTACTCTAGGTTATAGCTTGATTTTTTTTTTATTTTTTAGTTTTTTCTAATAGTTGGTTTACCATAGTTCTACACTACTTATTTGTAGCTTTTGACCTTAGAAGATTACTATATATCAAAGTAGTGGCTTAAGTTCATCTTTCATGGGTTAGTACCACATTATAGAATATATCATGACTTTTATATGAACTTGATAAATATGAGAACTTGTAGGCTCTTTATATGAACTTAATCTAAATTTTCACAATGGCCTTGAGGGAAAACCCATAGGTTTGATCAAATTTAGTCTGCATCAATTTTTAGTAGTAGGAGGTGGGTACAAAACCCAAAAAGGAGTTCTCACCATTATTACAAATATCAAGAAAATACCAAAAAATATCAATAAAGTCAATTTCTCTCTTTATTTTTCAACATTGTCTCTTTCCCTCCCTTTTACGAGATTAGTTGAAGCTAGACCGCCCAAAACAACTCCTAAACAACCCTGAGCAATCCACACTAATTGCACCAAGTGGCCTTAAGGCCACACAAGACTATCGCTTTAGATCGCATAAGATATCCAAAGCAATCACACAAGACAATTGCTTATCAAACCTAAGAATCTATATTTCAAGGGAGATATAAATTGATATCGAGTAGGAAATATCTCCCTACTGTTATTCACTTATGCATGTTCCTATGTTTTTCATTATTTAGCTTTGATCCCACTTTATAATCTATTACTTGTGCATTTGTGAACATAAATGTTTTGATTTTCACTTCATTACACAAACTTTTTTTGTTAGTATTTTGGCATTTTTCCTATTGTATGGTAGTATTTTATAAAGTTTTTCAACACGTGTTGAACCTAAACTAATCCAAAGGTTTCAATGATCAGTGGTTTGATGTGATTTAAATCAATCAAGTGCATAAATTGCGTCATCTGCCATCCCTTATATATTTAAGTTGTCTAATATGAGCTTAGGTATGATAAAACGAGACGTTTCATTGCATTCTAATCAAATTACATCAGGCATCCCTTTAGGTGGCAGCATCCTATATCAAATTTAGTATTACAGCATGGTTTCTCAAGTTTATAGATACATATTTATCACTGCAATATTTCATGTTTCCTCGCTGATTTAGCTTTGCTATGTGCTAGAATTAAGTTTGACTTAGCGGAATTTATGTTACAACAGCTTAATCATGTGTTATGGTGTTCTACCTTATTGTACTTGCATAGTCATATATGCCCACACTCATGTGTACTGATTTGGAGTGAATCAACTTCTTTCTAAGTGTTTGTAGATTTCATGCACTTAAAGCCCTTGGAGTGACTCCTTTAAATAAATAGTCATGATTCTCAATTTTTTATGATAATAAATTCTCCAAAAAAAATTTAACATTAAGGATGGTCAATAGTACTCTAAAACCTAAAAACTTCTATAAGGTCTATTTTTTTTAATTATAACAAAAATTTAATAAATTTCATTTACTCATCGCTTTTACGTCTAATACTTATTTCTACAATTTTAAATTCATGTTATTTCATAATTTCTTTTCTTATTAAAGCAAAAATAAAATTTTACATAAATTTTTACATCACAAAACTAAGATAGCTAAATTTTAGTTTTCAAAATTTCCTTTAATATTTGTGAAAGAAAAATTAAAAAAAAAGTTTTATTTAATAGTTTACATCATATTAAACTTAACAACCAACTAGTAAATTTTCAAGATCGTCTTTTTGATATCTTTATAAACAATAGATAAGTCATAATAGGAATGAGCATTCATCCTAATTGAGGGTAGATAAGTCGTCACAGGAGAACTCACATTCACAACATCATACATTACCTCATAGACATTCACATGATCACACCTATGCAAATGAGAATCATAAGAAAGCCACCAAATTAGAGATTTCTATTTTTGATTGTTTTAGTGACCCAAAAGAATTCATATTATGAGAATAAAGAATTGCTAAATACTTACAATGACTTCATTGGAGTTTATTTAAAACAATATCACTTGACAAAATCTAACTTGACCTCCCATGTCTTAAAATTTGTAAACACCTTTGAGCAACAAAAAACCCATTGGGGTAAAGGAACTTTGAATTGATGAGTAGAACTTTAAAGTAAGATTTTTGGATAAATATAAGTCCAAGTTCTTTACCACTCACTCTTCAAGATGAGAAAAAACACAATTCAAAGCACACTATTAGTGAGTATTATACTGATTTCCTAGATTATAACAAATAAGACGATTTTATGGGAAACCCATTAACTTTATCCCCAAATTTCACGCTAGTACATCTAAGATTGAGCTAAATATGAAAAATATATGTACCTTAGGAAACATTTTTAGTTTCCCGTAACGTGGAGTGACCTTGGCATTGGGAATATTATAGCCTCGAGCTCACTCCACATAGTTTCCAAGCCTAACTATACTCATCCCAATTTGTTCACTAGCAATATCCCATGGTCCCCGCCTCCCAAGACAAAATTTAATACATTAGCTACCTAGGTATCTATGAGCTTAATTCTTCCATGATTATAGATGTCATAGTCATGGGCATGACTTGAAACAATGTCCATTTAGGCATATCCACAAAGTTGACATTCCACCATGGGATGCATTTATGCATTAAAAAGGAAGTCAATTATCCAAAAAAGGTTGTAGAAAAGGAGTTAAAAGCCTTTGAAGAGTCAGTTATTAAATTCTATTCCTTCTTTTGATGTTTTCCCCTTGTTTACCTCCCTTGATTGAATATTTGAGTTTTGTTAAGTGTATTCCTTCCGAATCCCTTGAGCATCCATTAGATGCCACCTAATCTTAAACAAGCACAATGAACTATGATAAACCTACCACCTACAACAATTGTGAGTTCATCATCAATTCACTTATATCATCTTTAGGATCCACTGATTTGACTTCCATGGATATGAAAGAGATATTAGAGATCATCATTCCAATAGAAAGAGATCATAAGACCAAAGCCTTTGTAATAACATTAGCTAGTTTAGACCATTTCCTTGAACATACTATGACTCCACAAATTAAGATGGTCATACCAAATTTTGAGGATCGGTCCACATCTTGTTGGTTTTGTGTGTACCTTATACCCCAGTTCCAAGATTCTTCACTTCTAGGGTATAACATCACCATAAGTGTACACCCCATCACACTCTGACAACCACACACAATTGGAGACACCTATGTATACCTAAGTTAAGGGTGCAATGTCATAAAATGGCAGCATCTTAATGTCATATCTTAATATTTCATCTTTCCTTTACCATGATGAAATAAGATTTTCTAATTTCTTGGTGAAGCAACTAGCCTTGCTTAAGGGTATAGTTACTTTTGCACTTCTTCATTTTTCAAAGAAAAATTGAGATTTTTATTTCTTTATTGATGCTTTTTTTATCTCAACTCTAGTCCTATCATACATGAAGTACATATTATATGCATATTTTGCACTTATTAAAACATAATGTTAATGAGTGAAAGATTAACAAAGATTCATATTCGACATGTTCATACATATGAAAGTGCAGATTAATCTATCTAGGTACACTAAGAAGGTTAGATCCTCAAGAGCATGAAGATGAAAGACCAAACATATCATTGGATAGTTTTTTATTAGTTTAGAGTTTTAAGCCACTTAAGAAATTCTAGATGTTATCAAATATAGGATACCACTAACAATACTTGGTGAACTCTTAAACCTTTTCTCCTACCTTGTGAACAACCTTGCCCAATTATTTCTAGTAGCCCACGTTTGAGACGAGTCAACATAGGCATATATTTATGGATTGAGAATGGTTCTCAAAGCAATGGCATCCTTTGGTGAGTTTAGCAATGCTTATTCCCTTTTCTCCTCGACAACCAAGATCAACAAAGGAACCCAATGCCAGATCACCTTTAAGGTGGTTTAATATAGCCTACAGCCTACTACCACCTTCATCAAGGATGAATTCCTCCCTACCATAGGAGAGTTGATGTAGGAGGATCTGACAGATCTTCAAATGACAGCCAACTATCCGATTGAAAACCAACAAATGTATGCATTAGGTGTACTCAACCCTCTCAGATTCGAGATAGTTTGACACCTACATCTAAATCACAATAGATTTATCTTTGACTAACATGAGCTATGTCTAGACATATTTGTTTAGCCTGAGTTGAATACAACACTTTCCCATTGATTACCTTACCTGTAAGGTAGATTGTAATATTTTTCCTATCTAGACATTTCAGAGGATTATCATAGCTCAAATGGACAGGTTGACCGCTCAAACTTCACCAGGCCTTATTTGAGTTTTTTGAGGTTTTTCCATGCTAGACCACATCAAGTAATTGGAGCACCAGGTGATCTCCTATTAACCACACTATACAGTCTGCCAACTACACAGTTGGTTCAAATTATATTTTGACTTTTATGACTTTAGTTAATTTTCTCATATTTCATTCACTTTAATCCAATATCACTTAGAATAACTTTTGATCTATGAAAGGTCTATATTTTGAATAATGGCTTAAGTTCAGTTTTCATAGTTTGTATACTTTAGTCTTACATTATAAAAAGAACCATATCACTTATGTATTAGCTCGATAAATGTGAGAACTTGAGAGCCCTTGAAGTAATGGATGTAGACTGAGGCATAAATTAACTTTGAATTTTCAAATTAGCCACTGGGGCAAACCCATGTTTGATCAAGTCCAGTCAAAGTCGACTCTAAGTGGCACACAGGAGAGTTTGATGCAAGACCCAAAGAGAAGTTCTCGGCATTATCAGAAATATTTAGCAAATTCCAGAAAAATATCCCTTAAAGGTTCATTTCTATCAACTTTTCAGCATTTTCTCTCTTTCCCTATTTAGGATGGTTAGTCCAAGGTGGATTGTCCCAGGTGGTTCTTAAACTGCATCAAGTGTTTCTTACTAACTACACGAAATGGTCTTAAGACTGCACGGGGCAGTCTGAGATGACCAGAGCAACTGCACCAGGCGGTTGTTATCAAACCCGAGGGTAGAAAGCCCCATTATTTGAGAGTGAATACCTCGCTTTTATTCAATTGTGGAGGTTAGCACTCAAGGTTTCCAAAACGCATAAAAAGAATACTGTTAGATAGGCAAACAAGCAACAAAAACCTCACTATAAAAGGTTGCATGTATCAAGCATCATTCACAAGCAAATCTTAAGTGATTTTATTAGTTTTATATCTTTCAGTACCTGAACACCATTAGTTACAGCAACTGAACAGATCGGAGGTGATTCCGAATGTAAACTCTGTGCTCCAGAATCTTGTATCATAGGAGGCTGAAGAACCTCGTCAGGATACAAGCAGATCAATCGGGATTCTCTGATCAAGCGAGTTCTTATCATACCACTATACAGGCGCCGGCAATGTTCTTCCAACCACAAAATAAGTGCACCTTGTGGTAAACTGTTCACAGCGTCAGTCCCTGGCTTCACTAGTGCAAAAGGCACACAGGGTATCATTTCACCAATCCTGAACAGATTTTTAGTCCCAACATAGAGTTGACCATCATCACAATTGAGAAAGAACCACTTATCAAGGTACATTGACATTGCCACTACTATATGCTTGCTTTCAGAATCAGTAATCTCTTCAAATTCCTTGCTTTGCTTCACAATTTGGGATAAGGATAGGAGGTGAACGTTAACCAAATGATCATAAAATTCATAACCCCCTATAATTCCCAATGGATCCAAGCGGCTCTGTTGTGAAGCATCATTTGCCACTGTATCCTGACCATCACAAAAACGGTAAAAAAGCCTTGTTAGGATAGGAAACTTGACTCCCAGCTTTTCTTCAGCTTGTTTTATCTCAGCTTCAGTAGCGCCCCTCCTCAGCGTATCGCTAGCTTCAGGAAAATTGATGGTCAGCCAGTTTCTTATTGCACTCCAACATTGTTTTACTCTCTTCACAACGTGCAATGGATACATGGAAAACGATCTCATCCATGTCTCATATGTTACCTGTAGTTTTAGCAGCGTTAGAAATGTTACTTGGCAAACACATGGTAAAACTTTCACATGCATAACCACATTTAATAGAAGAATAAGTTTAAGAAAGAATTGAATCACATAAGATGCATGCAAGAGAAGGAAATTGATCATCATCCAGCTTCATATATCAACCCAAAAATGTTTTATTCTGTTCACAACAAACAGTGGATACTTTGAATAGTATCTCATCAATGTCTCACACTTCATTAGCTGTAGCATCAACAGCATACAAAAAGTTACTGGGAAAAGGCACAGTAAAAGTTACACTGCATTTATTAATAAAATAAAAAAAACATGTGAATGCATGAAATTACATGTGAACATGCACACAAGAGAAATTAAGAAACGTAACAGAAGGGAAATAAAACTTTCAAGAACAGAAAACTAAGTAGAATAAATTGGGTGTTTTAGAAAAATAAACTGGGTAAAACTATAAACTAAACTAAAAGAACTTTAGAAATAAGATCAAAGGAAATATAAAAAACTGATAACTGAAAATAAATGCCTACAATGCATTTCGAATGTCTATCACATTGCATAGGATAATGATGCTAGTGTAGTGAACCCTCAATAAAGGCAAAGATAAAAATTATCACTTTCTTCCAAATTGATGCTGATTGCATTCTCAGACATGAACTCAGCATCCTTCCATGCAAAGAATGAATACTATTCTACAGATGCCAATACATAAACTAAAATAGGTTCCTTTAGAGACATTTTGCCTATCCAAAAATAAAGGTTTTAAACAAAAAACAAAAAAAAAATAAAAAAAAGAAATGTAGGTGGTCAAATCTCAAATCATACTAAACATTTATAAATATTTACCAAAAATTCAAACACCAAGAACATTTTACTAATACACCATAAAACATGATATACAAAATTTGTAATTTTGTTCATGCAGCACATTTGTTGAGATTTTATCTCAATATAAGAATATCCAAATCTAGGGTTATTATGTTTTGGAGAAAACATATTTTATATTTAGACATTTTAATTTGAGGTTTGTACAAAATTAAAACTTAAGAGATATATCAATTCAATATATTTTTAATAAAATGTATCTCTAAATTATATATACATATAAGAGAAATAGCATGCATCATGATTTTCTTTGAGGTTTTGGAGATGCAATTTAGTGAGGCTTATTGCTCACCAATTTCATTAACTTTTGTAGCCAACTCGAGGTTTGGGGATTTGTCTTAATATCATCATCATAACATGCTAGCAATCCTCCTTGTTAAAGTAGAAGACAAGATCACTGGTATGTTATTTGTTTAGTATTTTTATCTATTTGACAATTCTATTGATCAAAGATAAATTTGAAAGGCTTTTTTGATGATGAATTTTGATCTTCATTAATAGAATAGTCACTTCTTCTCCCATGAATATAAACCTAATTTATGGTTAAACCACATAGATCATCACATATGATCCATTTGTTTCTTCCTCACATCCACATCACCTATCACAATAAATCGATATGAGTTTTGATAAGATATCAACAACAACAAGACATGAGATTGAAAGATTTAATGCCCAAAGTGTTTTGGGATGTAAAAAACCAAGTTGAAAGAATTACTTGTCCAATAAAAAGTTGCAAAGAGACTCATAAGAAAACAATGCCAAAAATCATAAGTGGGTCTAAGGAGAAGATGGTTAACAAACATACTTCTACTATTCAACTTCATTTAGCAAATAAAGCTTTGACAAAACTTTTTGAGGAAACATTCGTTCATACATTATGGAACAAGTTGGATATTTTGTACATAACCAAGAGCTACTTCAACAAGCTTTATGCAAAACAAAAACTACTTTTGTTATGCATGTAGGAAGGTACAAACATTAACTTACATCTACACATTTAATTTGAGATATGTTATATTTAAATACAATAATAAATAATGATAATGATAATGATATTTTTTTATTGACTTTATAATCTTTATCTATCCCCTTTAATAGTTTTCTAGACACTATATTATATGATAAAGATAACATAAATTTAGATGGGAAAATAAGAAAATTAGTTTAAATTTGCATCCCAAAAGCCATGTTTACCAATGCCAGGAATATATTTATGGGAAATTCTTACATGAACTGCTTTTGAAGTTCACATGACTAATTTGTGTGCACAATTGCCATAAAATCAGATGATAATCATTTCTATCCCTTGCTTTCTTCAAATAATTTTTCCCAATGACTTTTTTATTACTAAGGGCACTAATTTATATTCAAATGATTCGGGAATCAAATTACAAAAACACTTTGCATATATTGACAGGCAAGTCATAAACATTGGCTACATATTTATAGAATCAACACAAAGGATTTCATTGGTGTTTTGACAACTGGCAATAGTGTAATCAATCTCAGGATCAGGATTTAGACCTTCTGATCATCCAAAATTCATTTTGATTCCAATAGAAATGAGGATTCGGAATATGCAATCATGAAAATTGGTGCAAGAGTAGACAATGGCCATTATTTGGGTATCAAATCACAAGATGATCAGATCAGAAGAACGAATCTTACACCTCCAATCAAATATTAAAAGCTGAAAAGATAATTTGCACATCAATCCATTAGGAACAAAAATCAAATAGAGAGAAACTTTGTGGTTACAAGTTGGGCATTAAATTGCATGAGGACTGCAATATCTGGTCAAATGATCATTGTTTTAGATCAAACTGTTTAAGGAGTTCATGATTATTTGATCATGAGTGGATAGCAAAACCCTTTCAATATGAACCCACAGATGCAACTGGATCACCAACCATGCCAACTCAGAATAAACAGCAAGAATTCTAAAAGTGATATGCATGATATTTTAGTAAGATAAAACTTCTAATTGTCAAGCCAACCCATAGAAGAAGTAAGTTGGCATTTGAATTTGAATTTCAAATGGACCAAAATAAATAAATGAGTGCATACAAAATTAATTAATCTCTAGAACCAATAATATACTCCTGAATTTTTCATATTTTCAACCTTCTTCTTCCTCTAAGAACAGAAATAGCACCTCAACCAAAATTGAAGGGGTGGGTTAGTGCTCAATGCTTCATAAAGAAAGTTCATTGCAATGCCTTAAAGGCAAGAAAGGAAAGAAAGGTTATTTTATCAGTCTTTATTCTTTCATAAGTACTCTACAAAATAAGCCTTTCTAGAACCTTTTTAAAAAACTAATCTCCAAGAACTCTGAACCATTGGCCAATATGGCTATAACCATATGCATCTACAAAGTCATCCAAAAAGTAGTTAAGGCATGAATAAGAACAATAGGACAGCAACCAAGTGGAGATGCAAATACATGAAAACTATAAAACAGAGATGGGGCTTAGTAAAATGAGTAAATTATATGAGAGAGATTATCTTTATTTATGCGAGAACATGACGAGTAGAATAAAAAAAGCACCTTGTAATTGAGAATCACTAATCTATTTTTGTATTAGTTAACCTTCAACAAAACACCTATTCCATGGACTGAACAAATCAAGTCCATAATACCAAAAGTTTCTTCTTCATCAAGGCTCATGTCGATTGGGAACCTCCTCCAACAACATGGCTAGAGGCATTTTCATTAATTGTTGAAAGCAGATGTGACTACAGAGGCTACAACTATTATTAAAGACTAAGAGTGTTAGGTGCTTGCATTAAGGGCATGATCACACTAGGGAAGTTACTAACCTGGTTTGGCAATAATGTAATCTGGTGCACATTGTGGTTTGAAGGGGACAAAGGTGAGATGAATGAAATGTTATTGGAGTGGAGGCCATCTTTTGAATATTTAAATCATAAGGTCCGATTTTATTATGAACATATCATATTTTGAATGAAGAAAAAGGAAAAATGTCTCTTTCTCATTTGACTGGCTCTCTATCCTATGTTCAAATAGGAGCTTTTGCTCTCGATACTACACTCTGTTTCCTACTTTCTTCTCCCTCCAACAAACATTGCTTCACTTTTGTATCATGCCATAACACAATAAATATTACAAAAGGTTGATACCAACACATGCACATCAATCAACTTGTTGTAATAGTTCTTGAATAACTATTGTGCTTTATTATCAGTTAAATAGAAGTTGAAGATTTCTCTAGATTCCAAAAATAGCTACTCCTTATTCCTTGTTACTTTTTGTCTTCTTTATTCCTTAGGATTTTTCTTGCAAGACTTTTGTTTTTATATCGTATTAGATCTTTTTTTTATCTTTGATGACAACTCTTATGAATGTCTCCTCTTCAACCTTTGTCTTCTACTCTTCTCTTTATCATTTCCTCTTCCCACTAATTTAAATATTTCCCAACATTTTCACTTCAAAATTGATCGCAACAACTCTTTATGCTGGTAATTGCAATTTGAAGTTGTTCTTCTTGTTCATGATCTTCTTCCAATACTTTCATCTGATTTGATACTTAAAGTTAAAGACTTGCTAACAAAACAAGTACATCCCAAGTTCGTAAAATGGACAAAAGCAAATTAATTAGTCATAACCTAGACAAAGGCCATCATATCCACATGAGTCAAACCACTACTTCTCTTTTCCTCTTATCCCTTATCTCAAAGATTCATGTCGAAACCCTTAGAAACTTTGATGGTTGAAGAAAACTATAGATATGACCATAGCTGACCATCCCCTACAATTAAAATATATTGTTGATGTCTTATCTTCCATTGATCAACCTCCAAGTGACTCAAATATTATGGATTTTGTCATTGATTGTCTTGGAAGTGAAGATAAAGAGGTCATCGTCTCTCTATTCTTTCAATTATTAGTCAAGTTTGATGGTATTCATAATCTTTTGTTATAAGAAGAGCAACTAATAAAGAACCTCCATACTATAATTAGTTTTTCTTTTTATGTTTCTAAATCACAAGTCCAACATTTGGAAGAAAATAACCCAATCAAAGCAAATTTCGATCCAACTTCGGTAACAATCTGCGGAAATTTAGAGGTAGCAACTTTGACTATGGAAGTAGTACAATTTCAATGGAAACAAAGGTAATATCAGCAATACGTCAGATTCTTACTATCTACCATTTTTACATACTCCTCTTCTTCTATCTCTTCACAAGTGACATGCCAAATCTGTAATTAGATTGGTCTAACAGCTAACATATGCAGTGACATAGAAAACTAGCTACACATCACATGACAACATTGACTTCCTCCTTTAAAACATCACAAAATATGCAACATAATAACTCCATTTGTGTTCGCAATGATTCTTCATTACCTATCAATCTTTTTCTAGACCAATTAAACTTGGTGGTGTCATCTATGTACCAAAAATAAAGAAAAACTTAATTTCCTTTCAAAGACTCTTTATAGAACACAATTGTATTTTTGTTTTAGATGTTGATGAATTTAGGGTGAAGGACAATAGACTAGTTTAACTCTTCTAGCTACTTGAACACCAACCACCACTTGGCACTCTCAATTCTGTCTCTTCTCCAATACTAAGAAAGGTTCTTATTACCAACTTGTTATATATGTCCATTGAGAAAGTCTCAACAACTAACTTTCAATAGAAAGCTTTATACAACTACAAACGCTTTTAAATTGTTGCATTCTAAATTGTGAGGACCATCTTCGACAACATCAATTGATCTTCTTTCTCATGTTTCCTTGATTGATGACTACTGTTATAAATGGATTATCCATTAGTCCAAAAGTCCAATTTCTACTAAGTATTTATTCTATATAAATCATTTTTTGAGAACATGTTAGGTATGGGAGTCAAAAAAATACAAACTGGAGGAGTTAAAATTCTTAATTTATGTTGAAAGAGTTTCAAATACTGAATGGAATTTCTCATTAAATTTATTTCCTTTATCGAGCACAAGAAATGGAACTATTGAAAGGAACCATCAGCACATAATGTAAACGAGCAAATCCCTTCCTACTTAATCTAATTTATCAATTTCTTATTGCGCTGAAGCATTTACAGCATCAGTTTTTATGATAAATGGATTTCGATTCTCAATTTCAAGTCACCGTTTGAATCTTTCTTTAATAAAGCACAAGAGTACTCTTTTCTTCGAGTATTTGGTTCCCTGTTTTTTCAATTGCTTAAAAGTCAATACTTCTTAGAAGCATGCATCTCGGTCTACATCATCTGTATTCCTTTGATATGACAATCACTATTAAGGGTATAAGTGTTTAGACTAAAATACAAAACAAGTTTACATCTCAAAAAATGTAACATTTGATAAGAATGTTTTCCATTTCAAACAACTGTCAACTATCTTTTGATACATCTAAATTAATTCATCTGTTTTCTAATATTACAACTACCATCCTACATCACTATCAAAATTTTCCAATCCTCATTCTCAATCTTCCTTACCCAATAATTCCAATATCCATGTTTTTCTAATGGTTTCAGTCGGGCTATCTATCTCCTCTAATGTCGTATCACTTCCTGTTTGGAGGCCTACCTATCTTAGCAAACCTCCTCATTTGCTGATTACATTGCTTAACTATTAAAGAAATCACATCTTCATCCATCACCCACAGTTTTAACTACTGCAACAAATACGGTAGAATCTGAGCCAAATTCTTCCACAAAACATCAAAACAATGTCATTAGATGCTGGCAACGAGAAAAGAATATGAAGCATTATAAAAAATAAGACATTATCTGCTGTTCCTCCTAATCCCACGATGAATATTAGTGGAACTCGTTGGGCATTCAAAACAAGAAGGCTGATGAAAAAATAGACTGATATTTGGTAAGGCTTGTTGCAAAGGTTGGTTTTCATCAACAAGTTAGAGTTGATTATGATCAAGGGTATAGTCCAATAGTGAAACCAACTACCATACAAATTACAATAGAACTTGCTAAAACTCACAGTTGGTCATTCAGAAAACTTGTGTGCAATGCCTTTTTGAATAAATTTCTACTTGAAACAATATACAAGCATCAACATATAAAAGTCAACCTATACATGTTTTTCTTCTATACAAGGCAAATTATGTTAGACAATTGTTTTCAATGCTTATATGCATATGTTGTTCAAAATTGGCTTTAAAAACAACATAGCAGATCCCTTATTCATTTGTCATGGAGGAAACAACATGCTAATTGTGCTAGTATATGTGGATGACTCGGTTCATCATAAAAAATGATTCAATGATGGCTGAGAATTTTATCACTACTCTCTATGATACATTTAGTTGTCAAGATCCTAGTTAATTAGGTTATTTCCATGGCCTAGAAGTTACTGATTCAACAAGTCACTTGATACTTACCCAGTCTCTGTTTCAACATACAAGGGATGTGCTAAAAAAATTTGGAATGAAATTTTGCAAGCGTGCAGGACTCCTACTTTTATAGTAGGTTGTTTGCCTGCATTTAAAGGTGAAATACTAGAGGATCCAAATAAGTCTAACAACATAGAGCTCTTTAGTGCCTTACAATATCTTGACCAAATATAGCATTTGCTGCAAACAATGTTAGTTCTTAGAAACTTTCTGCATATCTCATCTTCAACCTACAAAACTAATTCTAAGCTTTTTTCAGAAGATTTGTAAGTCATTATTAGTTCTTATTGCTTCATTAACATCTAAACTAATCTATCATTGTGATTTTGACTGAACAAAAGCTCCCAATGATTACAAGTCTATAAAAAATGCTTGCATATTTTTTGGTTGAAATCTTCTCTCCTAGATAACCAAGAAACAATTCATGGTCCAGAGTTGAAGTTGAATATCATTCCCTTGATACTGCTATCTCAGAAATTAGATAGCTCAATTATCATTTTAAAGAACTTGCAGTAAATCATATTACAACACCTCCATTTTTTTATGTGATAATAAATTGGTTTTGTGCTTGATTACAAATCCTATTATTTATGCAATAGCTTATGACATTGAAATTAATTATTAATTTGTTAATGAGCTTTATTTCAAGGGTTATGTTAAGACTATAATATGCACCATCTGAATAACAACTTGTTAATTAGTTCATGAACAACTACATTACATTCTTCTCTCATTTGTAGCAAGCTCAAGCTCAGCATTCCCCCACTGCCATTGCTAGAAGGGAGTGAGTGCTAATTACAAAATAAGTGCTTTTAAAGGCTTTTACCAATTCTTGCTTTTTTATAAATAGTGTGTTGTATTGTTGGTTTAATGGGCGTTGAGAGTTACTCAATTTCCAAAAACATCTTTTCATTACTATTTGTGCTCTTAATCCCTTATCTCCCATCCAAAAAAGAAGGTCAACCAAATCAATTTAACCAGATAAACACTACCAAACAGATTTTTTGTTATAGAAGTTAGATAATATCAAATTAGCCATTAACCCAACTAACCTAATTATTTTGCTATTCCAACTTTTAGATAGCTTAGCTGGGTTAAGATAGATGGTTAAGCTGAGCTAAGGCTATGTTATTTATTTCAAGCACCCTGTCAGCCAATCATCACCATCACTATTGCTACTCAGCTGTAGCAACAGCAAATGCTCCTATTGCTTATCATTATTATCGACAAACCACAGTATCAGTCGCCATTGCCAAACAACCACTTTCTTCATCACTGTTGTCACCTCCAGCTGTTGTTGTCAATTTGCCACCTTTATCATCATTGTTGTCTTTGTCGTCGTCAAACTACCACTTTCACCATCACCACCGCCACTGTCAGCCGGACGCCTCCACTATTGCAATAACCATCGCTAATCAACAGTTGTTGCCTACTAAAACCACCAACCGACCATCTCATTGGCCATTATCGTCAATTTCAGTGAAGCGAAATCCCACTATTGAATTAGTAACTAAATAGAAAATTGGGTTGAATCTTACAAACCAGAGTTAGCAACCACACAAAATTTCTTTCTTTATTCCAATTATCTAACCCCTAAACGAATTTTACTCACCCAAATAATTTACCACAACTACACTCCAAACGAGAGCCTAAGGATTCTCTTGCTGAAGCACTAGTTTCTTACACCTCCAACGAACATTGCTTAACTCCTTCATCGTACTTTACACCCAACACCACCATCACAAGGGAAAACCCAACAGAGGAACTGCATTGACGAAGCAATCAACGGATAAAATTGAGGTGATGAATGCAGGGAGGCGAACCTTGAAAGAAGGGCAAGGATTTCCTTGGGGATCTTCGGGCAAAGAGAGATCGAAGTATGAGAAGCAGACTTCGCGCCAAATGTGGTCATGCGAAGCAGCGGCCCTGAGACGCGAACTGACGCATGCCAGTAAGGCAATATCCCTAGGTTCCAGCTTCGATAAGACCTTCTCCAGTATCAGCCCTCCGAGGTTTTCCAGCCCCATCCTTGCCGCAGCCGCCGTGTCCACAGCTCGAACTGGGTTCTGTTACCCCGGCATTAGACACCAGAGATTTTCGACTACATCCACCTTTGTGGTTTGTTGAAAAACTATGTGATGGCAAGGTATGTGTTTTTGAACTAGCAACCCAGTCACACGATCTCATTATTACGTTTGGAAACGAGGAGACCCGCCTCCCGAACCCAAAAAAAAATTTGACTAGAAACATAAAGCTAACCAGACTCAATTGGGCAAACTTGGCGAGTAGTATAGAGAATCATGGAATCAAATGTGCTCAAAGAATCCAAGCAGAAGTCAATGACCTTGGTGATCCAAAAAGATAGGCGAAAAACAAATGCAATATTCTCAAAGATATGAAAAATTATTTTATTATTTATTTTAATTGTTTAGAATTTATTAAATTATTTGTAAAATTTATACATTGTTAAATATGGGGATAAACTTAATATAAAATCTTGAGATGTCTATATTATGAAATAAAGGAATAGTAGTTAATAAAAATTTAATAGCAATTTAAATCATCGAACATCGAATTAATATGTATTAGAAATTAAAATAAATATCAAATAGTATTAAAAAAATTATAAAATTAGGGTGAAATGAAAAGCTTGCAAAGAATTTTTATTATTAAAAATAATTTAATATTTATTATTTGAATTTTTAGATGATAATATTATTAAAAATATTAAAACACATCAAATAATTTTATTTAAAATTAGTCGAATTTAAGGTTGTTCAGGCAAAAAAAAATGAAATGAATACAATAAGTTCTAAAGTTTTAATCAAATCTTTTAATTAATTTCAATTTATCCTAAATCTAACTTGTGAAACCTATTCTAACCAATGGAAACAAAGTAGCATAAACAAATCAATTGTGAATCTAAAGGGATTGAAAAACATAACTTGGAAGAGCCAAGATTGCTCCTTAAAAAGGAAAGATCAATTAGAGTTGAGGGCACAAAATGATTTTAAAAATGCCCTTCAACAGCCTTTCACGGATCTAAATTAAAAGGAAAAGCCATGCACAAAGAGTGTGGTGAAATTGAGAATAGAATTTGAGAGAGAGAGCAAAGGGAATTGTTTAAGAGAGAGCTACTGCGAGAGGAATTGACGATTCCTTTAAGTAATCAAAAGAAAAAAAAGAGAAAATTTTGTGAATAATTTTTTAAGAAAAACCAATTCTTAAGCAAGATCACTACAATTGAAAGTAATGATCTAGATGTCAATTATAGTTCATTAAAACATCAAAAATCCATAATTAGGAAGAGAAATCAATGAAGAAGACAAAAAGACAAAAAAACATCAAACAACACAAAGAAAGAAAGATCCTTACACGAATGTCAATCATGTGGAACACTGGAAGTCTATGCATAGGCCCATTACATCCACGGATCATGTGTTGCGATGGGTATGCCCACCACACAAATGTAGCACCTACCATGCACACACAATTTGCCAGTGCGATAGGTATACTTACTACATTTCACAAAATGCACATGCACTGTTGGGTTCTATCTGAATGTATGAATAGTTTCAGGGTGTACAGTCATCCACATGCATGCATTAGCTTGCGTGAATGTAGTTAGACCCTTATAGGACTAATTTTTGTGATGGTGCATTTTTTATCAAATCTCATATATCATGTAATGAATAAAAAAATATATTTTGTAAAAAAGATTATATCAAAACTCAAGTATAAAAAAGAAATAAGGATGAATGAAAGCAATTAAAATATTTTGCGAAAACTCTTTCTTTTTTTTTTAATTCTTTTGTTATTTTTAGGCTTCAATTTTGTTATTATAACTCTAAAGTAATGTCTATTATCAATGACTCATAATGAAGAGGTTTTATTTAAGACAATTGTGTCAATTTTGTCACCATCAAACTTAAAAGCATAAGTAATTTTGTTAAGCCAATAAATATAAGTGTTAATAGAGATGATACTAAAATCTCAATCCCATCCTATGATTAATCCAAAAAATAATCTACAAAAAAACTATTTTTAAACAAAGAAAATTTAGATTAAATGATAATCCAAGGATAGTTAGAGATAAGATGAAGATGATGTCATCAATTTCATCTCTTCAACTTATAAGAATTAACATTCTTTCAAAGTAATACTATATTTGGTTTACCTATTTATGATAGTATAATAGATATAGAAAAACTAAATGACTAGTTAGAACAATTAGAGACATATTTTCTCTATACTACTATTCATTAAACTGATAAAATGATATATATTCAATTAAAAATGATGAGTCATATATTAGCTTAATAGAATACTTACTTAAAAATTAGCATAATTATAAAAGTGGCATGAAACCAATTTAAAAGATTAATTAAAAAAATTATCCCATGGGTTACAAAAAAGAAAGATAGAAAAAATAACATAGTTTATAACACTAATAAGAAGAAATGGTACAAGAATCACAAAATTTTGATAAGCTGTGAGATTAAGACATATATTACCAAAAGCATATTGTATATCTATATTTTCTATTACAATTGAATTAACTCTTTTTCTTATTCAACTTTTAAATTAGAAACACATTTATAATGGCCATCAAAAAGAAAAATCAATCCAAAGAGAAAAAAATAAAAGAAGCAAATACCAAGAAATTTAAGTACAAATCTAAAATTTATGATAAATAAAAAAATATTCTCTAACAAAGTATGCTACAATAATAACTATCCATTTTTTTTATAAGTATAATTCAAAAATATTATGATCACTATAAGAAGATAAGAAATATATAATAAAAATATTACAAATTGTATCCTAAATTATTTTTAAAAAAATTAAGAAAGATAAAGCACTTATTATAACCAATATTAAGAAGTTACTTGAGACCTCTCCTTAATTTAGTAAAAACTTATCTCTTTTGGTGAGTCAAAATAAGATGTCTTATAAAACAAAATAAATAGAACATTTGACCATTCAAATTAAAAGTGAAAAAGAAGTTTAATAAAGTTATAATTTACATTAAAAGTAAGAAAAATCAAATATGAAAAAGTCTTATGAAGAGATTAAAGCTAAAGACTAAACAACATCCAAGATCTTATTTCTTATGATGGATTTATAAAAACTCTAAGATGAGAATTAAAAAATAATATAATGTGAAGTTTGACATTACCAAAGATTATAATGATGTTATTTATGAAGAGGTATCTCTAGATATTCATCAAATTATATTGGAGAATTCATATATATGAGATTAAGGTATTATCTATTATTAAGAAGACATAATGTTATCGACTCATAAAGGATGGACAAAAGTTCATTCAAACTTAAGACAAAAGAGTATTGACAAAAGACAATGCTGAAATTGAGTAAGTAAAGAAGCTAGTAAATACTTGTCAAAGTATGGTTGCTCGTAACCAAGTCAAAACAGCTAATTGATTGGACTGATGAAGGTCAATCTCTCAAGGTCACTTAGGAAAACAACAACACTCAAACGAATCAATTTATCTTTGAAAAAGAAGTTTTGATAAGATTGAATCATAAAAAGAATGAATTATGATTAAAAAATTAATTATAGATTTATTAAATCATCAAGAAATTTAATATTGAGACAAAATCATTAGAGGAGAAAAAATGATAAAAATTATTGAGTGGCACAAGATAAGTGACTATCATAGAAGCTTATTGCATGTGCCTTAAAGCACCCATGATAACACACAAGTTATGCGACTAAACGTAGAGGACTAGTGTACATGCAAGAAGGCACGACACATGTCAACACGGGGCCATTACCTGTGCAACATGTGAGTACGTGCCTCGACACCTACTATCATAGCAATTCACGTGCATGATAGGTACGAGGCTATTTACATGCATACACAATATCTGTGTGTGAACAATGCCATGGAAGCAGTTGTCCATCTGAGCTAATGGACTCTCGTAGTCTTGATTTTTATAAGAATGGATTTTTTGGTCAAACCTCATGTATCATATAAGGAATAAAACAACCTATATTTTGTAATAATGACAACTCTAAAATAAGGTATAATGTTAAGGACTTGAAGTGAGACACCTCATAGATAGATCAATTAAAGTAAGCATGTTACGTAGCTTATTATATCTACTTATTGTATGTTTGATAATAGCTATCGATGTTACATTTGCAAAATTGCATATATGAAATAGCAAGGTTCTTACAAAATATAATTTCTTTGGTTGAGTAAATGTTGTATGGTAAAAATTTGACTTGATACAAAAAAGAATTTATATTTTGAAATAAATGGTAAACCGCATGAATTCATGCTTCCAATTTTGTTTTAATGCAAAACTAAGTTTTCTTTTAATAAAAAAAATAAATGTTTTAATAATATGATTGAATGAATTGATATGAAAACTTAATGACTTGGATTTTATTGTTAATTAATTTCTTATACAAGCATGTTATGAGTAATTTATGATTGTTATTAATAGTACAAGTTTATTCTATAAACAAATGTTTAATCTATCAATAAATCAAGTAAGTGCATCAAAAAACCTAGTAGAATATCATTACCTCTTCTAATACCAATGTGGAAGTAGGAAGGAATTTTCATGGATTTCATAAAATAGTCTTTTTACACCGACCAAAGAAACGATGTCATATAAGTAATCATTGATAGACCAACAAAATCATCACATTTTTTACAAATTAAAATGAATTATTTGGTGGAATAATTGGCACAAGTTTATTAATTAGATAGTAAGATTATATAGAGTGTTAAAGATGATAATATCTTATAGAGATTACAAATTTATTTCATAATTTTGAAAGAAAGTATAATAAGCATTTAGAATTCAATTGAAATTGAGTTCAACCTTCCATCCATAGACAAATGAATAGAAAAAAAGACAATTTAAGACATTAGAAGGAAAGTCACGGTTGTGTGAATTAGATTTTGGAGAAAATTAGGATTCATATTTCGCATTAACTGAGTTTGCATACAATAATAATGTAACAACCTAATTTTCTAATTTTCATTTTAAGATATTCTAAGTGATTTGATTAATAGAGTTTGATTTTGATGTTTGATAAAATTGATTAAAATAATATTTTTTATTTTTGCCTCGTAAAATATACCTTTAGTCAAATATGTTGGATTTAAAAAATGAGTATAGAATTGGATATAATTCATGGAGATGAATCTATTAGCACTTGTTAGAATTTTTTTTTGATTTTCTACAAATAGTTTTTCAAAAAAAGGAAATCAATAAGAAAAACATTAAATTATTTAATCAGCCTTAAATTTAGAAAATTGTTGTTATTAATCTTGAAATCTATTGAACCTATGTAGTCAATCCCTTTGTTATTTTCCTTTTACATGTTCAATCAACAAAATAGGGCCACCTTAGTTTTTGTCATTTTACAGACTCATCATCACATTAATTTAAAAATCTCATACTTATGCAACCCCTCATTGGTTGTTCCTAAATTTTAATCAAAATATTTATTTCTTTCTCTATTCTTTTGACATTTTAAAAATATATAAAATTATATTTTATAAAAAATTGTAACAAAAGAAAATTTTTACCCTATTTGAAATTAAATAGTAAAAATATCTTTTACAATCAAGCGAAAGCATGAATTTTCATATCCTTGTTCTCATGACTTTTCATATGCTCAGCCCTTCAAATGCTTTCAAAAGTTGTGTCTAAAGCGAGGTTTAGTAAGAGGAGGGAGGGTGAATTATTATGAATAAAATTTTTTATTTATTATAAAATGTTTTAATAAAATATTTACAATAATTTTTAATAAGGTTTAACAAATATATAAAAAAGATTTTCTATAAATTTTAATTTTATATTAAAAACATATTAATTTTTATGAAAGTCATATAATTGAAAAATCAACAATAATTAAAAATATATAAGATCGATTTTTAGGTGGTCCGGCTTATAAAAAACGTCTACGTCCACCTCTGACAAAAATCAGGAAAACACAATACAAGTCTTTTTTCTAAAAGACGGGTAGGCTAAACCCTCACAACAAAGAGACAAATGAGACATGTTACTACGACCTTACAATGAAATAAATGAGACAGACAATGGCAAAGGCACAAGTATACTTAATGAAAATCTAAATCAATACAACCAAAATCTTATACTTAATGAAATCATTAAAAAGGCACAAGTATCTTAATTAAATGAATTAAAGAACAAGAATATTAATTATTTAGGTAATTTGAGAAGGAAAAATATTTTCAGGAGTTTGACGAGTGAATGGCGCAGCAGCGTATGGAAGCGATGATGGAAACGAGCTTGCTAATAACCCGAATATTTTTTCTTTGGATCACATAAACATATCTCTTATATTTTTTGTACTAAAATCTCCTATTTTATAGATAATTTGTGACAACTAAAAGCACTTACCAAACACCCAATTTAGTAATTACAATTTTCTCAACTTTCATAATATTTTAATAAGAAAATAAATAAAAAATCTCCAACTACTCAAAATAACAGCTAAAATAGCTATTGCATAGGAGCCATTTTCAAAATGCTCTAGGAGCGTTTGATAGCAAAAGTTGAGTTATCGGATGGATACAATCAAATTTTTGCCTTTAGAAATATGAAATTGATCTGGATTGTTAGATCTAATTCGAGATTTGATGGCATGATTTAACTTTTCGAGTGGATAAAATTTGGACCATGGGATCAAGAAGTCGTGCTATCGAACAACTTGATAAAATTATCGCTTTTGAAAAATATGATGTGGTAATGATTGTTCAATCACAAAATGTATGATCAGACAGTTCACATTACTCCTATAATTTGGGAATTAATCGTGTAGAAAAGGTTTGCATTTTTAGTCTTACATTGCTCATATGCACTACTATTTTCTCCTTATAAAGATTTTCGTAACCATTGGAGACAGCATAATTATTGGGTTGGTTGCCCCTTGCTAGGTTCAAGAATTAATCACCCTAGTGAACAGCTAGCTACAAGTGGTTGGTTTGATTTATGGAGGCGAGATTGTTGACCTAATCCAAAATGGGATATATGGGATTGATTTTGTATTGAACTACATTCAAAAGTAGTTACCACTAAACTGCTAGGTTCAGTGTAGTAACCCATTTGGTTCAGGTAATAATCACTTATAAGAATGAGTTATTTTTTGTTATTAAAATTTTTATTAAATAATTAATATTATTAAAACATTTTTAAATAGATTAATTAAGGATTTTAAAAAATATTATTAAGATAAAATGATGATCAAGATAATTAATGAAGGTGGATAAAAATATTAAAAATCTAAATATTGTTTTAAGATTAATTTAAATTTAATTTATGCACCTTATTATAAATATTTTTAATCAAGCTTAACATTTTAATCAAAATAAAATTAAAATATCTAAAATTAAATTCAAAATACATCTCTTAGTGGTTTGTCACTCCAACCAAGATGATCTTCATGAGATTTAATATTTATACATCTTTTTCTTTTAGTTGTTTCACAAATACGAGTATCGACTACTTAAAATCTGAAAATTTACTTAAACAAATTCATTAGAAATATTTAAGATTTGTTATCATTAAACAAAGTACCATGCCTAGGGATCAATAATACAATGGTATCCCTTCATATGGATACCTTTTCACCTTACAACAATCATTTATAAAGATTTCTTATTAATTAACTCAACCCCATATTAGTTTTCGTCAACTATTTATCATTTTTGGTTTTACATATTATTCAATTTTTATAAATCGTACAAGTATGATCAATAAATCCATGTTATATATTTTTAAATCTTATCTAAATCTATATTCATTTCTTCTTATGATACTATTATGATCTTATTATCATACTATACAATAATTCCTTATAACTTATAATCAATGACAATCTATGCTCTAATGTTTTAATCATACTAATATAATACTCACATTTTATTGTATAATCATTTTAGGTTATTGTTTTTTCTCAAGTTATTTTCATATTGAGTTTTTTTCTAATCACATAATTATACTATATAAAATACTACTATTATACTATATGATCCTATACTTTATGAATTTTCTACTTTATATATTATTTAATAATTATTTATTCTTATGCATTAGTAGCTTAGTACGATATCATGATCCTTTTATACAATCCTCAACCTATTTTTGTGTGCATTGACATTTGTCTGGCATTCATTCATTCTCTCTCTTACATAATTATATCATAACGTACTCTATTATTGTACTGTACAATATGTTAATAGTTTTGATCTCAATAGCTTAGGTCATATCGTACTTGTACTTATGTGTTGTAATAATCATACTCATACAATAAGATCTCATCTTATGAATTATTCACCTAATATATTCTCTCACTTGATCACATTCTGTGATCTAATTCTATCATATTGTATGATGACTTAAAACCTTGAAACATATTTAGAAAATTTAATAAAATTTTTAAAAATATATTTTTATCAAAATCATTATTTATAACTCCTCACTCTTAAGATCATTAATAATTTCTAAAAATTCTTCTTTTCAATATCCCATGATTAGAATTTATTAAATTTTTTTGCATCATTAAGATGTGACATATGACAAGATTTTTGCCTTATAACATGGCCATCATGTCACTTTAAAGAGTTTTGCTAGACATATTTTAGGAAGGTTGAATCAATGAAATATTTCATGTTTTTATTTCACCTTGGTTCATCAGAAAGCATTTTCTCACAAGCTTTAAGTTGCCAAAAAAATGAAGTTTCATAAATATGAGTTGAAGGCACTTGTTGGAGCCCAAGTGAATCACTAACTTTGTCATCCAATCCATCAAATTAGAGGGATTCTCCATTGACCTTTTTTTCATACCCATAGTTAGTGGCCTCTGATGCATAAGAGAAGGAGGAGCCATATGCTACTCAAAGGTTGCATACAAATATTGGAAAACTCCCACAATAAGGAAATGTTAAAGGAGATTGATGAGGTAAGAATAGTTCTAAGATTGAGATCAAAGAGAAAACAAAACAAATGGTATTTGTTCCATGTTTAAAGTACATGTAGAGTGTAATAAAGATGATGAAATTGCTCCCCTAAAGATGTTATCCAGGTTAAGAATGTTTCAGAAAATCACATTAGAGGAAGGGTAGTTAGAAAGAAATTTACTTAAAAAGTTTTAATGATGTAGTTACTATGGTGTAAGAAAGAGTAAGATATAAATGAACATTTAAGCTTTGTGTTAGATACTAGATGTTTTATTTGTTGTGTTGGAGGTCTCCACTTCTTTAAGAACTTATCAAATACAAAAAATAAAGGAGCCATAATGCTTCATGAGCAAGCTTCATATAACTTTTATTACACACACTGGAATACTTTGAAGTCTTATAGATTGAAATTATCATGGATATCAATATACTCTTTCTTAATGACCTAGAATTAGGAGTCAAGGTCATTATAACTTTGTAATATGGCTATAAAGTTTTTTTATTCTGAAAAAGGTTCTCTCCAAAACATATTTCAGGGAGAGAGAGAGAGGTGAATGGGTGAAAAAGATCTAGTTCTATGTTCAAATGGTTTCTTTCATAAGATAGATGTTTGGATCTACTCGACATACTTTATCTTTTGCAACTATAATTATCTTCCATTGATAGGAAGTAAAGAGAAAAGAAAAGCTAGTGTAGGAATTTTTCTAAAGAGAATAGATAGATAAATTGAAATAAATATAATGTAAGTACAATATTATTTTATGATTATTAAGCATTTATTATAATAGCATGGCATTCTTTTCTTCATGCACCATGTTCTACATCATTATTTTATATGCTTTATGATGAAGAATAGAAGTAGAAAAGTAAAAATAATTGAATGATCTAATGGTGTTATTAATGAAAAATATGAAAAATGAAATAATAAAAAAGAAAGTAAATAATAAATAGGAATTGAAAAAAATAAAGATAAAACATAGATGCTTATAAGATGAGATCACATGAGTACTTGATATGATTCAAACTATAGGTGCTTTTATTGTGATGATTATAATAGTGATGGTATTGATTTGTTAAGACATATTTTTGCTAAAATGATTTAATAAGAGAATGAAGGTATTTTGCCCAAAGACATTATTTTTATTGCTATATTTTATTTTCACTATTGACTAAGGACAAATAAGATTATATGATTATGTGATATGATATGATACCATTAATATTACACCTCATATGATATAAGATGAGATTTATATCTTGTATGTTTGATTCATACATGATATATAAGGAACTATTTATTTTGTAATCTAGTAGCCTAGAGATCTGTTATGATGATGTAAACATAATATGAGATGAGATTTATTATGATGCTATAAGATGAGATCAACTATGAGGAGGACATGATATGATATTCTTGTATGCTAGGATCTATAAGTTATGATGTAGTGTTAGACGATATGATGTGATATCTACATGCAAACATGATTGAGATGAGATCGCATAACATTACAATAATGATTATTAAGGAAATTCCTGGGCCTTTATAATGATTATGAATAGTATAAGGTATATAAGAAACAATGAGATATAAAAGCTTAAACAATATGAAATAAAAAATTAGAATAGAAACATATAATGATATGAGATTTTAAATGGTTAAATAGATTTTTAGTATATAGAGAGATGTGTATGTATGAAGATGATTAAAAGTAATATTTATTCATCTTCTTATGTGTTGATTATTTTATATATTTCTATACTTTGATCACATGCTCTTACAAGTTCATATAGCCTTTTATACACTAATACCATTATTTTGTTATGTTATTTTATACATTTTTAAATAATGATTGCAAGCTCTTATTTATTTATATTGTTTATTTTTACACAAAGATGATAAGACTTTATTATTGCACATTATTTCTTTTTATTACTTATTTTGTTATGATATTTTAATTCATGTTACTATTTAGATAATAATTTATCTACTAAACTTTTAAGATATTTTAGATAATTACATCTAAGTTATGTCAAAATATGTATATTATTTTTGGTTATTTTGGTAAGTGAATGCATCACGAATGTATTTTTTTTTTTGAAATTATCTTTGGGGTGTTTGATATTATGATAGGTAGATTTATCTATGTAATCTATTATTGATAATTGTAAATGTGTATATAGGAAAAAAGATATATTAAGAGAGGTTTTATCCATTTTAATTATCAAATTTAAACTTGCTTTGGATTAAAATTGAAGTAAAGTGAGAGTGAAAGTTGATTTTGCTATCACCTTCATAGATAGGTGGATAACATCCACAATATTGATGAAACCAAATGTTTAAGCATCTCTTATTTGCATCAAGTAGGGAGGCTAGGCAAGGTTTGAGAAATAGTTACTAATCAAGCTTTATATGGCATTGTTTGAACTATTATATGGAAGGATGCCAATCACTAATATTTTAATATAATGGAAATGAAAAAGCAATGATTAGAATAGAGATTATCTTAAAAAAATTACACAAATGTGAATATAATCAAAGAAAATATATTAAAGGCATAGGTTTGTCTAAAGATTTATTATGACTCTTAGCATAGAAAGATTGAATTTCAAGAAGAAGATAAATTATTCCTCAAGATCAGTCCCATGAAAGGAGTTATTCGATTTGGACAAGGTGAAAGCTCAATTAGAAGTACATTGATCCTTTCTAATGTATCAAAAGGTTAGAAGAAGTGAAATACAAAATAGCATTACTAGCAAATTTATTGAGAATTCATAATGTATTCCACATCTCATCACTAAGAAAACAAAATCATCTATACAATGCTAAAGGAATTGTAGTATTGTGCAAATATAATAAGGAGATTATAATAGTATAATAAGAAGATTGTAACAGTACTATAAGAAGAACTTAAGATAGATTTGGGTAAAATTTAAAAAATATACATTATGAATTTGATGATCATACATGTATGATTTATAAAAATTCAACAAAATTTAAAACTCAAAGTGACAAACAACTAAGAAAACTGACATGGGGTAAGTTTAATCAACAAAAACCCTTGAAACTAAATTATAGCTTAATTCTTATACTAATATAACCCAAAAATAATCAATTATGATATTTTTAATAGATCCCATACAACCCAACATAGTCTCCTTACAACCTATCACCTAGTGAGTTTAAGCTCATAATACTATACAATGTATGCCATCATACTTGTATGATATGTATTAATAACCACAATTGTATCTTCCTTCTCTTTCTCTTGCTTATATTCCTAATGCCCATCACCTTCTTTCCATGATGAACCTAATGTTTCTTAGCTTAGTTTGCTAGAAAAATCACCTTCCCTAAATTATATTCCCTCTCCTCTACTCAAAGGAACTCAAGACAAGCAAAATTTTAGAAAAATTAAAATTAACCAAGCCTTAAGATGTATCTTATTAGAGAAGCTGAAACTATAAGCTAGAATGCTTCCTTCTTGCTAAGAGTAAGGTGATAAGACCTTTTCAAGTTTATAGAAACATCGATCGACTTGACAACTCCATACTTTGCTCACTGCATTAACCTCTTGACCAAATTATGGCTCAATAGAGTAACCTAATCTTCACTTATTCATGATTCCTAGCTAGTATAAAGGCTTCACTTTGTCTTTTACATAGTAATAGTAAAAATTAGAGTTATGCATAATTAAATTCATAAGTAAGGACACAAAAACCTAAGCTGAACTTAATAATGTAACTAAAATCAAACACTAACCATTTAACCATATACAGTAAATAAAACAACTATATAGATAATTGGCCTAATTATAGTACAAACCAACTAATCCATAAACATATATTGTGCTATAAAAATATAGATCCATACATGCACATAATACAAAATCCATAAGAGACCAACCATTATTAAGCAAAATCCTCATCCATAGAATCTACATCCTCAACACTTCATGTAATGGACGTATTACTTATAATCTAAATAGTAGTGAGACTTTAAAAAGCTTAGTAAGTAAACTAGTAAGGTAATAATATAGAAAACTAATATTACAACAAAAAATTTATAATTTTGTAGTGATAATATAAAATCAATATTCAAAAGCCATGATACAAAAAAACCTATAAATCTAATAAAAAATACAAAAAGGCACATATGTTTGTTTATTTTTCCATTTCCTCTTTCATGATATTTTGTAAAGCTCAACCATTTATTTCTTATAAAAATAAGTCTAATATTTTTCTCATTTATTTCATTCCCAATGTAAAACTCAAGTTTTCTTCTTCTAAATCACTATCCTCTTATATCGATATCATTGGACCTCATAAGGATATCTTCAAACTTAAGGGTTTTCTTTGTCTTGTACCATGTATATTAGAATTGTATAGATATAAGTGGGTTGTTCTCATCTAATATCATGTATATAGGACACCTTGCCTTAATTATACATGTTACTATCATATAGTTATAGAAGGGTATCCTTATCTTATAAGATCATAATATAATCTAGAAACATATAAAATAATAACTTTAAGGGTATATTGATCATTCTATTTCATTTCCTTATTTGATAATTTGACGTGACAATTCATATTCCAAACTATTTTCTTATTCATCACCTTAATAAAATTTTCCTTTATGTTGTATGACAACATTGTTTTCATGTAAAACCTTCAAGTAGACAATGATATAAACGAGTATATAAAATATGACAATCTAATAAAGCCAACAATATATTTGTATAAAAAATAATATGAAAAAGATGTTAATATTCTTATTATTTAACCAAAGATAAAATAAAAAGAATGTCATTTTTTAAATAACATATAAAATAATTTACTAATATATTTATATCATAATTATTAGGTATATCTACTTAAATTAGAGAGTTAACTTTCTCTTCAAACCATAATTTTTCTTTAATTTCCTACACCATGTATTTGCAATTGTCAATATATATCATATATGTGACATTTTTAGTAAACAATTAAACACATATTAATTCTAATAAGCTACAATGGATCATACTAATATAGTTTTCTATTGTACTATATTATCTTACACGTAAAGCAGAACCTTGAGATATATAATACATATACAATCACCAATTCATACAATCTAATCCTCAAAACTAACATTATATTACTTTCAACACTTCTAAACGTATCTTATGATCAATAAGATCATACTATAAGGTCATACTTTTCTTAAGCTTCTTGACAAATTGATTATTTATTTAATATTTGTTATTTTTTTAATTATCATAAAACATGATTATAAACATCACACTAAATGATTCAAATTTTATCTTCATTAGTTAGCTATCCAGACTCACTCTTATACTACTATTACTATATGTACATCATATAGTTTGAAATCTGAACAATCGTACCCTATGATCATATATGTTAGATTAGTTTGACATCTCTGGCTTAGTGAATTTTTTTCACTTAAACTCAAACTAATCATCTAATATTATTGACCAACATCATATTATTATAATCCCAAACCTGACTTGATTTGTTCTTTTTTTGTAAACCTTTGAAGGATCATCTAATACATGACATAATACCATCTCATACATTATGCAGACGATCTACTTGGAGGTATGCAAGCCTTATTTAAACTCAAAGCTATATTAAGATTGACTCATCTATTTCTCATTAGTCTTTGTTATTATTATCGTTACATAAGTCAATTATAGTTGACCTTTATTTATTATACATCAGTTTACTTTTTGTTAATTTACCATGTTATTTGTATCTATATTTTAGTTAAGTCATTTAAGAATCAATTATCTATTTTTCAAATATTTTTAATTTTAAAGTCAATACAAGATATTTCTTCAATAATCCCATAAGTTTATCAATACAAAATTTGGTTGACAATGACTTAAAAAGGCTTAAAATTAAGTTTTCGATTTTTTTGCCACTATCTACTATCATTATTGTCTATCACTATTATCTCCACTGTTAGAAGCCATTGTAGTTGTCTGCATCGAATCGTGAGGTCCACATTACCACCATTGGCCCAAAAACTTATTGATCTACTTGACCTCTGTCGACCCTCAATACATGAAGTCCCAATTTGCAAATGAGCCTAACTCATCAACATGTGCTAACCTATCAACCAACAATGAATTGCCCCAACTTGTGTTGACCCAAAAACCAGACCTGATGTGTCACACGCCTCTTTACCCGTGTCACAATGATCGCGCTACCCACTACCTCATAAGTCATCACTCGTTGGACCACTACTAGAAATGCATGGGCTTGTTTGAGAACTACTTATATTAATTAATTTTACAACTTTTCAAGATAGTTTTTTTTGGAAAAATTGAAATTATTTCTTTTGTAATTTTTTGTGAGTTGTAGAATTATGAAATATCATTTAGAATTTTAAAATGTAAGACTTAGTATTCTCAAATGTCTTTTTATATACTATGTTAGCAAATTACTATTATATCTCTGAGATCTCTATAAATAGGCTTGCTCATCTTGTTATACATAATACATTTTTTAGTGAAATAATGAAGTAATGTTGTCGGGCTTGTTTTATGCAAGCATGTTGTGTTCAATCAATTTGATGGTATGATTCCATAAGTCCCATGAGAAGGTAAGCGAGAAGCTCAAAAGAGGACATCTTGACCTATTATCTAACATTCACAAGAGCATCAAATCATTAAGAAAGTTTTTAACAACTAAATTTTAACTTTTAGAAAATTTAAATGTCTAGTCTAACTATCTCGTTTGTACACATAATCGTGTGATTTTTTGTTTGACATTCTAAGAACTCTACCTATGTGTGTATCATGCCACTTCACCATCAATATGAGTACTTTAGGTGTGCTATTAAAATCATGTTTCTTTTAGTGTGAGATCCCTTATGTTAAAAATTAGTGTAAGTTCTTAGCTTGTGAAAAAAGGACTTACTTACCCAACGATCCTAAAATTTTTTATTCTAAACATAAAGCACTTTAGCTAAGCCCTTGTATGGATATGTTATTTAAACCTAAGCACTTATCAATTATCTATGAGTTAAAAATAAGTTTTAGCATATCATCTTATATCAACTTGGTTATTCAAAGGTTATGGAATAAGTGTTACCTTTAATATTCAAGATCTTTTACCTTATAGGGAGCCAGGCCTAATGCCTAGAGAATCTTTTGATCATTCACTATCATTATCAAGTGAACCTATCCCACTAATACATATAGCCCTATCTAATGATTTGAGAGACCAAGTAGAGAAAATCTTAGATGATCAAATAGTTTCACACAGGTTCGAGCACAATAAATATTTTTGGTACATAAGTTAAGCCATGCCATCTTCGATGACATGTGAGCTACAATGGAGGAGCTTCACTACCTAAACATAAAGATGCTAGAGTAGTATCAGAGATTTTTCTTAGCTATATGGAGTTGAGCTCTTTCTCACTTGGGGAGGATGATAGAGTAGTATCTGTACATCATGTAGAGATTTTACTTAGAGATGCATTAGATATATTTAGACTTGTAGTCATGCTAAAATTGATTTTGCTTCTCATTATTTTTTATTATCATTATTATTATAAGGGTTAATTACAACTGACCCTTGTTTATGATAATTTGTTTTTTGTTATTTTATTAAGTTATTTGTATCTACACTTTAGTTTAAGTCATTTGAATATTAATTGGTACTTTTCAAACATTTTGATCTTTAAATTTAATATAAGACATCCCTTCAACAAGCTCATAATTCCATCATCAGTCACTATGTCAACCTATATCAAACCATCAACCTGTGCCTTTCTACTATATTCACTTTGACCCAAATTTACCTGTGATCCATGAACCCACATTGACACGACTAGTGTTGACCAACGAATAGGACCCAAGGTGTCACAGCTCTTCTACGCCCATGTCACACTGATCACACAGCCTACTGTCTCATCGCTCATAAGATCGTCACCTGAAATGCATAGACTTGTTTGGGAATTTCTTATATCAATTAATTTTACATCTTTTTAAAGTAAATTTTTCAGCATAATTCTAAATATTTTTTTATAATTTGTGTGATTTTTGGAATTCTAAAATATCCTTTAGAATTCCAAAATATATCCATTAGTATTCTCAAATATCCTTTCATATTCTTAGGTTAGCAAATTACTATTATATCATCGAGATCTTTATAAATAGGGATGTTCGTGATGTTGTTTATAATGAAATTTTTTAATGAAGCAACGAAGTGGTGTTGCCAAGCTTGTCTGATTCGAGCATATTGTGTGTGATCAATCCAACGACGTGATTCTGAAAGTACCCTAAGAAGATGAGTGAGAAGCTAAAAATGAGAGATCTTGATTATTATCTAGCATTCATAAGAGCATCAAATCACTAGGGAAGTTCTTAAACACTTTATTTAATCTTTCAAGAAATTTAATTAATGCATCCAAATTTCTTATTTATGCACATGACCATATGATTTCTTGTTTGGCATTTTAGATTTCTCATTTGTACATGTGATCATGCAATTTCTTTTCTAGCATTCGAAGAACTTCACTTATGTGTATACCTTGCTACTTCATCACTAATATATGTACTTTGGGTGTGTGTTGATAAAACCACTTTTCTTTTAGGTTGGGATCCCTTATTTTGAAAATCAGTTCAAATCCTTGGCGTTTGGAAAAAATTCTTACTTTTATAGTTGTCTTAGTATTTTTATTTTAAGTATAAAGCACATTGGGTAGGCCTTAGTATGGATATAATTCTTGAACCTAAGCATTTCTCATTTGTCTATGAATTAAAAATAAATTTTAGCATATCCTCCTATATCAATATGACCTTTAATATTGTGCCTATTAGGCCACATCTTCCCTCAACTATATAGTACTTGGCTGATATTCATATTATCTTTGTATAGTGAGCTTGACAGCCTAACCAATCACACAAGTTGACACCCATATTATCTTTGTGCGATAAACCCAATTATTGAACAATACTTAATTCTCCTTAAACTAGTACCGCAAGTGGTATCGCCTTAGTATGGTCTCATCAAAAATAGTGTATTACATATCATTGTAGCTTCATAACTTTTATTTTTATTGAGTTTATGGCTAATTATATCATATAATATCATATGATACACATCGATAAATCATTTTCTCAACCTGAGCTTCTTAGTTTTACTTTAAAAACCTATCCAATTCACCTTATATGGTATCTAAACTATTATAAATATAGTTTTAATTAAAAGTGAGTGCAACCATGCCATTATATAATTAAAACCAAAAGGAATTTAACAAATATTTTCTTACCACTTGTTAGTTAATTGTTGTTATGCTTTCATTATATCATTACTATAGCATTTCTTTTCCTCCTCATACTTCCAATCTCCTCCTTGAGATGTAACAAAACTTTTTTCAAAGGTTTTGCAACTTCTCCTTCCTCTTTCATGTAGTTTCCCCTCTATCTATGCTTCTTCTCCTCAGATCACCTCCTCTAGATAATTCTTGACTAAATAACAATGCCTTTCTTTGCACCTTCATCAATTTAACAATGGTACTACCTCACTCAGGCTCTGGGAAAGCTCTGTGTGCAATTAACTCAAAGTTAAACTCAATCTCATTGTGAGAGCCAATGCATGGGTCTAATTTTATAATCCTTAATGGCTCATAATTATTCATGAATTATCTTTAATTAAATTTAATTAATTTTATCCATCCAACTAAAAATCTATGACCCTAAATAAGCATCTTACTCATGTATTTGTATCCAACACATTTTTTTTTGCAAAACTCTATGATGTGCTAGAGATTACAAATATATCCTTCGTTAGATCAATTCTTCTATGATGTAATGTTAGAAATTACAAATCTATTAAATTGTAGTCAAAATTTGCTTATTTGTAGATGTACCTTTGAAGATCACTACTAGATTAAGTTTGAACAACATGAACCACTAGAAAAATCTATTTCATCAAATTACCTGCAACATTATCATTGAAAATCCAAAATTCATATCCACATGGTTTTCAACATGAGATTTTTTATAAAGCCCTTATAATTCTATTAATTACAATTTTGTCCTCCACCATCTATATTTTCTTTTACACAAAAATCCATAAATTACAAATCTATTTTGATGTTAATCAATTTTCTTATATTTGGATATCCATCTGCTATGAATTAGTTTTGACATAAGCTATAATAATAAAAATTACAAATCTATCAAAAGTGTCATATTAAAAGTTACAATTATATTTCAATTTTTTAAATTTATAAATAAATTTTCTAGGTCTCTAACAATTATAAACTAATATCATTGAGTTTATATTAAAGAGTTCTTTCGATTGATTTACTCAAATAATATTTTGAAACAAATTTGAGCTTATGACATACTCCTTAATGTTTTATAATTATTTTAATATTTTTATGTATAAATAATATATTTAAACATTTATTTGATTAAGCTCAACCATAATTGATGACAACCTTCTTGGTTTAATTCGAAGATTTCTTAATCTCTTAATCATGATAAAAATGAGGGCTATTACAGTACTACTATAATATTAGAAATAATACCCTCTAACACATCGTTAGATTCCCCTCTGGTTGCTTGTCACTCCCAGATTGCCTCTAGTATATTCTTTCTCTCTCTCTCTCCACTTCTCTCAATGCTCCCAATTGAGGTCACTCCTCTCTTTATTTCTCCAAAACTTTCCACTTCATCAATTGGCTTCACTTATCACAATCATGCACTTAATTATCTCTCTAGTCCATCATTTCCTACTAATGGTTGTGCCTCTTCAAGACAACAACTCCTCACCTTCATGACCCTTAAATTTATAAAGCTGTCTTTATTTAGGCTGTAATTGCATTGATTTTGCTACTACATATGTTGAAGATTAAGAAAAATATATTTTTTTAGGATTAATTAAAATATTATATTAATTAAAACTAAGAAATTTAATATTTTTTTTCCATTTTTTAGTGATTCAATCTCGAAATAATTGTTGGCTAATTTTTTTAAAATCGTCTTGATAATATCTACTCGTTGACCAAATTTAATCATTTTTCATTATCATTTAGTATTTTTTTAATAATTTTATAAAACTAATATTCTAAATACTATCATTTAATAAATTCTTTAAATCATCTTCAACTTTTAATTCTATGCTTGTCTTATCTCCTTATTATTATGAGACAATTTTATTAAATTTATCATTTTATGATCTATGTTCTGCTAAATTTTAATATTTTCCATGCTTATTTAAAATTTTTATTGAATTTGGACATTTTTCAAAACTTGTAAAAAAATCTCTATAAGACTTTAAAATGTTCTCACTTACTTGTCTCTAGTGAGGTGTCGCACCTCCTTTTATGATGAATGATGCTTTTGGAAAAAATCTTATAATTTTTAAAAGTCTCCAAAATTTCTCTAAAAATTCAAATAGTTTCAAATAATTATAAACCCCAACTTTTATGATATTTGTGTTGCTAAAATTATTCCATTCTTTAAGATCTCAAATCAATTTTGTGCTCATGATTTTGTGTTTAACTTAAGAATCTCATAATTCGAAGGTATTAAAATATTATACAATTGTTTGCACTCACTTTTAGGATATATAACTACAAATTAGAAAATCACATATTTTCATCAACTTTGTATTTCATATTATTTCCTTATGGTTTTATTTGTATATGTGTTTTACATTCTTTTTTCATTTTCTTAATTATTTCTATATCTTTTTTTAGCATAAATTATATACTTTAATTCTTACTTTTACCAACCCTCATTATTCTATGATAATTATAGCGAGTATATTTTCTCTATAATACACTTCAACTTATATGATCATTTTATCCTAATTTTATAAAATTTAACGAAGAAAACTAAATCAACTTTAAAAGAACATATTAAGAATGATTATTTACTTTCCTCTTGATTTCACAAATACTCTTTGACATTTTCAGGGTTTCTCTCTCTTTGAGATTTCCTCTTCTTAATATCTTTATTCTATAATAATGTTTCCAATTTTATATTCTATTATTTATCTATTTATTTTGTGTATATATATACATAATATTTCTTTTCCTTCTCACTTAAGCTTAATTTAATTTAAATTTATTTTTGTTATGATCATCATTTTTTCTCTCAAAAATATCCTAAATTTAGTTTACCAATAACGAGTGTTCCTTGTCAATTCTATTCCCATGAAAACAACAACATCGTAAATATAACTATCACTTTAAATATAATTAGCTAATTACATTTGATACAACGTATACATTCTCCTCCTCTTTTCCTACGAAGTTTGGATTCAAATCCTACTAGAGTCATTTCAAATATTTATTTTTCCAACAATCAACTAATAGTTAAATGTAAATTATTCTAATATATTTCAAATATAATATTTAACTTTGTGGTAAGAACTCATCTTTTGGCATAGGAGGTCCTAACTTTGAATCTCTTATGTGCTCATGAATGTTCTCCTACATTTTTCCTTTATATGAATAGCTAAATCACAAATGACTAGAATATATCTCATTATTTTTTAAAAATTTATAATTAATTATTTATTTCTCAAAAATTACCAATTTTGTGCAACTATATTTTTTAATCAAAGAGTCCTTTCTAATAATATACTCAAATAAAATTATCAATTTCATTTAAAAATATGGTATAATTTCCAAAATAATATTAAAAAATATCATTTTAATCAATAATTATAATATTATAAAAATAATTTTGTTTTATTATCACCCTCATATTTCAATCACATTGGCTTAATCTCAAGTTTTACAATATCTTACACAAACTAAACTTTTGAGATATTATATTTCTTAATAACATAATAATAAGAATATTAAAGGAGATAAAGGAGAAAAAGAAGTGAGAGGCCAAATGATGGATAAAGAAGCTAGTGATCCCTTTTAGATTAGGCAAAGAAATATGCTTTTAGGAGAGAGAGAGAGAGAGAGAGATAGAAAGAAGGCCAATGAGAGTAGTTTGAAGAGAGGTTAATAATGGCTTATAATAAGGAAATTTCCATAAGCAAGACAAAATGCTAAAAATTTAGTTGATTGGAAGAGGAGAATGCTAATGGTTCTAAAAATGTAGGGCATATAAATCAAGGAGAGAGAAAATAAGGAAAAAAAGAAATTCTATAATTATAGAGATTTTTTAAGTTTTATCCCTATAGTCCTCTTTGAATGTTAGGGTTTGTCATTAATACAAGCACATAACTCAAATTAATAGTCATGAAGTATTATAGGCCACCTAATTAGACTCATACATCCTCTCCAAGTATGTTTTATTCACTAAATATAAATGATGTAAATCCAAAATTCAAAAATAAGGTAGGAGCTCCTAAAAACAAGTGCAAAAATAATAGTGGTTAAATTTTTTATTTGATCATGTCATCATAAAAGTCTCATTGTAAGGAGTTTTTTGGTATGTAGTTTGCAATTCTCAAAAGTAAAATAAATTTTCTATGAAATTATAAAAAATATAGATTGAAATGATGTGTTTAGTTAAAAGCTTAGGGAGAGAGAGATATATGGAGGACAGGGAGAGGAGAGTCGAAGAGGTAGAAGAAAAGGAAAGCAAGGCTATCTCTTACAAAAAATAAAAAGATTGAAAAAGAAAAGAGGAAGGCTATGTTAAAGAAAGAGGTTTCTTTTTTGTTCTACAAATGCAATATGGAAAAGTAAGAGTCCTACTCAAGTTTTCTCCAAGAACAATATTTAAATTAATTTAATTATCAAGTATAGGTTGCATATGAGCTAAAGTGAGGTGTTGAAATGGGTTGGAAGCTGTTCAAACATTTGATTGAAATGTTTATACAAGATGATCAATTGGATAATACTAGTACGACTCTAGCAACAAGCACAATATAGCTTTTCTACCAAGTGTGAAAATGGAGTCAACTAAAAATCATACAAGTTTAATCAATTTATTATCACACTAGTACGATGATGTAATTTTATAATACAAATATATTATATATCATACAAGTGTTAAACCTAAACTATAATCTCTTTAAATCTTCAAATTAGGTATAAATTGAACTATTTTATAAGTATATCAAAACACTAGAAAATAAAGTACTTTAAAATATAAAAAATAAATACAAAATTGGATATGGTTCATTAATATAAGTCCAATAATATTTATGTTGTCTCAATCAGAGTTCATTTGGGGTTATTATGATTTATCAAAGTTATTGAATATAAATAAGAAAAATTATTTTTTATTAAGAATTTATTTAACTTAATTTTAGATTTATCGAAACAAGATTCTTTCTTTTCCCCTTTCTGTGAATGATGTAACCCTAGGATTTTCTCTTGGGTGACTAGATGAATTCATTGGGATTTCTTCTGCTTAATGGTGAGAGCAGCATCTATAGATGAAAGCTTGATGAATTTGAGGAGATGTGATTTCTACTAGTGAAAAGTTTTGGTAAGTCCAAAAAATTGAGAAAATAGAAATCATTTTTATTCCTCATGCCTTAGCTTTGAATCTTTCTAATTTGTGTCAAGAATTAAACTATTTAGCTTAATTAAACTTTCCTTTGTTAATTAGAATGATTGGAAGGGAATTTGCTAGAGATTAACAAAGCTAGGTTATGAGAAAAGGATAAAGCAAGGAAAGAAAGAAGAAAAGAGAAAATTTCATCAATTGAAAGTCATTTGTGTAATGAGGAATTACAAATTTTAATAAATGATAATTGTGTAGTTTTGTATGTTGAGTTGAGGCATGTTATTGTTACTTGATAGGTTGAATTTGAGAAGTAAAGAATTTGACTAGCAATAAGGACAAGCACAAAAAAGGAGAAAACTCTTTAAGTGGGAGAATTTAACATAAATATTATGCATATGTATGATATATTACTACATACTAGTTATTATGACAAGTATAATGAGCCTTGCATAATCATTTGGATGAATGTTATATTTTTATAATGATAAGCCCATAGAAAAGTTTAGGTATTATAGTTTTGCTACACACAAGTTTGTAATTAACATATATAAAAAATCTTTGTTATTGTAAGCTTATGTCTTATTATTTCTAATACTAGCTATAATTGTTAATAAAGTGACATCATGTTTATTAAATTTGTGATTAATTTCTTAGTAAATTGTGGATTCATGGAATGCATGAGCTAAGAGAATGTTGTTATATTTATCAAATTTAAAAGAATTAATAAATGATGGAATCACTAAATTAAACAATATGGTTCTTTGCTACTAGTGGTGAGTGGGCTATATGATTATATTACTTTTGAGATAGGGTTAATGGCTAGTGAGCTACAAAGTTAATACCTATCATAATGGGAGTGGCTAATGACTAGTTGGTTAAATGATTGAGATTTGCCATCATGATTAGAACTAGTTATAAGTGGGCCACACAATTGAGTTTTATCAAAAAGAAATTTATTTAATTAGAATATTGATATAAAAAGAATATACAAGTATATGAAAATCTGAGATAAATAAATAAAAAATATAGTTTTTATTATAACTAAGTAAACTAAAAAGATGATATTAATTGACTACCTTAAGAGAGTTGGAGCAATAACATGATTATTATAAGGTTTACTTAGTTAAGTAGAAACAAGTACTATTAAATATGATCACATTAATAGAAATAAATAAAATGATTCTAAATTACATGTGCATGTTATTTATTTTCATATGAGATAATTCTTTATATATATTATTTTGTTTAAGATTTACATTATTTTTTATTTTGTTTGTTATCTATTGCTTTAGTACATGATAACCCTACTTATAGTAGTTTAATTTATGTTTACATGCTTATATTTTATTGTTATATTTTATCTATTGATCTTGTGATGTTTTGCTTAGTCTATTTTGATACTAACATTTCAAGTGATTAGAAACACAACATCAAGAAAGACAATATTAAGCACAACTAATAAGTAAGTTTAAAAATGTTAAAGTTTTGTGACAATAGTTTCATAATCTTATTTTGGAATATTTTAGAATATTTATGTTTTAAAAATTTGATTGTAAATGTGAAATTAGTGTTATGACATACTATGGTTTTACACAACTTTTAATGATGGTTTTTAGTTGTTTAATTGATAATTATAGATATAAACTACATGTTATGCTATAATTGTAGATATATATATATATTGCATTGATGTAATTGTAAATTAAAAATAGACAAAATCTAAGGGAGATTCTATTTATTAAAAATCTGAATTAAAATTTAAAATTTAAAATTTTGAAGGAATGTAATGATTTAAATTAAGAAATAGAGTTGTATGAAGAAAGAAGGTATGTCACATGAATGGACTAACATGATAAAAAAATGGTATTATGCATTAAATAACAAATCAGACTAGTATAAAACATTGATTGGACTTGTATGATACTATTTTTTATAGCTTAAGAGAGATCAGTTGTATGATTCGTTATTCAACTAGAATCAAACATAAATTATATAGTATGATATATGATATTGTACCATATGATTGGAAATTAGATTATAACTAAATCACGTGTTACATAGTACGAAGTGTGAATACAAATAGTATGATTATTTGATTAATAGGTTCATTAAGGATCATTTGTTAGACCCCTAATACTATCCATTAATTTTCTCAGGTTGTATTATTACAATCGTGATATCATATTGGTACGATCTTAGTAATGTAGTGGTTCAACCATCATAAAGATCTGACCATATAACATAGTAGGTCGATCATACTATATAATATGATGATAATAATAAAAAGGGATAGTTTGTCAATCATAACTCTTTGAAAGTATTTTTATAATAGAGATTAAATTATTATTAATAAACATTCATGTGTATTATTACAAAGAATGAAGAGAATTAATATTGGAAAGAAAAAATAATAGAAGAGTCATCTCAAAATTGATAAATAAGCAAACCAATCAATTATAATGCAAGTGGGTTGTTAAATATTCCTTAACATTATTATGGAATGTCTAATGATATAAGAATTACATGACATAATATTCTTTTGCATATGTTTTAATTATTTATAACACTTTATGATTAGTAGATATATATATGTGTGTGTGTGTCTGTTTATGACTACATATGTATAGTTATATGAGTATTATGATGTTATAAATTAAAACATATAATAAAATAAAAAGATGAAAAGAAAGGAAAAGAGGCTAATTAGCATAAAAAATATTACTTTATCAGATAATGACTTGGTTGATGTGACATATGTGATATATATCACCTATAGTGTTATGGTGCCAAGAGATAGGGTCATGGCATGTAAAGGCCTCAATTTAGTGATGAAGAGATAATTCACTCCTAAGTATCATCAGTGCTTAAAAATAGGGCTCCAACATATCAACTATTTCTTTTCCCTGTCGTTACCAAATGTTGGTTATAAGGGGACAACAACTATGTGGTGAGGTCATGGGTACTCAAAGATGGTGATCTGATATTCCAACTGCCTTCTACCTCATTATCATAAGATATTAGAATTAAGGGAAAAACTTAGTGATGATGAGATACTCCACTCTTCGCATCATAGGTGCTTAGAAATAAGACTCTGGTATTATAAGTGCCTCACTTCTTGTCAGCATAAGATGTTGGTATTAAGAGACGAGACTTAGTGATGATGAGATATCTTCTCCTAGTGTGTAGTGCTCAAAGATGTGGCCACGATATTTTAGAGTATTGAGACTTATGATAATGAGATATGATATTAAATTCCTAAGTAATAAGATAAGGGTCATGAAAAATATTTTGGCTTAATAAAAGAATAAATATATGAAAAGAAAAAGAATGAAAAAAGAAAATGAACAAAAAGAATGAATGTAAAAATAAAAGAAAAGTAAAATAAGAAGTATTAATACTAATGATGATATGAAATATAAGTATATGGATATATACATATTTTTATAATATTATTTATATAAATTTGCATATGTTCTTTTATTTATTGCTCTATTTCATTACTTAGCTTCTTTATTTGCTCGTTATACTACTTTATTGTATGTGGCTAAATATTTGTTTATCGAGCATATCTTGTTCATTTCTTATTTACATTATAAGATATGTTACTGATACTCACCAAGTTAAGGGGTCATTAGAGGATATTTGGATACATTGATATTTTTGTATTTTTAAATGAATACCAACTTCAAAATTTCATATAGTATTGTAGTTGTTTTCTATGCATTGCTATTTTGTTGGAATGTTTCAAGATTATTATAGATTTTTATCTCAACTTTGCTCATTTTTGTAAGATGTGTCGTCTTTTTATATTGCAAACTTTGATTTAAATTGATAGATTTATATTATGGATATATTTTATCGGGTTATATTAATTGATGTTGGGGAAGGCATGACATGAACATTACTAAATATTATAATAAACATAATAAAGATATTCATGAAATTTTCAATAAAATTATGTTGCATATTCTTTATATGATTACGATACAAGAAAGAAAAGAAAAAGGAAAATCATTTTTTAATGTTGAGCAGGCATGTAGCACTTTTTATATGTGTATGTTTTTATATAATATGCTATTCTATTTTATTATTACATATGTAGCACTTTAATTATTTTATTTATATTAATAATAATGTTTTATTATTAGATGTTGAGTAGGTACATGATATTGTATAATGAGCTATGGACTTACATGAGAAGCAGAGAATTACAATATGTTGGCATTTGCTTATTTAAAAACCATGTATATAAGTAATTACGATATCCTAATCTTATTATATTAAAATATTATCCTTTTAGGTCATCACATCCTAACTTAAGTAGATTTTGTCATTCTTGAAAAGGTTCTCAATATCTTAAGATAATGACATCTCATAAAACAATAAATACTTAATTGATAATATTGTATAATACAATCATGGATAGTCTATAATATGATATAATAAGAATAAGTGAGATGAATAAATCAAAAAGTGATCTTATAATATGTGGAATATTATATAAGCATAATGCTTGATCAAATAATCCAACACCACATTAAGTCAAAAAAGTTTAATAAGATAAGTGAGTATGTTGACCATATAAAATGAAGAAGAGAATCATATAATATAATATATTGCAAGTGATACTAAAGGTTAGAAAACTAATATATAATATGAAGAAGAGTTTCCTACAGTATGAAGTGAGAAGGAACAATATATACTTAGTGAAGAATATCATATCATATGATCACTCAAATCATACATGCACACCTCACTAGCTACCTAATCTAATGCAATAATAAGTGGCTTTATCACTTGGTTTAATCAGAGTTTTATTGCATATTTGAGGACAATATCCACTTAACTAGGCAAGGGTGATGATAAATCCAACTTTCATTTACCTTTAAATATATTCAAATCCCAAATATGATCCAATTTCAAGATTTAGAGCTTTCCCTAAAAATAATTGTTTTTTCTTATATATACTTCTACAATTATCAATAATAAAACACAAGAGATAATATATATATATATATATATATATATATATATATATATATATATATATATATATATATATATATATAATATCAAACACCTCAAATATAATCTCAACAAAGTCACATATATAGTGCATCCATATACCAAAAATAATCACAAAAGAAATCCACTTATCTTAAGTGCAATTATATGAATTATTTCTTCTTTAATACATTAGCACTATCCCACAAGAAATATTATAAGTCCTCTAAAAAAAATGTTGTCAAACTCATATCATCTTATATGTAGCTAAAGTTTCTTGTCTCTTTGTGCTTTAGGGTTTATAACCTATAATGTAAGCAAGTAATAAGCTTAAAAAGCCCAATAGATACATTATTATCTAATCAATAATATGAAATAATATATTATAACAAAACGAGCTATAAGTAGAATAATGAATAATAATATTTACATCTATGTATAAAGTTAAATAATATGAATTGGTAAGATCTTGTAATCACTATTCTAAAGTGTATTAAATAATATAACAAAACCTTGGCATCGATCTATATATGTAGTTTAAATATGTAAGAGCAATTGATAGACATACAAAAATACATAAAATAATTAATACAAAATGATGCACAACTATAGCTTATAATATGTTCATGTCTATACATCTCTCTATCTACTATATTTTTATCCATCTAAAATCCTATTTTACTATATGTTTTTACTTTGATTTTTATTCTTATATTTTCTTAACTTTTATATCTTAATATTACTCATCTATCCCATATTGCTAATAGTCATTATAAGAGCTCAACTATTTCTTAAATAATCATTATTCTAATAATAGGAGATCCTATCTCATCTTTATTGTGTCCATACATAACATGCAATATGTAGATCTTATATCATATCATCTGATATCATACCATAGCATATAAACCATAGCTTAAAGGCATATAACATCATGTTGCCTCATATAAGATTTCATCTTATATTATGTTTGCATCATAATGGATCCCATCCTATATCATGTTTACGTAATCACAGTGGATCTCATCTCTAGGATACTAGATCACATAATAAGTGACTTATCATATATCTTGGCTACCAAAATATGCAATAAATAGCTCATCAAATATCTAGCATGTTAAATTATATAACAAGTAGTTTATCATATATCTAAAGGTTTAATACCATAAATCATATCATCTCTGCTCATAGTAATAATAAAGTATGACAACTAGAGATAATGTTATTAAGAAAATATTATCATTTTCATAATAAATCATTCTAACAACTACATTGTCATGACACATCAATATCATCACTAGTATGATCATTATACTAAGGCTCATATAAGTTGAATCATATTAGATACTATTGTGATCACATATCATAACTATCATATTACATCATCTATATATTATTCTTATTCTTTTTTATTCTTCCTTCTCATGTATTCTCCTTTTTTACTATTATAATTATTTTTTATATTTTAATATTATTAACAACAATAAATATTTTAAGTGTTATATTGTTCTATTCTTATTTCTCATCACAACACATATAATTAATGATGTAGAACATAGATACACAAAGAAATAAAGTCATGTTATTGTTATAATGATTAAGGATAAAAAGTCGATACAATATATTATAGTTAATGAAATTCACTTACTTGTTCTCCTTGGAAACTACATGTACTAACTTTTCTTTCCCAATAGCTTAGATCCCTCAATATATGTTAAGCGATGTATGAAAGAAAACATAACCTAAATCTTGCTTCACAACCAAGATTGGTAAGGACTGTAATACTAAACTAAGAACCTATCCTCAAACACACTTTAGCTAGCCTGACAACTCGTGTTAAGAATTTTTGAAAGCAAAGATAATGGAAAAACTTCATTGATTTGGGGTTGAACCTCTATATTAAATTACATCTTGGACAAAAAATACTTAATTTATAGAATAACTTCTCTCTTTTTTATGTGAGAACAAAGCTAAAAACATGAGTATTCCAACAACAAGACTAATTAAAAACATCTTGATGGTGAGAGTTGCTTGATTTCAAGATAAACATAAGAAAATCCTTACATTCCTTCACTATTTTAGAAAAGATTAGGCATACACAAGAAGAGAAACAAAATCCCTACCTTTATATGAATCATACAAATTAGCATTATGACTTGCATCAGGCAAGAAAAACTCATAGAAGCTTGAAGTAGGCAAAGCATACTGATAGTACTTAACAACTTAACATTCAACCAACAAGAATGGATTCACAACCACACCATCCAACCACCTATTAGGTAAAAAATTTGTTGCTACATATTGCTTTCTTTTATAATGCTAAAAATCATAATAACAAGTCAAGTCTAAGAAACAAAGAAAAGAGGAGAATCCCTTGTCAGAAAATGCTTTAAACAAACCAAGAAGAATAGAAACACACAATAGCTCATCAATTCTATCTTTCCCAAAATTTGATTGTTGGAACTCCTCAATTAGTAGAACAGTGAAGAAGCAAGGTGACAAAGTAGTGAAGTGACAATGAACGAGTAACTTGTCAACCCCCACTATTTTGGTAATCGATCACATAAAGGGAAAGAAAAAGGGATCTGCTGAAGATTGCACATGTTAGAGAAAATTCTAAAAAATGAGAGAAATTTTGGGTATAAAATAAAAGAAAGGAAATTAATTAATTAATTTTATCTTTTTATAAAAATTCATAGTAAATCAAAACAAACTCTGATTATGATGAAATAAACATCATGAACATATCTCAATGAGCTTTATCTGATGGTATGATCATTTTATAAATCAAACATACTTGATAGAACAATGCATTTTCTAAGAATAATCCTTGCATCATTACTTTAATCCACTTCATCAAAATTAAAATCTAAGTTCCATTGACCAAATCACTTAAAATATCTTGAAATAAGAATAAAAGGTTGCATTGTTATAGTACAATACAACAAAATGAGAATACATGAGATGAATAAACAAAATATGATTATTTAATACAAAGAAGAGAACCATACATTATGATATATTATAGGTAAATAGAAATATCACAAATTGTATAGTATGAAGAGAAGGATCTTACAGAATGACTAAATATAAAAAATTAAACAAATAATGTTGGAAGAAAATGATATGGAGGAGAGCTCAATTACTAATAAAACTATTATATTTGAGAGGGCAAGAAGGTGATGGGGAATTCATATGAAAGAACATGACCATTGATAGAAAATGAAGGGACATGAATGTAAGGAGACATCGAATAAGTGTAAAAATGGGGAGGTCATGACTTAAAAGTAATTTGGAAGAGATTGAGAGTTTTTGCTTCAGCCAATAGCATTGAAGAGAAGTAGAGATGAAAAGAAGGTACTGAAGGCAATTTAAGAGGAGTCAAGCAAAAGCTAAGAAGAGAATACTAGGAATTTGAAAGGATTATAGCTACGGTACTATAGCAACTGAGGAGATAAAGGAGAAATTGTACATTAGGAAAAAAGATTTGCAAATTGACCATGATGTATGGAAACAAGTTAGGAAAGGTTTTATTAATTGATATATGTTTGATGCTTGTTGTTTGATTTGTAGAGACCCCTTGATTGATGAATTACAATGATTTATATGAGGATGGATGTTTTATTTTCTTTTAATGACATGTTACCATGTTTGATTAAATATATAATTTATTTATATATGAGAGAATGATATGTTTAGTTCTAATTTTTTTACATGTTATTTCAACTACACAAATTGTGATAATAGTCACAAAAAAGGCAAATGAAAGGAAAAATGATATGAAAAGAGAAAAAAAAAAGATAAGAAGATTACAATCAAGTGTTGGTAAAAGGGAAAAACATTCAAAATGTAAAAAAAATAAATAGCTATCCCAAGTGTCGACTAATAATCTAAAATAATGGTTCAAGAGATGAGCTGTAACATCCTCAATTTATTAAAAAAATATTTTTTAGTGAATATGAGATATTTATATATTTTAAATTTTTAATTAATTTTTCTAATTTTTTATGAAAATAATAATTTTTAAAGGCATTGTATAATATAATTAAGAAAATCATTCAATATGATATAAGATGAAGTTAAATAACATAAATGGAGGCAAGTTTTATAATACAAAATAGAGCATCATATTATTACTATCAAATGATGAACACTAAATTACCACATAAGAATTAGACCAATCTATAAGGTTAAGAAATGAAGAATTGAATCATATAATATAACAAAAGTATATTGTACGATATGATTAAGTGAGGACAATAATGAAGTTAGGAGTAATATAAATATATACAAAAATTAGTTGAGTATCATACGAGTACTACTACCAATCATACAATTATGTTTACATATAGCCTCCCTCGATCAGACCAAAAAATGTAATATCACACAAGAAAGAAAAGATCATTCAAGCACAACTAGTGAAAAAAATCTAAGCAAGTTAGATGGAATAAGAAACATGCTAAAAGGATCATATAATTTGATTAAGTGATCATATAGGTATGATAAGGATAGAAGAACATCATACAAGACCATCTTCAGTTATGACTTAGTAAAAAAATGTAGTAAATATATGAAGAATGATGTCACATAAAATACAATAAGTATGAATAAACATAGGTGAAGGGACTTTGAAAATAGGTATCGTACAAGTATGATACAAAAAAATTAAAAAAGATTTTTATTCCTAAAATAGTGAACAACCAAGGAATTGACACAAGGGAAAGTCCAATCAATGATGAATCATTAAAAATGAGAAGGAAAGAAGATGGAAAGACACACACATAAAGTGACATCATCATGGGAGTGGTTGAATGGATGAAAATGTAAGGAGATGCATGAATAGATAAAAGAGTTTGGGGTGTGACTTAGAGAGAATTTTGGAAAATGTTTAGATTTAGCACACAGCCAAAGTTAATAGAGACAAGAAAGAGAAGGGGAGAAGATGTTCCAAGAGATTTGGAAAGGCAAAAGTATTGTTTTGAGCAAGGCTCAGAGGCAACCCAAGAGTGGAAAGGAGAAAAATTATAAAGATCCAAACTTTGGTTAGAGTATTACAAAGGACAATAAGTGGTAAAAAACTTATGCAATGTGTATATGTTTTGATAATTGATTTTTGTAGGTTAGAGGCTTTTGAAATAATAATGTTATTTGGCAAAATGTAGGGATGCTTACATAGAATAGTTGTTGCTATGGCTAATGTTCGATGTGTGTTATTTGCTCAATGATTAGAGGTTTTATAAATGATCTCACTTGAAAACCATAAGGATAATTGATTCCTTGGCATTTACAATCTTTGAAAAAATATATTATATTTCCCATGATGATTAGGCATGACACATTTTGGTAGTTTATTTACAACTATATCTATTTTCATGCTACTATAAATGTATCCTAACAAAAAGTAAAAACATAGAAAAAAGAATAATTATTTATTATTGTAGTCATAAAAGAAAAGATAATCTTGTGAAAAAAAAAGATAAAGAGATAGAGAAAAGTATTTTGGTAAAGAGAAGGAAATGTTCAAAGATAAGAGAATGAATGGTTGTCCAAAGTGCTAATTATCATTCCAAAATGATGGTTTGAGAGATTAACAAAAAGAGCCATCCATCCAAGCTATTTAGGTTGGCAAAAAGGGTTCTTAAGCATACCCAATTGTTGAAGATGTGTTCTGTCCCTAATCCAATTCCATAAAATATAAACAAAAGAATAAGAGAATTTTTAAAAGTAATAAAAGATAATATGATTATGACTTTTCACATAAAAATTAACTTATATTTATTATTCATCCAAATGTTGTTCTTTTTATTATAATGTTACAATTGATAATGCTTTCTTTTATTCAAATATTGTCTTATTTACATATTTGTATATGCTTTTGCCATTAAACCAATGTCAATGAACTCCTATCTATTTTAGCTTAACATTTTTAAGTAAAAAGGAGACACCACATGGGTCTATAGAAGAATAATCAGGGATAGATCTTGCTGGCTTAACCTAGAGGATCATTCACTATCTTAATTAGTTATCAGATGGCTATGATAGTTCTTTCTTTTGTGTTGATAATGGACATGTAGTAGAACTTTTGTCAAGATGTTGGTTGAAACCTAGATTTGTTAAAATTGAAGACTATTATGTTTTAATATTTTAATTGTTAAAGCTTAAATTATTTCCTAAATAGTAATGTGAGTAAAATTATTTTACAAGACAAGGTTTAATATTTGTTTTTGCAAGCTTTTAAAAATTGAATTTTTTTGTGAAAGAGTTCTATGTTAAAAGTTATTTTTGATATGAAGTAAAAAGGGTTTTAAAATGATTTTATAGTCGAATTTTAAAAATTACTTTCATTATTGTTTTTATAAAAAGATAATTATTTTTATGTTTTAAAAATTTTAGAAAGAGAAGTATAAGAAGTAGAAGACATTGCATCAAAATATGGGAATGGACACTATGTTAAAAGGCTAGTTTTAAAGGTTCTAAGAAAACATTTTAGATATGTTTATAATTTAAGATTACAAGGAGAATGGAAACTTATGGTGCAAAACTAGTTAAAAAGGTATAGGAAGGCCTCTAATTCATGCTCACAACCTAGGATGTGAAATTTAGAAAGACATGCAAAACTTAGGTGGTGAGCATATATAAACATTTTAGAGGAGAAAATATATTTATAACATCTTAATTTGACCATGTTTAGTGCCTATTTTTAGTGCTAAATGTGTTGCAAAGAACATAGAATCAATGTAAAAAATTGTGTAATTTTTGAAAGATAATCATACAATATGATTTCACATATCATATAATATGGTATGCATAAATAGAGGCTAAGAACTAGTGCATAACCAATTACACTGTACAATGATAGAACATCGTACAATACAAACAAAAGTTTAACAAAAAAACTAAGGTAGTTGAAAGCATCATATAATATAATATAAATCCATCATATAATATAATAGAGAGAATGAAGAGTAAAACTTAACTGGAACTATCATGTAGTACAATATCCCTTCATCATACAATATGATATGATAAGAAGGAATTAGCATAGAACAACATATCATATGATATAAAGTCATTGTGCAATATAACAAAGTTAGTAAGAGGTTAAACAAGTCAACTAAGACTGTTATACAATATGATGTTACATTATCATACAAATGGTATCAATTATGACTTCGAACCATAAGAGGGTGCAAATAGAGGAAAATAAAGCTAATAGAAACATCATGCAATACAATCAAGAAAATCATAATAGTATGATTCCAGCATCCAATGCCAACTAGTCAGAACAATCAGATGTTTCAAAGGAAAAGTGATGCAGGATCATACATTATAAAAAGTAGACTAAATAATACTATATATAAAGAGAGAAAAATGGATCGTATTAATATCAAAAGGGGAACATAAAATATAATGATTTATAGATGTAAAAAATTTAAAAAGGAAAATGAGATAGTACATTAGAAGATATTAACAATGCAATATGTATAAAAATGATGATAAAATAAAGATGTGTAGATATATGTATCAAAAAGATAATAATAAAGTAATAATAATATCCAATTGTTTATGTAGATTTTTTTTAACATTAATGTGCATGTTGAAGCTAAAAAGGCTTGGTTAATGTAAAAATGGCTTTCAAGAAACATAATAAATATGAAGAGAAGGTGAACAATTCATTCAACCTAAGAACTTTAAACTCCTAAGCTAGAAATAAGTAGAATAGAAAAGTCATTTAAACTGCAAATAAAAAGGGAGGCAAATACTAAGAATGAAAAGAATTCTAGTGCAATCTATACTAGCAAGATTATGGAGTAATTCTTATGATTATAGCACCACACCTAGGGGATATTATAACCCTATGTCAAGTTAAGTATTGATTAGAGCAAATTGAGATGTTGTTTGATAATAAGGCATATGAAGAGCAATAAAGAGTACCATTAATTATGTTAGTTTTAGATAGTGCTATGGGTCATGAATGGAGAGGCCAAAAAGGAATTTTTTGGTGACAAACCAAATTTAGAAATATGCTTGAAGGATTTTTGTCAAGCCTTTTTAAGATGGTACATTCTCGAATATTCCAAAAATAAAATGCAACATGAATTCACAAAACTATACTTAGGAACTTAATAATTAATGAATATGAGAAAACATTTTGAAGACTTATAAGGTATGCTCTAAATATCATGAGATCTAAGAAATAAAGATGTTAGTTTTTGCAAAGAGGTTTAAAGAATGTTAGTCAGAACATGTTAGGATCATGATGTAGATGGAGAGGGCTTTGGGCTTGTGATGATGAATAAAAAATAAGGATTCACTTATCAAAGTAAACCCAAAAAAATACCACTAGCCCACAACGGGCTTAAATAAAAAGATAAGAAGATGAATAAAAAACAAGAACTCACTTACCAAAGTGAATCCAAGAGAAGGTCATCAATTCAAATTAAATACTTAAGATATAAAATAATACATTTTTTTAGTCACAACTAATTCATCATTCATTCATTCATTTATAAGAAGTCATTTAAATAGGATATCAGAAGTAATTATTTAATATAAAATAACCTTTTTATCTACTTTTTGAAGACTTTTATACTAACATATTTTTTAATAAATAATATGCTTTTTACATATCACTTGAAAACTTTTATCCCATATAATAAAAGCACACATCATACCTACATCTTTAAGACTTTTATTTATATCTTTAAATATTTTTATCACCTTCATTAATATAACACTAACCATACACTCATGATGATGTATAGAAGAATCATGACATCTCAAGGCTTCTTTTTATATGTTCTCCAAAGTGTGATGCATGTATTAAATTTTGGAAAACTTAACTTAATTGATTCTAGTTTAAGACCTTATTATGATCTATGTTATTATTGTGTTATCATTTTTTCCTTTGTGATGTATCATATCATTAGAGTTTGATTCTTAGCAAAATTTGGTGGAGACAACCCATAGAACTAAGCATGATCTTGAATTAATTCAATCAAGAAGTGCAATGAAAAAGAGGAAAGGCAATTTTATTCCATCAAAGAATAACAAGAATAAAAAAAATGGAGGGAAGACTTCAAATAACGACAATGGAAGAGCACCACAATGGCAAGTAAGTAGAAAATTTCACCAAGGCAAATGCAGGAAGAAAGGAATAAAGTGCTTCAGTTGTGGGAACTTTGGGCATTATGCCAAAGAATGCCTACAAGAACAAAAGCAAGCCAATGAAAGATATATAATATATGGAGAATCCTCTAATGTCAATAATAACAATAAAGGAAAAGGCCAAGCACAAGTGTAGCCTTAAAGGGCAAAATCCAAAATTTACACCACCAATCAAGTTGAAGCTCCAACATCACCCAATGTTAACATAAGCACTTTACAATTTTTAAATAAGACTATGGTAGTTTTATTTGATTGTGATTCATCACACTCTTTTATATTTATAAGCACAATCAAAGAAACTATTATTGAATAGTTACAATTAGAGAACCCTTTAATAGCCATTTTACTTACCAAAAAGATAATAGTATTAAATAATTACATTATAAAGAATATGGAAATAAAAGGACACCATTCCATTCTAACTTGATTAAAATTAACATTTTTTTATTTTGATATAGGAATTGATTGGCTTATGACTCACGAGGTTATGATTGATTTTTGGGAAAAGAAGATGACCATTAGACTAAAGAACAATTTAAAATTGGTTTGTGAGAAATAAAAGAATGTATCACTTATATCTACAATTAAAATTAAAAAATATTACAAAATAAAGTGTGGTTTAGTAAGAGAATGATGAATTATTAAGAAAAAAAATTGATTTCTTAGAAACTTATTTAACTAAATTATTTTAAAAAAATTAATAAGCTTGATCAAATCTCTAAGAGTGATTTTATGAAAATTTTATTTTTTTTAAATTAATTTCTTCTTAATAATATTTTTATAAATAATATGAAATAGAAATATCAATAAGATTAAAATGTACACCAACGATTCTTAGGTGGTTCAACTTAAAATCAAGCATATGTCTACCCCTAACAAAACCTAAAAATTAAAATAATCAATATAAGTCTTTTACTAAAAGATGACTAACTAAACCTCACAATAATGAAATAAAAGAGAAATACTACAATGGCCTTATAATACAACAAAATTGGCAATAAAAGAAAAGAATTTAGTGACACAAAATTGAAATTAATACAGACAAAAATTTTATATTTGATGAAATACTTAAAGGGGCAAAAGAGTTTTAATTGAATCAATTATGAAAAAAATTAAGAATGATTTAGGAAGAAAATAGAATTTTGAGTTTGATAATTAAAGGATACAACACATAGAAGTGATGATGAGCAATACCTTCTTATGACTTGAATGACTTGAAAAGTTTCTTCTAATTTTATCAAAAACTCATTTATCAATTATGCTAAAAAATATCCTATTTATAGACATTTTTTTAATGACAAATAGCAGTTGCAAAACTATCCAATTTGTCATTATCATTTATTTTTAATTAAAAGGAGGTTGGTAATGTTTTTTTATTTAAAAACTTATTACTTAAATACAATTCTAATAGCTCAAAAATAACTACTAAAATAACCATTATATAGAGAGTTGCATGACCAAAAGCATTCTTTACATGGGATCAAAATATTTGTGTGATCCAATGGATTAAGTTATTGTGGGAGTATTTGAAAGACAAATGGATTTATCATCGTTACATCACAACATTTTTAAGATCAAATTTGTTATTGAGAATGTGTTTTTTTTTTTAAAAAGGAAAGGAATAATGTCCATTTGATCATGAATTTGCACAATCGGGCAACACTGATGGATTTCACACTTCAAAAATGAGTGAGATGAAAGTAATGTTGAGTTTTAGTCTCACATTGCTTGCTTGAGCTTTGAATATTGGTTATAAGCATTTTTTGCGTTGAAGAGTTAACCTTAACATTGAGGTTGACTATCTCATGGTTTGTTCAAGATTTAGTCACTCATGATTCTAGTAATTGATTATGTTTTGATTAATAGATTTGGGAGTAATGTCTTGATTTGAAACAATTATTATGCATAGGTTTTATGAGTCATTTTCCAACCTAATTACTAGAACGAACCAAGTTCAGGAGTAATTCCCTAATTTGAGAGATGCTTTAGAGTTACAATATTTTCGGCCACTTAAGATTTATTTTTTAATTATTATTATTATATTTATAAATTATTTATTATTTTGAATAAGTTTGTGAATAAAGATTTCTAAAAGATATGATCAAAATAAAATGCTTATTAAGATTGTCAAGATAAGATGATAAAAAATATTAAAAATTTAAATATATTTTTTAAGATGATTAATTTAACTTTAATTTTTATATCTTAAAAGAATGATTTTTATTAAATTTAATATTCTAATAAAAATAAAAATAAAATACCTAAAATTGAACTCAAAATGAATCTCTTTGTGATCTAGTACTCCAACCAAGATAATCTTTATGAGATCTAATATTTGCTAATCTTTAAATTCTCTAATGAACATGAGCATTAGCTATCAAAAATCTAATAATTCACTCAAAAAAAATTATTAGAATTGTAATTTATTATCATCAAATAAAATATTATGACTAGTGAGCAATAATATAACACAAAAAAGATTGGAGTTTTCCTTAACACCTAATCAATATACATTATAAATAGAACTATAATTACAAGATGTGATATTTTGTAAATATCTAGATCCTAGGGATTTATATGGATTTCCACCAAATCAAGATATCAAATTTGTCATCAAATTAATGATAAGTACAAAACCAATTTCTAAAGAATCATATTAGATTGTGTCGATAGAGATGTAAGAGATAAAATGTCAATTGCAAGAACTTCTAGATAAGAGATTTAATAGACAAAGTGTTTCACATTGGGAAACACTGATACTTTGTGTCAAGAAAAAAATGACAATTTTTGAATGTGGATAGACTATTGAGAACTATACAAGGTCATCATCAAGAAAAATACATATTACCTTGAATCGATGAACTATTTTCCAATTACAAATGGTAAAGGTATCTTCAAAGAGTGATTTAAGATTAGGATATCATCAATTGTAGATTCGAAAAAAAAGACATCTCTAAGAAAACTTTCAAAACCCAATTTGGTCACTTTGAATTTCTTATACTTCTATTTAAGTTAACAAATGCATTAATAACTTTCATAGACCTCATTAATAAAGTTTTTAGATAGTGACTGGATAACTTTTTTATCATGTTCATTGATGATATTTTAATCTAAGTGAATACAAACATGCTTAACATCTTGAGATGGTGTTACAACTATTTAAGGAATAATAATTATTTGCTAAATCTCAAAGTGTAGCTTTGAGGTAAAGAGCATCTCATTTTTGGAGCACACCAATGGATAGTTGTGGATAAACAAAATGTCACAATAGTAATAGAGTGGCTCAGGCTCATATATGTTATCATAATGCAAAGTTTCTTAAGATTAGTTGGTTCTTATCAGAAGTTTATCAAAGGTTTTACTATACTGCTTCACCCTTATCAAAACTAACACAATAGGTCAACCCTTTATCTAGGACTAACAGTGAAAAATAGCTTTCAAACATTAAAGCAAAAGAAAAAATTACACTATTTTTGACCTTACTAATTCTAGATTCAGAGTTTTAAGGTTATACATATGTGTCTTTACAAGGATTAAGGGTAGCTTAATACAAAATGGGAAGTTCGTAGCCTATACTTCTCGACAACTCAAGCCTCACAAAAAGAACTATCATGTACATGATTTGGAGTTGGTGGTAATACTTTTTCTCTAAAACTATAGAGACATTATTTATTCAATGTGAAAGATCATCTATACTCAAATCACCAGTCTAAAGTATATCTTCACACAGAAAGAATTAAATTTGTAGCAAAGATGTTGGTTGGAATTGATGAAGGATTATAATGTTGACATTATTTATCACTTAAGGAAGGCCAATGTAGTGGCAGATGCTTTAAGTCAAAGAGAAAGTTTTAATAATTATAACTCTAAAATTGAAATATAATTATGCACTGAAATGAATAAGATGCATCTTAATGCCATATTCACATATAATAAGAGGAATTTTAGTAATGTTGACGTACTAAAAAAATGGCTCAAACACCTAAAAGAGTTCCAAGATGAAGATGAGGAGCTATAGATGGTAAAAGATATCTTGGATAGGCAAGAAATATATTTCCATTTAATTTAAGAGAATGACCTTATTTATAACAAAAATAAATTATTCATACCCAAGAAAAAGGAAACAAAATAAATAATACTATAAGAAGCTCAGGGATGAAGGACATCTAGGATATGGTAAAAAATGTTTGATATGCTAATAAATAAAAAGGGTACATAAGAAACCTAGTGGAACTTTATAACCATTGCTAACACAATATGAACATATGAGAAACTTCTCATGGATTTTGTAGTTGTCTTACCTAAGAAAACTCAAGAAAAAGATGTTATATAGGTTGTAGCAGATTGATTAACAAAATTGATATATTTTTTTTACCCATTAAGACAAAACACATCATAGAAAGATGGGCATAATTATACTTAAATTAGATTGTCATATTACATAAAGTGTCAAAGGTATAATATTAGATAAAGAATTTAAGTTTGATTCTTAAATTTTGGAAGAGATTACAATAAACTTCAATATACAATTAAAGTTTAGTATAATCTTCCATTTTCAAACAAATGAGTAAATCAAAAGAATGATTAAAACTATGGAAGATATGTAGAGGTTATGTGTCTTAGACTTAGAGGGAGGTTAGGATGCACATCTTCCTTTAATCAAGTTTTCTACAATAATAGCTATCAACAAAGCATTGAGATGTACCATTTGAAGCCTTATGTGGAAGGAAATATCAGCCACTAATATATTGGTATAGTGATGATGAGAAAGCACTATTTGGTCAGATATGCTTCCCAAAACTACTTAAAGGTAAAAAGGATAAGAAAATATATTGAAGTATTAGGACTTAAAAAATAAGTATTATGACTCCATGCATAAAAAGAATTAATTCAAAAAAGGAGATCAAGTAATTATCAAGTTAAGTCCTATGAAAGGAGTCACAAAATTAAGTTAGAAAGAGAAGCTCAAGCCAAGATATATTGAACCTTTCTAAGTTAATGGGGAGATAGTTGAAGGTTTTTACAAAGCAACATTATTAACAAACCTAACAAAAATACATATTATTTTGTGTAGCTTCATTGAGAAAGTATGTGGATGATTTGACACATGTACAGACTTGGATTCGAATATTTATAAATATAATCAATATAAATAAGCATAGATAAAGAGAGATTTAGATTATCATATAGTACAAAGATAATATCATAAAAGTATAATGTAGAAAAATTGAAAGGATTTTTAAACTCAAAATAGTGAATGATCAATGAATCGACATAGGAATGAGTTCAATCGATTGTTAATCATAAAAAATGAGAGGCCAAGAACATGGAAAGACACATAAATAAAATGATGTTATTGTTGGAGTAGTTGAAAGGATAGGAATTTGAGGAGATGAGTGAATAAATATAAAAGAGTTTGGGGCTAAGACTTAGAGATATTTTTGGGAGAAGTTGCAACATCTAGCACTCAACAAAAGTCAACATAATAAAGAAAGAGAAGAGAACATGTTCCAAAAGATTTGGAAATACAACCATATTATTTTGAGTAAGGCTCAAAGCCAACTCAAGAGTAGAAAGGAGAAAAGTCAAAGATTTAAACATTAGTGAAACTACTACAAAGGAATCTAAGTGGTAGGAAAACTTGTATAATGCATATATGTTTTGATGATTGATTCTTGTAGGTTAAAGGCCATTGAAATGATCATGTTCTTTGAAAAAGTTGAGGATTCTTACCTAGATTAGTTATTGCCATGGTTGATGTTTGATGTGTTCTATTTGCTAGATGAATAGAACTTTTAAAGATGATCTCACTTAAAAAATATGAGGATGCTTGATTCCTTTGAATTTGTAATGTTTGAAAAAGTATTATATTCCATATGATGATTGAGAATGATATGTTTTTGCACTTATAGACAAGTGTATCTCTTTTCATAATAATGAAATATATGCTCACAAAAGGGAAAAAAATAAGAAAAGAGAATGACTATTTGTGATTGTAGTGACAAAAGAAAAAAATAAGATTATGAAAGAAAAAAAATAAAGAGAAAAAATATTTGGTGAAGGGAAGAATATGTTCAAAGAAAAAATGATGAATGGTTGTACAAAGTGATGACTATCATTATTGAATGATGGTTCTGGAGATGAGCTAAATGAGTCATTTATCTAGGTTGTTTATATTGGAAGAAGGGTACCAAAAATGCCTCATCATTGATGATGTGACTTATTCATAAGCCAATTTCTTAAAAGATAAAAGAATATAATAAGAGAATTTATAAAAGTAATATAAGATAATGTGATTATGAGTTTTCACATAGAAATTACTTTACCTTCATTATTCATTCACATGCTCTTTTTTCACTGTACTGTTACAAATGATCATACCTATCCCAAATATTGTCTTATTTACATATTTGTAATACAGCTAGTGTTGGTTCGTTAATGTCCATTTTTGTATAATACTTTTAAGTCAAAAAGAGGTATCACATAAGGGAAGAAGAATGAGAGCTAGATCATGCTAGCTTAATTTATAGGTACTTTACTTTCTTATTTAGTTATGAGCTTGGCATGATAGTGTTTTACTTGTGTTTATAATGGATATGTAATAAAGCTATTATCAAGATGTCGGTTGGAACCTAGTCTTGTTTAAAGTTGAAGATTATTGAGTTTTAATGTTTTAGATGTTAATATTTAAATTATTTTCTTATCAGAAATGTGATTCAATGTTAAATAGTTTTATAAGACAAGGTTTAATATTTGCTATCACAAGATTTTAAAAAGAGATTTTTGTTGAAAGGAGTTATATATTGAAAGTTGTTTTCATTATAGATTAAAAAGGGGTTTTAAATTGTTTTTTATTCAAATAGTTTTAAAATTACTTTTTTATTATTTTTATTATATTTCTAAAAAATTTTAACAAGTAGAAGATGTGGCAAAAAAATCCAATAAAGGCCAATCAGGGGTTACAACATGAGCCAAAGGTGTCAGTTATCAATGTTATTTACTTGAAATGACGTATTCTGGAACAAGTCCAATTTGTTATGAAAAAAGTGTTGTCTTAAACTAAATCTAAAATTATAAAAACAAGATAAAATATTAAAAAGATTACAATAAAAGTTGATACTTCCTTTACAATGTATATTCACATGCTTTATATTATTATGTGTTTAAAACTATCTCAATATATGTCATGATCAAAGTTGTAATGATTTACATATACTTACATGTTTTTGTCATTAAGTCAATGATAGTTAGCTCAATCTATTTTTAATTGAACACATTTAAGTAAAGAGGAGACTCAAAGTGGGGCTACCAAAAATAGTGACTGTTAACAAAACTATATTTTTATTTTTTAAATCAATTTACTGAAAAATTGTTGCCAAAGTTGTGGGTAATAATGGTGTCAAACAACTTTTTGAAAGTTGTTTTTGTCCAAAACATATTTTCAAAGTTGTATTTTTTATTCAACATTAGCCAATTTTAAGTGGGTTGTCATAGTATGATGGTGAGTGGTCAAGTCAATAATGACGAATGGAGTTGGTAGAATAAAGCCTATTAGGCAATTATTTTTTCCCTTTTTTATTTTTTCACAAATTTTTAGCTCATAATGCAAAATTATTCCCCAATTAGACTACATATGAAGAATAAATACTTTAATTGATCAAAAGCACTGATATGTGATTGTCTAGCTCTTAGGCATCAAAAATCTTGACCAATGTTCATACCACATACTTACCAAGAGTCACTCATTGTTTAGTGATTCCACTCATAAGATATCACCTTATATTCATTCTTTATCCTCTTTAGCCTTGGGTGTTATGAGAAAATTAATTTATAATTTTTTGTTAGACTTTATAATTGGCCCATGCAAGGTTCGAACCTTTGATCTTTGCATTTTTAGCATGATGCTTTAACTAGTTGAGTTAATATAGACCTTATAATGCCTATGGTGTCACCAAAATTTGAAATTATTTTTACAATAGTAAACTATGCTAATAAGAGCAATAAAACACAAACATAGCTTTAGCATTAAAAGTGTCCATAAAATTTATTGTATTTATTTATAGTAGAATAAATAAATAAAACTAACTCATAAAGTAAATGGCTTGTGTACCTACTAATGTAATAGTGTTATTTAATAGCATGTGACCAACCTGATATATGAAGTGCTAAAATAAATTAAAACAAATGTATAGAGCATTAAGTGATCAACTCCACTCACTATTCCCCTAGAACCCCATGATTTGTAATCATGTTTCTTAAAAACATATGCTAAAATAAGTTAAGTCAATCATCATAAGCTCGATAATCGAATCTGCATGTTTTTTGTGTTACATCACACATTTGAGTTATGTCATATGTTGGGTCTATATTACAATCATATGAACTTAAATAAAATATAAAAAGGTATGTCATAACGATGTGAGTATAACAAACTGGAAGTATGTATTTCATAACCATGTAAAAACAGTAGACCATTAAAATGTAATTTACAATCATGTACATAGCATAACATATGCCTAATTTTTATCCGTAATATCAATAGACCATTAAGTATAATCTTTATCCATAATATCAAAGTTTTCAACTCTAAATATAATGAATACATTACTTATGATATAAATACTGATAAAACTCTAAAGAGTATAGTATGTAACAAATAAGATAATAAGATCTAAAAATAATATTATAATAACAAAGATATAATAATATCCATAATTGAATAAGTCGTAATACAAGTAAATTAATAAATTTAGTATAAAATATAAATATGCACATATTTATTCTTTTATCTTCCCATTTTCACTCTTTATATATCATAATATAAAGATAAATTATTATTTTCTTATTTTTATCTAATTTTTACTATGTAGTTCTCTCCTTACATATAATTATCCCCTTGAACAAGTATCATAAAATCTCATAAAGATATTATTGCCCATAAATGATGTCCTTACATTATAATGTATATCATAACTATGTAAACATATGTGAGATATCCTCATCTTATATTATGTATATAGATCTAACTTTATTCTAATCATGTATAGCAATATCATGTAACTATAGATGGACAACCTTGTCTTGTGAAATATATTGATTTAATCATGTTAAATCATCCGTAATCATAATCTTATTTATCTGATTTCACGATGTTTTTATTTAATCTAAGTTAAAAATTGAGGATTGTTTAAAATTTCCCTTTTGTTGACTGCCTTATTTTCCATTCTTTTCAAATTTCTCTTCCATGTTTTCTTTTTAACAAATTTATTTCCATGTAGATCCTTTTCTTGAATTTTTTTCCCAAAGAAGTCACCGAGTACTTTTCAAATTTCTCTTCCAAGTTTTCTTTTTAACAAATTTATTTTTGTATAGATCCTTTTCTTGAATTTTTTTCCCAAAGACGTCACCGTACTAAATAAAATGTGCGTGCAACCGTGTTAATTAATCAATCGATTAACTAAATAGAATTTAGTGACGGTGCTTTTTCCAGCCATCGCCGCTGCACTAGCATTTTCTGAAAGTTTGATATACAATTATATCAAAAGTGTCAAAAGTCATACAAGAAACCACAAGAAGAAGCCTCAAGGGGGATCAAACATGAAGTCAGACAACGTGAATTTGAGTAGGGGCATGGGAATGTAAACCCCAAGATCCCAAATGAACTCATTGATGCATACAGCACGAGCAACCCAGTCAACAGGTGCGTTCCCCTCTCTGTGAATATGGGAGAACCGGACTGCTTCCAGAACCCTGGCATACTTAAGGGTCTCAGCAAAAAAACCATCCTCAGGAGGGTGGGATATCATCTCACGAACCACCTTGAGTGTCGTCATCGAGTCAGTTTGAATTTCCACAGCTTGGTTAAGGGTAAGGGAACCCCTAAGCAAGTTAAGGGCCATGAGCATAGCCTGGACCTCCATCATGTCAGCAGCCTGGGAGAAAACCCTCTTGCCAGCCACCAAGAGCAACATTCCCATGCAATCTTTGACAACCATGCCAAGACCAGCAATGGAATCACCAACCGCAGCATCGCAATTAACTTTTATCCATCCTGTTGGGGGGAAGCCAACCATGCGTTACAAGCAAGTCCGAAGAGTTGCTAGGATTCCCGCTGGACAGGGATGAGTAGAAGAGATGCCGACTGAATGCAATGTTCACCTCGATCATGATCGTCCGAAGTAACGAGCACGACAAAGGCATCGGGTTGTTGTGCCTAATCACGTTCCTCCTTGCCCAAATGTAATACATGGTGGTGGCTAACGTGGCAACATGCCTCGCACCGTCACCACGGTGTGAAGCGGGCGAGCCCACAAACCGGAGGAGCCGGTCGGTGAACAGTGACCCAGCACCCGCACCCGTGGACCGACCCAGCACAGTCAAAGCCCCACAGACCTGGCGGTCAACCCAGAGATCCTGGGCACGCGGGCAGTCCCAGAACACGTGTTGCACGGACTCCTCCGCAGCGTAGCCCAGCTGGCAGTTGGTATTCCTGCTTAAGCCCCTACGAGCCAGCCACGCCGCTGTAGGAAGGAACTCGCCGGCGACCCACCACAAGAACATACATACCCTCGACATTGCTTTGATCTTCCAGATGCTCCTCATGACCTCAATGGGACGCCGGCCACCACGCCTGACGGAAGCCCCAACACTGCAAACTATATGCGTGTAAATCCGGCCACTGTCAACTCTCGCCGTCTCGGTGTGCATATGGAGCAGAACGTCCTGGGCAGATGCCAGAGCTCTCGGAAAGTGCATAATTCTGTTAATGAGCTCTTCGCCCGCCCAAATACGGATGAGATAATATAGATAGAATAATTTAATATCTCCACTGTTTTGAAGATTTTATTTAAAACTTTAGCCTCTTATTAGTAATTATACCTTCTAATCTTAATAATTTACAAAATTCATCAAAAATTATCACTACATACACTACGTATTTTTAATTATATGAGATAATATAGATACATTCATGTGTTCTAAACTTAAACTGCATGGACTGTGGTCGATAGTTACGTTATTGTAACTATAAATTATTACATGATGAAATATAGTAGATAAATGCATTAAATATATACCAGCTGTGGATATTATATATTCAGTTTTATGTATATGAAAAATGGATAAAATATATACACGTGTGATGAGAAGATTAAAAAGTCACACATGTTTGTTTCTTGGCTTGAAGTTGATTTCACTTTAGAAAAAAATTAAAAATGTAACATAGGTCCCCAAGAGTGAATGAATTTATATGGAACTCAACCATGAGTTTTGTATGGGATGTTTTTATGATATGTATCTTATATGTTTTTGGATATGTAAATGAATATTTGCATGTGCGGGTGATTGTAGACAGCACATGACGTATGCATGTGATTAGTATCTTTTATGCATGTGTTGTCATTGTCACCCTTGCATTATTATTGGTTTTGTATTCTCAAGATTTCTATATATAAAGTAACTTAATATTTTTCATTATTTTTATGAAATTTTGGCTATTAGATAAGAAAAATCTTTGGATAAGATATATTAAGATCATATTATAGCCCAAGGTCATAATGTAGGAGGTTTAATGACTGAGGATACTAACATAACATACACATGATATTATTGCATGCGATTGATTGTATTAATTTATTTAAAAAATTTATTATCAACTTTTTTGACATTGATTTAGAAATAAGAAAGAATGATAGAGAAAGACTTGGTTAGTGATAGAAAAAGAGTATTGAAGAGGGAATTAGATGACCAAAATATTATCGTATAATTTCCTTCCTCTTCTTTGATGCTTGTGAGAAGCCTTTGAGAAGGCTTTCAAGTGAACAAATTTGTCGATCAATTCCATAGGATGATTTTTTTGCTCTTCACAAGAGGATATGAACTAGCTCAAGAAGGTGAATAAAATATTTGATGGCCTAAGGTCTAAATAACAAGAGAGTGACACTTGGCCTTTTAGTTCTTAATGAGGCTGCTAACTTGTGGCAAGAATCCTACCTTTGCAATTGATTTAGAGATTGGTTAGTGCAAGAAATTTTTTTGAGAGAATTTATAAAATCTTTTAATGTGTTTTTATTTGTGAGAAGGAAAAGAGGTAAGATCTTACTATGCTAATACAAGGAGACAGGTTAGTTGCTAATTATGAGAGAAAATGCTTTATCTTAGCTTGTTATGGACCAAATAAGGTTAGCCCAAATGAGTATTTATGCTTTGTGTTTTGTAGGAGTATAAAAGATTTCATAAGGGACGCTTTGAAAATGAAAAGGGTAGCAAAATGAGAAGTTTTTTTAAGATACTTATTTGTTTAGACATGTAAGATAGATCATATGTTTTAGTTATAAGGAATTGGGCTATATGACCAAGGTTTATCTTTAATCCAAAAAAATTTAAAAAATTTATCAACTAATTTTTTAATAGTTATTGCATGAGTCATATATGTTATAAAAGTTATACAAGTTTTTGTATTGTCTGTTTTTTATAAAAGTTATACAAGTTTTTGTATTATTGTTTTGTTAGTGCAAGAAATTATTTGGACGGAATTTATAGAAGATTCTAAAATGTGGTATGTGTTTTTGTTTGTAAGAAGGAAAAAGAGGTAAGATCTTGTTGTGTTGATACAGGAAAACAAGTTAGTTACTAAGTATGTGAGAATTCTCTATCATAACTTGTTATAAGGTTAGCCCAATGGAGTACTGATGCTTTGTTTTTTGTCAGAGTATAAAAGCTCCCATTAAGGTTGCTTTGATTGCTTCTAAGACAATTGATTATGCTAATTTAGTTGAGAAGGATTGAGTAAGAGTTGGGGATTCTTGAGGCACAAAAAGAAATTGAAATGAAGAAAGAAATATCTTTAGTAACTAAAAACACAATCTCTTTTAAAAAGAATTTCCAAAAAAAAAACAACACCAAACTTTTAGTAAATTTAAGCATAACAAGAAGGATTTAATGTAGGAAATAGCAAATCTAGCATAGAATCTAATGGAAAGGTGCCTTAAAGCTAAGAGGATCAGAAGTTTCTTCGAGATACTTACCTATTTAGATATATAAGATATATCATATATTTTAGTTATAAGGAATTGGACTATATGACCATGGTATATCTTTAAGCAGAGTACAAAATAGCCACCATACCTCAAGGCTATAACTATGATTTAGCATATGAGATCTTTACTAAGATAGAGATGATGTGCCTATTATAGTTCAAGTAATATAAGTAGAAGTCAATATTCAAACTATGATAACAAACCTAGGGTATATGTCATCACATAATAGGATTTCTTCACTTTAATAATGTGAAAAAAGGTACTATATATTATTAATAGTTACTAGTTGTTGTCTTGATTGATCGTGGAGCCTCTTACTCATTTATATCCTGTGATGTACTTGATGCATTATGTAGTAATTTAAAATAAATGAATAATTTTATGTTAGTAATGTTACCTCATGAGGGTGTACTATAATGGATAAATTTATTTTGGCAAAAACAAGGTTAGAGGCAAAAGTAAAACGAATGTGAGAATCTAATAATAAGAGATGAATTATACGTTTTAAAATATCTTTATTATTTTATTTTTCAAATTTTTTTATAAAAATAATTTTTATTTTATTTAAAATCTTGATTTTATATATATTAATTTTTAAGTTTTAGTTTAAGAAATATGAAAATAAAAGTTAAAATGATATACTAAAATTTTTAGATGACTTAGCTCAAACTAGAATCTATGTCAGCCTTTAACCAAAGTCTAGAAAAACATAACTATAAAAATTTTATAAGTTGAGATTTTTTTTACAATTCATCTTCAACTTATTAGCTTTTATAAGTTCAACTATAACCTAGGTATTTGTGAGCTCAATCCCAACTCAATTTTCTATGAGATCAAACCAAACTGAGGCTTTCCTAAATATCGAGCTTTCCAACATTAAAAAAAGAAAAATATAACATGAAATAAATTTTTAATAAAAATGTACCATATTTTTTATACTTGTTGCTGAATAGAACAATGCATAAAGAGATCAAAATTATGAAAATATTTTAAAATTATGAAAAGATTTGGAAGATTTTGGCTTAGATTAAAGATTTTGAAATTTTGAGTAGTAGTAAGTCAGAGTTACTTTTTTGAGATTTTAAATCTTTTTTACCTTTATAATGGTTAGGTCTATACACAAAATTTTGATCATAGCCATTGAAAAATGAAGAAAAAGTTGTTTCAAAAGCTATTACCAAATAACACATATAATGACTAGGGAAATAATCGTTAAGAGAGATCAACCAGCAACAATGGATCTACTCAAAGAAGTTTTGGACTATCACATCAAAGATTGTAAAAGTGGATAAGTTCTCATCGATTGAATCAAATGGATTATATCTAAATTATCTAATCAAGTCCAATGAGATTTAGATCAATCAATTCATTAATGATAAAAGTGATAATGATCTCAGTAGTAGGATTCAAATATGGAGAAATATGAGCCATTTGATTCAAGGATAAATTATTTCAAAAGGAAAAAAAATCAAGGTCTTTCAATTAAGTTGGAAGTGATCTTAGTAATTTGATTAGATCTTTGAAGTAAAGCTTATAAGCAGATGAGACTTTAGTTGACAGATCAATGATCGGATGGTGAGGATTTTTGTACATTTCACGTGTTATGATTGTGGAGGAAATTAGTCCAAGATTGCAAAAAAGCAAACACCTTTGATCTTTATATTACCTTTTATGCATAGACATTATGAGCCAAACTAGAGCTGGCTCTCCCCTTGTACTCTTGAGATTTCATTACCTAACATTCATTTGCTAACTGATTTTTTCATGATAATGGGTTAGACCTAACCTACAACACACTTAAATTGAGTTTAGTTTAGCTTATTCCTTCCTCTGTGTTACCCTAACCAGGTTCAAAAATGCATCTAGATTAAATTTAGGTAAGACCTGACTTGGTTCCAACTAGTATCTTGACCTGGGGCTATTGAGTCCTCTCAATCCTAGTCTACCCAACTGTTATGTCATGTTTAGGATGAAACATAGAAAATATTTTTTCAATTATGAAAATTTTAATAGAATTATATTTTCATAATAAAAATAATTTTTTTCAAAGTTGATGCGTATGTCTTCAATCTTTAAATCATATTGAACACTCAAAGGTACTCTGAAGATCACTAATTTATCATCTTCAAAAGTACATAATTTTTTTATAATTAAACCCATTTCACACTAAATAAGCTCATTAGAATAAAATGTTAGACATTAAAAGCTTGATTCATTAAACACAAGGGTGACCTAACAGAGATAACAAATTTTTTGATGAATTACTTATATTATTTTTATTAAAATTTGATATTATATTAGATAATAATTGGCTACATAAGCATCTATAAAGATTATATTAAAAAAATTGAAAGCTCTAAATAGAAAAGAAATGACTTACTTTGAGAAAGAGAGTGGAATACCTCATTTTTGTATTGAAGCCACATGAATTATTATAAAAAATAATAAATTCTTTTTGTTATCATTGGTGATTTTTAGTCAAAGATTTGAGGTGCCATAAAATGTATCACTAGTTTGTGAATACTTTGATATATCTTCAAAGAGATATTGAATTTGAAATATAGTTGTTATTAAGAGTAAACCCTATATTAAAGCTTCTTATAAAATGGCATTTATTAAGCTATTAGAAGAAAAGGTATGAATATATGAATTATTAGATAATAGCTTTATTTGCTCTAATGTGTTTCCTTGGAAAGCACACATTGTTTTTCTATAAAAGAAATATTGTATTCTTCATATGTGTATAGACCACATAGAAATCAATAAAAATAACATAAAAAAAATAAATATCTTTTACTTAGGATAAATAAAATATTTGATCGATTTTAAGGTGCTATGATAAAAGAAATTTGAGATTAAGATATTATCAATTAAAAATAAAGAAAGATATAGTTAAAATCACTTTTAGAATTGCCAAATGTATTAAGTCCTTAGTATTGTCTTTGAGTCTCATAAATGCACCTACAAGTTTCATGGATTTGATGAATAAAATCTTTATAAAATATTTGGATTAGTTTGTGATTATGTTTATCGGTGATAAAGTTATGTATTTAAAGTCACTTGAAGAACATGAAATCATTTGTATATTGTTTTACAGTTTTAAATGAATATTAGCTTTATAACAAGTTTGCTATAACATATAAAATTAAAGATAATAAAGAGTGAATATTGGGTGACGTCCCCAAATAGTAATCATGAGAGGAGTGACTCTTGATAGGTTTCTAAATAGAGGGTATAAAGGTGAATTATCTCTCATAGACTATTAAAAGAGTGAACCTAATATTTATATAAGATGTCATAATTTTAAGATATTGAGACACGATAAAAAACTTACATAGAATCTTATAAGAACTCCATAGTTAAGAATATAAGGAGTGGAGTAGTTTAAGGATGGGTGACCTTCTGTGAACTCAATTGGTTTGGGATGATACTTTCCTAAGAAGTTTGGGATGTCATAACATGATATCAAAGTAACACCTCCTCTACTCCAATGTGGTTTGAAAAAAAACCAAGCTAAGCTAGTAACTTATGACACTAAGAATAGAAGACATTAGGGAGTGAAGGTTATGTGACATCTAGAGAAAGGAATCATTATACTAAGAGTAGCTTTTGGTAAGCTTTTAGGTAGAGGGGTATATATATGAATAAGTCTTACTTCAACTATAAGAGATCATATCATGAGCTTTATAAGTAATTTCATAGCCTTGAATTAGCAAGACTCATTTGGGGGTAAACTTACTTGGGATCCCATAAAAACTTTGTGCTTAACTCATAAGCTTTGAAATGAGGAGGCACCTTTTGGGGTAAGTTGGGCTTGAATCTCATTAGAACTCTAGGATTAATCATTCTAAAGTTGGAATAATTTTATGATTTGTGACTAACCAAAAGAGACCCCCTAAATAAAGGCATAACTCAATTGAAGTTGTGATAGTTTTAAGATAGATGATCATATAAGAAGAGAATTCCTAAATAAGGACAATACTTAATTAGTTTGGGATAATGTCTCATCAATGAATATTAGGATGTTACATCTATTAAATGTAAATTATGGCTATCCCAAGTGATACTTTTATAACATGTGATAAGCAAAGATGAAATTTCTATATATTTTAAAAACTTTGATGCTATTGTAAATTGTCTTAGACCTATTATATTAGGAGTAGCTTTTGGTAGGCTTTTAAGTAAAGGAATATAAAAATAAATAAGTCCTACATCAATTATAAGAGAGCATATCATGAGTTTTATAAATAAATTCTTATCCTTTAATTGAAAAGGCTTTTTTAGAAGCAAACTTGCATGGGATCTCATAAAAACTTTGTGCTTAAATCATAAGCCTTGAATGGTGAAGCACCCTTTGAGACAAACCGTGGCTTAAATCTCATGAGAACTCAAAGGTTAAGCATTTTTTAAGTTAGAATAGTTTTGTGATTGGTGACTAAGAAAAAATGACTCCTTAAATAAGGATATAACTCAATTAAAGTTGGGATAATTTTGGGATAGATGACCAAGCAAGAAGGAAACTCCTTAATAAAGATAATACTTGATTAGTTTGGATAATGTCTCACTAATAAATATTGGAATGTTATCAAATGATCACGATCATGTCTGCATTTGTGAACAGTAAATTGCATTTGTGAATAATAAATTGCTTCTCAACTTTGTGAACAATGATCTTACGCATCATCATCATCCATCCAACATACGTGATCTAATGATCCAGATCAAACCACTCTGGGATTAGATCTACACCATTATTCATTATTCTAAAGAGATAATGCATGTTCCATGCGCCCAACTTAGATGACCATCATTGCTCCTGCTCGTATTCAGCATTCCAAAAAGTAGTTTTTGCTTGTTTAGAACTCTAAAATTCTTGTTTGTAAAGGTTATTTTAGGTGACCATTTTTAGCCATTAAAAATTATACTTTAGTTTAAAATGTCCTAATATAAATGGAGCCCTAGGAGTTGGATAATTTGATAATTCTATCTTACTACATGAATATTTTCGGAACAACAACAAAACCAAAAATTGTAATCCGATTTTGATGCATTTGCTATGATTGTTTTTGTGACTCTCTCTTTCTTGCTTCAGTATTATCTTCAATTACACAACTTATTGGTGACTTCTTTACAATTGATTATTTAATTTATTTATTCTTTTTTTATTTTTCAAGAAAATATCATATTAATGTAAAGTTTTTATTGATTCTATTTTCTTAATAATATTATTGCATATCGATAAATCTTTTGAATTAATATTTCACAACTAAATCCTTTAGGTTGTTGTAAGCTTTTTAATATGTGTATTCATAATCTAATATCATAATCTGTAGACTTATGTTATATATATTTTTACAAAGTAAATAGTAAAATATTATGGTTAACTATTTAGTATTGTGTTTTAATATTATAAGTTTTTATAATTGAAATTATGATTATGAACCCCTACTTACTACAATAAAGAATTTGATTTATAATAGTTATCTCTACCTATTACAATAAAAGAGAGCAATTTTTATTATAAAATCCTAGTCGGATTAATTGGGGGTGGTTGTAGGCACAGATTAGGTCGAACTATCTAAAAGTCTTTGTCTTTCTTATCATTATTGGTTGTGTAATTTGTAATATTTCTTTTATTTAATAATATTTAATTAAAAATATTAAAAATTATTATAATCATTTTTATCAAATATAAAATATTTTATTTAAAAAAAATTTAAAATCATAATTTTTTAATATTTTTATTTAGTAAATAATTCACCCTCCCTCTTGTGTAATAACCCAACACAAATTACATCAATAAAAATTTAAATATTTATTTACTCACTAAAAATATCTAAATTTGAAAGAAAAAAGATAACTTAAATTTATTAAAAATTATAATCTGAATACTATTTATCAGTTACAAAGTTAGTTTTGTTTCTAATGCATTGAAAAAAAGTGTCTATAAAATTGTAGCCCAACTTGAGGAAAAATAAATATTTTTTAAACTAATAAGTTATAATTAAAAACAAAAAGCATTTTCATGTCCTAAAGCAAAAATGCATAATTCACATTATACAAATTGGAAGCAATAAATGAAAAGCCTTCTGATTCTCTATGATTGTTGTGTTCTTCTCTTTTAAGCAAAATTATCATGCTTGTTAATTAATTTTTTTTAATTTTAAAAAATATTAAAATTTTATGAAATAACCAATCTTTTTTATATAAAAGTTTTAAAAAAACTCTTTTTTAATCAAATTCTAAAAAATAATGCAATATCATATATATTATATAGCATTAGTACCATTTACGAAAATATTAGTCAAATAAAATACTAATAAAATGCACAATGTGTAGAATAGTGTTTGCAACTAATATTTAGTTAAAATTTTATTTAAACACACTTATTTATGTATCGTATTAATTTCAATCAAAGATGGTAGATAATTGAACTAAAGAACCAATGTGAAGAAATTGATTTATCAAAGAAATCGATGACACCACATATCACTGTTATCGTTGATGAAAAATTTGCTAAAAGTTTTAAAGTTAAAAAATTGTACTAAAAAGAGTTTTAACAATGCAAATTTTTACATGAATGTATACAATATGAATAAAAGTATGACTTTTTGTCTTTAATTAAATTAAATAAATTTTAAGAATAGAGAATATTGAGTCTTTAAAATTAAGAGAAATCATGCCTTATGATGTATCAAAAGTTCTTCATATAACAAAGTTTTCAACCAAATATACCAATAGTGAGCATGAACAAAGTAACCAACAGACTTACATGATAGTGGAGATCATGAACCATTGGTACAACCATGTGCAGTCTCTACTAAACACTCATATGACCCATGTTTTGCATCACTATGCCCGAATTATCTGCATATTGCACTCATGCATGGCAAATGTAAAGCAACAATAACATCATAGTAAGGCTATATATCACACACATCAAAGCACATGCAATACTATTATGCCAAATATACTTGACGTAAGGTAATTTATTTTTGTTAAACATGCTTTCCTGCTTCTATGGGAGATGTCATGTCATCTTTGGGAGCCAATACAGAGTTGTGTTGTCTAATGTAATATGAAGAGTCATTTATGTAATTATAATTGAACATTTTAATTGGTGTTCTACTCCATTTTTTTTTTTTTGACAGAACCTAAATAATATATCAATCACCCAACACAATGAATGATAACAATTGAATAACTCATAAAACCCATTATTGGCTGCAAAATTCAATTAAGGTTCTGTACAATAGCATCCATAATATTTGTGTAGGATACATATGCCGCCCAATGTAACTTAACGCTAAAATCATTCATGTAAGATGCAACAACTCATGCCAAAGATTATTCAATCTCTCAAAAAGCTTTTATTAAAGGCAAACAATTGATTAACAATGTTCTCTTGGTGATGAAACTTGTATATAAATTCAATTCTAATTAAAAAAAAATTCAATTTGGATTCTTCAAAAAGAACTTTTTGTTCAAAGATATATATCTCCAAAACTTTTGATTCCATTAATAGAGAGAACTATATCTCGTAGTTATTCCATAATACTTTCTCCTAATCTTTATCAATTGGATAAGAATGTATACTTTCAAAGTTCACTAGAGCTTTAACATCTCTCTTTTTCAACATTGTCATGAACGTAGTCTCTTATGGCCAAGAAAAGATTTATCCCCAAAAAACAATTCAAGGGTTTAAAGATCAAAAGTGTGCTTATTAGACACCTCTTTTTTTGTTAATAGCTTGATCGTTTATGATAAAGTTAAAAAATCTACTCTCCTTGTCATGAAGACTATCCTAGATCACTTGGAAACATCTTTTAGACTTCAAAAAAAAAGGTTAAAAAATTATTGCATTTCTTTTCTAGTAAGACTATGCAAAGGAACATGTCATTCAATCATACTAGTTTCTTAACAGATACTCTCCTTAAAACTTATATGAGTCTTCTTTTGTTGCCTAAATGATTAAACTCCAACGGTAGCAATTTAAGTAATCAGATATATTGGATGAAGAACAAATATATTTAGATATCTCAGATTTTTTAGATTTCTCTAATAAATCAAGGTCTTATTAAAAAAAACTATTTTGCCAACCAAGAAATATCTTATTTTGAAATCTAAGCATTATCTTCCCTCTTTTTAATAAGAGACCATTAGTTAAAGCCCCTTTTCTTTTTCAAGTCATTATGTATTGGGTTATTTCAAGGTAATGATTTGTTCAATATTCATTTCTTTTGTTTCAAAAAAAGCAAAATAAATACAACATTTTTGTGGCTACTATCATATTAGAAGCTTAAGTTATCTGTTTCAATTATAAAGCTTGGCACCCAATCACTCCTTACTTTCTTCGCATTAGTTGATAAATCATTGATTCTTATACTACTAATTTGATTATAACAACTATTATATTATTTTACTAATATTTTTGTTTAAATGTTTTAAACCATGTATTTGGACTTATTGGATGAACAACAAGTATATTTAGATATCTTAGTTTTTTTAGATCTCTTTAGAAAATCAAGGTCTTATTAGAAAATTATTTTTACTAAGAAATTTCTTATTTTGAAATCTAAGCATCATCTTTTAGAGTGAAATATCCTGTGCAAAACTCTCAAGATGGGGATGAATTGTAGATTTTAAAAGTAATTTTTGTTTCTTAAAAATAATTTTATGTTTGTAAAAAAAACCTTGATTATATATATATGTTATCTTTAATATGATATAAAATAAAGATAAAAATTGAAATAAGACATCAAAATTTTTAGGTGGTTCGATTCAAATTAGAACCTATATCCACCCTAATCGAGGTTAGGAAAAACACCACTAATTAAAGGTTACAAGTTATGGTTTTTCCTTATTGTTCATCTTCAATCTATTAGTTTTTATGGGTTCGAATAAAAACCAAGCTTTTACGAGCTCAAACCCAACTCAACTTTTTATAAGATCAAACCAAACTAGTGCTTTTGCAAATGCCAGGTCGCCCATTCCAAGAGAAAAAGAAAAATGTAGCAAGACAAAAATTTTGATAAAATTATACAACTTCTTACACTTGTTGCTTAATGTAACATGACACAATAAGCTTAAATTCAAGAAGAGAAATGAGAATTTGAAAGATCAGACGTGCAAGTCTAAGTTGGAAAACTTTGACTATTTGAGAAGGAGAAGTCGTAGTTACTGCCAGTAGAATTTACATCGGTAGAATATGGAGCAACGCCTTATTGAGGTCTCAAAAATTGATTCACATTTAATAGATTTTTCATTACAATAATTAAGTATTTATAGAAATTTTTTTTGATTATATCCATTAAAAAGTGTAGAAAGCTTTTTGAAAGGCCAAACAGCTAAAGTATGTTAAAATAATTTTTTGAAACAACTAATGTAACGGCTAAGTAATTAGTCATTAGGTGGGATGAATCAAGGTCGTTAGATCTGATCAAAGGCGATACTGATTGCCAAATCTAATGTTGAATAAGTGAATGAGTTATGGACGGTCCGATTAAGACGGATTTGATCTTGGCCATCCAATCATGTGGATGAGATCTAGATCGTTTGATTTAACAATAATAAAATCAAAATTAAAACTGGACCATAGGATGCAAACATGAGCAATCTAAGCCATCAGATCAAGGATAGATTACGTGAAATGATAAAAAAAAAGATAGCTATCTGATGAAGTTAGATGAGATCAAGACCATCAGATAGATCAGTTGATTATAGTAGATAAAGTAGTAACCATCTAATTAGCTCATCAAATGAATGATTGGTTATATTAAGATCACAGTTTAAAGGTAGAGGCGATCTTCATCATGCATTTCGCAAAAATGTGCAATCGAACGGTGCTGAGCATTATTTGCCTTAGATGCAAACAAGGACAAGACTTTAGTCCCACATTGTTGAAAAGGAGTATTTAGAGTTCAGATGCATTCGCATTGACGTGATATGCAGAGCCAAAATGGGGCTAGCTCCTCCCTTGTGCACCCTAGAATTCATCCCCTGGGTGTACTTGTAACATATAGGTTTACAGATTGATCCACATGCATAATTTTGAGTGTTGCTTGGCTCAATCCATTACCTTATCCCAATTTGATTCAGGATTTGATATTAGCTTGAATGGGCTCAACCCAATTTTCCTAAACCAAGGATTGCAAGTGCTTGCCTAGCCTAAATGCTTTGCAAGTTGGGATGTAGTTGGAAATTTTTTAATTTAATTATTAAAGATTTAATTGATTTAATTTTTTTAAATTTAAAAGGTTTAACAAACAAACTAATACAAAATTTTAACAAGGATAGAATTTAATCAAGAAAAAGATTGTGGATTCAAAAATGAAATCTTATTTATTTGCTAAATCAAAGAGATGATTGAATGTGATTTGAGATTGATGATAGTGCCTTTAAAATCAATAAGTTAATATTCTAAAAAAAATTTATCAAAGCTTGGTGCATATATCTTCAATCTTTGAAACTTACTGAACACTCAAGATTCTTTAAAGACCACTAATTCACCATCTTTTAAGATGCATAACTTATTCATTAGAAACTACACTTGATTCATACTAAACAAGCCTATTAAAATAATATATTAAATATTTAAGGCTTAACTCATCAAACACAAGGGTGACTTAATAATCTCCTATTTTTTTATGATGGCAAGACATAAATATTCAATTAAAATACAAGTAAAAAAAGTTAAGAAATAATAAAAGATATTCAAAATGAAATATATATACTCCCCCTTATTATATGCTCCTCCTCATTTATCTAAACAATAATTATTGTCCCCCTTTAACACCATCAAAAGAGATATATAATTTATATAATTTCCATTACACTTAATTATTGAAGTATGATTTCAAATTATTCGATTTTGAAGGGACTTAGTAAATATGTTGATCAATTCTTATTTGGTAGGAATATATTCAAATTCTACTAAGCCTTTGGCTACTTGATCTCTAATAAAATAGTATCTTACATTAATGTATTTAGTCCTAGAATGATAAACTTGATTATTATCAATTCGAATGGAAATATATGAGAGATCTAAACCATAATCATGAAGTTGTTGTCTTAACCATAATACTTGGGTAACACAACTTTTGGCCACTATACACTTGGCTTTCATGGTCAATAGGGCTATGCAATTTTGCTTCTCGCTTGACCATAAAATTAGATAATTTTCTAGAAATTGATATGTATCGAAAGATGCTTTTCTTATCTACTTAGGACCTATAAAGTCTAAATCTATGTGACCTATAAGATCACATGAAAGAGTATTTTTAGGATATCATAAACTCAAGTTTATTATTTCTTTTAAATATTTAAAGATTGATTTAATCACTTTTAAATGGCTTTTCTTGAGATTTGATTGGAATCTTGCATATAAGCCAACACTAAATAATATGTTTGGTCTACTTGCCATGAGATATAGTAATGATCCTATAAGACCTCTATAAAGTTTTTTATCAATGGACTTTCCAATTTTATCTAAGTATAAATGGTTTGATTGATTCATTAGGATCTTTTTAAGTTTCATATTTTTGTAACCAAATTTCTTGAATAATCATTTTAAGTAATTAGTTTGAGAAATAAAAATCTCATATTTTAATTACTTAATTTGTAATCCTAAGAAAAAGTTGATCTCACCCATCATACTCATCTCAAACTCTCTTACCACTTAGTCATTAAATTCTTTAAACATATTTTTATTTATGTTTCTAAAAAGTATATCATCAATATAAACTTGTGTAATCAACAAATGATCATTTAAAGATTTTAAGAATAATGTAGTATCCATTTTTTCTTTCTTGAAATCACTTTCAACTAGATAATTACTCAATCTATGATACCAAGCATGGGGAGCTTGCTTAAGGCCATAAAATGCCTTCTTAAGATTATACACATAATCACGATGTACATAGGTCTCAAAACTATGAGGGTTGTTCTACATACACATCTTTTATTATTTCATTCAAAAATACACTTTTTACATCCCTTTGAAATAATTTAAAATTTTTATTACAAGAATATGCTAAAAGAAGTCTAATGGTTTCTAATATTGCTACTGATGCAAATGACTCCTTAAAATCTATACCTTAAACTTTGTTATAACCCTTAGCAACAAGTTTAGCTTTGTTTCTAATGCTCACTGCATTTTCATCTAATTTAGTTTTGAATACCCTTTTGGTTCCAATTACTTGTTGATTACTAGGCCTAGAAATTAATTTTCACATTTTGTTTCTCTCAAATTGATCTAATTCTTCATTCATTGTTTAAACCCAATAGTCATACATCTTCTATAGATACTGGTTCTAAGAAAGATACAAATGTACTATGATTAATTTCTTTCATAGAAGCTCTAGTGTTAATTCCTTAATTAACATCTATTATTAATTCCTTTGGTCGTGAATCTTGATATCTCCAATCTTTAGGTAATTAATGACTAATTTCTTTTCCTTTCTTTTTACTTTAATTTTTGTCTTCATCCTCTTTCAAATCTAAGTTTTTTAAGGACTTCATCTTTTCATCTAAATTTTTATTATTTGTGTCTTGAATAGACTCATCAAGCATTACATGTATTGATTCCTCTACCTTTTAAGTATTTATGTTGTAAACTCGATAAGCTTTTTTAAGAGAAGAGTATCCTAAGAAAATTCCTACACTTACTTTTTCATTAACTTGTTTAAGTTGGCTCTTTCATTATCAAAAATGATACATTTATACTCAAAAACATAAAAGTAACTAACATTTGGTCTCTTATTTTTAAATAATTTATAAAGAGTTTTCTTAAGTATTAGCCTTAAATTAATTTTATTTATTATATAACAAGTTGTATTAATTACATCGATCTATAAGTACTTTAGTAGATTGCATTCGACCAACATTGTTCCAGCCATCTCTACCAATATTCTATTCTTTCTTTCTATAATCTTATTTTTTTGAGGTGTATAAGGATGTGTAAATTGATGCCTTACTCCCTTACCCTTGTAATAATTATAGAAATCCTTATTCTTATATTCATTATCATTACCATTTTGAATAAAAATTAATTTGAGATTAGTTTGTCTTTCTATCTCTTTTAACAAATTAACAAAATTTTTAGATGTCTCACTATTACTCTTAAGAAATACAACCTAAATATATCTCAAAAAATCATCAACAATTATAGATTCGTATTTCTTTCTACCTAAATTAAAGGTTGCATTAGTCTAAAAAGATCTAAATAAACTTTCTCTAAAGGTCTACTAGTGATTAAGTAATTTTTTAGATTAAAAGAAGATTTAACTTGCTTTCTTTTTTGGTATGATTTACACATTTTTAAACTAGTTTTGTTTGGTTTCAAAAAACCTCTAATTATATCTAACTTACTTTTTTAAGCTTGAATAACTTACATGACCTAGTCTTCTATGTCATAAATTATTCTAATTTGAACGTGCAACAAGGCATTTTATTTCACTAGCTTCAAGTTGATCAAACTTAATCACATAAGTATCACCTTTTCTTCTTCCAATGAGTAATAATTGATCATTTTATAATATTTTGTAACATTGAGTATCAGAATTAACAAAGTAACCATTATCACATAATTGACTAATACTAATTAAATTAAATTTTAATCCATCAACTAAGAAAATATTTGAAAGTACACAATTAGGCATACCTATATTACCAACTTCAATTATCTTCTTCTTAGAGTTGTCTCCTAATGTTAACCATCTATTTTGTCCATGTTCTATTGATACAAACTTTGATCGGTCTCTACTCATGTCTTGAGCATCCACTATCCAACACCAAAGAGCTAGATCTTGATTTTTTTCTTTATGTATGGCTGAATAGATTATCAAATTTTAATTTAGTAATCATAAAATATAACTTTATTTTGCTTAATTTGTATGTTTTTTATACATAAAATTTCTAAATATATTATTTCTAACTTTATTGAGACATCTTATATTAATTTTTTTTATTTTCTAACCTTAGGAACCCAAGAAAGCTTGGGTTGAGCATTAATATTTACTAAAAGAGCATTCACCATATTATTTTTAGTTACCCATTTGAAACAAGATTTTGAACTAGAAATATTTTTTCTAATTTTATAATCTTTGATGGTATGTCTTTTTCTACAATAATAAAAACATTTCATATTTGAAATATTTTACATTTATTCAAAAGAAGACATATTCTTTTGGTTGTAAAAATGAACACTATGTAAAATAATAAAAAATTTTGTATGTTCAAGAAAGTGAATTTTTGTTTTTAAACCAATAATTTTCTCCTTCAAGGAAATATTCTCAATAATCGTGGAATTTTTTTATCACAAATTTGATGCATTTCTATTTTTTCTCATCTTCTTTCATAAAAAATCTAAAAGATTAATCTCTTCTTTGTAAAACCTTTTTAATTTTTTATGTGTATTCATTAAAAAAGTTAAAACACTAATAATTTTTGTGTAATTATTTTCAAGAACATCACGAGACCAAGTGCTTACCTCATTCACTTCTTCCTCTTCACTAGATGTGCTTGAATCATCATTTACCATTAAGCATAACATTCCTTCCTACTTGTTATTTGAAGTTTGGAGTTAGAATCTTCTGAAGCACTTCAAGTAGCTTGAAAGGTTTTCTTCTTCTTCATTCCCCTTTTTTCTTATCTTTTCTTTTAGTTTCTTTGAGTGTAGACAATCTGGCCTAATATGGTTGGTTTGACCATAATCATAACATCTGTTACCTTCATCTTCTTCATTCTTTTCTTTTGTTAATTCCTATTTACAAAAGTTTTGCCAAATTATTTGCTAAACCTTTAGCATGAAAATTTATCTCATCCTCCAAATTGATAAAAGAGATGAATGTCGCATATGAATCTTCCTTGCTTGCTTTAAATGTCAAAGGTTTCTCTTTTTTGCTCCGTGCTTTGGCTTACAAGTGGAAGCCTCCTCTTCAACCTTTCTATTCATCTCAATTTTGACCATTAATAATTCTCTAAGTAGCTCATCCAATGTGAGCTTATTTATGTCTTTGACTGCCTTTATTGTCGTGATAAGAGGGTCATACTCTTTGGGTAGAATCTTTAGCACTTTTCTTACAAGATCTATATTAGAAAGCACTTTTCCAAGATTTGCTAAGCCATTAGTAATATTAGTAAATCATATAAACATCTTCTTTATACTTTCTTTTGAATTCATTCTAAATAACTCATAATTATGTGTAAGAAGATTTCTTTTAGTTTCTTTTACTTTTAAAGTGCCTTCATAAGTAACTTCTAATTTTTTCCAAACTTCATGTGTGGCATGCAAATTCAAAACTTGATTAAATTTGCTTGAAGATATGCCATAATGAAGGTAGTTGAATGCTCTTACATTAAGTTGTGTTATACTCCTTTGATTACTACTAAGTTCACTAAAAGATTTGCTTTCATTTGTGCATTAATTTTTAGGTAAATCACATGGTTTAATAAGTATTTCTCAAAGTTCTAAATCAATTGATTAAATAAAAATTATAAATCTACTTTTTCATTATAAATAAAATTCACCCTTAAATAATAGTGGATGGACTGAAGAAGATCCTTCATCAAGTGTTGCACCAATATCAATCGTGGACATAATAAAAACTTAAGTAGTAAACTAACAAACATGCATTATGGAAAGCACACAAAATGATAAAAGAGATAAATCAATGTGAAACCAAAATGACAATTAAGAAAACTAAAAGAAATAATTAAAATACACACAACGGATCACCTAAGTGATTTGACTCACTTTATGTAGAGAACTCACTCTGATACCAATTGAAGTAAAATCTCATGTGCAAAACTCATAAGAGGGGGTGAATTATGGATTTTAAAAGTAATTTTTATTATTTTATTTCTTAAAAATAATTTTATGATTATAAAAAACCTTGATATATGTATAAATTACCTTTAAATTAATAAAAAATACAGATGAAAATTAAAATGAGACAATAAAATTTTTAGGTGGTTCGATTCAAATTAGAACCTATGTCCACCACCAACTAAGGTCGGCAAAAACACTACTAATTAAAGATTACAAATTCAGGTTTTTTCTTACGATTCACCTCCAATCTTTTAGCTTTTATTGGTTCAACTAAAACTAGGCTTTTGCGAGCTTAACCCCAACTTGGGTTTTTACTAGATCAAATCGAACTCGATCTTTTGTAGAAGTCGGGCCGCCTAACCCATGAGAAAACGAAAAATATAGCAAGATGAAAAAATTAACAAGACACAATAAGCTTAAATTAAGAAGAGAAATGAGAATTTAAAAGATCAGACGTGCAAGGCTTAGCTGGAGGACATTGATGCTTTGAGAAAGAGAAGCTGTAGTTACTGCCAGTGGAATTTACGTCAATAGAATATGGAGCAGTGTTTTGTTGAGATCTTAAAGATTAATTTATATTCATTAGAGTTTTTATTTACAATGGTTAGGTATTCACAAAAAAAATTTGATTATAATCATTAGAAAGTATGGAAAGCTATTTGAAAAGCTACAGCTAAACAGCTTAAAATGTATGTTAAAATAATTTTTTAAAACTATTAACATAATGGTTAAGTAACTATTAGCAGTTAGGCCAGATGAACTAGGGCTGTTGGATGTGATCGAAGGCGATACTAACCATCAAATCTAATGCTAAATAAGTAGATGAGTTATGGATGGTTCTGATCAAGATAGATTTGATCTTGGCCATTCAATCCTGTCAGATGAGATCTAGATCATTTGATTTAATAACGATAAAATCAAGATTATATCTTGACCATAGGATGCAAACAGGAGAGATCTAAGCCATCAGATCCATGATTGATTATATAAAATGACAGAAATAAAGATAATTGTTCGATGAAGTCAGACAAGATCAAGACCATCAGAAGGATCAATTGATTATAACAGATGAAGCAGTAACCGTTTGATCGGCTCATCAAATGGATGGTTGGATCTATTATTATTAGAGTTTAAAGGCGGAGGCAATCTCTATTGTGCAATTGCTATAAGCACAATTGGACAGTGTTGAATGCTCTTGATTTTGGATGCAGATAAGGACGAGGATTTAGTCTCACATTGTACAAAAGGAGGAGTATTTGAAGTTTATATGCATTTGCATGAACGTGATATACAGAGTCACAATGGGGCTGTCTCCACCCTTATGCACTTGAGAATTCATTATACAAGTTTACGGGTCGACCCGTACATATAATTTTGAGTGCTGCTTGACTCGATCCATTGTCAATCCGAATGAGCTCGACCCTATTTTCCTAACCCGAGGCTTGCGAGTGCTTGCCTGGCCTGAGAGATTTGCAAGTTGGGATGTGGTTGGAACTTTTTTATTTTAATTATTGAAGATTTAATATAATGAATTTTTTTTAAAATTTAATCAAGGTTTTTAAAACAAGCTAATATAAAATTTTAAGATGGATAAAATTTAACCAAGAAAAGGATTATGGATTAAAAAATAAAATCTTATTTGTTTGTTAAATCAAGGAGATGATTGAATATGATTTGAGATTAATGACAGTGCCTTTAAAATCAAAAAGTTAATATTCTAAAAAACTTATCAAATTTTGGTGCACGTTTTCAATCCTTAGGACTTTTTGAACACTCCAAGGAAGACCATTAATTCCCCATCTTTTAAGGTGCATGGTTTGTTCATTAGAAACTACATCTGATTAATACTAAATAAGCCATTAGAATAATGTGCTAAATATTTAAGACTTCACTCATCAAACACAAATGTGACCTAACGTCTTCCCTTTTCTTCATAGAGAGGCATTAACTAAAGCCCGCACACTTTTTCAAGTTCATATGTGCTGGGTTATTTCAAATTAATGCTTTGTTGAATATTCATTTCTTTGTTTCAAAAAACATAAAATAAAAAATAACATTTTTGTTGCTAGCACCACATTATAAGCGTAAGTTATCTACCTCTATTATAAAACTTTACACTTAATCACTATACTTTCTTCATGTTTTCTAATAAATCCTTGATTCTTACAATAAAACTTTTATATTATTTTATTAATCTTTTTGTTTAAATATTTTAAGCCATGCATTTGGACTTATTAGATGAACAAGTATATTTAACATCTCAACCTTTTATATCTCTTTAACAAATCAATGTCTTATTAGAAAACTATTTAGGCTACTAAGAAAGATCTTTTTTTTAAAATCTAAGCATTATCTTCCCTCTTTTTAATAGAGGGGCCTCAACTAAATCCCTTTCTCTTTTTGAAGTCCTCATGTGCTGGGTTGTTTCAAGCTAATACTTTGTTGAATATTCATTTCATTTGTTTCATAAAAAGAAAAATAAAATACAATGTTTTTGTGGCTAGAATGACATTATAAGCTTAAGTTGTCTACTTCCATTATAAAGTTTGGCACTCAATCGCTATGCTTACTTTCTTCACGTTTGTCGATAAATTTTTAATTCTTATACTAATTTGATAACAACAAAATTATTATATTATTTCTACTTATGTTTTTGCTTAAATATTTTAAACCATACATTTGAACTTATTAAATGAAGAACAAGTATATTTAGATATCCTAGTTTTTTAGATCATTATAGCAAATCAAGATCTTATTAGAAAACTATTTTGGTTTCTAATAAATATCTTAGTTTAAAATAATCTACTTGATATAGGACCATTATCTAAAGAACCTTCTCTTTTTCAAGTTCATATATGCTGGGCTATTTCAAGTTAATGCTTTATTGAGTATTCATTTCATTTGTTTCAAAAAAAGCAAAAGAAAATACAACATTTTTGTGGCTAGCTTCATACTATAAGCTTAAGTTATCTTCTTCTGTTATAAAGCTTGGCGCCCAATCACTATGCTTATTTTGTTCGTGTTTGCTGATAAATCCTTGATTCTTACACCATTCGTTTGATGACAACAAAACTATTATATTATTTTACTATTTTTATTTAAATATTTTGAATCATATATTTGGACTTATTGGATGAAGAACAAGTAAATTTAGATATATTAGTTTTGTAGATCTTTCTAGCAAATCAAGGTCTTATTAGAAAATTATTTTGACTGCTAAAAAAGATTATATTTTGAAATCTAACCATCATCTTCCCTCTGCTTGATAGGGGTGCATTAGCTAAAGCCCCCTCTCTTTTTCAAGTCTTTATGTGCTGGGCTATTTGAGCTAATGCTTTGTCGAATATTCATTTCAGTCGTTTCAAAAATAGTAAAATAAAATATAACCTTTTTGTGGCAAGCATCACATTATAAGCTTAAGTTATCTACTTCCATTGTAAAACTTGGCACCCAATCACTATACTTGTTTTCCTCATGTTTGTCGATAAATCCTTGATTCTTATGTTTCTTATACTAATTTGATGACAACAAAATTATTATATTATTTTATTTATGTTTTTACTTAAAAAATTTTAAACCATACACTTGAACTTATTAGGTATAAAATAAGTATATTTAGATATCTTAGTCTTTTAGATCTCTTTAACAAATCAACATCTTATTAGAAAACTATTTTGGTTATCAATAAAGATCTTCTTTTGAAATCTAAGCATTATCTTCCCTCTTCTTGATAGACAACCATTAGCCAAAGACCATTCTTTTTTTCAAGTCCTTATGTGCTGGGCTTTTTTAATCTAATGCTTTTTCAAGTATTCATTTTATTTGTTCCTAAAAAAGTAAAATAAAATACAACATTTTTGTGGTTAGCATCATGTTATAAGCATAAGTTATCTTCTTCCATTGTAAAGCTCGACACCCCATCACAATGCTTCTTTTTTTCGTGTTTTCTGATAAATCCTTGATTCTTACACAACTAGTTTGATGATAACAAAACCATTACATTATTTTATAAATTTTTCTTAAATAGTTTAAACCATGCATTGGACTTATTGGATGCAGAATAAGTATATTTAGATATCTTAGTTTTATAGATCTTTTTAGTAAATCAAGTCATTATTAGAAAACTATTTTGGCTACTATGAAAGGTCTTATTTTAAAATCTAAACATTGTCTTTCCTCTACTTGATAAAAGGCCATTAACTAAAACCGCTTCTCTTTTTCAAGCCCTTATGTGTTGGGCTGTTTCAAGCTAATGCTTTGTCGATTATTCATTTCATTTGTTTCAAATAAAGCAATATAAAATACAACATTTTTGTGGCTAGCATCACATTATAAGCTTAAGTTATCTACTTCCATAATAAAGCTTGGCACCTAATCACTATGCTTACCTTCTTCATATTGCTAATAAATATTTGATTCTTACACCATTAGTTTGATAACAATAAAATTATTATATTATTTTATTAATATTTTTTTAATAATTTTTTAATATTTTAAACTATGTATTTGGACTTATTGGATGAAGAATAAGTATATTTAAATATCTCAGATTTTTTGATATTTCTAGCAAATCAAGATCTTATTAGAAAACTATTTTGGATACCAATAAAGATCTTATTTTAAAATCTAAGCATCATCTTCCATCTTCTTAATAAAGGGGCATTGGCTAAAGTCCCTTCTCTTTTTCAAGTCCTTATGTGCTAGATTGTTTCAAACTAATACTTTGTTGAATATTCATTTTTGTTTCAAAAAAGCAAAATAAAATACAATAATTTTGAGGCTAACATCACATTATAAGCTTAAGTTATCTACTTCTATTGTAAAGATTGGCAACCAATCACTATGCTTACTTTCTTCATATTTGTTGATAAATATTTGATTCTTACACCACTAGTTTAATAATAACAAAATTATCGTATTATTTTACTAATATTTTTACTTAAATATTTTAAACCATACATCTCAAGATTGTATAAATAAATCAAATGAAGAGCTTGATTATTAACTCAATGAGCTTACTAGTAATGTTTTGGTGTTAGATCATAATTGGCACCAAGAAAAATACAAAACTTGAACATAAAAGGAAAAACTATTTTCTGAGTCATCATTATTTGACATAATATAATACTTATAACAGCTTATCTGAGGCATTAAAATTCAGTAAGATAAAGTATAAGGGATAAAATGCTTCTAAAATAGTTTATTTATTTAAGATTTCATGATGCATGCATTTCTCTATGTTTCTTTACTCATGAATGTCTTACAATAGAGCAGGTTTGTAAGTGTCATGACTTAATAGAACTTAATCAAGTGACAATTTAAAAGAATATGAATTAAAGTGAAATTTGCCAAAACTATATTAATCATATAATATGATATCCTTATTATACTTGTATGATTGGTTCTTTTGGGGATCGTATAGCTGTTTGGAATAGGGTGACATTGATTTGAACTATACTTTGTCTTTTCATACAAGTTCAATCTCCTATATCATACCAGTACAATCTCATTTAACAGAGAGTTGATAATAAAAATGTTTTATCACGTAAGATTTCTTATATTATATAGATATAATAATATTAACAAAGAGGTGATAATTAAGACTTAGGAAAATGTGAATGCTGACATGCATTGTATGAGTATGATTTCCTAATCATATATGTATGATCCTATAATAATAAATATGATACAAATTGTTAAGAATTTCGTAGAAGTACAATTCTTGTTTTTCAAAGAGATGTAAGCTAAAATATAAAGCTAATGTACTTTGTACAATATGATAATCTTTTATTGTACATGTATGACAATATTTTATCAAAAGAGATATAAATTGTATTTAGGTAGTAGGTGAGCTGACATGCTTTGTACAGCATAATTTTCTAACCATACTTGTACAATCACGTGTTGCTAGACATATTAAATCTTGATTTTTTTGTAATCCCTAATCCCATAATATTACATATCTATGTACTCATCACATATCTAGACTTCAACTCATAAGCATATCATAGTTGGTTAATAATCTTAAACACATCATCTTCACTTATCATTGCCCTACATAAACTAATAGTAGTAGTAGAGTTCAGTCTATCAAGACATTACATAAAGTACTAATGATGACTGAAAAAGAGATCTAATGCTAATCTATTCATCAATGCCCTACATTAAGTGCCTGTGATGATAGTCTCATCTCATCATAAAAGGTAGTTGTGAGATAATATCATAGGAAAATTACATCAAATGCTTATCATCTCAAATCATATCATAAGATATATTATCAAATTCTTATACCCAAACCTCATTGTTTATTCCTTCCTTTTTCACTTTCTTTTGTACTTTCTTATTTTATGTTCTAGCAATTAAATGTAATATACAATTGCATAAAAGTCATTTCATTTGCACACAATCATATGATACTAATAACATGTTATAGAAGATCAACTATATACACATGATCGCCTAATACCACGCTATCATACTCACATCATATCAATACATTTTTTAAAGTTATATAATAATAACCTACTTATATCATAATTACTTGAATTTACCTATCTAAATGATCCTTTTATTACTTTTTATTCACCTTTCATTTCTTACACAAGTAAATGGTATATAATTTATCATAAAATACTCATTTATTATACATAATTCATTCATAATTTCTTATTTTACTCAAACTTTTATATTTTCTTTTATTTTATCATTTCTCTCTTTTGACATACGATAACGATTAGTCACCATTATCACCTAAAAGTACGACTTTTTTCATATTTTGTAGAATAGTTCCCAACAATTGGAATTAAAATATAAATATAAAATTGAATAAGAATAATTTAGCTACAAATTTTGGTTCTTATCACTTAATTATTGGAGCCATAGATAATTTGTAATTAATTTTTAAAGTTATTAGTAAATAATATTTAAATAATATTTATTTATTTAATTAATTAAAAATAAAATTGAGATTTCACTATCCAGAAACCCATTTTGCCCAGGATACCCTTCTTGATGCTGTTAGGGTTTTCGTAGAGCAGCGACTTTGAGGGCAAATTTATGGGATTTTTCGGGTGAATCAATGAGATTTGATCAATGAATGACCAAAGGGATAGAGGCAACGATCGAGAGAGAGAATGTGGGGGAAAAGAAATTCGACAATGTCACTTGACCGAAACTCTAATCTGTTAAGACGTGCTATCTTCTGTCATCGAAAATTGAGAAAGAGGGGTGATGTGGCCTCAATTCAAAGCACAAAAGAGGAAAAATAAGAAAGGTAAATTTTTTGTTGATTTTCAAAATTTTTCCCATCGGAATGTGTTATTTCAAAATCTTTGTGTAACTATCAGCAAGCATGCAGCATCATTTTCACTGCAAGCCAGTAGAAAAATTAAAAAACTAAAAAAAAACAAAAACCAAAAAAAATAAAATAAAAAAATAAAATCCAAAAAAGGGGGTAAATCCAAAAAAAGTAAAAAAATTGTTGAGAGAAATATGACAAGGGAGAAATATTTATAAGTAAATAAAAACTGAAAAAAATGACAAGAAATGTTGTATTTTATTTTGTAGTAGATTGTTGCTAGTAAAAAACAAAAATTGATAAACTCTTTTATGTAGAGGAAAAGCTACCTTAAAGGAAATAAACCAAGAAAATAATTTTTGTTAGCAGGAACAAGCTTATGGAAGTAAGTTTAAATTCTGATATTTAATTAATGTTAATTCATGTAATTGTAAAAATTAATTGAGATATTGAAATTCTTTGTAGAAAATGAAAAGAAAAAAATAAAGAAACATCTATAAAAAGGTAGATAAATTTAATTATTTATAATGTAAGTAAATATGATTTAATTTAAATTAAATATGATATGATATTCATGATATATATATTACACAATATGATATCATAATATATCTTTAAAAGAAGATAAAAAGATAAGCATATAACATAACATGTGTTGTATGATAAAGATAACACGATTAAATATAGTGATGGAAAAAAATAAAAATAGAACGTGAAATTTTTCTAAACTTGTCCCTATGATTTCTTGAGATGTGATGAGCACCAATACAAAATACTGGGCATAACAAGATGAGCACTAGCATAGGATGTTAGACAACATAGGTACTGGTTTGATACCAAGCTATGATATTATATGAAATATGATAAGCACCAGTATAAGATTTGGGTATCATAGGAACTAGTCTGATACAGGGTTATAAGATAAGATGAGATGGCATCAGAGACCTCCTTCGATACCACTTGCACTTAGTGTAAAGATGAGGGACAGAGATGATATGTGATAGATATGATTGGATAGCTATGCCTAGAGGCATGCCTATAGGCAAAGATCTAGAGATGATGAGATATCACAGATAAGATGACACATAATTAGGATATAGGAATATAGTTCTATGGAAACTATCTTAGGCCTAATTATAAAGAAAATGGAAGAAATGAAAAATAAGAGAAAAGAAATGAAAGAAAAAAAGAAGCAACATGAAATAAAATAACAAAGATGTGTGTGCATATATGATGTGTACAACTTATTGTTATTTATATTTCTATATGTTAAGCATTCAGGATATGTTATATGACATCATGCTATTTTATTATGTTTATCATACATTTGTTATTTATTCATGTCGATTCACCTACTGGGCTTTTTATTCTCACCCCTACTTATATTACAAGACATTATAAATCTACACAGAAAGGGTACATAGAGTGGTATGTGAGGTGTGTGAATACTCTTATATATATTGATTTTATTTTTTATCATGTTTCTAAGGATTTTTAGATAAGATAACAAGTATGTATATACTTCATTTATTGTGATGAAATATTAAAGTTGTTATCAAAGTAAAATTGTTGTTTCATTATTTTGTTACCATCATCCATAGTGATTTATGTCCTCATTATTAGCTGCATAGACTCTTGTCTACTGTCAGTTAGGCGGTAGTACTAGTATTATGATGGGTGAGGCATGATAGGGTGCTATCAGAGACTAAAGATTGTTAAAATTAAGAATTAGAGTGAGGATAATAGCATAACATATACATGACATACCTATTAAATATAAATTATTTTCATAAATATCATTTTGGATGGATTTTTGAGTATTAATATATAGAATTTTGATGAATCAGGATTCAAAAACTAGAAAGAGATCTAAAAGAGAGTTATCTCCTAATTTATAAGGATATGATAGTCAAACTATTCGAATGTGATTACATCATCTTCATCACAACATATGAGGATGTATGAAGAAGGTTTTATTTAGATAGATTGGTTGATCAATTCTATCATATGTATATCCCTTATTTTGTAGGAGGTTTACATCCTTTTGTTGTAGAATGATGGACCAAATATATGAACAGGATATTTCATATTATAGATTACCCTAATTATAAGAGAGTTTCTCTAATAATTCTGGTACTAGAGACCCTGATGGGGTGGGCCGAACCGATGGGCATCTGTGTCATTCCATTTGTTGGAGAAGGGTCCCAACCAAACCTGTCTAACCTTTGATGGGGAACCAAAAGGGGGTGATAGGAATCATGCCAACACATCAGATTCCATAGTAGGTCTATGAAAGAGATTTCATGATAAGATTTTATTAATGATTTTAAAAGAAATTATATTATTGTATCTACATAAGAGAAGATGCAATTAGATCTATAAGACCTTGGTCCAAAATGATTTGACAATATATGAATATGAGAAGAAGTTTAGTACTATGACATGACATGTGCCTGATATGATCTGAGAAGTAATGATGTTTTACGTTTCATAAAGGTCTACGGTATGACGTTAAGACAGCTTTGGCATCCTACAAGACATTTGATTTTTATGATCTTGTTGAGAATGCCAAGCTGGTGAAGCAAAATCTATTGTTATTAGAATCTCACAAAAAGAAATAAAAAAACTCAGGTAGTAAAAGATACAGCTCCTCACAAGAAAAATTTTAAAAGATTTCATGGTGATTGAAAATTTAGTTATAAGGGATTAAGATCTGATGCTGGTAGTAGTACGACTAATATAGAGACTATTGGCAAGATCCATCAGTGTTCTAATTGTGACAAATTTCATAAAAGAGTTTATTTATATAGGAAGAGTGAACAAGTTTGATGCTTTACTTGTGATGAGGTAGACCACATTACCAAATTATGTCCCCACATTAGTACTGTATTTGAGATAGTTTTAGCACCTGTTAGTTTTGGTGAAAAAGGTGGAGCAAGTAAGGTAGAGACAAAGGCATTGTATCTACTTCAAGGTCTGTAGGTGTTGGTAGGGGTCAATTGACAAGCAAAGAAGGACAGCTTAGGGTGTATATGATCTCTCAATAGGATGCACTCCATTCTACTGATGTTATCTCAAGTACATTATTATTTTAATATATTTTGATGTTTGTTTCTTTTTATAGTGGAGCATCATACTCATTCATTACTCAATATTCAAGTGATATTATATCTCTAAATTTATAACAAATGAAAACTACATTACTAATTAAATTACCTGATGGTATTGAAATTAAAACTAAAAAATGTATCAATGATATATAGACATATAGGAGAAGAAATTTATTATGAACTTAATAATCCTATCTTTACAAGAATTTGATATCATTTTGAGTATAGACTAGCTAGTAAAATATCAAATAAATATTGGCTATGTAGAGAAAAAGATGAAGTTAAAAACTTAGGTTAGAGAAGAAGTGACTTATTATGAAAATTGAAAGAATTTTTCTTTTATATCTATAATGAAAGCTTCTAAATTAATGTCAAAAAGTTGTGAAGGATTTTTGCTATCTATGATGATTACTGATCAAAAGTTTGGTAAACCTCAGGATGCTTCTATTATTTGTGAATATCTTGACATGTTTTTAGAAGAATTACTAGGATTACATTCAAATAGAGAAATAAAATTTGAAATTTTAATTAGTATTAGGAACAAAACTTATATATAAAGTATTATATAGAATAACACATACAGAGTTAAAAAAAAGTGAAAATTCAGATTCTAGAATTATTAGATAAGAGTTTTATTAAACCCAGTGCATCTTCATAGAGAGCACCAATTTTATTTGTTAAAAAGAAAGATAACATCTTACGAATGCACATTGGTTACAGGGAGTTGGATAGGATTATAATAAAAAAATTGATATCCTTTGTCCTATATTGATAATTTATTTGATCAATTGTAAGGTTCTGTAGTATTTTCTAAAATTAATTTGAGGTTTGGTTCAAACCAACTAAAAATAAAGAATGATGACATATCTAAGACTACTTTTAGGACTAGATATGAATATTATGAATTTTTTATGTTACCTTTTAGCCTAAGAAATATACCTTTGACATTCATGGATTTAATGAATAAAATATTTAAAAAATATCTTGATCAATTGTGATATTTTTATTAATGATATTCTTATATATTCTAAAAGCACAGAAGATCATATTAGACATCCATATATTATATTGTACACATTATATGCCCATTAGTATGCAAAATTTTCAAAATATGAATTTTGATTATTCAAATGACATTTCTAGGGTACGTTGTTAGTGAAGAAAAGATATCTATGAATCCTCAAAAAATAGAAACTATTATACATTGGTCTCAACCTATAAATATTATTAAGGTTAGTTTTTAGGTTTTATAAGATATTATAAAAAATTTGTAGAAGATTTTTCTAAAATTACTGACCTTTATCTAGATGACTCAAAAAGTTGTTAAATTTAAAAAGATTTCTCCTGTGAGAAGAGCTTTCAAAAGTTGAAAGAAAAATTGATGTCACCTTCAATGGATTTTGTCTGAAGAAATTGATAGTTATCAAATTTATAGTGATGTATCATTACAATGATTAAGCTATGTTTTAATGTAAATTAATTAAAGCATATGCTTCCAAGTAATTAAAATCACATGAAAATAAATTATTAAGTTCATGATCTAGAACTAGTAGTAATAGCGTTTACTTTGAAAATTTGGATGCATTATCTTTATGAGATTAAATGTAACATTTTAATTGATCATCAAAGTTTGAAATACATATTTACTTAGAAAGAATTAAATTTGTGACAAAAAAGATAGTTAGAATTTATTAAATATTATGATCTATAAATTATTTATCATCCATGTAAAGCAAATATAGTTGATATCTTGAGCCAAAAAGCACATCTTTATTTGATTATGGCTCAAACTAATAAAAAAATTTTCATTTAAAATTTATATTTGTTATTAGAGATAAAAATATAGAGAAATATATAGTTGTTATATATATTATTTATTAGGTCAGACTAGATTGAATTCATTAAAGAAGATTAGCTTCAAGATAAAGAATGTCAGAAATTAATTTAAAAAGTTAAAAACGGTTGAGAATCTAATTTTATTATTGATGGAAGTAATATTTTGATATTTTAAGATTGCATGTGTATTCCTAATCATCAACAATTGAAGAAATTATTGTTAAAAGCCCATAATTTAAAATATATCATTTATCCTAGAGAAACAAAAATGTATCATGAATTGAAACAATAATATTGGTGGTCTAATATGAAAAAAGATTTGATATAATGGATTAGAAAATATCTAATCTATTAACAAGTGAAAGAAGAACAATAGAAACCTAATATGTTATTCAACATTTACCCATTCTTGAATGAAAATGGGAAAGCATTGTTATGGATTTTATTGTGAGACTACCAAGATCACCAGTAAGACATGATTACATATGAGTGATAATTGATATGTCGATAAAATCTACGCATTTCATAGTAATAAAGGTAATATATACAGCTGAAAAATTAACTCATATGTATTTGTAGTATATTATGAAATTGTATAACATGCCAAAAGAAATTGTATCTAATAGAGATCCAAATTTATATTTCATTTTTGAAAAAATATACATCAAGCTTTTGGTATGTAGTTGAAAATTCGGCACAACTTTTCACCTACAAAAAGATTACAAAATAGAGCAAATAATTAAATTCTTAGAAGATTTACTAAGATTATGCATTTTAGACTTTGGAGGAGAATGAGAGTCATCTTCTTTTAGTAAAATTTGCATATAATAATAACTATCAAGCTACTATTAGGATGGCTCCTTATTAAGCTCTATATAAAAGAAAATATCAATCTCCATTATACTAGTTTGAGAGCAGAGAATGATAGGTTGTTGAGTCTGATTTGTAAATGATGCTAAAAAAAGTATAGCTAATTAAAAAAAATTCAAACAACACAAGATAGATAGAAGAAGTATTCTGATAGTAAACATAAGAATATTAAATTCTTGAAAGATGATCATATATTAATTAAAGTTAGCCTAGTTAAAAATATATTTTTAGATTTGATAAAATAAAAAAATTGAAGCCAAAATATATTGATCATTTCTAGATTTTAGAAAGGGTAGGACATGTGACTTACAAAATTATTTTACCAATGTAATTTACTGAAATACATGATATATTCTATGTATCTCTTCTGAGAAAACATATCTCTGATTTAGCACATATAATTAACTATGATATAAAAAGAATTAAAATTCATCCCACTATGACATATCACGAGAAACTAATAATGATTCTAGATTGGAAAGAAAAGGCATTGAAAAATGAAGTAATTTTCATTGTAAGAGTATTGTGGAAAAATCATACTCATATAAAAGTAACTTAAGAAATAGAAGCAAATATGAAGGCTCAATACCACAATTTATTCTAAAATTACGGGACAAAATTTCTTAAGAGGAGATTGTAACAACTCGTCGTCATAATCACTTAAAGGCACGATTTTTTCCACATTTTGTAGAATAATTTTTGATAGTTGGAATTAGAATATAAATATAAAATTGAATATGACAAATTTAGCTTCGAATTTAGTTTTTATCACACTTAATTTTTGAGCCCTGAATAATTTGTAATTATTTTTTGAAGTTATTGCTAAATAATATTAAATTAATTGATTAATTAATTTATTTGAAATAAAATCAATATTTAAGTATCCTAAAACCCTCTCGCCCAAGATATCCTTCTTAACGCTATTAGGGTTTTTGCAAGAGCAACGACCTTGGGGGCTAATTGATGAGAATTTCTAAAAGAATTGGTGAGATCCGATCACGGAACGATTGCCGCAAAGGGATAGAGGCAATGATCGAGAGAGAGAACATGGGGGAAATTAAATTTGGCAACATCACTTGATTGAAACCTGAATCTATTGAGCTGCACTATCTCCCATCGTCAGAAATTAAGAAAGAGGAGTGTTGTGGCCTTGATTCAAAGCACAAAAAAGGCAAAAATAGTAAAGGTAATTTTTTTGGTTTTGCAAATTTTTCTAGTCGGCATATGTTATTTTAGAATATTTGTGTTACAACTGACAAGCATGCAACATCATTTTTGTTGAAGACCAGTGGAAAAAAATTTTGAGAAAAATAAAATCAGAAAAAATAAGGTGGTAAATCTGAAAAAAGGAAAAAATGTTGAGAGAAATATTACAAGAAAAAATATTTGTAAGTATATATAAACTAAAAAAGGAAAAGAATGTTGTATTTTATTTTGTCGTGGATTATTACTAATAAAAAAATAAAACAATTGATGGACTCGTTTTTGCAAAGAAAAAGTTACCTAGAAGGAAATAAACTAGGAAGACAGTTTCTATTAACAGAAACAAGCTTACGAAAATAAGTTTACATTTCAGTATTTTATTGATGTTGATTCATGTAACTGTAGAAAATTGATTGAGATATTTAAATTTTTTGTAGAAAATGAAAGGAAAAAAGAAAAGGGAAATAAATTGAGGGAACATCTAAAACAAATGTAGGTGAATTTAATTATTTATAATATAAGTATTTATGATGTGATTTAAATTAAATATGACATAATATGCATGACACATATATTAAACAATATGATATTATAATATACCTTGAAAAAAGAATAAAAAGATAAGCATATGACGTGATGTGTGTTGTGTGATAAAAATAATAAAATTAAATATCTTGATGAAAAAAATAAAAATAGAACATAAAATTTCTCTAAACTTGTCTCTATGATTCCTTAAGATGTGATGAACACTAATATAAGATATTAGGCATGGCGAGATGAGTACCAATACAGGATATTGGGCATCATAGGTATTGATTTGATACTATGTTATAATATTATACGAGATGTGATAAGCACCAGCATAAGATATTAGGCATCATAAGCACTAGTTTGATATCATGTTATAAGATGAGATCAGATGACATCAGAAACCTCTAAAACTGTTTGCATTTAGTGCAGGGATGAAGGACGAAGATGATATGTGATAGATATGACTGACAAGCTAAGTCTATAGGTATACCTATAGGTAGAGGTTTAAAGATGATGAAATATCATAGATAAGATGACACATGATTGAGATATGGATGTACAATCTTATGAGAACTATATGAGACATAGTTATAAAGAAAATAAAAAAAATAAAAATAAAGAGAAAAAATAAAAGAAAAAAGAAAACAATATTAAATAAAAATAAATAAATATTTGCGTGAATATATGATATGTGTACAGTATATTGCTTATATGTTGAGCATTCATGATATATCATGTGACATTATGATATTCGATTATATTTGTCATGCATTTGATATTTATTCATATCGATTCACTTATTGGACATTTTATACTAATCTCTACTTAGATTACAAGACATGCTATATATCCACACAGTGATGGTGCATAGAGGACATGTGAGGTATGTGAATACTCTTATATATGTTTATTTTATTTATTATCATATTTTTAAGAATTTTTATAAAACAAAATAGGTATGTATGTATTTTATTTACTGTGATGAAATATTAGAATTATTATCAAAATAAAATTACTATATAATTATTTCGTTACCCCCATTTATAGTAGTTTATGCCCTCATAATTAGCTGCATAAACTCTGGTTTATTGTCAGCTATACAATAATACTGATGTTATGTTGGACGGGTAGTGACACACACAATATGTTGACCCCCAACATATCTTATGTCGAATTTAGACCTAAAATACGCAAGTGTTAGTGAAAGGGTGCTGCAACCACTTTCTTTATATCTCCATTCACATATTGTATGTTTGATCTAATGTATTGTATGCTAAAATGTTGTATCATACATGACATATTGTGAATCAAATTTTGATATACTGTACATGAGTTATGAGATAGGATGCTATAGATATTTTCTTTTGATTCCTAGTTCTTTTCTAGAGTGAAATCAACTTCAAGCCATGTAATGACTCTCAGTAAGTCAAATAAAAAACATTATCGAAGTCATGTCTTACTCAACTTCTTTATACTATAGCTATCCCAAATCTTTTTTCAAAAGCTTGGTTGCTGCTTTCCTCTTAATACAATAACATATCTTCTTCCTATAGTAGCTCCTTGGTCTTCTCGTCCACTTCTCTCAACTTTCCCTCCCTCTTCATCTTCTTCTTGTCATAAGTAGCTAACCTCACACTCCCAAGCTTAAGGCTCAAAAACCCCATTCTTATACTTTAATAAGAAAATAGAATAATTGTTATTAATCTTTAAAAACTTATAACAGTTTCAAATGATTCAAAAAACTATAAACTACATATCAACAAATTTCTTATAAAAAACTCTTTCTAATAATATGATCAAATTATAGTTTTAAAATACTAGCATATTAATATATATTTTGAGAAAAAATAAGATTAGCTATTTCAAAATACACTTTTGAATAATGTTAAAATATATATACATATCTCAAAACATTAGTATTATAAACTCAAATATATGTATTTAACATATTATCCATCATTTACACAAAATTAAAAACATGGGTGGTTACAAACATTCTTGTCCACAAGATGAGCTTAGATGCAATGCTCTCCAACAATTATTAAAGGGAAGACATGCTATCAAGAGACAATTTGTACCTAAGAAATATTATAAGTGATCTGAAACACTAATTCCCTTTGTAAGTTATTCTTACCTTGAGGATGAAAAGGATAAATTTGTTGGTAATGAATTTGAGGAATTATCTCAAGAATCATAGCAAAGGTTTCATTAGCATTTCCTAAACAATTAGAACTAAAGCTTATGGTCCACGACAATCATATTATGTGATTTGTTTGACGGAAGAAGATAGAGGTTAACAATATCAACATTGAAAAATTTGAAGGAAAAGATATTGACATCTAAAGATACAAATAAAAAAACTTCCTATCTAAAAAAACTATTATCAACCACTATTTGGACAAAAAAAACAAAGTTTATAAAACAAGATAGATGATTGCTTGATCAACAAGCACTACTGGTGTGCGTAAACCAAGGGCATTGGCTTTCAATACAACTAATTACAAGACAATCATGAGCTTGGTAAAGCTTTGTGCAACATATATGAGAAGCAATTACATCAAGCAAGATGAAATGATGCGATAGTATTCAAACTAAATATAAATGAAAGTGCAATAGTTATGGACCATGTTATACATCATTGTAGTCAAGTGCATTAGGATGCAAAACCTTTATTAAGTTTGAATATCAAAAAAAAAAAAAAAAACCTTTATTAAGCTACAACATGTTTGGGATCTAAATTGCATCAAGGACATTCACTTCAACCACAAGTTTTGTTCACAAGCTAATCTCTCATGGATTTAGTTTGGCTCTCACACCCTCAAAGTTGTGGTTGGTTATAAAAGTTTTAACTTGTTCGGTTTGTGCCGAGTTTGAAGTATTCGTGAGTGATGTAAATTTGTTTTCTATTATACATTATTTTTAATTGTTTGGATCAAGTGTGATTAGTAAGGAATTTATTTTATAAAATCCAAAGCGAACAAATTCATCTCACAATTCATATACCAAACTAAGTTGAGAAAAAAAATAATTATCACCTTCTCCCATTAATTGTCATGTTATTCTTTTTTTCTCCTCTCAGTTTTTTTTTCATGCCATCAACCTACTTTTAGGTATTTTCCAAACTCTTACTCCCCTCATTCGATTCACGAACATCTCTTACCCTTCTTAACCTCACTCTCTTCAACACTTCCTTGCCTCACCACAATGTAGCAAAAGAAGGCAATGAAGCCAAAATGCTTGGAAGCAAGAAGAGAGAAACTATACATAAGAAGTTAGGAGACATCATAGGCATAAAAGTTAAATCAATTTTGTCATAAAAAATAATAGTAATGTAAAGGTGCAAAGAAGAGCTCATGCAATAGAGTATTTTGTTATCTCGTTTGGTGGAGTTTTAGCAATGAATGTAACAAAAGAAAACAAGTAAATTTTTTGCACTTTGCAACTCAAATAAAATATAGAATATTTTTGTTTTAATTTTGACAACGTCTCATTCAAAAACAAGAGAAATTAAATTTCCATAAGATTCTTTGAAATTTTTTTTTCATTACTATTATCTTTTTATTTCCTTCTCAATATCTTGAACCAAACGTAGCCTTAAGGTTTCTATCGTGCACAACCCTCTTTTGGATAGCTTTCTCCTATAAAGCTTTCAGGACATTTGTCAAAATAAGGATTAAAAAGGCCAAAAGCATTTCAAGAAAAATTCTTTTGAAAATTCTACACATGAGCAATTGTCCCCCTCTTGCAATGAATTGTACTTGCTAATATTATTTCATAGAGGTATGATCATGGTGAACGATTACAAATTCTCAACACCTTTGTAGTTGTCTAACTTATAAAGTTGAAGGTTGATCATATAAATAACAACTTTTGTTGTATATTTAATATCCAAAATCATACAAATCATGATATAAATCAAATCATGACATAAATCAAGCCTCATACAATAGACGAGAATAATAACTTAACCATGTAGTTCTACTACCACTGAGTATGCAATGTATTCAATTTAAAATGGCACTCAAGTGAAATATCCTTAAATATAACATCTAATACTCTAGTTTTATCAAATACCTTTTGGATGTACTTTTGCTATGACAACTTTTAAATACTCTTAACATCAATCACTTGAGATCAACATCCCAAGAATTAGTGATAACCTTTCACTTATAATATGAGGTTCATTTATCAAGGATAAGATAATATAATCATAATCATTATTCAATTCAGAGAGCCCAAGCTGAACCTTTTGTAAGACAAGGGCTTTTCAAGGATAACATAATTATGAAAATGCATACAAAAGTAATTATGGCAAGATGGTCACATTTTACCTTTAGACATCATTTATCTCACAACAACTTTGTGACAATATAAAGTTTTATGTTGCTAAAATCATCAAAGAAAAGAATAAGTCATCACCAAAAACCACGACACGAACATGAACCCTTCTTAAAATGGTGGAAGCGACTAGAATCTCTCAATATGATTTCATGATCAACAATCATAGAGATAAATACTATGGCAGTATGACAATCACCACAAACACGCAAATTCTTTGTGATGCGGATTGGAGTCCCGGATGAGGAAGAGAGGATCCCATATGCAAGTGCAAGTTTCTCACTATGCTCTAGGAGAAGAAAGTCTTTTTCCTCATCATCAACGTCATGTAAGGCAAAGCGAGTCTCAGGTATGTACCCAATGGCTTTGATACGTTCAATTAAGTTTTTGAGTAGTGCATATATTTGTTTGTACTCTGGATGTGACCTGTCTCCAACAAAAAATGTAGTAGTACCCTTCTTTCCTTGAATCCAACTGCAGCCAGGCCTCTTGTTGATCCCAGATTTCCTCATTAGATGCCTAGTTTGGGCAACTTTATGCCAATGTCCTGCATTTGCATATATATTTGATAATAGGGTGCATGTTCCATCATTCATATAACCTAACTCTAACAATCGTTTGAATGCATATTCACCAAGTTCCACATTAGAATGTGTCCTACATGCACCAAGTAAAGCCACCCAAATCACCGAGGTTGGTACTCTTGGCATTTTATGTATCTTCTCCAAAGCTTCTTGCAATTGACCACCACGACCCAACAAATCAATTAGACAAGCATAATGTTCATCACAAGCAACCAATCCATAATCTTTTGCCATGCTGTCAAAATATTTTAGCCCTTGATCAACCATGCCAGAATGGCTACAAGCATAGAGGACAACAAGGAAGGTTATTTCATCAATAACCAGCCCAGTCCTTTGCATCTCTTCAAAAATCAATAATGCATCTTTGCCATATCCATGCATGCCATAGGCTGTCATCAAAGACGTCCAAGAAACTGAATTTTTTTCAGATGTTCGATCAAACACCTTTTGCGCGGCATCAATATTGCCACACTTTGAGTACATCTCAAGAAGACAATTGCTCACAAACACTATTTCAGTGTCAAATTGTTTACGGACCACATAAGCATGTATTTCTTGACCGAAACGCAAAGTGGATAACCTAGCACAAGCCATCAAGGCACAAGATATCGTGAAAGCATTTGGAGAAGCTGAGCCACATTTTAACATTTTTGAGAAAAGCTCTAGAGCAGTATTGGCATCTCCATGCTGAGCATAACCACCAATCATCACTGTCCATGTCACCACATTCCTCTTAATGACTGTTATCGAACAAAAAATCAAGTGAGCTGCTTTGATATTCTTGCATTTTGAATACATATCTATGAGAGCATTCTGCACTAAGAGATCTTCAGGCTTTACATCATCATTATCATCATATAAAGTCATAAGACCTCTTCTAAGAGCATGAGCATGCACTTCCATTCCCTGAGACAATGCTCCCACCGAAGCACAAGCTGACAAGAGAGAAATGATAGTAACTGCATTAGGATATGAGCCAGCTAGCTGCATTTGCCGAAAAACTTCAAGTGCCTCATGACAATGACCACGCTGAGTATACCCTGCAATCATTGCACTCCATGCCACAACATTCAACTCCATGTCATGCATGCGCATATCCTCAAATAGCTCAGAAGCCTCTTTGAAATTTCCATTTTGTGAGTAACCAGTTAATATTGCATTCCATGTCACCACATCTTTGTGCCCCATGCCTCGAGAAACATTGAGTGCATCTTCCATCATCCCACATTTTGCGTACACGTCAATCAGTGCATTGCCCACAAAGACATCCCAAACGAGATCATTTCTTATGGCGAAGCCATGAATTTCTCGCGCCTGAGGCAAAGCCCTTAAAGCAGCACATGCTGGAAGAATATTAACTAGGCTTATGACATCTGATCTCTGAACCCTATTCCTGTCACTAAATACAGATGCCATCTCCGCAAACAAATTCAAGGCACGAAGAGGGTTGCCTCCCTTTACATGTGCGGCCACAACGGAATTCCATGAGATCACATCATCTATTCCGCGACTTGTAATTTCCTCAAACACCTGGCAGGCATCGTCCAAAGCACCGCAACGTGAATACATAGCAACCAAAGCATTGCAAACAAAAACATTGGCATCGAAGGCACTGTTGCAAACAAGGGCATGAACGACGGTTCCGGCCCGGTAAGAAGAAAGCTCTCCACAAGCTTTGAGGACCAAGGGGAAGGTATAGTGATCCGGTTTCGCCCCAGCACGACGAAGCCGAAAACAAAGATCGAAGGCGTCGTCAAAGTTTCCGTTTTGAATACAGTCTTGGATGAGTAGATTCCACCATAAGACTGGAGAAGGGGAGAGGCGCTCCAGAACAGCGGTGGCATCGTCCGGGGCACTGCAACCGATGTAAGCAGCTGCAATGGCGGTGCCCAACGATTGAGAAGAGTTTGATTCCGAAGATGATCTCGAAGGTAGATGGCATAGAAGGCCTCGGCATATAATTTGCTGGTGAATGCGGCGTATCCTTGAAGTCGACTTGCATTCTTTCAGAAGAGCAGCGAAGAGGGAGGCAAAGCCCGTGGAGGGAGAGGAACAGAGAGAAAGAGATGAGGAGAAGACACTAGCAACGCTTTTCTTCCCTGCTATGGGCAAGTTGAGAAGCATCAGGGCGGCGACGGCGTGTCCTCATGGTGCCGCTTTGTTGCTGCGAGTGGAGGTAGAGTTGAAAGCCATTTTAATCTAACAAAAGAGCCGCAAAAATGACGATACGTCATACAAGTTGTACGTGTGCGATTTATTTATAATCTAGGATTTTTATTATTTAAAAATAATAAATAATAGACACTAAATAACTTTGATTCGAAGTGCTAAATGAGTTGAACTTCTAATTAGTTTCATGAGTATATTCAATTAAAATTTATCTTAAATAAAGTTAAATAAATATTGATTTATACAAATAAATTTTCATAAGATTATTAATATAACTTAAAACCTATTTAAGTAATTTAAATTTTAACTAATGTTCAAAATACTAAGCTATAATACAAAGATTATTGATTTTCATGAGATAATTAATAATATTTTACTAATGATGAGTTTAAATGAGACTAATGAATAGTTCATACAAATACATCTAATGATGATACCATTCTTTCAAATTCTTAAAATACATAAATTTTCAAAAAAAAAAGATTTAAACAAATTTGAGTTTCTCATTTAATTCCTTGAGTTTTATTTTGCTCTTTAGGTAATATTCTATTTTTTTCCAGTTGGTTTGACCTCTTTTGCACCTTTTCTTTAAACAATTGATCCAATGACCCTTTTTCTTAACCAATAGCCTTCATAAGATCTTTCTACCTTGCTAATAACACTTTGGGTTAATTGTTGGTGCATTTTGATGATGAAAGATGATTCACTAGTAGTAAACTAGTTTACTTGACCTAGATCGACAAAGTCTATTTGTAATTATAATTATGATAGTTGTTTATTTTTTAGTTAGTTATCATGATGGTTCAAATTGATTATATTTTTAGATATAATGATTTCTTTCTTGAACAAAAAAAAATATTAGCTACTTCAAAAAGAATAGCTTAAACAGTCGGCAATATCTAATATCATTAATTGCCATTGTTCTTAATAGTTATATTTTGTGGTTGTTTAAAACCTCTTACCTCCCATCTTTGATGGTTGATTATTACAAAACTTCTTAATCAAAATAACAACTACAAAAAAAATAATTACAAGTACTTCAATACATTAGAAATACTAAAAATATATTATATAATAAATATTATAATCCTATAATCAATTATAAAAAAAGAGAAAGAAAATATCCAAAAAAAAAAATTCTTCTTCTCCATGTTTGTTTATATCTCATTTATGTTTTTGTATTCTAGATTAATCAAAAAGGTTACACTTCAAATTATAAACAACTTGTTATACAATGAATCTTTTCTCACATAATGCAAGCATCAAATTTTTTTATTCCTAATGATAAATCTTCTATGTTACAATCTCTCTTCAAAACTTTCTCATTATCCCTCATGATTGAGACAATTATATCATTTGATGGTAATTTAGACATGATTTGGGTAATTATATAATTTGATAGTAAATTAGAGAATTTCCTCTCTAATTCTACATTAAGAAAAGCTTTACAAAATTGCGTTTACTATGAGCAAAAAGGATAAAAAATACAAAAATAGTAAACTTCTGGTGTTCCTAAAAATTAAAACAACCAAAAAGTTTTTCCCTAAGCCATAACATCTACTTCCAAACTCAAACCAACCTGCCATGGTAAGTATTGCGTTCCCCAATTTTCACAAATTAATCTATTTTAATGAAAAATAAAAATTTTAAATATATTTACACAATAAATAATTAAAAATACAAACAATAATTTATCCAACATGATTCAACTACTCCAAGCTTCTTTCTATCACAGTACTCAGCCAAACATACCATTAATCGTCTCAACGATATCAGTTTTAGAAACACATCCTGGATTGTATCCCATTAGCTCCAACTCAGCTTATATTAACATGAAGAACCAAACTGTCTTTCGTACAACCATATGAATATTTTTAATTTTATACGCATATATTACAATGCATAGACGAACAGATCTAAGCTAACGAATAATAACAAAAAGCAAGAGTCCCGGACCGTTGTCCAACAAATCCATGAACAGTTCTAAACAAAATAATGTATAAAAAGTAATTAAAAAAAAACGAAGTTAAGCCTAGTTAATACACAATGGAGCTGCACGCCTTATAAACCTAAGTGAAAGAAAAAATATATATGAACAAGACTAAGCTAACGCAGACTATTCTATGGAGCAGGTTGATGGTGAGGGAATCTAACAAGGAGGGCTATAGGCAAAACAGATATTGGCAATTTACTTTTCACAGAACTTCGATCAAAAAAGAATAGCAGTGCTATGTTTGCTGTGGCGGAGGCGGGGGCATCTGCATCCTTGGAACGATGAGAGGAAGGATGGTGTTTGCTAACTCCTCGTTCAACTTGACCGGAAGTTGCGGCATTTGTTCCATCACGCCGGGTATATCGTTTAATCTGCAGGATAAGAAGACGTTAAGACGAAGGATGAGGATGTTATCGAGTCACAACATGCAATCGTTTAGATCTTTGAGATTAAAGGGGAAATTAGAACAAAAAGAAAAAGTAGAAATTGGTAATTTTGCTCCAGTGAGAACGCTTAGATTGTTAAAATCATTATATGAAGCCCAAATGGATCCATCTTAGTGATTGTCACTATAAATGCCATATCTCAATCCAAGCTGGACGACAAATAGACCAATGAATGTGTTCTTTTCTAGCTCTCTCTATCTGTTATCTCCATGAATGGAGATTGCTGCCAACTTGCCAAAAGATCATTTGTTATCCTAAATGTGGAAAATTTAGAATCAAGCTTGTCTGTCTTGATCTACTTGAAGGGAACAGGTCGCTTGTGGTGTTGTGATAGACCACTGTTCAACAATGCATCGAACAATACTACAAAAAGCAACTCCACATTGCCAATTTGCACTGGGCGATTTGGTCCTACGCAAGGTAGAGACCTGTGAAACAACTTGGGTGGGGACACTTGGGGGCGTTGGCTGGGCCAAATGCTTACCAACTCCAAACAGCCCTGTCGCAAAAAACAATGCAAATTCCACATTTAATGTACCTTTCACAAGGTTTTGCTTTTTCTAAGTTCCTAAACCTAGGGCACCCATTTGTGGCAGTCACATCAACAACTCATCTCGATTGACCAATCGTAAATCTTAGAACTTTAAGCGTGCTTGACTGATCATGCTTCTCAGTTGGGCCCTAAGTCACCTCTTTCAAAAAACTGACTATATGGCTATTGAATAGACAAAAGCTTTTTAAAAAATACAACTCAAGCTAGGATCTTGTTGCCAACACAACCTTGATTAGTGAAGTTAAATCAATGGGTAGGACAAGTTTTGTTTAGAGCTACCTATTACAAGTATGTGAACTTAATATCCACAAAAGAGAGAAAGTAAATTGTGAAAACTACAAAACAATTCAAGTAATATATAACAATAGAAAACTTTTTTTTTCTTAATAGCATTTGTAAAACTTATTAATATTTTTAGTTTTAAAAACTTTTGTGTGAAATTATAATAAGAAAAGTCACACAACAAGATTTTTTAAAGTGGTTTCAAACCCGAATGTACATCCACCCCAAGTCAAAAGGCTAAATAAAAACACCAAATGCCTTTTGCAAAAGCGATTAAGCCAAAATCTCACGTTGGGTTAAAAGACCTTACAAGTACTAATTTAAAAGATCTTACACACTAGCCCAAAAACGTCTACAATCACTAGGCCAAATGATCCTTTACATTGACCCAAAGAAGCCTATAGTATCGGGCCAAAGTGTTGTATCCTTAGTCATTGTACCACTTGATAACAAAACTATCATGTTGTTAATACTATTTTTTTTTTCTTAAGTGTTTTCAGATTATGTATCTCAAGAATATATACTTTATTAATATGAAGAGCTTGATTAATTGACTAAAAGAGTTTAAAAAATGTATTTTGGTGCTAACCATAATTGGCACCAGGTAAAACACAAGCTCAAATAACACTCTGAAAAAATGGTTATTGAATTATTTCCATATTTTGGTAATAGAATGTCAACCTTTAATAATTTTCTTGAAATATTTTGGATTCAATGAGGATTAATGAGAGAACTTAAATTGTTTTTAAACTCATTTATTTCACTCAAAAATTCTTTAGTTTAAGACATGTATTTCATCTTATTTTATAAATATTATCACTTAAAACATTGCATGCATAGATCTTATTCCTTCAAAAGTCACAATGTAACTAGGCTTTTTTTTTAGTTATTGCTTGATATGGTTTGTAGCTCACTTGGGTGTTTGGTTGTTTGTTATATGATAAAGTTGGCTAAGTGCTTTGGAGTTCTATAATATCTCAACGTAGTTGAGTAGCTCTTTATGGGCATGAAATTTGATGAGATTGAAAAGCTTTTGCTAAGCTAATTAGGCTTGGATCAAAATGATTGCCACATGGTCTTGTTTGTTGTGTGGAGCAATTTTATGATGTCTCTACTAGAAATTCACAATTGAAGGTGAGGTGGGATAAACCCTTTGGTGTCCTTCATTTAGGGCATGGCACTCGAAATACTTTTTTTGAAGGTTCATAGTTGAGGATAAATAATGTGGATGTGACTCACTGAATGTAAATGAGAGTAAGGTTATGCAACTAGGCGAATTGCATCAATCATTAAAGCCAAAATTGAGTAGAACTTGAAAAGATTATGAATTAATTGTAATATACAAAATGCGTACCAATCATACACGTGCAATGATCTCATCATACCATACGATTGGCTTATCTTTAGATCAGACAATGTGTTATCTTGAGCAATTCTAGTTTTATAGAGGGATTATATTATTTGTACATGTACGATACCTTTATTGTGCAAGTGTGTTGATGGCTTTCCCAAGAGTTAAAGAATGAGATTAAAGTTATCGACCCTCGTACAATACGATATCAGTTTCATATTTGTACATCACATTTTTCTAGTAGGATAGGATCAAATCGAGTGATATTAAATATATGCACTGAATATCGTTGTCATATAAGTACAATAATCTCTTCATATTTGTACGATCATATGTCAATAAAGTAGGCGTTCATGGCTTGGGCTGTGAGTTGAGTTTAGCATACTTGTACGCTCTGACGATAATGTAGTACGTTCAATCTATCAAAGTTACGTAATAAGGATTTAACCTGTGCACGTGCAAACTTTAGTCGTACCTCTACAATATCTTCTTCATACTTGTGTAGTACCAGTTATCATCATAATAATACAATCCATTTATCGTACTAATACAAGCTATTAAGATTAGTATAAACGAACTTGCCAAAAAACTTATCGCTATTGTACGCTTTCTTCGTACAATGATTTCCTGAGAGCTCAAACTTTGGTCACAAAATATTTTGTTTTATTCATATCATATGATGCCGTCATTGTATCTGTACAATACCTTGTTAGTCATGAAAATGAACTAATAGGATCTAGAAGATTGAGTGGACAATGTTGATAATGTTATATTGTACTTATACGATCTATTGGATCGAATATTACGATCAATGCAAGAATGTGAGAAAGGGCTGATTTGACTAAATTTTTAGAAAATCAATTATAGCCATTTGAGAGGATTTTTGGAGCAGTTGAGTGCAATCTTAGAATTATATAAAAGCCACCAAACAAAGAAGAAAAAACAAGTTCTTTGCTTATCATTTGAATGAGTTTTTCATTGAAATCATCTTTCAATTAGAGAAGAACTTGGAGAAAAGAAAGCCTCTGAGTTTCTCATTATCCTTCATCTTATCAACCATCATTTCATCCTTCTTTAGTGAGCTAAGTTGCAAGCTTTGACATAACCTTTTCTTTAAGTAACATTGCATACATTTGTGAAATATTGCAATCACATTAGTATGCTTCTTACTTAATTGTTGATTTGGTTTCAAGAATTTATATTGAGCATTACTTGGTTTCCTTGTCTCATTGATGTGACTCTTGTTCTTTTTATTGGTTTTTATTAAATCATTTGTATGATTTTATTAAACTAGTGATTATAGGCTTTTATTAAGCTAATGTTTTGTGTTATTGTCTAACTAGTTGGCCAAGAGTAGATGCAGATCCAAGTTTGGATCGAACCACTTAAAATTTTGCATATTTTATTTGCTTTACAACACAATTAGTTTTGCAAAGTTTAATAATATTTTATAAAATAATTGTTATAAGAGCCAACAAGTTTAAAAATCTTAAAGTTTTTTGTTGCTAAATTATCTCGAGATAATTATTGTTGGCTTAGAAGTTTTTGTTTGCACAATTTATCCCATTTTTGTAGACATCACACTCCAAGTATAACACAAAGTCTTATAAATCATTGGGCCAAAAAAACTCTACAACAACAACCAAAAGACCAATACCAAAAGTCTCAATAATAAGACAATGAATTAAAATAAAAGCTCAATTATAAGATTCTATATCCAATCCAATTTAAGCAAGTACACTAAAAAGTGAGAAAATAATACAAGAGCGCTTTTTAATTTAGTTGCATTAATGAATGAAGAGTGAAGAAAGGCTTGGAATAAGATCTTCAACCTTGCTTTTTCTCCTCTTAGAAATAATGATCTTCAAATTTAATTTTTTCACACAAATATGCAAATGATTATTAACTTTTTTTACTTAAGTTTGGACCCTTTATATATGCATTTACATGCTCTCCATCAATTCAAAACAATCATTAATGAATAAATCAATTTTTTTCAAAAAAATAGTTAAACTAACCATTACTCATAATTTTGAATTGATCGTACCATCTGATTCAATAATCATACAAGTACGATCCCATTATAGTAGATCATCCAACTTTTCAACATGCTTAACTAGCTCATTTTATATCTAACAAAGCATCTTATTTGTACGATAAGGTCATTGCACACTTATGAAGCACATAGATCTTTACATTTAATTTTCCAATGCTCGGGTTTTCTAGTAATTGTACCGGATGATGACAGAAATCATAATAATTTGAATTATTTTTAAGGATTATACTCTTTGTAATCATAATATCATACTTGTAAGACAATAGCATTGTATTTGTATGAAACATTTCAACACAAAAACTGCTTGTCCCAAATTACACATCTTCGTTAAATATAATTGTATATGTATAACGATTACGAAGCTCATCAACTCTATATGTTTCCTAACATCTATCGGGAAAACAAGTATCATAAATATACGATAATGAGATTAAACTTGTATGACAAGACAAACTTTTATTCATAATTAAATCACTTAATCTAAACACTCTATTTGATTCACTAAAGAACTAATCATAAATGTACGATAATAACATCTTATAGCATAAAATCCTATCAATCAACTCAACCAAGGATCACTTAAGTCTAATTTTATGTCTGATTTTCTATGTCATATTTAGAAAAGGACATTATACAAGTATAATTAGTATAGATTTTGCTACACTTCACCTAATTCACATTCTTTTTAATTACTACTTGACTAACCTTTACTATATTATAAGGCATATTTTATTTGTAAAGTAACTTAGATAAAATGCATGCTTTAAACTTACATTAGTACGAGTGGAACAATGGTTTTAAAAACATTTAACACTCACTCAACCTTATCAAATTGTAGTGTCTCAAGAATATTATAGGTCTTTACATTCTAAGCAAATGAAGATGACTCATAAAGATTTTCTCCTTGATTGCTCAAACATTGTGTTTCTTATACAATTAAAACCAAAATATCACCAATAAGATCATTAAGTCAAAGACCAAGCTCTCCAAATGATTGATCTATTGACCTTAATATGCATGATCTGAAATACTTAAAAAAAAGTATAATAAAGCAATACAATCGTTTTAACATCATCAAACTAGTGATGCAAATACCAAGGATTCAATGCCACCAAACAAACAAATACACCGAGAGACTCACTTAAAATAACCTCCATTGCAACCAATTCTTTTCCACACTATCCAAAAGGCCATACTCACATCTTTCTTAAGTGCTGTGGTTTTAGTCATCCAGACCGTTTGCCTCAAACAATTCATTAGATTCGACCCCATAAGTGCCCCTCCCAAATCATTGAGCTAATGACCCCTGGATAAACGAAAACTCCAAGGACTTGGATAATGATCCTGAAAAAGCCCCAACTGGTATGGATAAATGAATCTTGTGACAAGAAATCCTTTTGATGGATTTATCCTATCCCATGCCTTCATGGTCATCCCAATTAAAAGACAATTGAGGATCCTCCCTGTGCCAATCATGCTTCTATCAAAGTCATATCCAAGAAAACATGTTATTCTAGTCCTTATATTTCAATCCTAGACTAGCCTGATGGGCTGCACCACACCTTTATATCTCCTCAACTACTAAGACCATGGTAATTCCTTGGTTGTGGCTGAGTATGCTCACTAACAAATTATTTTGAACTATGTAAAATCACCCTCACGTTATGGCATGATTACGACCAACCTGAGCATACAAAAATAGGCAAGAAAAAGTAAATTTTTGTGCATAAAGACGGATGAAATGTTAGGTAAGCATTTGTTCAATTTACTTTCCCTTTCACTTTCTTTTTGAACAAGTAAAAAAAGTAGTAAAGGCAAGCAAAAAGCAGAAAGGAAAAGCAACAAACTTTTGGGCAGACTACAAAAGGCTTAATACATCCCTTGTTTCATCAAAGCTCTCCATTGTGTCATCCCTTCTTCATTGCGGGGGTTATCGTCTAGTATGGCTTCTCTCACATCGAGATCGAGCAATGCTTCAAGCATGACCAATTACTTATTTGTATAAAGTTTCTCAAACACCCTTTGTTGCTACCAAATCTTCCCTTTGTGTCTTTATTTTAATGAACCCACATAAATGAATATGTAAACTAAACAAGAAATTTTGTTAATCCATATCTATCGCCCTTTTGTATTGTTTTGCTATGTTATTAGCATTGCGTAACCACCTTTAACCACTACTAACAAGGTTTTCAAGTAAGTATTCTCGCTTGTCCTTTGACATTGTTTGCGAAGGTTCACTCCACTATTCCTTGAATGAATCATCTCTCCTAGGCACTACCAACTAGAGCTCCTTCTCCAATCTATTTTAAACAAATCAAAGTGCCCGCGTTTTGGTTTCAATGAAGAGACCAAAATTTCCCTTTCAAGTAAACTCCACATTAGAACCTAATCTGTCTAGACAAGGGAATATCCAACTTTACTCTGGTCAAACAAGCCAATCCTTCCCCTTAACCACCCAAACACTTAAGCGAGAGCGATCAGAGCGACTGTAGCCTTGCTCTTATTAAGAACTTAGAATCACTAAGATTGTTATCCCAAGTTTTTGTCATACAAAGTCATCGAATGCCTATTTAATATCTCAAATCTCAAGTTGACCCAATCATTATGTCATCATTTGAGAGTTTACCTCACAAGGATAACAGATCATTTACTCCTCAATATAAGGGCCTAACTTTAACCTAAGTTAGAGAATAGATAGACTAGCATTCGTGCTCATTCGAAGTGTGCTCTCTCTTTCACACACACACACTCTCTAATGAAATTACAATTCATTTACCATTCTGTCTTTTGCCAAAATCGTATGGATGGTTAACATGTGGCCAAATTTTTATGAGGTCATGGAGGTTTGCCAAAGAGAAATGATTTTGGGCTTTCTCTGTTACATCATTGTGTTTGATGAGTCAAGCACAAATGTTTATATCTCATATGGGCTTGTTTTTAATAAAATTATTAATATTCAATTAGGTCATCAAGTCATGAACTTTAAATGTCTAAAATAGCAGTCTTCAAACCTCTTGGAGTCATGGCAAGTTTCAAGGAAATTGAAGACAAGCACTAAAATTTTTATACTTGAATTTCTCTTTATTTTTCTTGAATTTGATATGTCCAAATTTTGAAATGATGTGACACACTAGTATTATTAATATTTGAAAATGTTATAAATTTAATGATTGTTGAATTTTGATTTTTGGGCCAAACATTATTGATGAAAAATATAGACATTAGTATTTGATTTTTTAAAATTATTTACGAATTATTTTTCATGAATTTCTTTTCATAGGTCATTTAGGAAACTTGTAACACTGTCATAAAATAAAATTATCTTGGTACACTTATATAAAAAATTTTGGTACAAACTTCTCACAAAACATCATAAATCAACTTTAGTCTCGAGATTTTTCACTGTAGCATTGGGCGAGTTGACCCGAACCAACCACTGGCCTGTCCAGGTGTTTAGGAATTTTAAAAAAAAAAAATAATAATAAAATAAAAATTGTTGGATTGGTCCGGAAGGGGCGAGCGTAGCCCGAAGGTGAAGGAAGAAGGCCGCAGGGAACGCTGAACGGAATAGGGTGAGAACAACCCGTAGGGAAAGCTGAAAGGAACAATGCGAGATCAAGTCAACCAGGACCAAGTGATGAAATTTTGGTCGAGGAAGGGGGAGCCAACCGCTAACGACTCGAGAGTCATACGAACAGAATTCCTTATAGAGTGCAGTGGCAAACTTATTTGGGCAATGTGGGACTAAAGTCCAATCCGATTGTTAATGATGGTGGACGGGCAGGCACGATCCGACGGCTGAGATTAATTAAGGTAAAATGCAGGAAGGAAATGATAAGCAGGAGAATCGAACCTGAGCAGATCTGCGTGAAGCTCAGATTAAGGCCTCCTAGATCCAACGGCCAGGATTGATCTCGAACGGTAAAATCTGGATTCAATCAGAAACATCCATTTCAGGCTTCAAATCGAACGGTGACTGCTATGTGTCCATTACCCAAACAGCTAGTTCATTTTAGAGCAGTTGGAAGTGGATTTAGAACTCAAATTTGAGCTCTATAAATAGAAAAAGATGAAGAAATCTAAGAGGTGATAATTGCTAAGTTCTCAAATATTTTAAATCACAATTTTGAACAATTTCAAGTGCATACAGTGCTTCCAAATTTACAAAGTCAAAGTTGCAAGAAGGAACCCAAAATTAGAGGTTTTTGCTTCAATTATTTTTAATTTTTATTCCTCCCTCTTTTTGTTTTTTGAGTGTGCCTCATACTTCTTTAAATTGTTTGAAGTTTATACTTTGTTGCCATTTTTGTATTTGTTTCTTTGGGGTAAGGGTATCCCGACAATTGTGCAAAAGCTTGGGGTTTGAGTTGAGCCCGAAAAAAAACTAAAGTTGGTTCGGATTAGCCGTAAGTAAAATCCCAAGTAGGTTTAAGGTGAGCCGTACGAAAAACCTCGCTTGTAATTTGGTGAATTTTAGTGGCTTTTTCCCAAATACCGGTTGGTGGTGGATGTGGGCTCGATTTTTAGTCGAACCACCTTAAAAATCTTTTGTGTACTATTTTAGTTCTCTTTCTTATTCTTGCTTAAAAGATTTAAGTTTTAGTTTAAACCGAAAATTGAAAAAAAATCTAAAAACTTTATTTACCACAATTCACCCCTCTCTTGTGGGTTTACTTTAAGCACAAAAAACTTCATTCTCAACGAGTATCTAATTTCCTAAAGAGAAATATAAGGCTAGTCAAAAGACCAATCATCAACCTACCTAAAAAATAAAAACCCAAGAGGTGACACCCCTTTCTCAAGAACTATGTCCTCATGTTGCATCCTCAAAAATAACAAGCTTTAGGATGCTAATAAAATATGACAATGGTAAACACACCAATCAACCCATTCCACATCAACCAGTGACATTTGAATGCCAATTAACATGCATTAAGAATGTTGGAATCCTTATAAAAAGGCCTTACATGATTTATGGCCAAAAGAAAAGGGGCTTACACTTCCATTATCGAGAGAGAATAAATTATTCTTATTTTCCCTTTCCACACTGTATAAATTGTACTCTTTATTTGAATTTTTCTAATGATATCATGCCTTAATTCAAATCTTGCATCAACAATGTGCTTACTTGTTAATGAAAGATCACAAACAGATAATGTAAAGACATCAACAAATCCATGCGGCTCACCCCACTTATTGGAATTAAAACTTATATTTATTTATGTTATTGTACACCAATAGTTGTTTGTGAAAAAGGTGACTCTTTAAAGATATATTTTTCCAATAATAAATTGGTAACTAGGAAAACAATTGCAAGTATAATATAAATTTATGAATAAAACAAAAATCTTAAATTCAATTGTGCAAGACATGATCAAAGTACAACATGAATTTATTAATTTAGCTAGTACACATGTCTTTGCAATTGGCAGCATGATCATAAAAACAAAGGTTATCAAAGGCAAAGAACACATACTCATTCATGACTTTAAGGATATTGTCCCGTGCTTGGCAGAACAGACCAATATTGTCATTCACCTGAAAAAACATAGGTAGGCAAACCATAATACTTTCAGCTGAATTCCATATACAGTTGAACATAAAAATAACACAAACTCACGTGCAATTAACTTGAAGAAAATTCTAAAGCGTCTGGAAACAATGGTTCAGTGTAAATATGTACAGCCAATATGCACAAGCCACAGCATGCAACTAGACAGTACATTCAGATGAAGAGGATAAGTACAAACCTGAAAATTAGTAAAGTTCCCAGATATTTGGCTAAAGATTTGCGCAGTATGCTCAAGGAGTTGACCTGTTGAGCCACCAATTGCTGTACAAATTTGATAAAAACTAAACCTTTTTTTAATGTATTACAAAACTACAACAGAAACAATTTGTACATGATTTAGAAAGGAATTATCAGAAAAAAAATACATAAATTGATTTCAAAGAATAATCTGTAACATAAAGTTCTAATAGCTTGTTTAAGTACAAAGTTGAGACATGGAAACTGATCATTTGAATGAGATCCCAACAATATACTCAATAATATAGATTAGCAATACATAACAAGTGTGCCTTTCCCTTACTTTAGCAATCGCTTTAGGGAAAGCAGGTATTGCAATCCGATTCTTGGAGGAGAAAACATCACCATATCAAAATAATCATAAAGATTGCAGCAAAATTAAGAAACACAAAACATAGACAAACCACCAGGCTGACAACAAATTTAAATGAAAAAAATCCTAAAGTTAGAGAAACGTGGGGCAGACAAGAGAGTCATCGCTCTTGAACAATGCAGTTCAGTACAAAAAATAAGATAACACGCCAATCCTAAACGCTATGGAACTCAATCCTTCAGAGTCACCAATCCAACTTGCTCTCAACCCATTTACCACAACAATAGGATCATAAAAGAACATTCTGAAATCCTTTACTTACAGATTCAACTTTAGCTTAAGGATTACAAGCTCCAAATTTATATAAAGTGATTATTGACAAGAAAATAACCAAAGAAAATATATATTTTTTTCAATTTCACAAATCCATTACAGTAAACATTACTGACTAGCAAATCCATTACAGTAAACATTACTGACTAGTAACAGTTGATTATTGCTTATAAAGATCTCCAATGATTCTGGAAAATGTCATCATTAATTAGAGAAATTCACATCTATTATGGGCATATTGCAACCGGTTGCTCTGCCACATCTTTGTGCCCAGAATCAGCATTAATTCCATTAAATCTCTACAAAATATGAGATTTTATTTAGAGCACTTCCAATTAGGAATAATTCCCCTTTACCCATGTGATCCCACCTAGGTTTATAAATGTTTGAATACACATATAGAACAATTCCATATTTAATATTCAACTAATTGTGGTGCTGATATACGAAATGATGAGCTATACTCAACAACTCAAACTTTTGAGTTAGCATGTTTCACTTGCGTATTGGATCAAATTTGGATCACCACAATGTGGATCAATTACGATCAAATCGTGAGGCAAAGTCAACCAGACATTTAAAGAAATGAGGCAATAGAGTCAAGGAAAATGCTTCTATAAAGACAAATCATGACAATCGTTTGCAATGGTAGTTCAGTAGAGTTAACATGATGCAACAAAGACAATTTACTATGGGGGGCATAAAAAAAGTTAAGAATTTGGCAAAGCTAAAGGTGAGGTTTAGAACAATTGAGCAGAGTGAATGGTGTTGGTTCCAGCAAAGCTGATTTGTGATTCTTCGACAAAAACCTGCACAGTTTAACCAAGTTTATTTGACAACAGAGTCAATATGGCATGATAAAGCCATGCCCTTGACGGTTACAATATGCTTTCATTGTAAAAAGAGTGAATCCAAAGTGCAGAGATTCATATGTGAGGACATTTGCTATAGTGCAAATGGAGAACAATCCCTATATTCAATATATTATGATTTGGTATGCAAAATGATGACCTTATCAAATAGTTGTTTTTAGATTGATAAGTATCACTAGTGCATTGATCATGACTTGGGCTTCCAAGGTATTACACAACAATACCAAACAACATGAAGGCTAGTCAAGCACAAGCAACATTTGAACGTAGCCAATGAAAAGAAGAAAAAAAATCTTGTATTGTCCATTTTTCAAATGGATTGGGAACACCAATGTGCTTTATCTTTTCATGATATTTGAAATATGTTAGGTTTAAAGCACCTAATATAAGCAGTCACAATAAAGCTTTAACTTCAGCTCTTTGGAAAATAATTCACTAATTAGAGACATCAACGTAATAGATTATTTGTCCATCTCTAGTATTGTTCAAAAAACACCAAATGCAACTGAGATTGTTACCCAAACTTTATGGACTGTTTAATACAACAAAATCATTAATAAGGCCATTAACCAATACTTGAGGCAATAATGCATTCCCTTTTGGAATTCAAAAGGTCATCTAATTGATCAGCAATCTTTTTCCACAGATACTAAATATACCATGTTACACTAAGGGTTCATTTGTTTCATCATATGTGAGAAAGGTCGGGCTTCTACTTCCTAAAATAAAGCTTGAGAAATCATTTCTTAGAATGTTATTTGGTTATTTATTTAGAAAGTGATATTTCTAACTACAATGAAGGTGAAAGAGGGAAGTGAACACATTTTTATAAGATGCCTCTTGCTAGTTGCTAGTTGCTCATTGTCAAACGTCCATGGCCAACCAAATAATGATGGGACTCGATGGGGGGTGCATGACAGGAGCTATTTGTGCTAGCTTGCCTAAATTGTGTAAAGAATTAAAAAGTTAAAAATAATTTTGAAAACTGTCATCAAAGTGCGAGAAGTGAAAAATAACATCCCATTTACATGGAATGAAACGACTTCCCCTACTTTCAGTAAACTAAACACACGCTTCAAAAGTAACATGTCCATTTTCTATTTCCAACTTTCACTTATGATAAACCAAACAAGCCCTAAAAACATAAGAAAAGATGATAACATATCATGGCATTTATCAAACTCGAAGCATTTATTAGACTTTGTACTCATCTAGATTTTTACCATGAAATAACAAGGAGCCCTAGACATGAAATGAACATCATTTTATGATTGCAGTGATGAATATCAAAAACTCTAAAAAATGTATCTAAAAGTATAATAACTTCTTAGGCTTCACCCATATTAAAACACTTCCATTTCCACATGACCCTGCCAAGGTTGAGAGAATCTCATACCATTTTTGTCACATGATATATCTATTGCAACAAGTGATTTTACCAGCTCCAAGATCCTCTAAAATTCCTTAGTTATGATTAACTTATCAATGGCATAAACAGTGTGATGATATAATCTTAAACAAACTGAAACATTACACTGAACAATTACTATAACCTATAGAATAGCCATTTAAGCATACAGATTGATCACTTGCTTCTAAAACTAACTTGGAGACTGCTTTCGCCTCTTCTCCAACCCTGAACCTGCAAGGTCACCAAAAAAAAACTACTCCAAATAGAGAAACGTTTCCAAAACTTCAAGAAACGCCTATTTCCAGTCTACACATTCAACCTATTTATAAATTTGAGCCAATTCAAGTTTTATAACCTAAGCCCTACTTACTGTTGAACTCCCACATGCAAAAAACTATTTTCTTCATGCATGCTCAGGGATTGAGCAGAATTGTTATTGAGTTTAGGACTACATGTGTCTTTCCAACTTTCACGATATTCATGACTACGATTGTGCTGCTTCATCTTGAGAATATATAGGCAAAAGAGCCGAGTTTAAACAAAGCGATCAAATTCCTGTTTAACTTGGGCACATACCACACATTGGTAAGAGATCTAAAAATCCCATTATGCACTTCATTTTTAATGATCCCAGGATAATTACAAATGTGTACCATTCTCCTCCATAGGATCAACACCAGCATCTACTAAGAATATGTGGACAATAGCAAAATGAAGTATATCAAGTGATAAGGTATAAAAACATTTGGAATCTAATAAACACTGTTTGTTTGTTCATGAATATTATGTCCACAAGAAGAACCAAAACAAATCCTCCCAGTGTCCTTTGATCCATGGAGGTCTGAAGTAAAGTTGATGAAGTTTTTGCTTTTTCTTGAGTGTTTTATTTTACATTAATACTATTAACTGCCAAGACAGCTATAAGCAATGATTGCGCATACCAAAGCTTATTGGACCATGCACACAGAGCAATATAAAGGTTCTCATGCAGATAGAAAGCAAAAAGTAAATGAAGCCCACTATTATTCATTCCAATTGGAGTTTATTATTACAGCTAACCTCTTTTTGTCCTTAAGTTCTAATCATATCTACTTCCCCAAAGGAAGCAGCCTGATTCAATTGGCCACTTTCAAGGGATGGGAGTGGTTGACTATAATTGGATAAGAGTTCGAAATTTAGATCAAAAACTTTTGTGAATCATGTGGAAGTTAGGGATAGATGATATGTTAAAAGAGAAAGCGCTTAAGTGAAGCTTCTTTTGAACAACATTAAATATACCAAAATAAAGCTTATGTTGAATATCACCATTTTATAAAAATTTAGGAATCATGATCTAAGGAGTATGGGTAAAACCACTTCAAATGGTGATAAGGCTCAAGGTATTCCTATAAAAAGGATAATAAATTAATATCTTTGATGTTTTACACTTTTGGTTTTCAAAAATCTTCTCTCCACATCCACTTGAGTTATCCAAATCTCTCTCCCATGTGCACTGCCTCTAACATATCATTCTTCCTTTAAGTGGAGAAACTAGTCAAAAAAGGCATGGAACCAAACCAAGAAAGTGAATCAAAGAAAAAAAAACAAGACTAGAAAGAAAGCCGATTGCCCAATGACCCAATTATGTTCTCAGCTTTATTATATGGCTAAGAAAGGCAAAGCTATGAATGAGAAAGACTTGAAAATGAGAAATCTTTGCAGAAAAGTCAATTTGCCAACATGTAGATGAAGATATGTTCAAGTTCGAGTTCTGTAACACCTGAGGGTGAGGAGTGGATGTTGAATGATATCCCATGTGAGAGAGAAGTCACTAAGCAAGGAATAACTTCTGTAATGAATCATCCCACATTGCCTACTAAGAGAAGAATCTTAGTCTATATATGCAATACCACAGTCTTAAATGTTGAGACACCTTGGGATAACTTGAGCTTGAATCCTATAAGAACTCTATGGTTTAACAAATCAAAATTAAAGTTTTGGAATGGATAACCAAGCAAGAAAATAAAACCCGATCGTTTCAAGATAATATACCTCATCAGGAAAACTATGATGTTACAATATGACCAAATTTAGAGGTTTTCTCTTATATTTTCTGTGTCAACAAAAAATTTAACATACCTCAACCTTTTTCAAATGATTCGAAACACTTTTTTTTCAATTATACTATTTTGGAAACCCAAAGACTTGATCATATGGATATGTAAAATACAGGATTTTCTATTCTAGCAAGAAAATACGGAAAACAGATACTCAATTGAAAGGAAAGTGAGTAAACAAAATTCCTTGATCTCATAGATATATATCTAATTTATGAAAAATTGCATTCAATGAAAGTCATATGTAGGCTTGTCTTGCCTCCTCAACTTCCAAGATGTTGCTTAATGACCATCTTGAACATCAAGAAGAGTTCAAGATCAAAGGAGAAGAAAACTCACAAACAATCTCACATAAAGGCTATTGCACAAACAAGGTTATGAACTAGTTAAATATTATTATCATTACGAGTTGTTTGCTTAGGCATGTTCCTTTACCCTTCCCATTACTAAATACTTCAAAATCCCTACATGCTCTTCATCAATCCATTCTCCTTCAATGATGAGTTAAATTCCTTTAAGGGTTTTGTGTACAAACCACTCCTAAAAGAGATTCTTATTTTTGCTTCAATATCAATTATAAAAAAAACTTAATAAAAATAACAAGAAAGATCACATTATAAGTTGAGGAATGATACACAAAAGCAAGATCGCAAGTATCAATGGGTGCTTGCTAGCTTGATTGTTAAAGACCTTTGGAGTTATTACCAAGATCTTGATTCAATTCCCATAAACATACTATTTGTGCTTTGCTATTTACTTATTCAAAAACAAAAATAAGGTCACAAGTACCATGCTAAGTTTGAAAGGAAAAGCCTAAGGCAAGCAAAAACAATAGGAGAGAATTTAGAGGAATCTTTACCATTACCTAAACTAAACAAAAAAAGCTTCTATAGAAATGGGCCTGACTTATGGATCAAAAAATGAAAGCCTCCAAATCATATATAGAGATGCTTTCCTTGGCAAATAAGACAATAAAATGCACCACATTTTACACTTAAAAATCAATTACAATAAATAATCCTTCCTATATCCACCAATTGTGAAAATTTACATTATTGATTAACTGCAGATATTGGCTAGAATTTGGGTCAATCCCAATGCTAAATATATAACAGATGGTAATAAAAAATTTTTCCAATAAAATCAGGATATCCCTAGAAATAAAAGCAGCCATAAACACATGAAGCAGAATTGTTTGAGGCACTAGTCATCAAGTTCTTTCCAAAATTCTCAACATGGATGCAACATTGCACTACATGCACTTGAAGTAGACTTACAGCTTCAAGTCCACACAATGTTCAACCATGCATTCATCAGATGCCACATCTTGTTGCAAAAAAATCAAGAAATCACTCTCTTAAATAGCTAGATATTGACATGGACCATGATAATTTAGTTTATGCAATCTATAAATGCAATTCAAACAAGCTCTTCCTCTCCAAAAAAACAAAACCCTTGAATTACATTCTCATCATTCTCCACACTTGGTGTCACCTCTAATAAGCAACCAATTTTAGAAAACTGCCATCAATATAGTTTATGCCTACCTCCCTTCTCAAACGCACAAAGTCAACCATGTCAAATTTCCATTCTTAAACCCACCACGTCAGATGACATCCCTTCCACAATCATAAAGCATGCACAATACAGAAACCTTACATTGATTTTATATCATTAATGCAAGTGATACTAATAATATATCCATTATCAACTTTTTCAGCAATAGAATTCTTTTATAGAACCATCATCTTCTCCAAAGAGTAATCTCAACAAATGCTGCCATTTTGATAATGTTCATGCGCACCTTGAAGCTTTCTTGCCGCTCATCTCCCATCCTCCATAACAATTGTTAAAGAGCTTAGAACCAATCCAACTAAACCACATGTTCAGATTTTGGTTTGTAGAGAAAAAGATAGAAATTGTTTTCTGAACTTTAAAAGATTGACGGCAGCGTTAGGAAAGATATGTGAAGGATATATAAAGACTTGACACATTCCAGGCTTGTTTCTTTGGTACAACAATAACAAAATGTTAGACTGGAAAGCCTTGGTTTTACAACTGTAATACAACTAAGAGCTATAATACAACTGTAATACTACAACTATAAGACTTTATTGTGGTGTAAATCGTTTCTTGTTCAAGGGCATTTTGTTTTAATATATATGACCAATTCTCACTTAGCTTGATAGTTCTTCTATTTTTGAGAATATCCATTCCTTTGTATAGATTCCTTGCCTGATTGAATCTGTTATATGGGATCAGGTTTTGATCCAGATAAAGAAAAAATAGAAGTTATATCAATCTGGAAAACTTAAGAATCAGAGCATCACTGATTTTCCTGATTCTCTTTCATCCAAATTGCTTCTGCACCCATGGAGGATCAGATTTCGTTATTCTTCTCATCACTTGAAGGGGCAAAATTATCTTCATCCTATTTTATTACTATTTACGTATGCAATCATAAGAAAGATGAGAACGTCACCATTGCAAACCCAAGGCCAGATGCTGGAGATACGAGGTACATGGCACAAGGAATGGAAAGCCGAAAACAACTAATGATGTCATATTTTACCAAATGTATGACAAGCAAAATTGGAGAAAATTTTATTCTCTACAAAACTGCTCACGAAAACTGGCAAGCGGCTCAAAAGAAATACTCAAATACCAAAGATATTGGCAGTGACTTGATGTTTATGAAACCACCAAGTGTGAATGTACAATTGATGTAACAAATATAGAAAAAATGTTCTAAAGAAATGAATCAATAAAAACTTTTAAGATTCAAAGTGATCAAGGGTGAGATTCATGCTCAGGTTTTAGACAGTAAACATTTGTCAAATCTTCAAGAAGTAGCCTATGAAGTTCAATGTGAAGAACTCTAAAAGGCTTATTACAGGCATGAGAACACAAAAACTGTCAACCGATTCTTTTGCCATGGCTTGCATAACATTGAAAACCAATCAAAGGGGAGACCATGTGAACATTGCAAGAAAACAGGTCACACCAAGGATAGTTGTTGGTACATTCATGGTAAACTCACTAATTGGAAACCAAAAGCCAAGGAAGAAAATCAAGGGAACAATATTGCTATCAAAGAAAATTCTGCTACAAAGCAATCCAATCCTTTAAAGTAAAAACAAATGAATAGACTTCAAGGATTGATCCCACAAGCTCAAGTATCAATCAATCCAAACACTACCATCCAAACAACTTCAATAGCACAGAAAGGTAAATTTTTTAATACTGTTAAAGCCAAAAGGGTAGAATATATGAATTCTTGGATTATTAATACTCATTCGAAATTTCACACAATATATGAAAATCATATAGTATGAATTGTTGATGGCTCCCTATTGAATATGTCCAATACAAGTTCTATTGCTATGTCAAAAGAACCTTATTCTTGAATCTATTTTATTTATTCCAAATTTCTGTTGCAGTTTTTTGCCAATTAGCAAACTAGCTAAAGGATAAACATTGTGACTAATTGTTTTCCAATCATTTTGTTTACAAGTTTTCAATTCAAGATAGATTATTGATTGTGTTGAGTTGCATCTGGAACTGTACATGGTTAGAGTGATTGATATTTGGAGAAAAATGATTTTCTTCTAATGCTAGGACTAATAAAGTGAGTGAAAGAATGTCATGACGCTAATATTTAAACATCTTAATTTCACATATAAAAAAACCTTTTTAGATTATCATGCAAAAAACCCATGAAATTTTCATAGTAAAACATGTTAATTATCTAATATGTTCATAATTATTAACCACTTCAAAAACAGAAAGAATCAATATCTTTTGATAGACTAATAATAAAGTTTGGGAACCATCTCAAATAAAAAATATAACCTAAGTTAGATGGTTTGTTCCATTCATCAATGATTCACTCTCTTTTCTCCTAAATAATTTTTATGAAAAAGAAATAAAAAAAAATGAGCCAATTGAACAAAAATTTAATTTTCATTGTCTAATTAGGAACTCAACTGTAGATTTCTTAGATAATCAAGAAATCCAAAAATTGAAAAAAAAAAAACCAAGGGTGACAAAACGATGAAAATCATCAAGCAGTACAATGCGGCAAGAATCGTGAGCATGGCCGTGTGCGAAGACTCGCTACAGACGTGCTTAAGCGTGCACAACAGCATGTCGAGGCCCAGGTGCACGCACAACTGCATGGGACTATTGCATGTGCACCCATTGCCGCACCCAACACCACACAGCCTGGGCACGCACTGCAGGGCAATATTCATGCACTAGAATAGTATATGCGTGCACGAACAATGCTAACGGTGCAGTCATTTGTGAGAATTTAGCAACTAACACGCGCGAATAGGCCCTTGCAGTGCAGATTTTGCAACAATGGAATTTTTAGTCAAAACTCTCAAGTTCCTTGTAGAAATTAAAATGATAAGTATTTTATAATAAAATATTATATCTAAACTCTTACATAAAAAGATAAAAAAGATGAATGAAACAATTCCATCTTCTTGTGACAAACTTCTATTTTCCTTTTTTTTCCTTGATTTTTTGTCATTCTCACACTTCAATTCCATTGTTGAGACTCTAAAATAAGGTATGTTGTAGATGGCTCAAGGCGAGAACACTATACAGACATATTATAATCAAATACAATTCAATACCAAAATTCAAATTTTATGGACTAATAATGCCAAAAGACTACTTTAAGTTGATCAAAGGAAAATACTTAAGTCAATTAGAAATACTTCTAAGAGTTCATTATCTATTCTTGAAGAAAGAAGATGCAACATAATATAAAGAAATAAATGCAATATGAGTCAAACCATGAGATTGAAACAAGTTTAATTTTGGAAAAAAAAATACCACAAGATAACATTAATGTTGCTTCTAATTTAGTTGAGTTGGAAGATCTCGAATTGTCAATCACTCAAAAGGGTGCGGTTGCAAGGTCTTATATAAATCATCTTATTTATGATATTTTTTCTTACAAGATGTTATCTCCGAGAGTCTTCATCACTAATCATATGAAAATTCAACCTCCCAACAACATTCACGAACCTCTCCAAATACCTGAGCAAAAACAAGTTGCAAAAGACGGCATTCATGGCCTTGTAAAAAAGAAAAATGGTCTAGTCATTAACTTAGCTTCTCAAAAGAACCTTGTTGGATGTAAATGAATCTTCGCAATCAAGTACAAAGCTGTTAGAGGCATAAAATGATTTATGGCTTGACTAGTAGCTAAAGGTTTCACTCAAGCTTATGAAACTAACTACTATGACACCTTTTTCTCATGCTACTAAATTATATATTACTTAGATTCTTTTGGAACTTGTAGTGAATCTTGACTTGATTGCATCAACTAGACACAAATAATGCATTTCTCAACAAGAATCTAAAGAAAGAAGTCTATGTGGAGATACTTGCAAGACTTAAGAATCAGGCAAAATTGAACAAGTTATGTAAGTCAAAGTCTCTTTATGAGCACAAATAGCCTTCTCAAGCTCAGTTTGACCAATTTACAAAGGCAATGAAGAAATGAGGCAACTTTCAATGTTAGTATCATTATACCTTATTCACAATTCTCCTCAAAGAAGCACACCTCTCATTGTTGCATTTGTGAGCAAAATAACTCCAATTGAAAACCATGAGCAAGAAATTGGTAATCTCAAGAAATCTCCCACTTATGAATTTTTGGTCAAAGATTTAAAGGAATCTCAAATATTTCACAAATATGGACATTGCCTAGTTTAACAATGCAAGTTTGTCCTTAATTTACTTAAAGAAATCAAATTTCTTGCTATAAACCAATTGATACTTCAATAGAATAGTTACTAATGACAAGGAAAAAGATGATTGCACCAATTGATAAAGGAAGAACTCAAAAACATGTTGCAAGATTCACTTGCTTCTCACACACAAGGCAAAATATGGTTAATAAAACTATTCAATTTATGAACAACTTCAAGGAAGCACACATGGACTTGGTCTATCAAATTCTAAGATATCAAAATAAAGCTCCATTAGAAGGATTTTTCTTCACTAAAGATAATAAAGAAAATATTAAGGTATTTACAAAAGTAAACGAGGCTAATTCTAGAATAGACTATGGATCAACCTCCAAAAATTATAACTATGTTTAAATAGACCACCCTAATACATGGAGAAAATGAAAAATAAAATATTAAGTTAAACTAACACATGCAAATTAGCTTTATCGATCATTTCCAATAAAAGTAATAAGATTTTAAGCTAAAAATTATATTATAGATATCATAAAAAGAGTCACAAAGATAGGGAAGCCACGTTGAGAGATAACAAGCATTAGGGAGAGATCAAGGTGCTAACACAAGAAATGACTAGGAGCCCACTAAGAGAATAATGATGAAAATGGCTTTCAGTGCAATCATCCATAAAGTTTGAGATATTCCTCAATCCTAAATCAACTACAAATTACTGTAAGGTTTTTCCTCATAGATCAGAAAATCCCTTTTTAGTTGACCTCAAAGATGGTTAGCGATTGATATGCTACCTAGGGAATAATGCATTCATGGCAAAAAAAAACATTTGGAAAATTACACATTTTTTCCGAAATCTTAAGAAATTAAATGATAAAAGTAATGATACGCAAGTGACATGTCATTAATTGCCCTTGTATTAGATATCGTTGATGTTATTCATTATTAGTGATTATAGCATACTAGTTTAAGTATCAAGCATTACTTGAGATTTTTCTATTTTTGTGAAATCATGTGACAGGTATCTATAGGGCATGCTACAATTGGTTTTAATGCAAATGATAATGCAAACCAACTAAGATTTATATTATCCTCAATGCTCGAGTTTGAGGACGTCAAATTTGATAAAAAGTAATGAAATTGTCTAATTTAATATATAAAAAAAGGGGGAAATCAAACAAGATTTAATGCAAGCCAATAGGAGTCTTTGAGTCAATAAGCCATTGGTCTTAAATTTAGAAACCATGCATCTCTTTAGTTCAAAGGTCATTCATCTCTTTAATTTAGAGATCATTGGGTCTCTATAGTTTCATATTCTTTAGTTTCTTTGGTTCAAGTGCTATTGGTCTATTTAGGTTATAAAGCATGGGATCTTATCTATTTAGAGGTCATTAGTCTCTTCAGCTCAAAGTTTTCTAATAAATGATCAGATTTATTATAACTATGTAACTAGATTGAACTCATTGCAAGTTTCAAATTGATCTTGAAGGAAAGGTGCTCCAGATTATATAAATGCTGGTATTAGTGTGAAATAGACCAATTTCGATTCCATGTGATGAGTTCAAGTATATTTAAGAATAACTTATGAGTTTAGAAATGAAGTCTTGAACAAAAAAGCTTTTGAGAAAGTTCTATATGATTGAAAATAGAGTTTTGGTAAAAAAAAAAACTTTTAATAGAAAAGAAGTTTAAAATAAAAAAAAAACTTTTAAAAAATATATTTAAAATATAGTACACAACAAACCTTTAATGTTGAAGTGTCTCAATATAACATCATATGTGTAAGCATGCTTTTATGAGATTGGTCGACACAGTATTACTATTATGCTCCATTCTACAAGTGAATCTTAAATGTCCAACACTTTCTTTGTAGTTATTGCTAGATATTGTTCCCTAAATTTAAATGGAAGTCATATTCTTAGTTATTCAAAAACATCTTTATCATACAAGAGGATTTTCATTCTAAAGTTGAGTAGATTATGCTTGTGCTCATACTAAATTGAAAGACTCACTCCAATAACAAAATTTTGACTAAAACTGAGGTGTTTTAGAGGTTCTTGTTGATTCATGATCAAAGGAGGCTTAGTCTATTGTCTAATAACCAGCATAGCACCAAATAGTATCATTCTACTATTTGGATGTTATGCAACATTTATTTCGTATTTTGTTAAAAGATTGAAACTATGATCTATTATCCATTGCTATCGATGCTCCAGTTTACCTTTCTATAGATTAGAGACAATTTAAGGCTGATTTATGGCATCATATGACTCTAGTTGTTTGGTTAAGATTTTTGTGCTCATGGTTCTCTTTAATAGATGGATGTTATGAATGAATATGATTATATGTGGCTTTTTTTATCATTGAGCACATTGAACAAAAAAACACCCCATAAATTTGTTATGTAGTCCAAATTTTTACAATTTGCTGGGCATGCATGTCACGGCACGAGAAAAGTAGAAAGACATTCCAAAACCACAAGAAGAACTGTGGCATAGTAATGGAGGAAAAAAGAAGATAGGTCTTTAAAAGATATCTAGATTGTATCCATGTGAGACTAATCATTAGGTTTACAGGTTACAACCTCACTCCTAGTTTTGCTAGAATATGTACTGGATTTGAACCATTAATAAGAAATTGGGCATATACCTTCCATTAAATTTCGAAAAAAAGGATTACAACCTATAGTTAACATCATATGGAAATGCAAAAAGGTGCAACCATTCATGTTTCCATGAGTAGAATATAAATTACAAACCTGCGTATGATATATCATCATCATTATCCATGGGAAGCATAGGAATTGAGTAAGAAGGAAGATTGGATCGGGCACCTAAGTGCGATGAAGGTTTAGATGATGAATCAATAGACCTCTCCTGAAAATAAAATGGAAATAAGTATTAAAAAAAGGAAAACTAATAAGACTAATATTTTAACTTGACTTGAAAGTTGGAAAATGAGACATTTCAGAAATTAGTTGCATTGCAAGCTTGCAGCTGCAAATTAGTGCAATTACTTACACAAGGATAACATTTGATAGAGATCAGAAGCACAAAAAATTGAAACTTGTATAATGCTACAAGTAAAAATAAAATATTTCATGAGTTCAATGATGTGACAATCAATTTTTCCAACTAACTCATAATAAGAAATGCACTGAATCCTTTATTAGTAGATATAAATACTCACATTTTATTTGCTGAATTGCACAACCAAATTAGTTATCTAAGCTTTTGAGAAAGTGAAAGTGTTTTTACACATTTGACAAGTAAAGGAGAACCTGATTCAAAAAATAGTAGCCAGAAATTTCATTTCATGTTTAGTGTACCACAGAAATTAAACCCATTTCTGGCAGTTTCAGCACTTCGGCATCTTTGACACATTTTTACATGCTAATAGTTAATTTTCAGGATCAGATGTCCAACAGTTTCCTTGAACTGAAGATAAAAGCAACATCTCCATCTAGGTCTCGACGTTGAATGGAGATAACACTAATATACACGTGAAAGTGTCCAACAATATTCACATTCACTTGCAAAGCAAAAAAAAGGGAAATCGACTACATTGAAATCAGTAAAAAACAAATGGTAATAAGAGGTAAGAAGTGAAATCTAAAAAAACAACAAAATGGCAGGAAAAACCTTTATGAAACATATCTTGTACAAGATGCATAGAAACGTGGAAGACTGGACGTTCATATGTTCTTAGTGTAGCGAACAGTGCATCTGCACTATGATAGTAGAAGTTTTTATGCTAAAAACTCCAATGTATAAAGTCAATATATCTCATGATTCTCTTCCATTCTACCAAAAAAATGGAGGTCTCTCTCCAAGTTATTAAGTAAACGGTGATTGTACTTATTGTATCAAATGGCCACATCAGTCCAAAATGTTGATAGTCTATCTCCCTACTGGAACACATGAATGGATGAATGACTTGACAAAAAATGGCTTGAATGATGCATGGTGAACCAATTCACTTTTTCATCGATAATTGCAAAAAGACAACTATAATTATGCAAGCTAAGATGAAATATGTAACGCCAGAAAAGTTTTTACAGAAAAATGAGAGTGAAAACAGTAGCTATTTCACCTTAGAAAAAAAATATTTTTAATAAATTCGATTTCAAATCTAATAATTTGATATGACCTTTTAGCATACCAAATATCAATTTAAGTTTACACACGAGAGCAATGCATTATAATTAAAATAATAAGTAATAAATTAAAACTTTTACTTATTTATATAGTCCTTATATTCCATGATCAATAACTAAATACCTAAATTAATTTAATGAAAAAGAAACCTATACTTCAAAACTTTAAAAATAAAGCATGTTCATTTGATATGACCTTTTAGCATACCAAATATCAGTTTAAGTTTACACACAAGAGAGCAATGCATTATAATTAAAATAATAAGTAATAAATTAAAACTTTTACTTATTTATATAGTCTTTATATTCCATGATCAATAACTAAATACCTAAATTAATTTAATAACAAAACACCCTATACTTCAAAACTTTAAAAATAAAGCATGTTCATTTATAGCTATTATGTACACTCAAAGATATACTTGAAACATAATATTATAGTAAATTGTAAGATGTAACAGCTAACTTAAGAGTAAATTGAAGATGGGTCTCCAATGTTTAAACTTATTCTCAAATTGGTCTCTCAGGTTTCAAAACTAGTAATGCTGTGACTAGGTCCCTTGACCATTTTTTCTACCCTAAACTACCTTTCAAAAATAATCACATAAGTGTCTCATAGTTCATATAATTGCATTAAAGATCCCTATAAGAAAAAGTACTTTAAAGAAACAAACAAGGTTGCAAACATAGTTGCAGCATCTAAAACACTTATGAACCTGTCTAATTATTTTTAAAATCCAAGAAACTTATTTAAGAATTATGCCAAATAGAAAAGACCAATCTACATTTTACCATAAAAGCAATATTGTTGCAATAATTCCAAAGAAGTCTATCAATTGACATTAAAATGAACTCATCGTAAAATGATACAAAAAGGGAAGGAAAAAAATACTGTGTATAGATAGACATTTACATTATCTTATTTTTTTAAATAAATTACAAATAATTCCCTCTAGTTTGATGTTTTTGCCACTGGATTCCTCAAGTATCACAAATAGGCATCAAGATACTACAAAAAAGGGAATGAAAAGAGATTCTTGTGTGTGTATAGATAGATATGTATATTATTTTATTTATAAATAAATTATAAATAAGTCCCTTTAGTTTGATATTTGTTGCAACTAGATTACTCAAGTATCAGAAATAGGTATCGAGGTACTACAGTTTATTATATATTAGAAGTAGGATCTTACATGTTCCCCAGCTTTATATTGCAAACAAAACCTTTTATTTATCCTTACCTTTCTTCTTTCCTTAATCCCTTCCCTTAACCATTGATCTCATCTTCCCTTTCCCATCTTATTTCACTACCATCTCACCCTAACCATCAACCATCAAAGGCTTGGAGACTAAACCCTAAAACTACAACTAGGAAACCATCAACAATCTCTAGTTTCATCAAGAGAATTATAATTCCTAGTGGTTCTGATCTTCATTCTCATTTGATACCACGAGCCATAACTCCATTTGACGGCAGAAGCTTCCATTGCTTGCAACTCTCGTCACCCCTCCTCCCCAAGTCAACTTTTAACACTCGTTACAAATAGTTGGCTTCTACTCAACAAGTTGGAAGGAAATGAATAACTCCATTGTTGTAACCTTTCAGAGGAAGATTGCAGAAAAGCTTAGAAGTGGTAGTTTAGGAATATGACGAATTTTGCTCAGTCATATAAAAACAAAGAAAAATCATCATTTTTTATGGTTTTCATGAGCAAAAGCACCTACTTGTAACTTACAACAAACAATAAGACATCAATGCTGATTTTTGAAACTTAAAGAATTAAGTTGTAAGACATTTAATTAAAGGAACCTGCTGACAATTTACCTTTTATTTATTTATGTATATCTATGCATATATGCTAACATATACTTGTGCAAATACAAGGAAAAAATACCAATGAAAAAGCATTCGATGATAGAGCTTAGTTTGGCTTGGAATATATAGAGGTAAAAACTGAAAATTATAATGAAAACTAGAAAAGCATAATGACAAGAGATGCATAACAATAAAAATACATATACCAAAATTCATAACATCAATCGTCTCTATAAAGATTTACCAAGTATATGTTTAACAAAGAAAAATCCTTAAAATAATTGATTTTTACGCTCTCTCTCCTACACACAGTGTTTGGATCCAAACTTAAAAGATAACAATTATTGCTTCTCTATTGCTTTGGTAGACAAAAAGCATTTATGAACTCCCAAAATAACATCATTAATTGCTATCTCTATTTTCCAACTAAAACATCAAAGGGCATTTTAATCTTTGCATAACAAACCCTTTTAAAAACAATTTTTAATAACAGATTACAAAAACACAACATTTTATCAACATTCTATTACAACAATATTTTGAATCTAGTTATTCAAACCAAACTTTTAATTTCAAATTAACTATACAAAATAAATCCTAAATGCATAAAAACAGTAAGTGCTTGAACGGAAAAAAAAATAGCATGAGATGATGCCCATCATAAAAGCAGCATTTTACAAGAAACGATAACTACAAGCTTTTAAAAAAAATGTTTAAAGATTGCAACTACATAGAAAGAGATAAGTTTGTACAGAATGATAATTGTATAAAGCAGCATTTGCCAGACATTAATGACAAGTTTTCAAAAAAGCAGCATTTGCTTAAAAGCTGCATGCCTTTGAAATAACGTCAATCATGGGAATGAAGGCTATCAGTTTAACAAAAAAAAAAAACCTAAAAACTCATTTCCACCAAATGCATCAACTTTTAGTCTATTTTCTATCATAAACTCTTAGGTGCGTGTGCTTAGCTAACATGGTTTTAATTGTATTGATTTAGGCAAAATGGGTAAATTGAAAATTTCATCTCCACACCACCATTGTATATGGCAAAAGATGGATCGGATCGAGTTTGTTATCTAAGAAGCCTTAAAAGATATTAATCGACGATAACCGCCTAAACCAAAACAAAACCAGTTATGACTTGCATCAAAATTATGAAGACCTTGTTGCGCCATGAGATGAGACTACAAGATCAAGTCATGGAAAACTCTTAGAAAACGTAGGCAAATGCTACATAAAAAAACCAATTGAATCCAATCATAATACATGCATGCAGGAGCTACTCTGCATTAGGCTATCTTTTAAACCCTTCAAATTTCAAAAGCATTTAAGTATTGGCACATTCAAGTTTCAAACACCGCCTTTGTCAAAACTGTGTTTCTAAAATGCTGTTCCAAGTTATAGCATACAGCTAATAATCACTACAAAATCTTTGTTGGTTGGACAGTAGTCTACAACTATCTATGGAAATCACAAATTTGAAATGTTTTTTTAAATAAAGCACTTCTCTTTCAAAGCAATTTTCTGTAAAATATTTGTTCTCTTAGAATGTTCTTTCACCACATGCCCCTTCTCTAGAATATAACTTTTAATTTAATTTATCTTCCTTTAGAATGTAAAAAAAGGATTTTCACTTCCAAATAATTTTTAAATTGGATATTTTCCCTTTTCACAAATAACCATCCTTTATTATGCAATTTTTCACTTGATGCCCTTCCCTTATACTGCAACTTCTTTGCTCTGTCTCTTCATTTAGGTTGCATCTTTTCTACTTGGTGTCATTTCAATAGTTATAAGAACAAATGAACATAGGAAACAACAAACACTAAATTGTATTCGCAAGCTTTTAATTACACATTTGCATCTTTTACTTTAACAACAATAGGTTGATCTTTGGTTTGGAGTCTTAACAATCATATGTGATGCACACAAATCAAGGACCTAGATGAATTAAAATATAATAATAGTAAAGAAAGACACACAACCCAATGCACCTAAAGAGTTTGATATACATAATCTGACAATTAAGTATCATCAATGCTCCTGTCCAAACTCATCCAGTTCCATTTTGTTTTTGTTAATTTGTTTTTGTGTGTTACTTATTGCCAAGTTAATAGCATAGTGATTATATTTTATATAAAATTTCTAGCATTATAAAATTTAATCAAATAACAGACAAAAATCTTAATAATTAGTTATCTTATCACTGGGTTAAATAATCAAAAATATTTCAAAAAATTATGTCTAATATTCTTTGCAATACTTAAGTATGACCATTAGATTACTTATAATTAGTTTCTCATAGAAATTGAACAGAAAATCTAATTACCGTAGGTGGAAATAAATAAGAATAAAAGCTAAGGAATAACAGATGTTGATATTTAATTAATATTACAAAGGACAGTCCAATACTAGAAAGCTCCTGCATGGGGACACATAATAGTAATTTGTCAAAATTAGAAAATATTTACTCATAAACAAAACCATGAATAACTTAATATTGTTCATATCGAAGAGTAATTGTAAATAAAGTTCATAAAAAGATTAAGTCTCCTTTGTTAGAAGATGCACCAGTTTTACAATTTACTTCTCAAGTATTCGAACAGCAAAGCTTTGTTACTTCGCTTCTGAAAAGTTGCATACTATAATGGTTTTTGTATGAAATATTTAGAAACTCTAAAATTGCTCAAGCAACTAACAGATAGTTGCAAACCATGTCAAAAAATTTTATTATTGAACAGCTTGTTCACCTTACTAACAAAAGATGGTTTTTATATAACAGAACTCAAAAAATAGTAAAACATTTCAATGTAAAACCTAAAGATTTCTAAATATGTAAAGCAAAACAAGCAGAACTTCCATGTTGCACCAGTAACATATCAGCAAAGTTTATTCCAAATCTGTGCACAAAGAATAATATATCCATTCAACAAAGTAACATGAATCACAAAACAAAAGGCCAGGGACAAATCACCTTTTTGTCTTTGTTTTTCCGAGATATGTTATCATCTTTCCTTCTTTTGCCACTTTCCTTTTTCTGACAAATATGACAAGAAATTTTCAATATAGCAACTTGCAGTAGTTAAGAGTTCATCTGATACTATCTTATACTTGTTTCATATCTACATAAAAACTTACCAATAATCACAACATAGAAACCATGAATTTTCCAGCACAAACTGTGAAAAGTGTAAATGCATGCTTACTAAGGACATCATGCAATACATTTAATAAGGCAACTTTTCAGTTTCACTTTCACATCATACAACATACAGGGATGATAGAAGCAGCGAGCAGCTAAAGATAAACAAGAACAAGATGATAGTGCAAGGGAGATAACCATTAAATACTTACTGTCATCCATCTAGATCTCAAAGCAACATCTCGAACTGTCTTCTCCGGAAGTTGCTTAGCTATCTTAGCATAGCGAATCACAGATGGGTCAGATGCATATCTGCAATATCATAATCATTGTTTAGTACATACCACAAACTAAAAAATTCCCAAATTTGAAAAACAAAAGAAACATAAAACAACTAAAGCAGAAAATACATTGCTGCCTAATTAGGCAACAAAAGTGACGGGTAGCAGTGATAACATAGCCAACTTTGGGCAGCACTCTGTAAAAGGGAAACTGAATCAGGCTAATGCCATTAAGAAGTTGACTAGAATATTGAAGAAACAATTCGGTAGTCTTTTTTTTCATATCACAGACAGATACCAATCATCAGGTGTCCTTGCTTGCCATTATTATTATCATCATTGAACTAATTGCACATGAAAGAGATACTGTAGAATAATAAACAAAGGTCTCATTGGTGCAGAGGTAGGCCATGAAAAGAGTAAACCATTGAACCACATGGTAAGATAGGACAATGATAACATAAGATATACAATATGACTCTTCCTGCAACCAAATCCCAGAAAGTGATTCACTGAATTTATGACATGCACCATGATGTATGATGTCTCAGTTTTATTATACAATACATGAAAAATAATGGGACTCAAATACAAGAAACTGTTCATCTTATCTCAATGATAAACAAAAATATCGAACAAATGGCCATAGATAAATAAAATACTAGCATCAACAAACATAAAGATAAATTAAACCAGGAAACTCCTGCACTAAATTATAATCCACTCTAAAAGTAAGCTTAAAGACGAATTGATTTTGCCTTCTTTACACTTCCCATCACCATGCCAATAGTAGTAGGTCTCTCAATGACATGAGAGGCAGTACAGCCTCCAATTGGTACTGTAGTAGCTCCAATGAAATAGCAGTAGCAGAACCGTATGCTGTGGTAAGTTGAACACGGCAGCCAAAGGAAAAGGATAAGGTTCCAACTACAGTGATAAATACCGTAAGCAGCAGGCTCCACAGTATACGAGTAAAAAACACCAGAAAGCACAAACTCAACATCTTCTACCACAAGCTAAATGGGAAAAGTGTAAATGGAGAAAGTAAGGTGAGACATATGATGATACCAAATTAATCAATAGAATTGTAGCCTCAACTGTAGGAATGGATCCATGACAACGCTAAATGATGCCATAATAATAAAAGGAAATAAAACAATGTGAACTCCATAATAGAATCAATAGAGCTTGCCATCACAAGTGGGGACTTAATGAGAAACAGGCATATGCTCTTAGAAAATAAGAAAAGATGTGGCAACATGGGTGATCATTGAAACATCAACAACATCCACTGAGTAAAAATATATTACTTCTCTTCCAATTAATATTGCCCAAGTGCTCGTTTCTAGGTGATAAGTCGGAATGATGCAATTCAGCCATAATCCAAAACTAGATGTCTTCAGCTCATATGCACCACAGCACACCCTAGTATTAATGGAATAAGATACAAAGTTCATTAGCACAAAAATTATCTTTACATGATCAATTCATTCCCCTCAATGTCAAGCAGCAGGTTCGGAGTTATGATGCAGGCTCAAGGTGAAGGCTTAATCAAGGCGCCTCTTAGTAATAGTCGTCCAACTAGATTTCCCTAAAAACCATTCATGAATGGAAAAAATTGTTGGTTTAAGATCAGCAGCATGGATGTAAATTGTGGTGATGCAATGCATATATATGACTTGGTCATTAATACATGATAGTAGATGGTGACCAAGGAGATTCTTATATTCTGATCATCGCTATGCGAAAGGCTTGAAACATTAGTTAGTTATGGGGGACTTGCAAGTAAAATGATTTCGAATCAAGTGATAGAAAAATATACTTTAAACAAGCTTTTCAACATAGCATGTGACAAATAAGTCTGAGAAGTAAGACCTCAAGAGTTGGACTTGAAACATTAGCTAGTTATGGGGGGGTTTGTAAGTAAAATGATTTAGAATAAAGTAATAGATAAAATATACCTTAAACAAGCTTTTCAGTGTCACATTCGATGAATAAGTCTAAGAAGTAATATATTAAGAGGTGGTTTAAAGCTCTGTAGAATGCTCAGAACATTGCCAAAGGGAGAACAGTAGCAACAGTATTGACGATGAGCAAGTTGGCAATGCAATCAGAGGATTAATGAGGTTGCAATCAGAGACAGCTTGAGATGAAGAGCCAAAGGGATGTACATTGTGCATAAGGATTTGGAAGCAGAAAAGTTATAGAACACTCTCATACAGAATGCATGAATATGAACACTCTCTAATAAATGAAAATTCATTTTCCATATTATCCTTATTCATAGAGAATGCATGCACAAGAACATATTCTCACACTTGAAAACTCATTGCCATATTATCCATATTCACAGAAAAAGGTGCAGGCCAAGTGTTGAAGAGATGATTAAATACTTAATCAGATTGAAAAACTGAAAAATCAAACACATATGATATAACATGACAAAATCTTATTCTAAGATATGTAATAGAAATTTTGACAAATCAGTACTAAGTGATACCTTACAGAATTCTTGTACCTTGCGATGCTAGAAATAACATCAGCAAAAATTAACATTGTAAACCAAAGCAACAGAACATTAGTAAGACAACAATGTTTAAAAAATACTATAAAAGGCTCAGGATTTTGCTCATCGAATATACAAAATGAGGCAAGTGTCAGATCAATCACAATAGATTACAATCTAAAGTCAAAGCAGATCATAGCAAAAAAAATCTCATTGGGAAGACTCAACGCACTTGAACTCTGGTTCCTTATCAAGTATATCTGTACTCTAGATGCTTAAAAATGTTAACTAATATTGAAGGGATTAACAAACTTTAGAAATACCAAAAAAGAAAAATTTAGAGTATGTAGTCCATACATTCATACAAGAATATGAATTCCATAGTTTCAACAATATTGCATGGTAGTTAGAATATAAATAATTCAGAAAAATACTAATAATATTACTTGTTGTGCTAGTTCATGAGGCATCCACCAACACAGGCTTTATAGCAGTCTTGAATGTTTACATGATTAATATAGATGAAGAGGTGTAGGGAATAGCAAGAGAGAGAAATGATGGGTTTGGATTGCATGCATAGCTTAGGCCCCCATAGGATCACATCATGGGGTCTAAAAACTACCTTGAACACAAGTCAAACATTGAGTGATTTGATTTAAAAGAGTTATCTTACAATTTAAACTAACAAACTCCATATTTATGATCATAAATCAGCTTATTCACTAGGAGACAATTTTTTTTTAATTATAGAAAAAAAAATTTTAGTTGGCCAGTAATTGCTTCTAGCTATAGGACCACATTAATTTCATTTGCTAATTGCAGTAGTTCCTAAACCTGTAAATGTGCAGGTCACAAAGACATGCAATGTGGTCCTACATCACTATCGCTGAGTTTGAAAGACTTGAACCTCAAGTTTAATGCATCCATTTGGCTCGGCTAAGTCTTGATTAGTTAGCTATGAGAGTTAATTTGAAGCTGCTTCAAGAAAGTATTTTTTATAACAAATCTTTTAAAGCGCTTGTTAAAAAAAAAATTCTCAAATTTTTTGAAGTAACTTTTGTGTCTTAAGTGCAAACTTGTCTTGGGATTTCTTTAACTGCAAGAGATTGAGTTAGAAAGCTCCTACAAAAAAGTAAATATCACAACTTTTGAAAAGCAACTTCTTAACAGAAAGTTTTTAAAAGCAACTTTTTAAAAACAGCTTTTAACAACTTTTAAGTGCAATAGTTGTCCATAAGGTTTTAATTCGAATTTTAAGAGTCAATTTGCAGTTTGTTGAAGTTGAAGTTGGTTAGTGCAAAGCTTACATGAAAGTTTGATGATACATTAACCTTTGAAACACCAATATTTATTTAAGCTAATGTAGACATATTGAATAATAATAAATGCAGATACTTACTCACACTTGTCCAATATATGTCCAATATGCCATATGGTATATCAGATTTAAAAAAAGAAACTTTCAAATGAATTGATACTCCTTAATACTTATTAGATTCCACTATCTCATACCTCACTATGTCTAATATATGCATTAGAATAATTGAAAAAGTAAAGCAATCATTTATAGGTATGAAGAAAAGGAGAAAAATAAAGTATCAATTTTCCTCAACATTGTGAATAAGATTCTTATTCTATCTAAACATGTCTTTTATTTACAAAATAAATATGCTTTTCTTGTATACAATAATATGACTAATTTAATTTGTTTGCATATACGTTTTACTATTTCTATCATTTTAAATTCCTATATCCTAACATAATTCAATGTTACTTTTGGGACATATTTAATATCATCATATATGTATCGTATTGACATCTCATATCATACTCGTGCATCATAGATAAGAAAGCAAGCAACAAAACCAAGAAAATGAATCTTTGGTTTCTATTCCTTGAAAGAGAATCAAGGGCATGATTACACACATCATAGGGCAAGGGTTATACACATGAACTCATAAGAAAATGATAGATAATGGACTTAAACCTTCATTAATGGTGCACATGATTTTGCACCATCTATGTAAGATTTATTGTCACCAAAATTCAAGTGATAAGTTAATATAAGAAAATAATTATTAATAAAGTAGAATTAATAATGATTTAATCCAAAGAAAATTTCATATGATTTAAAGAAGACATGATAGAGTCCTACGAGAAATACATCAAAAGGCTTTAGAAAAAAAACTTGCATTACTTATATTGAAGTTATTAAAAATGCATACAATAGAGCAATGCCATATGTTTGCACTCAAGGGACATAAAATAAAGATTTTTTTGAAAACAAATATACTTCATCAAGGCTGCACTTTAAGTCCTTATCCTTTTGTAATAATTATAAATCCCATTAAAAGTCAAATTCAAGATGAAGAGCAATGACGGTACTTTTTGATAATGATATTATCCTTTTTGATAAGACAAGGGAATGTGCTATACCTAAGAGTTATGGAGAAAGAAAATAAAGTTTAAAAAGTTTCACCTTAGTAAATCTAAAATTGAATATATAGAATTCAAGTTTACTCATGATACGAGAAATAATGAAAGATATGCAATAATGACAACAAAATATTGAACAAATGTGAGATTTTTTTATTCAACTATCTATACTCAAAACACAAACAAAAATTTATGGGAATTTCAATAATCAAATTCAAGTAGATTGGATAAAATGAAATGCTCATTTTGGCATCTTATGACATTATAACATCCCCTTAAATATTAAAAGTAATTTTCATAAAATTATGACAAGACTAAACAATGTTATAAAATATCAAAAGTAATTTTCATAAAATTAATATCTGAAATACAATTAAAATCAATGTTGCAAATATAATCAATAAGAAATAATTAGAAATAAGCATATTTGAAAGAATATTGGTGCAACATCAATCATAGAAAAGCTTAAAGAATCATATTAAACAGTTATTAAACATGTATTGATGCCCTGATTAGAAAATGTAAGTTGTTCAAATTTTTCCAATGAATAAGGCAAGAGATGAATAAAAAATATTACAAGTTAGAAGGGACATCGCTTGCTTGAATATTAAAAAAAATTGTCAATAAAAAATGTATAGTGGGGTAAAAGAATTTATGTAACCAATCCTACCTAATGGATTAAGGCTTATAATTATTGTTGTTGTTGTTGTTGCTATCATTATCTGACTAGATGACATAGCAATATGAAAGGAACAACTTCGTTAGCAACTAATAATGGTAATGACAATCCATAATCTTGCAACTACCAAAAAAGTGTTCTTTTCATATAACTCTTTATATTCCTCCATTGCTAATGCATCTTCCTTAGAAAATACTTCATTTGAAATTAATGCAAATGCTATGTCCAAATAATTTTCACCCTCTATTCATGTTTCCAATGTCAATCAAGCCATCTTCAGGGTTTCTTTGTCTTCATATCCCAAACGAAATTTTTCGTCTCGTTTTTAATTCAATTTTCCTAATTTATTAAACGAAGCATGCCCTCTTCAATTGAGGCAAATGAAATCCAAAAGTTTTCTTCTAACAATCACTCATGCATTGGTCCCATGCTTATCACTCATAATTGCTTTAGAATGACAGAATGACTATAGATAGTTGATTAAATTTGTTAAATATATATTTGTAACAAAAAGAAAGAAGTGCATGAAATAAAGCAAAAAATAAATACAGTCATAATATGAATTAAAGCCATGCTTAATTTGGAACCACATTTACTAGTTATTAAATGTGTGCATAATATTTATTTTGTGTGTATTAATTTAATGGTGTATGCATTGGTTGTTTTAAATTGCGGTTGTATTAAATTAATAAGAGTGCACAACTTTTTATCTGCGGACATAATGTTTTACCACGTCACTTGTAAGACCAAAAGATAAGGTGATTTATTATGCACTCCTGAGACAAAAGATAATATGCAACAAAAACGTAAAGTTTCAATTATGCCCGTTTGCTTCCATATATAACTTCTTAACGCTTTCTATTTCTGTTGCAAAGCAATGCCACGTATTGAATACCATTAAAATCCACGAACTACTCAATAACCGCGTAATAATATTTCTGCAAGCCAAAGTTCGATACAAAAAAAATATCCCTGCTATTCCACAAAATAGAAAAAGACCCAACAAATCAGACATACAACACGAGCAATCATTTTCACAAATACCTCCCAATTTAGTATGCAAACTCAAACACAGCTCATTATCCAGAGTAAGAAGTGGATCCCAAACTCAGATTGAGGTAAGCGAGACAATTATGTAAACTCAGAATAATTTTATAACAAGGAATCTAGGGATGATATACGGACTTGTTTAACAACTCTTCCAAAGTCGCCTGCTCCTCCGTTGTCCAGTCCATCATGAGCCCTGGATCGTGCTTCAATGCCTGGGAAGACGATGCCATAGAAGCAGCACCGCTTTCGGTGTTCCCGCCTGCCAAAAGCCCTCCTCCATCACCCACTCCATGAAGCGACGATGAGACACCATGACTCCCATCCTGGGAGCCGCAAGAATTGGCATTCGTTCCCATCAGCCGAAACAAACTTTTCGCTCGAATTCCCAGAATCTGCAACCTTTTCAAGCCAATTCGTAATCCTTTCCCGCCATGAAAGGGGCAAGAGTACAAAAGAACAGCAGTACTCGCCTCACAACGTTCCAATTTGTTGATTTTACGGGAAAAGGAGGGGATCCAAGGAAGCAAGAAGGACGACGGCCTAAACTGAAAGAAGAAAGGCAGAGATGTGTAGCGCTGGATTCGTCGTCAAGGGCTTCGCTTCGCTCTAAACGACCTAACCAAGATAGTTTCACCAAGCCTTCCCGTAATTATTTTTTAAATAATAGGATAGATACGCTCTTCACTAAATATAATCCTCAAAGATTAAGCTGACAATTGCCATAGATCTAATGGTGCCATGGATGTTCTTATAAAAATGATCGCTACATTCATAAAAAAAAAAATTTAAAAAAGTAAAATATAGTGGTATAAAGAAAAAAAATTGATAACTTATCATATAAATTTATTAAATAAAAAAAACAAGTTATGCATATATCTTCAAAAATTCATTATCTTCTTAAGTTATTAAAATGTATATTTAGAATGAAATAGATTAATAGTAGATGAACAATAATATTTTCAAAAAAAATATGAGATTGAAATTGAGAACAAATAATAAATAGTCAATAATTTATGTTTTCTCTTTTTTAAGAATAAAATTCTCAATATATCAATCTCAACTCTTTGTAACATGTGACAATTGTGTTTGCACTCGAGCATTATACATTGTCGCTTCTACCACCTTATGCATCTACCTCCATTTTTTCTTTCATCCCTTGCACCATCATCTCAAATCGAATTGGTGCCCTCAACATCAACCCCTTGGTTCTCCAACTTGACTAAGATGCTCACAGCTTCTATTTGCCAACCTCTAGTGTTTGTGCATTGACAACAATCCTTTATGATCTTGTTAGCTAATGTTGCCACCATATCCCATGTCAACTGTCATGACCCTCAATGTTCGCCTTTTGCAACCCATCAAGTATAGGTCCTTATACCTAAGCTTGGCGATAATTGGATCTAGTTTTTAGTACCAACTATTTTTTCAAAAATAGATCTTTGAAGTAGTTATCATTAGATTAGGATTAAAGGTAAAGATGGATGAAGCATTGCCTTTAAAGCTCTACATAGATTGTACTTAATAATCTTTTGGATTATCATATCTCCTAACACTTTTATGTGATTAATGAGTATGATTTGAAGCATTTATTCAAATTTTTTTTATTTCTTATATTTTACTTTAATGATATATTCATCAATTATATCTTAAAGAAATTTTTAAAAACTTAATGGTAGAAAAATTATATATGCTTTTAAAAAAATGACTTATTATAAAGAATAAAGTAAATATTCTATGTTTTATTATATCTAAATGAAGGACTTCAACCCAAACATATAAAGATAAAGATAATAATAGATTAGTCAATACCAAAAAGTTTGATTAGGTTTATAATTTCTATGGGCTAACTATACTTTATAGAAGATTAATTAGATATTTTATATATTAGAAGCACCCAAAACTTATTTATTAAAAAGAGAAAAACTCCTATGAATTAAGGCAATAAAAAATGCCTTTATATAAATTAAGGTCTTAAAATTGTTAGACTTTTCTAAAATGCTTGAAGTTACTTGTGAAGCATCAAGAATTAGAATTAGTGAAATTTTAAATTTGGAAGGACATTTAGTAGCTTGTTTTAGCAAATAAAATTAAATGTCACTAAATATAGTAAAATATATCAAAATTTTGATTTTGCATAATGTGTTGTAAATGAGAAATTATATTAAATATTTGTATTAAAGACAATAAGCTTCTTATTTTGAGAATTGAAAGATTTGGAATAAAATAATAATATTTTACTCTTGTCTCAAAAAATATGCAAAGGTGTATAATAATGTAAAATTTGAAATTGATCATATGATTGGATAAGGCTCAATGCAAAGAATCTAGAAGAGCTTATTTTATATTTTTTACAACTTTATTTCAATTATTATGAATATTTAAAGTTAAAAGAATTAATAAAATTAATTTAATAATAATAAATGAAAATTTCTCTAAATTATCAGTGGTGGTTTTGGAATTGAGAATAGTTACTATCTTAATTAGAATATGAGATAGCTAATAGTGTTAGCTTAGATGATTAGCAAAGACAAAGGAGAAAGAAATAAAAAGATAGCTACTTAAGTAAGATGAGATGAAGGAAAAAAATAAATAAGATCTTTGATGGTATAACCTTTCTTAAGGACAAGAGAGTTCCCTTAGCTATTTTGATATTGAATGGTGATATTTTTTTATGTGAAAATCATGTCACAAATTTATTTTAAAGGAATTTCTTAAAAAGAATTTATAAATGAGTTTGAATAATGACATATCATTTTTTGTAGGGGATAAAAAGAGAGAAGATCTAGCAAATTTAGTTTATGGAGATTTTAAAATTATAAAATATGAGAAGAGATTTAGTATATTATATGTAGTGATATTTTACCTTCTATATGGTTTGAGACATGAAATAAAATATTCTTTAATTACTGTCAAAATCACAAACTATATGGAATTAGTAAAGAATGTTAGATTAATTGAACAAGATCTATTGAAACTTATGTATTAAAAAATATAAGAGAATAAGAAAGAAGAAACAATGAGAGTTAGAAGTACAATTTCTCTTAAAAAGAATTTTAAAAAGAAAAGAAAAGAAAAGAAATTTGAAAATATGGATTTGATGAAATAGGTTCAATTGTTGGTAGTAGTAGAATGAATATAGAATATAATAAAAAACACCTCATTTATGTATTCATTGAGGAACTTAATGGTTCAAATTTTGAGGACAAACGAGATGCTTCATATGTGGAGAGTTAAACAACATGACATGAGTGTGTCCCTATGCAAGTGTAATATTAAGATGGCTTATGTACCTCTAAGTGTTGTTAAAGGTAATAATAAATGTGGAGTAAAGATAGAGATGCTCCATCTATTATTATATCAGGGAGTGTAAGGAAAGAACAAGAAACAAGTAGAGGTGGTCATCCAAGAGTATATATTATATGATAATAAGATGCCCATGTATAATATTATTTCATCATTTCCTTATATCAATATTACTTGATTGTTGTGCCTCTTAATCTTTCACATCTTAACAAATATGATATTTTATTTATGAATTTACAACTTAAGAAAAATGCTTTGTGGGTTATTACTAGATAGAAATGAAAGTAGAGTTGAGAAGTGTATTGGTATATTGAGATTATATTACTTGATAAAGTTTGATATTATATTAAGAATGAATTGGTTATATGAATATTATGTTTGAATTGATTGTGTTAAAAGAAATTTAAACCTAGAAGGAGAAGAAATAGTTTATTTTGGAAAAGAAAGAAAAATTTCATTCATATACTTGTTGAAAGTACCAAAAACAATATTTAAAGGAAGACAAGGATTCTTATTAGTTGTGAATGCTATAGATAAAAAATTTGAAAACCTACAAGATGAATCAATGATTTGTGAGTATTTAAATATGCATTTAAAAGACTTACATGAGCTTTCTTTTATGTAGGAAATAAAATTTAAAATTTAGTTGATACACAAAGTTAAGCTTATATCCAAAACCCTATATAAAATGGTGCTTATAGAATTGTACAAAGTGAAAGTTTAAATTTAAGTTTTGTTTGATAAGGGTATAATTAAACTCAATGTGTTTCTAAGAGGATCACTTATTTTATTTATAAAGAAGATAGATAGTCTTAGAATGAGTATTGATTATAGAGTAATCAATAAGATTATTATTAAGAATAAGTATCTTTTATAAAATATAGATGATTTATTTGATCAATTAAAAGGTATTATTATATTTTCAAAGATAAATTTATGATTTAATTGTCATTAGTTGAATGTAAAAGAGGAAGACATACTTAAAATAGCTTGAAAACTATATATGAGAATTACAAATTTTTGTATTATCATTGAGTTTAACTAATACGTCAATAGCATTTATAGTTCTTATGAAAAGAGTATTAAGTTTTTGGATCAACTTTTAATTACATTTATTGATGAAATTTTGGTATATTTAAAATTTACCAAAATCTTGTAATGCATTTACATATTATTCTATGAAATGAAGAAAACATCAATTATAGGAAAAAGTTTTAAAATATAAATTTTGGTTATCTCAAGTGATATTTTTTAGATATTTCATTAATTCATTAAGAATTTTTATTGATCCTAAAATCATTTTAATTTTTTATAATAATTAAGTTTGGTGAAACATGACATATGTCAAGTCACACATGATCATCATGTAGGGTTCAACCAATTAATGCATTTGAATAATAAGTTCTATGGGTTTAGTATGCTATTATAAAAAAATTATAGAAGGCTTTTCTCAAATTGTTTCTCTTAATAAGGCTCACTCAAAAAGTAACAAAGTTGGAATGGGATTCTTCTTATAAAGAAAGTTTTTAATAATTAAATAAACTAACATTAGCTCCAATATTAATTTTCCCATAAGGTACTAAGGGATATTAGATTTATAAAGATCTATTAATGTAAGAACTAGGCTATGTTTTAATGTAATTCAAAAAAGTGAGAGGTGCCACCAGATAGTTAAAACCTTACTACAAAAGTTATCCCATGCATGATCTAGAATTAAAAAGTTATCCTACTTGCTTTGAAAATATAGAAACATTATTTATATGTTTTAAATATGAAGTATTAAATAATCTTTAAATTCGAAATATAGTTTCACCTAAAAATATTAAACCTAACAAAAAAAATGGTTGGAATTTATAACATATTATGATGTGGAAATAATTTATTATCTTAGAAAGCTAATGTGGTTGCTAATACATTGAGCAAAAAAGTAAATATTAATATGATTATAACTCAATCTAATGAAAAAGATGATAATCTTTGAAATTGATAAGTTTTAAATAGAAATGCAAAGAAATATGATATTGTTATATTAAATATCCATCACACTTAATTAGATAAAATTTATTAAATAAGATAATTCCAAGATAAGAAATGTAAGAAAATTATTTAAAAAATTAAAGATGGCTAAGTAATTGTTTTTACCCTAGATTATAAAGATTCATTAAGATTTCATGGTTATTTATATATGCGGTGCCCACTTTAGAGTCGCCAACCTTTTCAAATAACTTTTTTAATCTAATCACATGATCCAATTTGGAATTCCAAATAAAAAATCACTTAAAAGTTATTATATTCCATTTTGAAAATTGAGGACAAATTATAACCATCATGACAAAAAAATAAAAGTACTAAAGCAGGAGCCATGTCTTCATTGTTGCAAAAATATTATATAATATTAAAATATTCATAATATATGATTTCTTAGCCAAAATAAAAAACAAATAAACTAAGTGAGCTAATAAACATATCTTCTTATTAATCCCTTACAATTCTGTAAAGTGCATCATATTCTACCATTAATTGTTAATGCCATGAAAAAATTAAATCAATTGACGCTAGCTTTGTAGGAAATAGCTATATAACATATATGTAAAGTATTACACCTTTGGGTCATGTTATATGCTAGGTCATGCCACACATCATAGCACGTAAAAAATAATAAAGTTGGTCATGTAAATAGGAATAACAATGAAATGCTTTCATTATATGTCGTAATGTAAAGCATAATATCCCATTTCCTATTTATTATTTCTCTTAATTTGTTTATCTTTTTTTTAATCTTAATAGTTCAAAGACTTTCAAATTCTTCTTGTCACTTTGATTTCAATCATCATACCATAAGATGCACCTTTGAAGACCCTTCCAACTTGATTAACACCTTATAATACTTAGGCAAATAACAGAAAAAATTATTATGTACCCTTCCACCAAGAATAACACCATTTAAACAATTCTTTATAATATTTTAATTTTCTTTTTATGTGATAACAAGTAACGTATAACATGTACTCTTGTGGGCCCTTTCAACCAAACACCCTTTATTCACTCTATTATATCAATCAAATTTTCCTCTTAACAAATCTTATATTAATTCCCCTTTTTGTTCAGTTTCCTTTCATCATTGTAATGTTCATGGAAAAATGTATAATTGATTCTCATGTGATTCTATGTTACATTTATAAATTAAATTCCTAATGATGAGATGTGAAGCAAGATATAATATTCTCAACCAAATATCAATATGTATATGATCTGCATCTAAAAAAGCATCACCAATGAAACCTTTTTTATTAGCATTAATTCTTTCTAATAAAAGACCACTAATAGCAATACACAGAGCATGTTGCACAAGTGAAGCTTATAAGTAATCAATAAGCATATAGAGCCTATAAAAAAGTGGGAAAACATTTCTTAGTAAATTTTTTTATTTTTTTCAATTCCTATATCTCTAAGCTGCATTCATTAACATAAAAATTAGATACACATAAGCTATATAAGAATGCTTACATTGATTTCCCAATTATAGTAGACATGTTGAAAATTGAGCTTGTTTGTAAAATTACTCTTCTTGAATCTTGAATTCATATTTTTCCTTTACTAGGTCATATAAGAAATTTCTTGAAATCTTTTTAGAATAGTTAAACTCTTCTATTTTTCTTCTCTTTCTCTTTTTCCTCTCTCTCTCCCTCTACCCATGGTTGCTCTAAAAATCTTTACAAAACTTCTAAATATCCCCCTTGACTACTTGACCAAAACTTTTATAATTTCCTCTCTCCTTACTTTAAAATTCTACCAATGAATACTTCAATTTAATTTTTCAACTCTTCCTCCAATGGATTTGTCACATCATTTTTCATGATTTCTGACACTTGGGATCCACCAATTCACCATTTAGGTTTTAGAAATTTATTTTTTTAAAAAAATAAATTTTATTTAATTCACACATTAGAACTTTTAATATTTCTTAATGTTTTTTTTAGTAAAATGATCTTAAAAAATTTGTTGAAAATTTTTATTCGATTTTTTTAGAAGAGATTTACTCATCAACCAATTTTTGTGTTTAGCATCATTTAATACTTTTAATCAATTTTTTTATTTATATCAATTATTCTTTTATTTCTTTTTTTAATTATTAGCCTTCTTAGCACTTCCTTTTTATTTTGAGATATTTTTTAAGTTAATCATTATATGCTCTGTCTAATATAAATTTATTATTTTCTAAGACCATTTAATATTTTAAATAATATTTTGAAATCTTTAATTCTATAGAAAAATTATTATATAATTTCTAAAATTTTTTGGTCTTTCTTTTTTATATTCAAATATTATTGACTTAGTGTAAATAAGTTCTTGATAATCTATTATCTCATTTTTTTTATATTTACCTCCCTCATTTCAAGAGTCATATCTCATTTTTGTTTGGTGTACAAGCTTTTAAGAAATTTAATAATTCATAAAAAACTTTAAAATCATAAAATTGCCATTTAACAATTTTTTTATCTAAATTTTTTTTCTCTTTTGAAAGCTTTGATCGATCTCATACACATGATTTTTTTTTAATTTAGCTCTCATAATTTTAAAATTTTAAAAATTAATTCTTCAAATAATGTATCTTATTTTTTGAATGTTACGACATATACCTAGTCATCAAGCATTAAAGCATTCATTATTTGAAGAATCAAATAACTCTAGATATGTTATTTTTCATAAAGAAAATAAAATGTATTAGGAATTAAAAAAACTATTAATAGCCTGGTATGAAAAGAGATATAACAAATTGAGTTAAAAGGTCTTTAATCATCAATATATTAAAGGAAAACAAATATAATTAATTGTATTGTTACATCTATTACCAATTCTAAAGTAATAGGAAAGCATTGTTATAGATTTTATTATTAGTTTTCTTAGATCACTTATAAGTCATGATTGTACTAGATTATTGATAGATTAATTAAATTTGTATATTTCATGATAATTAAAGCAACATATCTAGTAGAAAGATTAGCCATAATTTATATATAATAGATTATAAGATTGTATGGTGTATTAAAAGTTAATAATATTAAATAGAGATGCAAAATTTATATCTTAGTTTGAAAGAAAGTTCATAAAATAGACGGTCAAATAAAAAAAATAATAAAAAAACTAAAAGATCTTTTAAGATTTTGTATTTTAAATTTTATGAAAGATTGGAAAAATCATTTATCTTTAATAAACTTTGGATATAATAAGAACAACCAAACTAATATTAGAATGACTTATGAAGTCATATATCAAAGAAAATATCAATCTCCTCTATATTGGTTTGAAGGTAAAGAAAGACAATTAATGGGTTTGATTTTGTTGATGAAGTTACCAGAAAAGTAAAAGTTAATTAAATAAAAGATACATATTATACAAGACTTTCACAAAAAATTGCTACAAAGCATAAGAATGTTGAATCTATAGAGGAGAGCATGTTTTCATAAATGTTAGTCCTTTGCAAGGTGTAATTAGATTTGATAAGACAGAAAGGTTAAAGCTTAAGTATATTGTCCCCTTTTAGATTAGAGAAAGAAAAGTCCAATTAGGCTATAGAATAGCTTTGCCATTACAATTACCTAGAAATTATGACATTTTCCATGTCTCCTTAATGAGAATGTATATTTCAAATTGAACACATATTATTAAATAAGATATAAAGGAAATTGAAATTCAATAATGTATACTTATTAAGAGAAACAAATTTATATTTTGGATAAAAAATATGTAATTAAAAAAATAAAGCAATTCCATAATCAAAGCTTTTTAGCAAAATTACAATGAAAGAGAAGCAATGTGAGAACTCAAATTAGATATGAAAGCTCACTATCTAGAATCATTCTAAATTTTTGGACAAATTTTATGTAAGGAGTCGAGTTTGTTATAACCCCAAAATTTGATTTTGCATAATGAGTTGTATATGAAAAATTATATACTTGGTATGCAAATGTTTGTGGTTGAGATAATAAAGTTTATATTTGGATGATTGAAATAAATTAATGCAATTTTAATTGGATCTTAAAAAATATGTCAAATTATAAATATCTCAAAATTTGAAACTAATCATATGGTTAGATAAAATTCAATGTAAGGAGTCCAAATAATTTATTTTTGTAATTTTGGGACCTCTTTTTGAATTATTGTGAATATTCAAACTAAAAATAATTAAAAAAAATAATTTTATAATAGTGGACTTACTACTTTAATTATAATATGAGATAGTTGGTGCAAAGTTGGCTTAGGTGATGAGCAAACATACGAGAGAATGAAAGGGAAAGAGAGCTACCCATGAGAGAGTCAAAGGAAAGGAAGGTAAAGAAGATTTTGAAAATTATTGTGAGTAGCTATTGAAGGAAATTTTAGCAAAAAGTAAAGATATTAAGGGGGTTAATAAATGTTTTAAAGGTCTTAGATGGCTGATTGTAGTTGAAACAAAAGAAAGAACTATGTAAGCAAGGAGAAACAAAAACTATTGTAGTTGAAAGGGTTATGGAATCTTGAGAAGATGGATTTGAATTGTACAACTAAAATCATGAGGATGAGGACTAGCAAGTTTAGTTCCAAATGAAGTATCTTTGATTTCAAATTTTTGTAGAAATCTTTATAATAAGCTAAAAATGATGATAATTAGGGAGACATGGAGATAATTAAGAAATTTGAGATTTTAAATTTGAAATTGTGAAACTTTTGATGTATTCATATGTTATTATGATGATTAATCCATTAAAGTTTGTAGAATTTCATTGGAGTTTGTGCATTAGTCAACGAAAAATTCGTTGCGTTAGACATGTAATACATTTTCTTCTAGCATACAATATGCCAAAATAGACAAATGTTATATTAATAGACTTTAAAGTGATTATGTTGTGATGGAATTTAAATGATTTTTCTTATAATGAAAATCAAAGAAAAAATAGAATTGGAAAAGCACAATCTTTGAGAAACATTATAGATGAATTTCAGTTTGTTGAAATTGTAGACAAGTAAAAAGCATTAGAGGAAGGGCTTAATTATGAAGATTTAAAAATTTCTTGGTTTGAAATACAAGATAGTAATAAATGTTTTAGTTTATCAACCAAGTTTAACCAACTCAAATAGTCTTATAAAATAATTCAATTATTAATCTTAATTATCTTTAAATGCTATTTAGAAGACATTTATTAGTTCTGAAAACCTTTTGTGACAATGGTAGTGAAGTAATGTAATAAATAAATCATGCAAATCAAGTAGAGCAAGAAAAATAGAACATTTGTAGGAGGTTTTGGGCCACCCCATTTCCTTGTAACTAAGGGATAAACCATGCAATACCACACCATTTTAATAAAGCCAATAGGGGTGCATCTTGCAAAAAAATAATATAATAGCTTTACAATTTTTGCAACATATTTAACAAGATATAATTGATAAATATTATGCCATTCACTTGCAATATATATATGACACAAAACTAAATTATATTAAAGATGTTACTAAACCAATGAAGCTTGATGCAAAGTAGGAAATGAAATAATAAGACAATGTAGTAGTTGAAGCCATGAGAGAACACTCATAATTTAACATGGCCCATGTTCAAGAGTTTTGTCTATTGTGCTCTTCCAAAAGATTTAGAAATTTGAGAATCATCAACTATTTCTATCTTCATTCTCTTTTTATATGATTAAGTGATTAAATTCAAATAAAGTAGACCCAATAGCTATAATGGGATTCCCATTATAAGTCAACTAGTCATTATGTGTTACAACAAACATCATATTAGTACATAAAAAAATCATATTAGGAAGATGAGCATAATACTCACATCACCTCGATGATGTGGTGATATGATTAATGCAAATAAACTATTATTGGCTTATTGTACGAGTGTGTAATAGGTCTTCATATTATACAATGCGAATTTATATTCAATTTATTGAGTTTTTAATAAATTGTATTAGACAATCACAAAGATTTATATGTATAATGTAGTTCATTTCTACTGTAAAAAAGATATATAAGTGCAATAAACTATTATTATCACATGATGATTATTTTACCAAAGTGTTGAGCTCTTAGGAAAACCTTTACAATGTGATCGTTTAAGGATAAACTGTTGTACGATAATACAATAATCAACTTATCAAGACTTAGTAAAATAATTATATATGTTTTGAGCTTTTAGGAAAATCTATATAATGTGATCATATAAGAATGAATTGTTATACAATAATACAATAATCAACTTTTCAAGATTTAATAAAATAATCGTAAATGTATGACAAGGTTATTATAGTTGTACAACAAATTCATTTCAATGTTTGTCTAAGGTCTTTTGTAAAATTGAAAAGTACAAGAGTGATACATAGATCACCATCATTTGTTAATGTAGATGATCAACATTGAGTCTTATGAGATAATAATTATACTTATATGATATAGATATTGTATTTGTTTGATAGGTGAAACCATTTTTAAGGTTTAAATTTTATCTATAAGGTAAAATGAATCATATAGGTATGATATTCTATTTTATACTATACAATGAAATAATTATGAACATCATAAAACTAAGCTTGGACATTTTATAAGGATTTTTTTATTGTATGACTAAGCCATAATATCATTATTTAAGTTAAACACATTGTTATATTGATATGATATATTGATATGATATATTAATCATACATATCTAACCATAAGTTATCTTATATATAAGATGGGTTTTAAGAAAGAATGTATTATGTGTTGTACCATTTGATATGATGATAAAAAACTAAACTAAATATTAGTAATATCTTGTTGAGCATAATATTATTTTAGTTAAATCTTATGGTGTACTATAATAGCTTGGGTTTACTAGAATAAGGACTGTAGCATCTAAAGTGAATGGAGATTAAAGACTCAACTTGTTGATTTTGGAGTCAAGAACCAAGCTTTTTATGAATTGGCTAATCCAAAAATAACAGTATTTCTAAACATCTATATGATTAGCATGTTAAATCTTTTTCCTTATAATTATGACACATAAGATCATTATGATTTAAACATATTTGAGTTAGTTTTTGGGGTGCATTAGGTCATATTTGGTATTTAAAATTGAGTCTTTTGAAGTTTTAAAATCTTGTAATAAAAAATATTTTAATATAAAAAATATATGTAAAGTAAAGAAAATTTTGGCTTAAGCACCTAACCACTCGGCCAAACCCGAATGCTCGGACCTAGTGGCCCATAATGCTAAGCACTGTGCCTTGGGGAGCCATAGGTTAGAAGATCAACTAAAATCGAGTCGTGTTAGGCTTGAGTCTCGATCAGGGTATGAATCTTGTAAGATCTTTGGTTAATCGAATCAAGGCATTACTCATAACTCATCTAAGGCATAACGAGTTGAGTCAGACTCATGAATGAAAAGTAATTAGATCGGGTTAAGTCAGATCCATTTAGGTATGCATGTAGGTGCTTTAAGTCATGACCTTCTAAGAGCACCAGGGGCAACCAATCCCATTAGGCTAACTAATACATGCCAAGGAAGAATATAAGGGTAAACTACTTGTGTAACTTTGTAATATGGAACTAAATAAAAGACAACCTTTGTTTATGAACTAGAGTGAATAAGTATTGTCCAATCAAACATTTTCATAATTGAATAGTCATAATTTCATCCATTTTTTTTTAACAATGATATTCATCTAGCCATCCATCTAAAAAGCTCGATCAAATGACTAAGTTTTTTTTGTATTTGGGAACAGTGCTTTTTTATCTAGCTATTCATCTAGAAAGCTGAATCGAATGATCGAGAGCCTCTCTATCCTCATGAATAGTATCTTAATCACCATCACCATCCATTTGACTTTCAAATCTAATGATCCAGATCACATCTCACTACGATTAGATCTGTACAATGCTTGTTCTGTTTGCCTAAAATTGGACAACAATTATTTTTCATCTTCCTTTTTCATTTCTTGTAATGTCTACTTTCAAAAAAGCCAATTCTAGTTATTGGAGAGTTCTTTTGGAATATTTTTGTTTGGACTATAAATAGAGATCATTTACCAATATTTAATTTTGTTAAAGAACTTGAAAATTTTAAAAGTGCTCAAGAGAAGTCTAAAACCGAGAGCATCAATTTCTACATGCTTGTAGGAGCTGTAGGTTCTTTCAATTCTTATTTATATAGTTCTCTTTTATGATCATTTCACATCATCCTAATAATATTTACATTAATAATTTGTTGTGCCATTTTTGCTTGAAGGATTTAATGGTGTAGAAATTTTTGTATGTGCTACTTTTTGTAAAGTTTTCAATTTTTTCTTGTAGCCAATTTTTATAGATTTTGGTGTTTTATTGGAACATCGATTTGTAATTGGTTTATTATTATCAGCCTCAACAAAAAGAAATGATTAGTGGATGCCTAATCGGTGATCGATGGTAGATGTAGGCAAAGGTTTTGACTGAATCACTTAAAAAATCTTGGAGCATTTATTTTATTGGTATATAATTTTATTTCCTTAACAATATTCTTAAAAACAAATTTTTATTTCTAAGTAAAAAAAAATTCTTTAATTAAAATTTTTTTAAAAATCAAAAAATTTTGTTAAACGCATAATTCACCATTCTCCTCTTATACGTTGTGCCTTCCATGATTCACATTACTATGTACATATATATATATAGAAAGCTTTGTACTCATATGATGATAAAGAATATTCAACTCTTAGACAATGGACAACACATGTATAAGACTAATCCCATACATGAACAAGTTTATTTATAAAGTTTAAGTCTAGATGATAGTTGTATAGGCAAAATAAACCTATCATACTTATACAATGTCATAACAAAGTTCAACTGCATTTGTTACTAGAAGCACAAGTATAGATCATAAATGTATGATATTAACCATCATATCATACAATCATAAGATAGTGAGAAGTAAGACTTATTTTAAACTTAAATTCATTAACTAAAATTATAATTTAATCCATAATAATTTGAATTAATATTACCAATGTGCTAAATTAGTTCTAGAAGACTTTATAACTTAGTAAATTGATCTGTCAAGATAATGCATGCATGAGTTAAAGGAATATAATATAAAGTTCCATATAAATATCAAGTGTTGGGTTTAACAATTCAAACTAAATTATTATTTTTAAGATGAACTTTTAGGAAACCACTCTATTAAGAATTGGGCAATGGCTTCATGACATGCAAGTTGAGCTAAATAAGAGTAATTGTCTTCATACTTCTTCCAACTTTAATTGCATCAACTTTGCCCCTACTATATTCATTGCATTCATTAATTCAATCTACATAACAAACACTTCAAATAGCAATTAGTGATGAAGAGTTTGATTTTGTGATCAACAACCTTAGAAAACAACAAAATTAACTATAATATAAGATAATGCATTATTCTATGAAAAATATTTGTATAATAATGTGCACAACATTATTTTATTCTCATATGTGTTTTAATGCTATATATAAAATGTGATATATATATATATATTATGTTATAACATAGAGTAATTACCTTACACTTGTTATATGATATGTGATAGAAATATAATAACATAATGAAAATAAAAGATAAGAATAAGAAATAAAAAGATAATTAAAATATGGAAAAAAAAGAAAGATTTGATATATCATGTCTATATAAGACTTATATGTACATCAATTATGATAGTGCTATGTATGAGGCGATTATGTGGTATGGTGATAAATTATGATATAAAATGAAACCAAGAATGATATTAGAATTTTTTTTATAGTATTATCCCATCACTATCATTATATATGATTAGCCACTAATACATTATACTCGGCTTGATAAAAAGAGCTCATAGACCACCTCATCTTAGTGATCATTAGTAATATCTGCATAACATGAGGTGTTGAATTTCTATACTTATAGTACTTTATGTAAGGTTGATGTATAAAGATGATTTGATTAATATTATTGGATAATTTGATATGCATATGGGTTAAAGTCTATATATGATATGATGTGATGCTAGATAAAGATGAGATAAAAATGATGAGATTATTGGGAGAAGGCATAAGTGTTTTCTAGGAAATCTAGGCGCTATTGTTTTGGAAAATATGATAAGTATGGAAATGATAAAAAAAATAATAATTAAATAATTATGATAAAAATAAATATTAAATTAATATAGAAAGAATGATAAGATTAGTTATTTTACAGTATAAAAGAATGCATGATATCACTTAATTCATTCGAGATATGATTATACATAAGTTGTTTGTAGATGCCATGATTTTACTACTATACTTATTTGATAGTTTACATTAAGATATTGTTATATATATAAAAATTTATAAATTGGGCTAATAAATCTCATTTCTTTATATCACAAGTCATGCCATAAAGTCACAGAGAGAGGGTGATTAGAATAGCATATGAGTTAGTTTTATATAATTAAGATATTTGGTTAGGGATTTTTAGTCTTGTATATTATGGCATTGGATCTAAAATATTTTATTTGTATTATTAAATAGGTGTCTCTATGTTCTATTAATTATTGTTAATTTATTATTATATAGCTTTATATAATTATGGTAAATGGTTTTGAAAAAGAATCTTAAAATAAAATTATCAACATGATCACGCAAGTAAATAATTTGTCTCTAGTATGTTATTATGCTCTGATATATCCTAATTATATATCACTACTACACTTTTAAAAAGAGATGGTAGGTTGGGCATGGCACAAATCAACTTAGGAAAAGCATGTCTATGCCATTGTGTAAACTATAAGACAACAAGAATAATGTGCTCCATATAGAATTTCTTTTGGCCACAAATCATCATGCCTTGAAGTATATTAATACTAAAAAGAAATTAAATCATAGGCTTGAAAAATGGCTCAAATTCTTGCAAGGATACTTATTTTTCACAAGATAAAAATTGGAATTAAAATAAACCAATTTATGCCTTGTTTAAGGTTATACTAGTTATTTTCTTACTATAATTTAATATTATAGGATTTAATAGATTGAATGATGATTACATGTCTTGTCTAAACTTTTATGTGTTTTATGATGAATTTAGAGATAAGCATTCACTTCATTATATTTTTCACTTAATTGATTTGAGGGAAATACTTTGTGCATTCTTATGACCATTGTTATGGAATTTATAAGTTTTAAATTACATCCTTGAGGATAGTATGGCATATGGGTCAATTTATGAAGTAAAATGAGTGTGTGAATCCCAAAAAAAGAAGGTGAATTATGGGTTTTAAAATTTTATTGCTAATTTCTGTTGTATTTAGTTTACAAAAATTCTTTTAAAAAATAATTTTATGTTTGTTGAAAATCTTGAATTATATATAAATATACATATATACATACATACATATATATGTATATATATATTTAATTTTTATTATTAAGAGAAATGAAAACAAGAATTAAAATGATACATCAAAATTTTTAGGTGGTTTAGGTCAAATTAAAACATACGTCCACCATCAAGCAAGGTTGAGAAAAACTCTACTATCAAAAGAGTTATAACTTGAAGTTTTTTCTTTCAATTTACCTCTAACTTACTTGAGGTTTTTTCTTATGGTTAGCTATCACAAATGCTAGGCTGCATAACTTAAAGAAAAAAGAAAAATATAATAAGAAATAAATTTTTCATAAAAGCATACAAATTTGCCTATGCTTGTTGATAAATAGAGAAAGATATAAAGCGATGATTCACTTGTCTCCTTGTCCATAGGGACCTTTCAATATTATAAAGAGAAGTGAGAAAATAAAATTTTAAAAGATTTAGGCTTAGCTAGAAGAATTTAAAACTTTGAGTAATATTAAGCCTTAGGTGCTGTCGGGAGACTATTACGCTGGTAGAATATGATGCAACATTTTTTTGAGATTTTAAAATCTTGTTCTTGTTCATTAGCCATTTCATTCATAATGGTTAGATATTTATAGAAAATTTTTTATTATTATCATTAAAAAGTGAATGAAAAGATATTTTAAAAACTACTATCAAATAACTTAAAAAGCTCTATGAAATGCCTTTAAAATTCTTCAAAAATGGCTAACTATAGTAGTAGGTGTAATAGCTAAGTAATTAGCTGTTAGGTGGGATCATTCAGAGCTGTTGGATGCTATTGGAGAGGTTTTGAACCGTTAGATCACAAAGTATAAAAATAAAAGAGTTCTGAATAGTTAGATCATGGAGGATTTGATCTAGGCCATCTGATCAAGTAAGATCGTATTTGAATCATACGTATTATCAATGATAAAGATTAGAATAATCTCAGTTGTAGGATTAAAACATGGAGAATGTGGTTCATCCGATTCAAGGATAGATTATTTGAAAAATAAGAAATAATCAAGATCATTCGATTTAGTTGGACGTGATCGAGGTTGTCCGATCGAAGCTTCAAAGCATGACTTATAGTCAGGTGAGATATCTTAGCCATCCGATCAAGGATAAATAAAAAGAAGGAATTAATCATGATCATTAGATTGGGCTTATTGAATGGACAATAAAATGGATTGAAGTCACTATCTAAATAAGTGAACATAATCTCTACCATTCGATCATAAAAATGCATTATCAGACAGGATTGAGTTGTTTCATCTTTGGATGCAATAAGCACCAAAATCTTAGTCTCACATGTTCTAATTTCTTGAGGGATTTCATGTATAAAGATTCCTTCGCTCTTATTAATCGAGCCAATATATGAGGTTGGCTTCCCTCTTGTGTACTCGAGAATTCATCCTCTCGCGTACTTACAGGATTGCATGATAAATAGGATAAACGGTCCAACCTAACCCACTGCTTCATGTTCAGCTTGGCTGCATCCTTTTCCTTACCTTAGCTGAGTTTTTAGGATGCATTGTGACCAATATCGCCCTCGACCAGATTTGGTTGCAACTTTCTTTTTACCTAAGCCATGCTAGTGCCCGCTCAGGCATGCTTGACTTGAGAGCTTTGGGCACATACATATATATATAATTTAAAAGAAATATTTGTTCTAATTTATGTAAAGTTTAACAATTGACTTAATATGAAATTTGACAAAGATGCATAAGAAGAATTCATCCAAGAAAAGGAGTAAGAGATTGAAAAAATAGGATCCTATATGTTTCTAAATGAAGAAAATGATTGAATAAATTTTTATGATTAAGTAGGATTTAAAAACATCAAAAAATTTAAAAATAGAATCATATGTTTCCAAAATCAAGGAATGGTTCAAGTAGGATTTAAAAAGATTTGAATAGAAAAATATGCCTTATGATTAATAATAATAAGCTAATATTCTATTTCATAATAAAAAAAATTGTTTCAAATTTGATACGCATGTTTTCAATCATTAAAGCTTGTTAAACACTCCAAAATGCCTTGAAAACCATTAATTCATCATTTTCAAACTGTATGAATTATTCTTTATAACAATACCAATTTCATACTAAACAAACTCATTACAATAAAATACTAAATATTTAAGACTTGATTCATCAAACACAAGGGTGACTTAACAACTTAAAATAATTAATTCAATAAACTCTATATTATATTAGACAACATATAAGAAAGACATGGACTATATTGTTTCCTGATGTCTTGTGTGCTATTTTGTAAGAATGACTGACTAAAGATCTAGTAAATACATTTCTCTATTATTTCTAAGTTGAGAAGATTTATAAATAGATTTTTTCTAAAATTGTTACTTAATACTTGATATACTAATAATATTTTCATACTAAAAGATAGATTTTCCAAAATTTTGCACTTCTTCCCATGTCAAAAGAATGATGCATTCAATATCATCAATTATTTTTAAGGAAATTGTTAAGCTATATGGATTATCAAAACTCATAGTGTTAATTAGAGATTTATGATTCATTTCATATATTTGGAACATTATGAAAACTTTTTATGATAATAGAATTTTTTTTTCAATATTTCACCCCAAATTGATAGTAAAACTAAGTAGTTGATATAACATTGATAAAATTACTAAGAAGTTTAGTTGAAAAGAGCAATGGGAACTAGAAGCTATACATGCCCTCATTATAGTTTGTCTATATTATAAGATTTTTGTCCTTTAAAATAGTTTATCATGAAAACCTTAAGATGCTTATTCATTTGATGAATATTTCTTTTCATTTTTGTTAAAATTCTACCTATTCATTCACTTAGGATTTTTAAAATTTAAATGAAAAAGTAAAGAAACAAATGAATCGTAACACCCAGGATGGAAAAGCGATCACTAAGAAATATTTTAAAGGTAGAATCATTAGATAAGGAAGGAGCAACCACTAGTAAACTTCAAGTGAAGAGAAATATGGACAAATAATCCCATATTGTCTACAAAGTGAATGATTTTAAGTAATATATTTAAGATCATGACCATAAGCTATTGAGATACTTTTTAAAGATAAAACCTACTTTGGATACTATAAGATGACCTAAAAGAGATAATTTCTCAACATAATAAGGATCATGATATTATATATAAAAGTTATTCCTTTTATAGAATGATATTATTTAAAAATGAATCAAGAAGAAGTTAGTGGGCTTGTGACATCTTGGATCAAAGAGGGTAAAGAGTGATTGTTATGTGATGTCATAAGGATAGAATCACTAGACAAGAAGGATTTTCTTGCATGCTTATGTAAATTAAAGAGATAAATAATTTCACATTAGCTATAGAGGAAAGAATTCCATGTTATATATGTAAAACCTTAGCCTTTAGATGTTGAGACTCTTTTGGGAACAACACTTGCTTTGGTTGTTATAAGATAACTAAAGAGGGATAATAACTTGACATAATAAGCTTGGGTCATGACATCAAAGCCTTTAACTTAAAATATATTATTGAAGTTGTTAATTGAAGTAAGACTTTGAAAGGTTTCAATGATTGAGACATTGTGGTAACATGTATTTGTCTTAAAAGAAATTTTCACCACCAAATGTAAAAAGGTACATTTGAAACTTTTTGATTTGTTTAAAATTATTAAAAAGCTTCATTTTAATTATTATGTTCTAAATCTACTACTCAACATGTTTTGTTAATAATGTCTTTAGAATTAAGAATTTATTATTTTATAGAAGTGTTTTACATAATAAGACTTGCGGGCTAACTCTTCTGTAAGTGACTCGAACGATAACCAGCCTCCTTTACCTTTTAGTATGAAGTTCTTTGTTATTGATAGTGACTTAATATACATATCTTCTAGTCTTTATATTCCTTACATGTTCTAGTTTTATTAGAGATATAAACCACTATTTGAGGACATTTGGTTGACTATAGACAACATGAAGTGTTTAGTACCAAACTAACTGAAGGATTGCATAGACTTCAATTTTATGGAGTAGAGTCCTTCTTAAAGCAAGGAGTTGATGTAGAAAAGTAAGAAGGTTCAAAATAATAAATATGTAGAAGCCCCAAATTTATATTCACCAATCATGGATAGAACTCAAACAATTGCCTTAAATAGACAATAAATAAAATCATGTTAAGTTTATTTGAGTTTTTGGGTTGCAATAAGTCATTTATAAGGCTAACCACCTCTGGTAGTTAGATCATTAAGTAAGAAATCTATTATGAAAGTTCAGTCACAATAGCAAGAAAAAGTGATTAAGCTCATTTCTAATGAAGAAGAAAAACAACTCATGCATACAACATAGCATAGTTTCATGCTAACAACCTCTTGAATGATTGTGGTTATTTTAAAAAAGAAAAATTTATAGAAAAACATGAACAGGGAATTGGTCTTTGATTCTAAATCATGTAAAAAAAATTTTACCATTATTATGACATTAACATCCTAAAATTATTTAGCGAAGAGCTAAATGAGGAAGCTTCAATTTCTAGAATTAAAAGCCAAAATTGATGATGAGTTCACTCCAATGCAAAATTAAGCGACAAAGAAAAAGTTGGAAACGACTCAACAAAAACAACCTAGCCGAAAAGGAAATAAAAGAAGCTCCTATGATATACAAATTGTAATTAATTTGATATCAATGAATAACATCCTAATTTGGAATATCAATGGTGCTACTAATAATGGGTCAATTGATTGGTTAATTAATATTATCAAAATGCACAATGTTAGTTTAGTTTCCTTGTCAAAACCTATGTCAACTACAAATATTATCTAATAATTAGCTCCTAAGCTTAATTTTTAGTTATCCAAATCTGTTAAACAAGATTTGGATTCTTTGGAATGCGGATTTCATTTGTAATGTTGACGTTGATAAAGATCAACTTATTCATCTTATTATCAAACATCAAGAGTGAATTTCTAAAGTTAATTACACTTTTGTTTATCCTAAAAGCACAATCTCTGACAAGAGAATATTTTGGATAGATCTATTACACAGTTCCAACAACTCCTCCCTTCCATGGATTATGAGTGGGGATTTTAATGAAATCACTTCTTTTGATGAGCACAATGGTTCATGTACACTCAATTTGAAGCAATGCAGGAATTTACAGATTGCATAAATCTTTACCATCTTAAGAATTTGTATTTCTTAAGTTCTTTCTTTATGTGAGTAGGAAAATAGAATAGTTGATGAGAAGATAACATAGAGTATTGGTTAATAAAAAATGTATCAATGTTCTTTCAAACTCTATAACTCATCATCATGCTAGAAATAGATGAGATCTTCCACCTCTCCTATTCAATTTCATTAAAACCCCCCTTTAAGTTCCAAACAATTTAAATTTTATCACATGTGATTGAATCATCCTGCATTAATGAAAATTGTGAAAAATAACTAGAATTTACTTATAAATTACCTTAGTGTGAAGGGCCAACCTTTAAGAATTAAATTGCTTAAAATATACCTTAAAGATTGGAACAAAGGCACCTTTGGAAACATTTTTTATGCTAATTTGTTAAGGAAGAACAAAATCTTAAAGAATATCTCTTCAATCAAATCCGAATGAGGTATAAAAAAAGAGTTAGAGTTTGGTAATTCTTCTTTATTACAAGCTTTAGATAGAGAAGAGTCATATTGGAAATAAAGAGTTGGAATTAGATGGCACATGGAAGGAGAAAGAAATTCAAAAATTTTTCATTTAGTTGTGAAGAATAAATGAAACAAGCTAAAAATTTCATGCATTAAGGATCTTAATGGCACCTAGTTTAATCTAGAGGGAAAAATTACTGTCAATCACTTTCAAAATCAATTTAAGGAATCTCTAATAATTGATGATGAAAGTTTACTTAATTGCATCCCTTCACTATTAATTGGGGAAAATAATTGTTTACTATAAGGTTAAGGAGGAATTAAAAGACAAATTTTTAGCATGGACTTAGATAGTGCTAATTTTAACATGAACATAGATAGTGCTTTAGGACCAAATAAATTTAATAATAAATTCTTCAATAACTTCTAGGATTTAATATCCATTGATGTGCTATACACGATTAATGATTTTTTAAATGGTTCTCTAATTTTTAACGAGATCTCTAACACTAACATTATACTTCTTCCTAAATTTGATAACCCAAAAACTTTTTCTAATTATAAACCAATAAGTCTATGTAATTTTATGAAAAAAAATATTCACCAAGATCATGATAAATCAAATTCAAAGAATATTACATAGACTGAACTCTCCATTATACATTAACTTTATTAAAAGCAGAGTTATTATTGATAATATCTTATTGGCATAAGAATTAAAATATTCTCTTAACACAATAACAAGTTAGAAGAATCAACTAAAGCCTCACTTTTTAGAGAAATAATCTCCTCTTAATCTATCTGGGTAGAACTACCATGACTGGTAGAAAGAAAAATAGCTCACTTTCAACATCTGGCTAATAAAATCAATAAGAAGGTGGTAAAAATCCATTGATTATGGTTGGGAAACTTATTTCAGTGAAATATGTTTTAACTTCAATATTGTATATTCAATGACTACCCCAAATCCTCCTCTCAACATATTGCATAGAATTGAGAAGTAGATGAACATTTTTCTATGTGGTGATTTAAATGACAATCACAAGTTCCATTAGACTAATTGAGAGAAAATCATCCTACATACTGAGTAGAATGGTCCATGTCTCAAAAAACTAGAAGAAGTAATGTTAGCATTTTTAGAAAAAATTAATTGAAAACTTTTCTCAAAAAACTCATTATGGACAAGTTACATGAAAGAAAAGTACATGCCATTAGTAGGAAATGTGCAATATCAAACATAGAAAGGCATACGAAAAGGGTAAAAGATATGGTCTTGAATCATACAAAAATTTTTTACCTAAAGAAATCATTTATTGGCCTCTCACAATTGATAAAAACATCAACACTCATTCAACTTGGAACACTATCAGAAGCAAAGGATTGAAATTAAAAAACTAAGCAAAAAAATGTGGACCCAAAATGCCTGCAAAAAAATTTATTTTGATATAAATAATATTGAATAAGTTGTCATTCTCTAGGACTTTAAAAAAGCTCAACTTATAAATGACATCAAAATGCTCACACTATCCAAGTGAAGATTTAATGGATCTTGCATTTGTGAATTGCTACAAAACAAGTAAATTATGGTCTACCTTTGCCAATAGATTAAATGTTCAAGCTAGTATTACTAGGATAAATGCATTGTTATTACACTAGTGGAAATAAGGAGATAATAATTCTACTAGACGAGAGTTCGTTCATATACTTTCTCTAATCATATGCTATAACATATTGAAGGCACTATTTTAAAAGCTTTTTAGAACACCAATTAATCGATAAACATAATTATCTATAATGTTATTTTCAACTATTGTAATATCTTTTGTTACTTTCCACTCTCTCAAACATCCCAAGAAGATCTCTAAGGGGTTCACCTCAATTTAATTCTCCTAAACAATTCTTGAAATATAAAAGCTACCAAAATTATTGATCTGTCAACAATATGTTTTCTCCATGAGCTATCAATAATATATCTTATTTTTAGAGTGACAATAGTGGAAGTTAAAGTATAAGAATGATGAAAAAACTAACAAAGAAATTAAAGAGAAAAAGTTATTTATCATAAAGAGATTGAATTTCCCAAGTTCTCTTTTAAGAAATTCTAAATTCATGAAGTTCCAAATTTCTTCATTCATCATTTTTACCCTTTTAAATATAAGATAAATATAATGTTTAATTATATAATATATAATAGTTTCAATTTATATTAAGAAACATGTGATTTTAACAAAAATAAAAAAAATTACAAATTTCATACCTCAACAAGCCTATTCATAAGCACGCGATCTATTGTACGCACATCAATGATCATACTAAGGAACTACTCATGCACGAAAACATGCCTTGCCATGTGCACATTGACCATGTAAATGTAGAAAGTGAATGAAACACGTGTCATCCATGCAATAATGTATATCAACCTTTGTCAAGTTTGCACCACCATGTATGGCATGTGACTTGCACTCTATAATATGCAATATGACACACATGCAACAAACCTCGATACATGGTCGCAAGTGTAATTTTTTGCTACATGGTGCTTCTACAATGGTTTTTATTATTTTTTCATTGCCATTGATGTTTTTTGCAATTTTTTGTTTAGTGAACCTAGAATTGAACTCTTAATCATAGGTTTCTTATTCTTATAATTCTTGTCTAATTAAATCTTCTTTTCTGAATTGATTTTTTGCAAGATCTTATTCTGTTGTCTTTTTTGGAAGGTTGGGACATCCATTATCCTCATCAAGTGGGTTTTTGACTTTGTTATTATTAATACATAACCTTAGTAGGTGTTCACTTGCCTCTTTACTTGATCAATATAAACAACACCTTTTTTCAGTGCTTCTTTGTCTCATGTTAAAAGAAAATATTTTTTATCCTTTGTATACCATTATTATTGCACTTGTTAATAATAAACAGTATCTTAATCTCATAAGTATAGATTCTCTATTATAATTTAATAGATATCTAGAGATACCACTTCATAGATAAACTCACCAATATAATTTTGGTGATGACAAATTTCATTTTGCATTATTTTTTAACTCTTGCCTTAGAGATTTCATAAACCCATCATAAAATTAGAGTTTTGAATGTGTTGTAGTCTCTAAGTTTAACCTTTTTATAAGATTTTTTTTGATATTAGGTTATTCTCACTTTTAATGTTAATAATAACATTTAATAAGATCTTTCTTCACTTGAATTTTGATGATCAAATGTTCTTCTCTTTATTTTGCTTCATAAGAGATGTTTGTTTTACTCACTATGAGAGATAAGTTATCATCTACTTGAAGAGGGGTGTCAAGTACCATTTTATATTCCATTATAATAAGTACTTTGTCTTTTTTAAATTTTTTAAGAAATAATTCAAGATATAATTTTTAGTATTTTTGTTGTATATGCCATATCATATTACAATGATCACAATATTTCAAATTTTTAGTGATACTAGTGTTGTTAGTTGTGGTCGTAATATTCTTTATAAGAGAATACTCTTCATTTTTCTTCCAATTATCAAACTTATACTCAAACTTTTTAGTATTTTATTTTTTTGGTTTTATCTATTCGTATTCATTCTTTTTTTTAATAGTCATCACAAATATACATGCTTATTTTAAAGGTTGAATAACAAAAAGAGATAATTTAGTGGCAAAAGAAAAGCATAAAGTTATAATATACTTTAATAATGTTTGCACCTCATCAATTACCTAAATTCATAACTTATTATTAAAATTTTGTAGTATATTTCTACACTATTTGTCCTTATTATTGTAACCTTGGTTATAGTACCACTTATTTAAAAATGTGCAAACATATAATGCAATCGGAGCGACATCGGAGCGACATCGGAGCGGAAGGTGGTAAGCGGTGAAGTGCGATCAGAAGGTAGTAGTGCCGGAGGCCGTGGTCGGCTGGGAAGCGCTGGGAGGGGGTCGCGGTTCGTCTGGGACGGGACGAGAAGGGATTCGGGAGCTTGACCCGAGGTGTAGCCCATCCTTGTAAAGGGACCGGAGGCGCAGGCGCAGGCGGAGATTGAGGGGCCGCGGGGTGGGCCTGACATTGGCTCCACCACGTGGCCGGTGCAGAGGCGAGTGGCGGGAGACGGTCTTTCGGTCAAACTGCACGTGGCCGGGTTTGATTTTGAAATTTGGTCACGCGGGGTGTGCTGGGACACGATTAATCAGCTCGAGATCCTGCGGGATACCTGAACCTTCATCCCTGCCGTCGCGCCAAGGACCCTGCAGCCCTAATTGATGGCGGGAAGTACATTACGAAGGAGTAGCCGGTGTGCAAGGACCACTGCTAGCAACTCCCCGGCGAGGGAGTGTGTTTCATCATCGTCCGAAGAAGGACAGCCACTTGACGGGGATCCTCCACATCCTGACGGTGCTGCACTGGCGGTCGATCACAGGGTGACGAGAGATGGGGTCACGGAGGAGAATAATATCACCGGAGAAGCGGAGACTCATAGGGATGCGGAACATTTACCTGCTAAGGCCAGCTTCAGAGAGGTTTTGATAGCCCGCAACTTCCAGAATGGTAACTTGGTGAATATGTTCGCGCGGCCGGCTAATGTTGATGTTAAGGAACGTGCTGCTGCTGTTTCGGACGTGGCGGAGGATGGTGAAGTCCTCGTTTCTTCTGAAGCATGCCAACGGCGAATCGAGTTTCACAAATATGACCTGGTGGGCCGTATATTCGGGAACACGCTGCCTTTTCCGATGATCGCCAGAGTATTGCTTAAACGCTGGGGCCACCACAAGAGCTTCAGAGTGTTTGATCTGTCCGCAAATTGCTTCTGCTGCTTACACTTCGAATCGAAGGAGGCACGAAATGAAGTGTGGCTCGGGGGGCCGTGGCAAATTGCCGGCCAAGCCATGGGCCTGGATGTTTGGTCGCATGAATTCAATCCCGGTGTCTCCCACGCTATGTGCGCACCGATTTGGGTGCGGTTTCCCGGTCTTCCCCTGATTTACTGGGATACGGACAACATCTTGCGGATTGCGAAGGCTATAGGGGATCCGTTCCTTCTCGATGGGTGGACGGCGGCAATGGAGAGATCGTCCTATGCACGGGTATGTATTTGCACAGACCTTTCGAAACCCTTGAAGCCGGGGGTTTGGCTAAAAGGGGACTATGGGAGAATTACCAAAATTTCGAATATGAGGGACTGCCGAGGATTTGTTTCTCATGCGGTCGCGTGGGTCATCTTGCAAGCCAGTGCAATGGGCAGGCTACGAAGGAGGTGTCTCAGCCCGGACAGAGTGAATGCTCTGGAATGAAGGCGAACGGGGAACAGAGGAATGGAGGAGATATCCTCACCGAGGTTACGGAAGATGCGCATAAACTTGGGCCTTGGATGCTAGTCCAACACAAACGGAGGAAGACGGGTGCTGATGCTCGTAGGGGTCCGGCTGCCATGGCTACTCACGGACCCAGGAAAGACACTCAAAGAACCCGTGGGAGGATGCATGCCGGCTCATCCAGGGGGGTTAGTTGCTCCTCGAGGGAACGCGGGAGGAGCAGATCAAGGCGAGGCTCACCAACCAGGAGTCGAGCCCAACACGGGACGGACCCTGGTGACCGGAGCTTGGGGGCGGAAGGCGCGAAGCTGGAAGCTCGGAGGGGCGGAGTTAAGGGAAAGCTGACAGGGTCTATGACGGCTCGGGAGAAGGAGCCGCCCACTGGTGTGGGGGGCGGTGCGGCTTAAGAATGTGGCTTGCGGCTGCGCTTCGTGGGGCGCAGCGGCCACCTCTGGTGGTGGCGGAAGGTAGGGGAATGCAGCAGCTTGGCTAGGGGCTCCTTGATGACATTATCAATGAACATTATTGTGTGAAATATAAGAGGCGTCAAAAAGAAGAAGTCCAGGAGCTATTTGCGTAGGTTGATCCGTGAAAGGAATGTTGCTGTTGTGGCGTTAATGGAGACAAAGGCTGTGGAATTCTCTAGACAAGATGCTAATTGGCTGCTTGGGGGAGGATGGGACTTTGAGGCACATCCCTCAGAGGGACTATCTGCTGGACTTCTTATTCTGTGGAGGAAGGAGGTGGAACTTGTGGTTTCTGGTGCTTCATCTCATACTATGGCCTGCACAATCAAAACCTCACATGATGGCAGGTTGAATTGCTACTTTATCTACGGTCCGAAGTGCCATCACAGACGACGGATTATTTGGGAGGATGTCCGAAATTTCTGCGGCAGTAATGAGCCTTTGCTTGTTGCTGGAGATTTCAATTTGATCTTGGCACCGGAAGAAAAGCAGGGGGGTCGGCGCTTCCTTTATGGCAAGGACCAACAGGATTTTGCGGAACTTTTGCAGGAGCTTCAACTTGTGGATTTGGGGTTTTCCGGCAACAGGTTTACTTGGAGCAATGGGAAGCAGGGGGGAGCGCGTATTCTTGAACGCCTGGACCGGGCTCTTATGAACTCGGCGGGGCTGATTGCATTTCCCAATTGTTCGGTTCATCACCTCAGCAGGCTGGGTTCGGATCATTGTCCATTGTTGGTTAAGGTGGGAGGCGGAGATCAGTGGCAGCAGTCCAGCAGGCCATTGTTCGACAGTGTGTGGCTGGATTTCCCTTAATCATTCCAGGTGGTGGAAAAGGCTTGGAGGAGGACTGTTCAGGGCGACAGTATGGAGATTGTGATGACAAAATTTAAGCGGTCGATGTGGGCACTGCGCAGGTGGAGCCGTCAGGAGGTGGGGAATATTGTTGATCGGAATAAGGTGCTGGAGCAGGATATTGATGAGCTCCAAAATAGGGAATCTAGCGACGGTCTGTCGGAAGAGGACCATAAGCGGCTTGGTGATTTGGTTGCAGCCTTTCACCGGGGGTGTGCTCTCGAGGAACAGTGGTGGTGGCAACGCGCTAAGGTGCATTGGGCACAGCTTGGGGATTGCAATTCGAGGTTCTTCCACATCGCGGCATCGGCTCGGAATAGGGGGAATCGTATTACATCCTTGCGGGACGCTGACGGCAACACTGTGGACTCTCCCGACAACATTAGACGGCTTGTCTTCGAGTTTTTTGAACAGAAATGGGGTGATAGCAACATGGCGCCATTGCCTCCAATCTCCCCATTTTTCGGTTTCGTCAGTGAGGAGGCTGGCTCCGACCTTTGTCAAAGGGTGACGGAAGATGAGATTTTGGTGGCTATGCAGGGCATCAAAAGGAATCGCGCCCCGGATATCAACGGCATTACTATGGATTTCGTCAATGGATATTGGAGGGTCACGCAGCGGGACATTATCAAGGCTGTCTTGGCATTCTTTGAGGAGTGTAGAATGCCGGAGAGTTGGAAGGATACTCTTGTGGTCCTTATCCCGAAGAAGCAAGGTGCTTGCCGGCCGGAGCATTTTAGGCCGATTAGTCTGTGTAACACAATCTATAAATTGGTGGCTCGAATTCTTGTTGGCAGGCTGAAATCGCTGCTGCCTAGTCTTGTGTCTCAGGAACAGGCGGCCTTTGTCCCGGGGAGGAGTATATCGGATAACATAAATATTGCCCAGGAGATGGTAACGAGAATGCGGTCCTGCACCGCTGCTTCCGGCCTTATGACAGTGAAAGTCGACATGGAGTAGGCCTATGATAGGGTTCGCTGGGACTTTTTGTTCGAAACCATGAAGGCTATGCGGTTTCCTGCTACTTGGTGCAACTGGATTACTGCATGTATTTCTGGTCCTAGGTACGCTGTACTTATTAATGGAGCGCGTCTTCCCTGGGTGTCGGCGCATCGTGGTCTCTGGCAAGGCTGCCCATTATCCCCCTTCCTATTTGTCATGTCCATGGAATACTTATCGTGCATGATGCGGGAATATGAGTCCCGGCAGCTGCTCGGGTTTAGGCCGGGAATGCATACACCGCTGGTCTCCCACCTCTTGTTCGCGGATGATGTGCTGATTTTTGCTCCAGCATCCAGGGAGGCTGCGTGCGCTGTTCGCCTCATTTTGCGGACGTTTGAGGGCAGTGCTGGATTGAAGGCCAACTTGTCCAAATCTAATGTCTACTTTAGCAGCAGATTTAGCAAGAAGCAGTCCAGCTTAATCTCACGGAAGCTCGGAATGACAATCGGCCGTGCCTTGGTGTACTTGGGGGTCCCCATTACTGCGCGCCGAGTGACTAAGGAGGATCTGAGCGCCATAATCCAAAGAATTGATAACACAGTGATCAGCTGGCGTGGACGGGTTCTGTCGCTTGCGGGCAGGGCTATGTTGGCGTCCTCGGTTCTGTGTGTAATCCCCAACCATATTTTGTGCCACTGTTGGGTGCTGGCGGGAACCATTGCAACGATTGAACGCAGAATCAGGCAATTTCTATGGGGCGGCACGAGTAGTGTTCGGACGCTGCACTATGCTTCCTGGGACTGTGTGTCTTCGCCGAAGGTGGCCGGCGGGCTCGGGCTGCGGGACCTTCGCATTTGGCCCCAGGCCCTGCAGATGGGGAATTGCAAGCGTATCCTGGGGCACGAAGGCGGACTATGGGTCGAGATGATGAGAAGGAAGTACGGGTTCATCGACCTGTTGATGAAGACACCCCGGAATGCCTCGGCCGTTTGCAAGATGATCATGGGAGCCATGCCGACGGCGATTTCGTGCGTCGTGTGGCGCATCGGTGACGGGCGAAGGGTGAGATTCATGGCGGATAATTGGCTTGGGGTTCTTCCTATCAGCTGCTGGCCCACGTTCATTAATGTCCGCACAAGATGGCCCGAAAGCGTTGCCGAATGCATCAGGGACGACGGTGCTTGGAATGTTGAGGCGATTTCCAGCTGGGCGGGTGAGGAGCTTGTTGAAAGAATTAGACACCTCCCGCGTGCTCGGGACTCCGTCCAGGACTGCTTGGTCCAGACGCATACGGAAAAGGAGAAGGCTCACAGTGGCCGAGTCTATGCACAGATCAAACGCGAATCGTCCTCTGCGGGAGGCGGCGACCGACGGTGTGATGAAGCTACGAGGAGAATTTGGAAATTAAAGGTGTTGCCGAGGGTTCGGGTCTTCCTATGGCTGGCTGCTGGCGACTTTCTGCCAACGGCGACATGGAAGGCTCGCCGGGGAATAAGCCGCGATCCCCTGTGCCCGTTCGGCTGCATGGAGGAGGAAACCCTGCAGCATGCGTTATGGGAATGCCCACGTGCCCGGGACGTGTGGGGGACCAGTCATGCACGTCATGTGCTAAGGGAGCTGGGCTGGTCCACTGGTGCGGCGTCCGGGTTTGGCATTTTGGAGATGTTGATCAGATTCTTGAGCTCTCCTGTGGCGCGGCGCGACGGTGCGGTACAGCATGTGGCGACTATTGCTACCACCTTGTATTACATTTGGTCGAGGAGGAATGAGCTTATGCACAACGGCTTCGTGCCCACTCTTTGCTCAGTGTCTCGGACGGTTAGGTTCGAGGTAAGCACAAACCTCAGGAGGCATCTTATCCATTCATCTCTGTCCAGTGGGAATCCTGGCAAATCCTCGAATTTGCTTGTCACGAACGGTTGGCTTCCCCCCCCCCCCCCCCTACAGGATGGATCAAGGTCAATTGTGATGCCGCGGTTGGTGATTCCATAGCTGGTCTTGGTGTCGTTGTTAGAGACTGCTCTGGCAAACCTCTCATGGTGACCGGTAGGAGGATGTTCTCAGTGGCTGCTGATATGATGGAGGTCCAGGCCATAATTATGGCCTTTGACCTTCTGAGGGAGTTTCTCTCCCAGTATCGTGCAGTTGAGTTCCAGTCTGATTCGATGGCTGCACTTCTGGAGGCTAGGGATATGGTTACTAAACCCAGTGGGGAGGGGATGCTTGCTGTTACTCGACAGTATGTCAAGGCCATGGAGGCTTGCCGGTTTTCTCATATCCACAGGGAGGGAAATGAGCCTGCTGACTGGGTTGCTCGCAGAGCTTGCACTCATGAGTTCATTTGGGGTCCTGGGGAATCTCTTCCTCAGCCTCTCATCCAACTCATGCTGTCTGATTTTCTGTTTGATCCCCCTTGAGGATCTAACTGTAAAACCTGTGTGGCTTTGCCACTTTTGATATAATGATATATCCTTTTCAAAAAAAAAAAATAGTACAACTTATTTGATGACAATAAAACCATTGTGTTAGTTTTTCTAATTCTTTTCAAGAGTGTCTTTTAGGTCATGCATCTTAAGCTCTTATAGGATCAATTTAAAGAGCTTTAACCAAATGTCTCATGGAGTAATCTACAAGTGAAGTAATGTCAAGCTGTGTTGGTGGCTATGCTCTAATTGTGGCTTAAATGGCATATCAAGAAGTCATTAAGCAAACTATTGGTAAAGTAGTTGACCATCAAGAGTCTATCTCAAAAACATCTACTAATTTGATTGTTTATCTTACCACTTGGTTTTATATGACGCAATTATATTGCATAACATTATTCACTCACATGCATTATTATTGATTTTTTATGTATCATCATTTTAGTAGTTATAAAAAATATTTTGTTATTTTAATAACTAGAAAATACTTTTAAAAGTAATAAAAATAATAAATATATAAAAGATGTTTCTTAGAAAATAAAAAACTTTAGCCAAAGAACCCAACATACGACCAAGCTCATAGGCTTGGACCAAGTGGCCAGAAGTACTGGATAATGGGCTTAAGGAGTTGCAGGTAAGGAGACCGTATGAATCGAGTCGAGTCAGGCCTAAGTTTCGATTAAACCCAATGCGGCTTGGAAGCGTAATGAGTCACGAGAACTCATAAAATATTAAGTAATGAAGTGAGTCAGGTATGACCTATTATTTTATGTAACAAGTAGTTCTGTAAAGTATGCATGTGGCACAAGGTTTGAATTCTTGAACACACAATGAGAAGCCAACTCATGTACTGCTTAAATTATAAGAGGAGAGGAATGCTTACAATGTGAAATATACATTGTTATTAGAGCATATGGGACTGAGATTTTGGTTCCTGTTATATCCAAAGCTAGATCGACTCAATATCATCTGATAGAGTTTTTTCACGATTGAACGATCTGAATCATGTCCGCTTTAGTGAACAGTAGATTTCTTCTAACCATGCATCTGACAAGCCTGATCAAACATCTGAGATCTTCTTCGCATTTGTGAATCATTTCATCTAACTGTCCATCCATAAAACATGATCAAATGGCTGATATCATCTCTACCTTTGTAAATAGTGCTCTAGGGCATCAGGATAAGATCTGGACCCTTTGTTTAGTATTTTGATCAAACGACCCTTATTTCATATGATTAGATCAACGATGGTCACTGTTCCTACTCGTAATCAACATTCTCGAAAGCTATTTGCATTTGTTTTTAATACCAAAATGTTAATGGCTATTTTGGGGACCTTTCTAGTTGTTAAGAAAAATTTAATTTAATCTAAAATATTTTAATATAAATAGAAGAGCTTTAAGAGTTAAAATTAGATAAATTTAATCTTATTACAATAATTTGAGAAAAGAATGTGTAAAATTGAAAACTATATTCTAATTTTGATGCTTTTACTAGAGTCGTGCTTGCGACTCATTTTTTCTTCTTGCTTCAACATTTTTTTCGATTGCACATCTTACTTGTGACTTCTTTATAATTGATTATTTATTTCTTCGTTCTTTTTTATTTTTTTAGGAAAAGATCATAATAATATAAAATCTTTATTGATTCAATTTTCTTAATAACGTTAGGGCATATTGATAAATCATTTGGATTTAATTTTTCAAAACCAAGTCATTTAGATTATTTTAATAATTTTTAATTATACTCTTATATTTTAATTATGATAGTGAATGTCTATCTACTATAATAAAAGAGTGTGGTTTGTAAAAGTTACATCTACTCACTATGGCAAAAGAGAGTACTTTTATTAGTAGAATTCTGGTCAGGATGATTGGGGATGGATGTAGGTGCAGGTTATGTTGAACCACCTAAAAATCTTTTGTTACTTTTATTTTCTTTATTATTATGTAATTTATGAATTTTTTTCTTGTTTAATAATATTTAATTTAAAATATGTATAAAAGAAAATTTTAAAATTATCTTTATTAAGTATAAAATATTTTTAAAACCTATAAAATTTTTATTTTTTTATATTTTTTATTTTGTAAAATGATTAAATAAATAATTTTATAATATTAAATTTTTAATTTAAGAAAAGATTTTTAAAATAGTAAAAAATTCAAAAGCATAATTCACTCCCCTATTATGTATTAACAAGGCATAAATTATATCATTTGTTATTATTGTAGACTATGTTCAATTTTTCTTTATATAACATATATGATAAAATTCTGCTCTAATTAATTTCTTAAATTGGATTGATATCACTTATGCAATTATACCTATTCTTAAATGAGCAATTGACCAAGCTAACGCCTGACTCAATTATTTTAATCGAGCAAATGCTACCTTTTCTATTAATGCTCCAACCATCAGCATCTAATTAAAGAGCTCTGATATCAAAAATAATATGATCTGTCAACGAGATTTTCTCATCATGGGTCATCTATAATGAACCTTATTTTCAAAATTATAATAATGAAAGTTAAAGTATGAAAATGGTGAGAAACTAAAGAACAAATGAAAGAAAAGAGTTTTTGGTACAAAGATACTAAATTTCCCAGAAAGTTCTTTTTCAAAAAGTTTTGAATATCTTCATTCATCATTCTTATCTCTTTATATATGAGTTAGATATACATTTTGCCCAACAACAAGCAAGGCATTCCTAAATAGCTTATGTGCATATAATTATTGTGATAAGTTAAAGATAATCGAGCAAAGGAATTGTAGGAAATTTCTTATGCAACCAAGTGAAGAGAAATAGAGGAAGTTGAGTTCAAGGAAAAGTACAACTTCAATTAATACAAAGATGTAACCACTACAAAACAAAACAAATTGTGGTAGGCATTCCTAAATAACTTATGTGTATATAATTATTATGATAAGGGATACAATTTAGAGACTTAGGAATTGGAAGAAATGAAGAGCTAATATGGTGACAATTTTGTACATATTTCACATGCTCCATATGTTTATTGGTTATTACAAGCTTCTATTATTTTACATATTTGGTACTGCTACTAGTGGTCTTTTATTAGAAAAGGTTCATGTTAATCAAATGATTTGATGCATTATATTTATATGCATGTTATTCTTGGTTGAGAATGGTTTGCTTCACATCATGTTTAGGAAATTAATTTAACTATATAACTTGGTATTGAATAAGAGTCATTTTCTATCAACATTTGGCATGCTTATTATCATAACAAAAAGGGATTCATGTGGGATTCCTTAAAAAAATTTAATTTATATAAAGCAGTGAATAAATGATGTTGCTCAAGTTGGAAGAGGCTCACAAGAATGAACCCTATACTTTATCTTTCATCATTAAAAAAGGTATATTAAATCACATACTAATTCATATAAGAAAACTAAATAAAGATGGATGAGGTCCAGAAGAGTGTATTCTATTATTTGCCAAGGTATCATAAGACCTCAGGCTAAATAGGGTCATCGAGAGTGCATCTTATAATATGATAGGTGAAGTCAAAGTAACAAAAAAGAATTTGTAAACTTAAAGGTCAACAAACCATTGATAAATAAATAAAAATATAAATAAATTAATAAAAATGTGAAATAGGTAAAAAGGTGTTAATGCACCTACTAGAAACATTTCATTATTATGTCTATCAACATGATTAGTTTTATTTTTTGGTATATTCTATAATGCGTTTCTTGCATTTATGTTATATAGTCTTTGTCTTAGCTAATGTCAGTTGACTAAGCTATTTATTTGGCTTTAATAAGTATAAGAAAAAGTAATTTGTATGTATCATTATTTTTATTCCATAATAATAGTTATTTTATGAACTTGATTTTGGAAATTAATATAGTAGTTATATGTGATTTTATTTGGATTTCAGTATTTCATCATGTGTTTAGATTTTATAAAAAAATTAACAAAATGTTGGTGACACCATAGGCACGACAACTAACTCTTATCATTAAAGAATAAGAATAGACTCCAACAATGTGACTTTTCTCTCCACAAAAAACAAAATAATAATGTGCCAACTCAGGATGATAAGTACCCAAATATCTCCTAATACATTAAGTGCATTAAGATTGATTATCAAAACTAAAGCCAAAAGTAGAGTAGATTCCCAAACCAAACCTTGAACATTCACCACAACTATAATTACTTATGCTCAAAGAAATTCTCTTTTAGGGAGGCCTACTTAAACATAACAAATAACTATACATACTCATAATTAAGAACTACAATTTTATTTCATTTACTTTTGATGTTTAGAATAAATAACAATGTTGCTCTCTTTTTGGGTGTGTAAGTTGTCTTGTAACAAAATTAAAAGGTGTGTTGACACTAGCTCAACAAAGAAATAAGAATCTAAGTAATAACAAAAGAAATAATATTTTCATATTAATTTAACAAATAGATAACTAAATGTCAACACTATAATAAAGCATAAGATGGATAATAGTAAAAATTAAATATAACATATTATCATGTCCTATATTCAATTTCTTATATTTCAATTTTCATTTTATTTATGTTAATATATATTTATTATGAAACCTAATTTTTTATCTACTTATAACTCCTCTCATATGACCAAAAGGAGATGTGATCTTAGCAACTTTATTAATTCATATCTCATGATGTGGCAACAAGTGCTATTTTGACACCATCACTATTAATACTTGCCAGATGATGGTACTTTGATGCCACTTCATCTTATCACATCATTGTGGTTTTCACTTCTTTACAACTTGATCATTCCCAAATTTTGGTATATGACATATATTTCTTTCTCTTTTTCTTAATAATTTGAAAATATATAAAAATTATTCTTTATTTTTTTTATAAAAGCTATAATAGAAGAAAAAAATTATCTTTTTGAAATCAACTAATAAAAACATCTTTAATAATCAAGTGGAAGCATCAAGTTTTTAACATTTATTTTTAAAAGCACATACAAATACAATATCAATGGTTAACAATTTATTTACATATTCTTATTTTTTAAATAAAATAAACAAAAAAAAATCATATATCTAATGATAATTATAACATCTTCTAAATCATCATGTGTTAACTTTTACTTCATTATAGTAGTTTCATGAAATATCTTTCTTTGACTTGAAAGTATTAAAATAAAATAGGTATGAATCAACCAATACTAATTTAGATATATATATATATATATATATATATATATATATATATATATATATATATATATATATATATATATATATATATATATATATATATATATATATATATATATATATATATATATATATATATATATATATATACATTTAAAGTAATATAATATTTTGATAATTAAATGTATGAGTTATTTGTAACATTACAATATAAATAAAACATGAGAGAAAATAATAAAAATTAAGGTAATTTTTGTGTGATTCTTTTATCACATAAATCTTCAGAACTTTTACATATTTATTATTTTTTATATTTTTTATCTTTTAAAGGATTAGCTTAAGAAAATGCCATTAAAATGTTATTCTCAACTTAAAAAACCCAAACAAAAGCTTATTTGGTTCATTTCTAGAATGCATTATTTTGGAATACGTTTTTACTAATTTAGATAACCTCTTGTTCTTTCATTTTAAATTCACCAAACTCTTTTCCTTTTCTAATTTCACATTCATTTACATTCCTTTCTTTTGTGACCATTATTATAATAATATTTTTTCTTTCTTTTTCCTTCTTTATTATGATAATCATTATCATAATAATATTTTACCTTTCATATATCTTGTATGAATATTATCACACAATTATTAAAATTAAAAAACTCATAATTAAAGCAGCGCATCACAGTTGCTTAAGCATCAAATATATATATTAAATCATACTATAGAGGCATTGCTATTTAATATCCTTAATAGATTCTTTTTATTATCATCTCTTAATAATATATATATATATATATATATATATATATATATATATATATATATATATATATATATATATATATATATATATAGCAAGTATCATGCATTAAACTTCATCTCTTATACCCATCTTGCTTATTCATGTTTCTTCAACTTGATATTTTATTAATTATCAAGATCTCTAACCTATAATATATATTACTAGCAGTCATATACATATACATACAAGTTTTTCCTACACATGCATTCTCTAATATATAGAAACATATTATTGAAATTAAGATTAATAAGTATCTTTCATACAATATTTCACATATATTTTGAGATCTCTAACATAGCTTTACATATTACATTAAACATATACATATAGGTACAAGATCTATCTACCTTTAAAACACTTGTAGTAGTCTCACCAAGCTCATATCTTTGCTCCAAATCTTGATTACTATAGTACCCAAGAGCTTTTCCCCTAAATTTTACTTTTGTTATGCACGTAACTCCTCTTAGATTTCTTTCAAATGTTTTAAAGTACTTCTTTTCTCTCATTCCTTCACTCACACAAGTGGTCAAAGTTGATTGCATCGTTTTTTTCCCTAAGTTTGGCCTCACTTAGTTTTATACTCAACCAAAGTCTTTATACATTCTCCTTCTAATAATTGTGTTTCTTCAATTTTGTATCTCTTCAACTTCATTTCTATTTAAATCCAATAATTTCTCATCCATTAATATTATGCTTATATCAATTTTTTCTATCATTTTTTTAATTTTAAGATATGCTTAGTTTTTGTTATCATACAAGTATGATCACTCTGATCATACCATACAATTCTTAACTTATCCTAAATCTCTATTTATTTCTTCTTATCATACTATATAATTACACTATCATATTAATAAGATACACTCATTCCTTATAGTTCTTATATGATCAATTCCATATATCTCTTTAACAAGTCATAATCGACAATCCTATACATTATTTCTTATGTCCTAATCATAGTAATATAAGCAGTTTATCATATTGCATGATTAGTCAATGGTAACTTTTCTTGGATGCTTTCACACTACAGCCCAGTTTATTTTCTCTTATGTGATTAATTATATAATATACATTTGTCATACTATATATTCTAATACTTTTATGAATTCATACTGAGTATACATTATTGTACTAATATGTTTAGCATATCATACTTGTATGGTCAATTGTTGAGTTCTACATACTATTATATTTGTACAATGGTATAGTCATATATGTATGATAGTTATCTAATTTTAATCTCTCACTTGATTAGATTATATGATTAACAAAACTATATTATACAAGATATCTTCCTTCTCACATCAAAACCTAATGATCCCTTTATATTGTGCTTATACACATTAGAACTTATACATTAGTGCTCATCATATTGTACCCATTACTCACCCTTCGAACTCAATTGATTTTTTCTTCTTAATTGGTCATACTATTACATTCTTTGATTTTGTATTATACTACAGTGTATTATCTATACTAATAATTTGTTCTTTTACAACATCATTTATGTTCACACAAAACATTACACATGAAAATGCTTTCAACATAATTATTAACTAAATCACTTTAATGATTCTAAAAGCATTCCAAAATCATAACTAATAAGCATTTAAACATCACATTTATCATTTAAATTTGACAACAACACATAAAATGTTAAATTGAGATTAGAATCACTTATCTCAATTATTTACAAATTTCTCTCTTTTCACCAAATTATCATTTTTAATCTCATTTCATTTCTCAAATGATATCAAAAGCGTAACAAACTTCATATGCTTCTCATGTCTTCCTTAGAGTACAATCTTTTATACCTTCTTCAATTTCTCTCTCTCTCTCTCTCTTCTTTTATCATTCTCATGGCCTTTCCTTCTCTTATCTTTTTGCTAACCCCAATTCTTTTCCTAATCCAAGTAATATCTATCACCAATGACAATGCAATTATTAATAAATTAATTATTCATTATATTTTTATTAGTTATTTAAATAATTACTTAAGAATTTATCATAAAAAATATATAATTTTTTTAAAATTTTAAAAATAATTACTAACGTGATATTATTATATTATTTTGTAATGTATCATTTGTTTAATAATAATAAAATCATTGTGTTACATTACTAATATTTTTTAAAGTATTGATTTCAAATCATACATCTCAAGAAAACATAAGTTATTCATGTAGAGAGCTTAATTAATTGACTCAAAGACTTTAACAAAGATTTAGATGTTAACCAAAACTAATACCAAGAGAAAAACAAAATCGAGCAACAGAAGGAGAAGATTTTCATTGATTCTCCTTATTCTAGTATTTAGAATATTAAAACCTATAATAATTTATTTAAGATATTAAAATTCATTTAAACATATATTTCAATATATATATATATATATATATATATATATATATATATATATTCTACCTTAGAATATTGTATTTATAGTAAGTTGTATTATATATTAATGCTAAATTAAGTTAGACTTGAAAGATATTAAATTGAATAGGATTTAAAATTGGTTAAACTAATCATTCTTATATAATAAACCCACTGAATAGTACAATCAGTTAATGTTTAGATAAAATAAAGTGTTGGCCAAAAAAGGTCCTAAGTAATATAACTATTTTATAATTTTTATACTAATACAATACCCTTATCATATAATACATTAATCATTTATCTAAGAAGTCTAATTTAAAGTTCAATATTCTTGATTTTTATATAATATAATATTACAATTCATACTAGTATGATATATTTATTAAGGATTAAACAAGGAATTGGATCCAGTTATGAGAAAAATTAGAATCTATTATATTATTATGCAAATATGGTCTTCATTTTATACAAGTATGTCACTTGTTATTCTGAGAGACATTAAAAGCTAGTAGTCATCATAATAGTATGATCATTAGCTAACAAGATTAAGAAAAGTCTTCCATTACAAAGTCATTTGTTATTTTAAATAAGCTTGAGAGTTATAAGTTTGTATAATCTACCCTTTCTTATGGACATCGTGCCTTCATAATTTATAACCGACATGTATTTTAAAGAAAATTATAATTATTAGTATTTTTAAATAGATACCTGTCTTATTCATAATTAGATAATATTCATGCAGTAATGATCTACAATATTTTTTTATTTTAATTTTATTCAATTCAACATTTCACAACTTTTAATTTTGTATGATGGGGATGTCTAAGATAGGTTGCTTGTTCGAGATAGTATGGATGAAAACGTCAAAGGGATATCAATAAGAGGAACATGATATAATGGAGTAAACATAAATGAAGATCTATCTTGGGATATGCTAACAACAATACAAGTCAGGCATTATATTATTAGTAAGTAATGGTCCATTGGCTAAGAAGTAGAGAGATAAAGATATGGACTACTTGTTTCTCAAATATTTAGTTTATGAATTTATATTTTTAATATTCTTTCTTACATATTTAGAACTAACAAGTATTTTTATAGTAATGTTGTTTGTATGATTATTATGCATTTTGTGTGGAATGATAGCTTTTGGCATCCAAGATATATTGTTGTTTTAATAACAAACCAGTTCAATTGCAAATAAATATTTCGTAGAAAGAAACGATCAAGTCTTGATGAGGATTTCTTGAAATAGTCAAGAGGATCAATTTAATGTGAGCATGACAAGTAAGAGCCACTTAAAATCATGCAGCATTTATTAAGGCAAGAAGTTGCATAAGTGAATAATATAATATCTTTGATCAGATTATCATATCATATGGTTGAGGTTGTCATATTGGCCATCGAATTATTCATAGTCCTCAATTGAACCATCATAATAGAAGATATTTGTCTTAGTCACAAAATGGACCAAGTGTTCCCAAGGAGCATTTAGGGAGCAAAAGTCAAGTTATAAATATAGAGCTCTTGGATCATGCATTCATGTATTGATGCAAGGGAAAGACCAACAATCAAGAGATATCCATCAAGGTGAAACTCATGAGACGTCAATATGTTCCTTGTTTATAAATAAGTTCATACTAAGAAAAAAATAAAAAAATTCCATTTCCTCGTCTTGAACTTTCATATAAGTTCTATATAATTATGAGAAGGGAATTATGGTCTTGTGTAATAGTGTTTTTTGCTTAAGCTTTCCTCCAACTCAGGTGTTTTAGATAGAATAAAACAATAGTTAAGTTGGCTTGTATCAAAATTGATCCTACCTTTAGTTTGGTGCAATTATAATTTTGTTTGATAATATTTTTTTTTAAGAAAAAGGCATTTAAAAAAATATTTTTAAAGAAAAAGGTTACGTGATTGAGAAAAGAAAATTATGATAGGTATAAGATTGCTTTTATATAATTATTGTTAAATATTAAATGATTAATAATATTTTGAAAAGTATTATTTAAAAATATTATTAAAAACTAAATTCCTTATAATTATATTGCTGATAATCTTATAACAAAATAATTAATATTATAAATGACAAAAAATAATATTTGACTTTTTGAAAAGAATTTTTTAATATTATATTTAAATAATAAAATTAGTTTTTTTTACTTCTTCTCATATTAGTTTTTGTTTCTAAATTGAAAAAAATACATTTCAAAACATATGCTTCAAATAGTATTTTATAAAAAGTTAAATTTTAAAATAATATTCCAAAAAATATATTTTTTGAAAAAAGTTTTTATGATTAAAGATGAGTTTTTAAAAAATACTTTTAAATATTATGAGAATAAAAAAGTTATAAAAATTATTTAATAATTTTTTGATAATTTTAAAATTAAAACATAATTTACTTTTTTAAGAAATAGACACCAATTAGGTCAAAAAAAATAATGCAAATGTTGTTCGCTTTTGAAAATTGGCTGTTTTTTTAAATCGCTGATGAATTATATTTGAAATATTTTAAAAAAATTCATTTATTATGTCATAATTCCTTATTTTCCCTAATAAATTTCCAAGATAAATGCTATATATATATATATATTTTTTGTTTCCACACATTTCTACTTCCAAAAAATGAATTAAGTTGTTTCCAGTTGAATAACGTTAACCATTTGAGATTCCGGGACCTTTTTGTGTGCTGCAATGCAGTATCTACCAAGTAATGGTGCAACCCTTTCAAATGGAGGCCGTCTTGTGCTTGCGCTATTCCTAAAGGTGCCAATGTTTTCGAACTTGAAGCGTGTAACTTTATTTATATATTTGTCCATATTCAAGCTTCTAGATTTATCTCATTACTAGTTTGTCTTGTTCAAGTGAAAATATCCTAAAAACTTTCACATGGATAACACTTGCGCAAAACTTCTTTAATGTCACATAATATTATGATAATTGAAATTATTTGTATTTGCTTAATTTCATATATTTTTTTAAATTTTCTCATCATTTAGTTAAAATTTATGATAATTAATGTCATGTTGTTCGGAGTAGAGATAATTAAAAATTAAAAGGTAATAAAAATGTTACGATATATATTTGATAAAAAAAATGATAAATAATAAGAAAACAATAGATATTTTAAAATTACATGAAAAATTTATTGATGATAAGGATAAAGATTTTTCTTTATCACATTTGATGATGACCAATTTGAATAATTTTTTGTTTAGATGATTCATGTCTTAATTAAGGTTGGTACATCACTCTCATCTTATTTCTTTTTTCCAACACTCCCCGCAATCATTTACATGATAGATTTTTACCTCTTGTTCTCCAAAAATATACCATCCTTGTGCAATCTTAGATTTGTGAACATTCTTTTTCATCTCTTTAATTCACGTTCCTCTTCTATACCATTTCTCTTAACACTATTAATGATCACTTTGATTTTTCTTATTAGTTATTGTCTATCTCTATCGCTTGTCTTTCCAACCCTTACCTACAATGTATTATCCACTTATTAACTTCATCTCTTATGAAATTCATCTAATACCCCTTCTTTTGAGAATATGTAAGACCTATGGCACACATTACTAATTGTAATATGAGAATCAGGTACAAGGCTATGCACCTCAAGGGTTTTTGATCTCAAGCACTTGTTCAAACACAACGACAAAACATTTATGGATAATAAATGTTTGTCTAGTAAATGCAAAAATTAATATTTATCTATTTGTTATTTTAAATTTGTTGTTTGAAAATGTTATAAAATCAAGATCAATATATTTCTTTGGAAAACCAATTAAGAACTTAGTAATAAAAGAACATTTTTTTAATGTTATAACACTGACTAGAAATGCAATTTAAGATGCATGAATCATAATTAGTAATGCAGTTTAACATTTTTTTGGTTAAATATCAACAATATTTTTGGATTGAGTAGTATCTAAATTGTTATTAAAGTCACCTAGTTAATAAGCGTTGCATCTTTAATATAATGACCTTGATATGCATTTTATTACATGAAGATTATAAAACATGGTGAAAAAAACTTATTTTGAAAATGATGTCTTCCAGTTCTCCTTCTTATTTTATAATTTATTTTTATGTTTTTTTATTTATATAATATTTATTATATATATAAGACAAATTTATCTTTACTTGGTTATTAAGCATGTTTTCATAAATATCAAAAAACTTAATTATCAAATATTTTATTAAGGATCTTTGAATATAAATATAAACATACAAATTATTTTATTTATTTTTATTTTGTGACACATGTAATTTTTTCTATTTTTGATATGATATTTTGACACTTTCATTTATATTATATGTTTTTATATTAGTTTTTGTAAGAATACAGAGAGGTCAAATCAAATGCTTTTTTTTATCATATTATAATCTTAGTTTATTTTATTCATTACAAGATTCACATTTCAACCCTTTTGTTCTTTTGATATATATGTTTTGAATTATAAATCATATGATCGTTGAACAGGTAAAAACTTTCTTAGTAATAAAATATTTCCCTGATTTTTAATATAAGGTATCTCAAATTAAAGAAAAAATAATTTGAAAAACACACACCCAAACACTTATATTGGTGCTAAAGTGGTGAGGTATACACATAAGTAGAGTTTATAAAATGTCAAACAAGAAACTATATGGTCACATGCATAAACTAGAAAATTGAATAGAACAATTAAATTTTCCAAAATTGTAAATAAAATAGCTAAAAACTTTAATTGATGATTTGACGCTCTTATGAATATTGGATAATGATTTGAGATCTCTCTTTTTGAACCACTTATTTACTTTCTTAGGGCATCGCCAAAATCACACTATTAGATTATTCATATACAATACACTTGTATCAAACAAATTTGGAGACACTACTTTGCTACTTCATTCTAAAATTCATCATCATCTACAAGGTGAGTATATTCTTATTTATAGAGATCTCAATGATATAATAATAATTTTGTTAACCTAAGAATATTAAAAGATATAGTTTTGAAATTTTAAAGTACATTTTAGAATTCTAAAAATCACTACAAGTTTCAAAATAAATACTATAAATTAAAAAAAATAAAAAAACTAAATTGAAAAACTATAAGATTAATTGACTCAGGCAGTTCCCAAATAGATTATGCATTTTGGGCGACAATAATCATGAGTGTCGAAGTGGTAAGGTGGCATTGTTAGCGCAACACAAGTAGATTAATGCATGTCCCTTTTAGTTTGATTTCGGCAAGCGATGCAGGCGACGAGGCTATGATGCTTCAGGTTCAGATTTTGGGTAGGTGTGAGTTGCAAAGAGTTAGTGTAGGAGGATGGGTTGATGCATCCATGGATTGGGTTGATGCGAGTCGAGTGGGTTATTGAATTTGAAGGTCAGCATGGGTCGAGTAGGTGACAGCTATGGTTGCTTACAGTGATGATAAAAGCTACACTCTCTCTTTATTATCATATTTCTTAAGTTATATTAGAGCATGATCATATTATAACACTCACTCGTTATAAGACAATAATTGAAAGACATTCATTTAATTGTCAATTCTCTATATCATGATTGATGGACTAACAATTAGTGACTAATGCTCCAACTAATAAATGAAGTTGATAATTTAGTAGTCTTTGAGATCAATGAATGTGATTTCCATCTTATTTGCATTGCAATTGTTAAGTTGAATTAAAAGTTACTTACAAAAATTAGTCACTAACATAGGTGAGAAAAAAATTAATTGATCATTAAAAAATTAATAACCAATATAATAATGACTAAATTAGTAGTCATAATGATTAGTAATAGGTTATATTTAATGCCCAAGTTTATTATTGTTAAAATCCTATTTTGTTATAGTACTTGATACTATATATCTATTAAAATTCTTTATTTTGATCTTTATTTACTATCAAGAATCCTTTTAAAATGCATATTATTAATCTTCTTAATTAATTCTATATACTTATTAACATTATTGTCATTATCACTCTTTAGTTAAAGCTATAGTTATTGCCACTACATGTTCTTGCTAATTATGTGATTTATTATTTTATATCATGATTATCAAAACATTTTATTCATCTATATTTATATTATTATTGAAATTCTCTTAATACCTTAACATCATGGTTGTTGACATTCTACAACTTAGTTAATATCATAGCATTTTAACCTACTATTGATTTTTTTTTGTTCTAATTCTATTATTTAATATCAATTGAAATTTCTCATATTAACATATAGCTTTTTCTTGGAATTTTTTTTATCTTTATCAATATCTCATAATTAAGATTTTCCTCATTTTAATACTATATTACTATCAAAATTATTTGTTAATTAAAAATTTTAATCAATAGCAAAAATCACAAAACATGTAAAACTCTAATGCTCAAATTAATTGACACAAAATTCTAATGTGAGTCAAATAGATTGTCACAGTCAAAACATTCTTTGTATCACTAAATTATTTTCTCTTATAATAAATTGGATTAATTATGTCATGTTTAGCGGTAGTTTTTATATTAAAAAATATTCTATTTCAAAAAAGGTGTTTTATATATAGGAAGTTATAAAAAAATATTTTCTAAATTTTTAATATTTTTAAGCTGATTTGTGGTATATGGTAAAGCAGTTGACTGCAGTGGGAGAAATAAAAAATAGTTGTTTTGTTCATAACGGGGAGGATCGGTTGGGCTGAAGGAGCCTTGGGTTGTTTTGTTCATAAGCGGTCTCTTTCCCTGCTCATCATCGTCCTTCTTCCACCTGGCCCTGCCTCTCTGATAGCCTTCTCTCTCTGGGGAACCGACGAAGAATTGGACAGTGCTCTTGCCATCGAATCTACCTCCATCAGTGTCTGCAAGTATCTTATCTCAATCAATTTTTGTCAGGAAGCCGGATTGTTTCAGATGTTCAGCGTCTTCTACAACCAAAACTCACGATGTACGATGAGATGTGCTGATTATGGATTAACTGGAAGGATGGGTTTTTCTCAGGGTAGTATTTTACTCTATTTTGGATTTTCTTGATTTAGCTGGGAAGTTCTGACGCTGACGTAGTGTTAAGTAATGCACCGGGAGATCCCAGGTTTTGTACTCATGGAATGACATGGAAAAACACTCGTTGCATGGATTAACTCCGGCGTAGGAAGGTGATATAGAGGGATTCATGGCTCTGGATTGGGGGACTGGATGTTCGAACTTGGAGGATCAGTTCAGTTTATCGGGGTTGCTCAACTTGGATGTTCTCAACGAGCCATGTAGTCCTTCGGCAGCTGAACTTCTATCTTCCCCATCCAGCATGTACTTTTCTCCCGCTTTTGGAAGCCGGGACTCTTTTAAAATCTCAATTTCCTCATCTAGACCTCGAGATTTGGTTCTTCAGGCTGAGGATAATTCTGGTGTGGAAGATTCTTATTTCAGAGAGAAGCTGGCAGCTCAAGCTTTGTTGGAATCTGGCTTTTGTCAGAAATTCCCCAACGATGGTCAATTTTCCATGGGTAAAGATCCAGGTCAATATAGTTCTTCCGGAACTACTGATTGGAATGGAAAGACTGCAGTTCTTTTCAAATCGGTTGGGGCTGTTCCATTTTCTGAGAGAATGTTGAGGGCTTTGTCGTGCCTTAAGGATTCTTTAGGTGGGGGAGTCCTCGCCCAAGTATGGGTTCCCGTAAAACATGGTGAGACTCTTGTATTGAGTACTTGGGATCAGCCGTTCCTGCTGGACCAAGTTTTATCTGGGTATCGTGAGATCTCAAGGGAATTCACTTTCTCTGTGAAAGATACTCCTGGCTTGTTTCCTGGAGTTCCAGGGCGTGTATTTATATCAGGGTTTCCAGAATGGACCTCTAATGTCATCTATTATAATAAGTTTGAATACTTGAGGTCTGACTATGCAGTCAGCCACAAAGTTCAGGGATCACTGGCAGTCCCAGTTTTTGATCCATGCAAAGGCTCATGTTGTGCAGTTCTTGAGATTGTTACCATGAAAGAGAAGTTGAGTTTTGATGTTGAGATGAAGAATATTTGTCAGGCATTGCAGGTTGTGTTTTTGTCTTTCATTAGGCTAAAACTAGCTGGAGTTTTCATCTAACTTGGGAATTCTGGTCATTTTAGTACGATTTATTGTACAGTGTGTAAATCGTAGGGTACTTTGTTCATGTTCCATAAAATTTCAGAGAGAAAGCTATGGATCAAATAATGCCCTTTTTTTCTCATACTTCTAAAAAATTTTCAAGTTTCAATGTAGTGAACATCCAATTTCCTGAATATTTATTGCCTGACTTGTTATCTGAGTGTGTCAGTGTATCTTGTTGAATTATTCAAGGTCAGTTTGTCGCAGTATTTTGTGCATGCAAATGCCATAATTTGTTTACCATGTGCTTGCTTTAACATAAATATAGTTGTTTGTATTCCTTCAACTATATGACTGTTTCTGTATCTAGTGGTCATGCGCACTTAATGTCAAACTCGTTCAGCAAGATTTTAAATTTGTTCTGCAATTATTTGCAGGCAGTGGATTTAAAGGCAATGAAAGCAAATGCTCGACACCTGGTACTAAATTGATCCCCGGCATAAAAATTCTTGCGTTATTTTGAAATTCTGTACTTTTTAGTGCTCCTCTATTATTCGAGTTCATTCTTAAAATAATTTTTGTTTGGCCCACAGAATCTTACAGCAAATCAGAGATCTGCATTCTCAGAGATATTACATGTTTTAAGGGCTGTTTGCCATGCACACATGTTACCTTTAGCTCTTACATGGTTTCCAATTGCATACCATATTGGAGATATAAGCTGTGCTATGTGGAAGGAGAATGCTCTAGTGAGAAATGGAAGAAAGCTCTGCATCAATGAATCGGCCTGCTATGTTAATGATTCACGAATGCAGGGTTTTCTACAAGCTTGTGCTGAATATTATCTTGAGAAAGGATGGGGCATAGCTGGACAGGCACTTCTATCAAACAAACCGTTTTTCTGTCCAGATGTAAAAGCATTTGACATACTTGAGTACCCCCTTGCACATCATGCACGCAAGTTTGGTTTGCAAGCTGCTGTAGCAATTAGGTTAAGGAGCACCTACACTGGAGATGATGATTACATACTAGAGTTGTTTCTGCCAGTCAATTGTAAAGGAAGTGTGGAGCAGCAACTCTTGCTAAACAACCTCTCAAGCACGATGCAGAGACTTTGTAAGAGCTTAAGAACAGTTGCTGATTTTGAAGTAGGGGAACCATATGTGAACAAAATAGCTGAAGATATAGAAGAGAATGATGCTCAATTGAATGAAAATTCTATCAAAAGTTCTCTTCAGCTAACCAGAAATAATGGAATAGCAGCTGATTTTCCTTCGGGAGTTCCTAAAATTGTTTCCGACGGCCAGGTGTTATTCTTTTGCACTTGAAAAATCAACCAAGCTCAAGCTATTCTTAAAAACGGCTTTTGTTCCCCATGCCAACAATATAAAGGCTTTTTGTTTGTTACTATTCTTATTTACTTGAATAATTTGAAAGCTATTTTGTCAATATTCTGTCCTTAAAGCTCATATAACTGTGTTGCAGGTTCTACCCAAACAGTTTAAAAAGATAGTGTGGACAATATATCCCAACATGGCAATGTTATGTAAACATGCATACATTGCTAACATTAGTTGCAAACTGTATGATATTAATCACAAGTGAGATAAGCTTTGCTAACTGTATGATATTTGTTTCTATTTGGTAAAGCTCACTTTTTGGTGGCTTATGTTGATAAGGTGATAAATTATGTTTTAGCTTAACATTGACTTGGTACTTCATGGAGCTTAGTGGTGTCAAAGACTTATCTAGTGATCACACAATGAGATTAGGGCTTGTTATCTTTGTGAGAGTTGTAGCAATTTGGAGCAAATGACAATTTTAATTACAAGTGAGATAAGTTTTGATCAACATTATAAATTGAGCAAAGTGTTGAAGTTTTACTATATTATAATTAAAAGTGAAAAGCTTTTGGATTTTTGGGTGTCTATCTAACGATATATTTATCGTAACTTAGGCTCTCATTTGGTTTAACTATTATGAAGTGGCATTATAATCGAAAGTTTGATTAGGATCAAACATTTTATGTATTATGTAATTTTCATGGGTCTTTGGTCCCTTGATTACAATTTTCATCCCTTGATTTCTATTTAAGAGGAAATTCTTCCAATTCTTGGTCAATTGGTATCTCTTAGCCCTTTTGAAGCAAACAACACTCTAATACCAAAAATATGATACCCCAAACAGCATTTGCCAAATATTAAGAAATGTGAACACACATATAGCCAATTGATGCATTGTCACGTGATTGCAAACTTAAGTTTACACTAACTCTTTATAAGGGTTCTAGCATCATTTTGTACTCATATGAGTAAATATGATTGATGGTGACTATTTGTGTGCAGGACACATTGTTGCACAAAACTTGCTAATTCCTCCAAACCTTAATGATGCACATGATCTCTGCTTACTTGTAATCATAAAATGATAATTGTCCATGAAATTCTTATCTCATCAATACCCATCAAATCACATTTTATTTAACCATCAAAGATATATTGGGGTCAAAATGTTAGGGTCTCAAGGGCACGATGTTGTTTTATAGTGGTCATGACTCTTTTTCCTTTATTGCTAATCTTTTTTACTTTTTCAAGGAACAACTCCAATTGCAACTTCCAACATTTATCCTATAGGTGATCTCCAATCTTGCAATGGCCACATCACATAACATACAATATGGAGGATGATTCAATAATCTAATGTGGTGAAGGGAATGAAAATCAAAGTTTAATAGTGATCGAGTAGTATAATCTAGCAGTTTGATTCATCAATGCTTTGCATCTTGTGACGAGGGACATTGAGTTGTAATATTTATTGCTAGTACTTAGTAGTATATTTTTCCATTGACTGTCCTATTTAACATCATAGACTCTATCACTTAAACCATCTTTTATCAACATATCCTAAGGGGTGGATTTCCTAGTAGATGAGCCTCCAAAAATTATTCTACAAAATCTCATGCACTATGTTCATTCATAGATATGTGTTGCAAATTCTTGATGAATTCTTATAAGATTAAGTCTAGTGAATGACCTTGCCCTCAACCTCAAATGGTCTAGGATGGCACAAATGGTTTGATAATGCCAAACTCAATTGACACTGATTTCATCTACTTCTTTTTCTAGACTAGAGTTAGTCTTGACAATGCAAAACATGAGCGAGGAGAATACCACTCTGATAGTCATCCCTTTGGAGTTACCACCGATGCATCATCAGCATGATTGCTATCACCATCTAAACTTTTTGCAAATGCTATGCAACTTGTTGCTTGGCTATAATCTCCTTCTTGGAACTTTCATGTTTCAACTTCTTTCCTTCTAGGTTCTATCTCCAACTTTTGAAATAATAGTAACACCTTTATTTTTTTTTTTAAGTTCTACAATACAATACCAAAATTATTATAATATAAAAAATATGATTAGTTTCTACCTTAATGCACTAGAGTTGTCTTAATTATGATTGACCAAAAGCTAGAATGACCATTAAATGTTTTAAAGTGATTAAGAGGAATTGAAAGACCTCATGCCTTAATTTGTTAGGCCAAAAGACCATGTGCTTAAAGGGTTTTTCTTAACATTTTACCTTTAGTAGTACAAAGATGTCAAGTTTATAGTGAACATAATAAAATCAATTATGATGAAGCAAACTTCATGAGAAGTTTTCCCTTTCAAGAAAAGATAACACTTAAGGTTGCCCATATCAAAAGTGAAATGTTCCCTCTTATTTTCAGAGGAAGATTTCTATTTAGCAAATATTAGCTAATTATATTAGCCAAAGAATATCTGCAATAACATTTTAAGTTTTCCTCACATATCAATGAAATCTGATGTATACATGTGACAATTCAATTGATAATTCGTCATTTGAAAACCCATAATATTACGAGGTAGTAACCACAACATGACAATGACCTTAAGTCATAATCCATACAACTTAAAATTCACATCTAATCAAGCCATACAACTTGACTTGCTCTCCAATGGTTTTGTGATATAACTTATGCTGTTTCTTGGGTTTTTTACAGCTGTTGTTCAAGATTTACCTCAACACAACCTTGAGTTGTGTCCTATAACATGGCCTTACATTGTATGCTTCCCTCCTTTTGCTCTAATGTCATGGCAATACAACGGCATGGCCTTTTTCCTAACAATACCGTGTAAAATTTCTTGCCTCAAACTCCTCAACGAGTTGTTCTTGTGTTGATCTTCCCTATTCATGAAAATGCTTTAGCATTCATTGATCTCAAATGATCTCATCAAGGAAAAAAATTAGAGAGAGAGGGTAAAGACTATTTTTATACTAATGCACAAGAAAATCATCTCCCTCTCCTCCCTTAAGATTAATAATAGTCTTTGATAAATTTGCTTAAGAGAAGTCACTTTAATACATCTATACAATCATAAGATATATGTGTAAAAAACAAAGGTAATATACAAGTATATATTCCCAATACCCTCTCTTTGAATACTTATATTCTTCAACACTTGGAACCCAAGTGAACGAGACCTTTTGTACACTCATAGTCTTCAACATTTGAAATTCAAACATAAGTTTCTACTCTTTGCATCATGCTTTTGATGTGCAGTGGAAAGTTTTGCTCTCTTCTTAACTTATACATTTGACATGAGTAACCCTAAAGAGTGGATATCATTTTAATAGCTCATGCTCTATGTCTCACCTCTTGGGTTACATAATCTTTCATTCATGCCACCTAAGAAATAGTCTCCTTCTTGACACCTATTTGTTGACCCTCCATGGGTTATGCATGGTGTTCAACATGTCTCTAGACTTGAGAGGAGGCCTTTACACCATATTTTGTTCCAATCGAAAATACATAGCCTTGGAGATATCACTAGACCTTGCAAATAGGCCTAGCACCCTAATGCACATTTCATCGAGCACAAAACCTGCTAGATCCATGTGCAAAGGCTTCCCCATCCTCTCATGAAGAGCTACCTTACTGTTGCATACTTTCAAAGTATACATTTGAAAGAGGCAGATTGCCTTTGCATCCATTGACTTGAGTCTAGCTCATTGGGGCATGTATAGAAGGTTCATATGCTGTATGCAAATCAGAAAAAGTGACATTCCTACTTTCACAAACTTCTATGATGACTAGAGGGGTCAAGTCAAATGAAAGAATAATCTTACAATGCTACTTCAAAGTCAACAAGTAATTTCATAAACTCAGCCATCTAAATGACATTGATTTCAGTTTTTTAAGTATGCACTTCCATTTTTCTTTTTGCAAGCTACCAAGCATTTGCACAAAACCACACCTACTTTAGCTCATGTTAGAATATCAAAGTCCATTTTAAAAGATAATTACTAAAATTGCAACCATTTTAGAACCACATGCACTAATTCATTACCATAATCATTGTTACATTTTCCACAATAAGTCACACAAAGATGTGTTGATACGCACTCAATCTTATGTTCAAATATGTGCCACATCACACAATTTTTGCTCACACTTGCCTCACTCTACCCTTGGAATCTTACATGATTATAAATGTGACATTGTGTATTTGTTATGATAGGTAGTTTGCATGTTGATGCACAATATGACACACCTCTTGCATGTGTTCTATAAATAACATCATTCACACTTGACGATTAGACATTATCTATTCTCTAAAAATCCTTTTAAAAATAAAATACTAATTGAAATCTATAACATAACAAAATGCAGTAAAATTTTAAACATTGTTAGGATGATGATTTAAGTTTAATACTTATAATTATTTGTTATAACTAGTTCCAACGATCCCATAAAGACCTAAAATACTTGAAAAAATTGAAGAATCATGCCCTACCTCTTATTAAGCAAGGACCACAAGCAAAAATTTGTTGGTTGCCCTTTGTAACCAAGACTAGCAGCATCACACAAAAGTTGTATATTGCACACAGCACTTACACCCAAATACATTGTACTTATGAGCACAATATATTTTGTCACATGTCCACACCTATATTTCACATGAGTGCACCCACTTGTGCACATAGCTTAAAGCCAAAGCAACTCCTTGGTCCATATAAGAGTGCTCGTCATGGATACTATAGATCCCAACAAGATCATATTTTGCATGAACTTACCCATTTGTTATAGGTTTAGAATTCTTAACCTTCATATTTGCTCATTCCATCATAGAGCACCACATCTCAACAAAGAGCTAAACTTCACATCACACACTAGTAATAGCATATCTGCCCTTTGGGTTCAAAATGACCATTTGAGACCCCAAAAAACTTTGGGCTCCCCAAAAAAACTTTGGGTTCATTTAAAAAAATCATTCATGTGATTTCCAAATGATCAAAATATCTTATGGACCTCTAAAATTATCATAATTCTATTAAATTATTTAAAGTATGATTAATACAATCCAATTATGACAAAACTATTTTTAGGCTCTCGCAAAATTACAAAATAAAAATCCCTTACTCTTCAAAATGTGCATGGCATTACCTTAATTGAAACAACAATATTCCACTAGGGGAGATTAATAAGTGGCTTAAGAAAACAGTCAAAAACCAAAAGAAGACACTCCAAATAGGGATGTAAGTTTGTAACCTAGCTCGATTAACTTGTCTTGACCATGCCAATAGAATAGGCATGAGACTATTTGGTAAACCGAACTCGAGTTAAGTCGAGTTCAGGTTTGGAGTATAGAGCATTTCTAAAAGAAATTAAATTTTCTATTTGATTTTAATGATCCCCTTTAAAAATATTAAAATCTCTTTGGCATTAAAAATCATAAAACAATTGTCTCTAGTTTCCTTGATCGGAATTAAATATTAAGCTAGTGGTACCCTACTAACCTATTTAAAGATTAGATGATCTATCTCAAAATGAAATTATGGTCTAATTCTCTCTTTAATGTACAATGAAAAACAACTTCACTCTAAAACTTGCATTTTGAAATTCACATCCAACCAAAATGCCTTCTTCCATCACCTTTTATCTTCTCCTTACCTCATATTGACAACACCTTCTTCCCCTCTATCATCATGAAAGAGAACTCAAAGATAGCCAGCCCTCGTTGCTACTTTATTAATCCATTATATTGCCACCAATGACCACGATTTCCATAACATAACATCACAAACTATGAATGAAGATGGCAATAGATCCCACAGCCACCAAATCCAAGCTCCCCTTAACCCCTATCCCAGGCAATGGCAATGTTAGATGCATGTTTTTCGACAACATCAAGATCCACCGTTCTTGGCATTTGTTTAGCATTGAGAAGTGAAGAAAAACTTACTCCAATAGTTCATGAACCACATAATTAATCATAGTTAACACCATCACCTTGTGAAAAGTGTGGAAAACATATACACAAATATAAATCATAAATGCAAATGAAGAAATAGTATCATATTTTTTAGGATATTATTGAACAAGTATATATGTATTTTATTTTAGTGATATGATATACGAGACATGACAAAAAGAGTTAAAGAGAAACAAGATAAAGAGCAAATAAAATGATGCATTTGACCTTTGATCACAATCAATAAGGTCATTCACTCAAGAATCCTCAAAATCTACTATAGTAGATCAAGTGTAGTTGATCTCCCCTACCAAGTTAGAAAATATCTCAATAAAGAAAAACTCTCTGTGTTCATTAACTCAGTAGCATTCATTGCTTTATGTGTACCAAAAAGTTTATTAAATACTTACAGAACCCTTCATTAACTAAAAGGAATTACTAAAATGCTCCTAACATAACAAATCAATTGGATTAAGTCCGTTGGTTAAAACAACCAAGCTATAATGTACAATCACAATGTATTTAGCATGCAAATCTAATCAACTAATCAACTAATCAACATCATTTATTTGTCATTCTAGTCCATGAAAACTATTACCCTGTTTCTAAAGCACCATGTCACTAAAGATGAGAATTACATACAAAATAATATCATGTCAAATTAAAGGGTGACACAACAATATATAAGGTTTTCACCTTCTAATAGCAAAAACTATTAGGTCAAAATTATCACTTTGTTGTAGTTCCAACTTGTATCATATTTAAACAAGATATATTAAAGAATTAGCACAGGCAATGCTTCTTTAATATATGGAATCCAATGGTGAGCTAAACAAAAGAAATCATCAAACTTTAGTCAAATCTACTTCCATTCAAGTTCAACCCCATTCTTCAAGGTTCACAATAAATATGTATTTCTAACCATGGCATTGTCTAACATGCATAACAAGGAGAGGATGATCCAATTGATTTTAGTCAATCAAACAACTTTTAAGAAACCAAGGTAGTTAATTAAACATTGGAGTTTGTGCACATAAGAAACATCAATCTCACTCCGTAAAACACTAGAAATTGGACAAAATTTATTGGTTATACTACCAATACAAGCTCCCAAGAAGATAATCCAGTGTAACATTTATCATATAGATTTGTCTTTGAGCACATACATTTGAAGTCATCCTTTTCATTATCTTTTTTATTTTCATATTTTTTCACCCATTTATATAGCTTTTCCTTCTGAATACATACACTTGCTCTTTGACAGTCCACTTCATCTCAAAGCAGCATATGTCTTTTTAATTGTCTCCTAAAACTAAGAGAAATAATTTTTGACAATATCCAATTCATAAAGAACAGTTTTACAACCTTATTTAAGAATCATGAAAGCAAATTAAAAACATTTCAACCATTTTAATAACAGATGGTCCTTATCTTACCATATGTGCAGAAAAAATATTAGCATCAAATGCACATCTTCCACAGCAATTATTGAAGTACTTAAGAATGTTTCAGTTTTTAAAGCACTTTTACTGACATACAATTCATGCTATCAAATAACCATCAACTCATCATAAAAAATTAAGTGATATGAGTGAATTTAGGATTTGATTTCATGGTTTCATATGTTATGTGGGTACAAGTCTACATTTAGCATCAATTGTATACAGGTATCTTTCATACTACATTTCTTCCATGGGTGTTAAAATTATTGTATACAAAATACAATACAAATACAACATGAATGCAATATTCACATTTAAAGTAACAAAAATTCAAGGGAAAAGTGACATTCGTTTATCATTTCTTTTTATCATTACGAACTTAAAAATATTCAAAACAAGTCAATCATCAACAAACATCACAAGTTTTGAGGTAAATAGTTTAACTCCAATAATTGTCTTTCATATTCATCATTATCACCCTTAGTTGCATTTGAATCCTTTTTTATGGTATTTATATAGTTTTGAAGATGTTAAACTTTTTTCAAATGATTTAATAGACAGATCAAAGCATTTGAGTTTTATTTCTAAGTCCAATCTTCACTTTTGATAAACATTATCACGTTGGCTCTAGTAGCAAGGTTTAATAAACTCTTTTGAGCCATTTTATAAAGTATTTCAAATTTCTAACACAATATGAAAATATTTATCTTATAAGAGAGTTGCATTAAATGGGTACACAAGTTAAACATAATATATTCTTAAGCAAATATCCAAAAACTTAAATATATGAATAGATATCATCTTAATGTTATAGTTTGAAATTAAAATATTGTGCTCAACATGTAATATAAAACTAAATATAAGCTCATTTTTACTAAACAATTTTCAACTTAAGTGAGAATCTTATCCACATTTTTCATCACTTCTTCTAATTTAGAGAATATTCCAAATTAATCTATTCAAGTGTCATATCAAACATCGAGTAAGCTCTACCACTCTTTCTTCACTACATGTGGATTATAATAATTAGTCTACCAAGGATGATCAAACTATTATAAAAGTCACATCTTGATTACTCAAATGAAGTCCAAGTAATTGTATGAAAACTTGTTAATACCATCAAATATCATGTATATTAAGAGCTACTCAATCAAATAGAGGAATATGCAAAATCACCAAAGTTCTACTCAGTAAGATAAAAATTCACCAAAGACCCATGAAAATTGTAATCTTGGTGGCCATTGGACATATTAAATGAATTGTGAATGCACGTTTAAGTTATGTGTATCTACTTGTATGACTCAAGAATGAAAGCATTGCATCACATCCATTGAAGCTACGAGTCAAGTTGGGAAAGGTCTGACAAAAATTCCTAACACTCCTTGAAGAACCACTAAGTCTCTTTCCCAAACAGAATGTAGAAATAAGATCAACCTCATGGTTGATGCCTCCTTGCCTAATTTTGGGATATAATACAATTGTGTGTTGGGGAACAAGGAGATAAAGAAGCAAGTGAATGAGCTTCTTTGCAATGGAGAGCAAGCACATAAAGAAGCAAGTGAATGTGGTACTTGGGAGTGGAATGTTGAAGCCTAGTTTATCATGTGGATTACCCATCATGATTTTCAACAAGATCTTTCTAATATCTTTGCAAGTTCATCACAGGCTTCTTATAAATCGTCGCACCACTTCTTGGCAACCACAAGTTTGTTTTAAAAAAAGCATGTGAGACACTTATGCTTGTCTTGCCAAATCAAACATATGACATTTGTTCAATTCATAATTGAATGTGTCCAGGTTTTGCTGTTGAGGCTGTTGATGCAAGTAGGTTGGCTCATATTATATTACTATAAGTTATGGTAGGGAGTTCAAAAGAACAATTAGATGTATGACCACGAGATACAGGTGTTACATCAAACTGTGTAACATTAATTGTGGTATTTTTTAAGTAAACAATCTTTCATTCCAACCATTAGCATATCTTGTGATTGCAAACCCATGTAAAGCTATATTGGCATGATGTATGATGCAGATGATGTACTTGTGATGTTTCAACTTTGTTATCAAATGGAAATGGGAGCACAAAGCTTGTTGACATGCTCTTGAGATCCTTATTAAAAAGGAACACAAGGTTTACATGATGAAGCAAATGAATGACCTCAATTAAATGTTTTGGGAAGTGAAGTTGGAGAACTTTTTAAAATTTCAATTTGGTGACGAGCTATTGGATTGAGGAATAAAATTTGCATGTCTTGTGATGGAAATCAGGATGTGGAGAGCCTATACATTGAAGTGTCATGTGACTGTAGAGTGATCGAGACAACCTAGAATTCATAAAGATATATGTTAACCTCATAGGAACTTAGTGGAGAAATTTGTTTCAAGATTCTATTGTTTTGTGTCATATAAGAAGCACAGGGTATATATGACATTGCCAATACCAAGTTATCTATTGGAAGTGTCTTGATAACGATATGCTTAGGACACCACTACTTATTTGTAGTCATGGATAGGTTCTTACAGATTGTATAATAACCCAATGCTAATAATTGGTCCAGAGAAAGGTAACAAGTTTGTTCTTCCAGCATATGTGTATGACACTTTGGCTACCTCTTCGATCGTTTTTTATAGGGTGATGACATTCTTGAGTAGATTTTGACATACCTTATGGTCGATGATGGACACAATTTTAATTAAAAGTACAACCTTTCACGCGCAAACAAATCTAAACATAGGTCATATGTAGAGCTGTTAACTTCTTATGAAGATACTATTTGCAATATTGTAAGATATAAGACAGTGATTTCCAGTATGCCTACCTAACTTATAAATTGGGCAAACCTTGGCTCAACAAATTAAAATTCTATTTGTAGTGCATCCTAATTTCATCCATAAGAACATATTTAATCTAGTTTTAAGATTGATGTGCCAAGTGCACTTCAAGAGTTGGTAAGAAAGGGAAAGTGCCTTCAATAACTGAGTGGTTTAACCAAGAACAAGGAAAACCCGAGTTCCTTCAACTCATCTTTGAATCTCAAAGCCCTCGTTATGAGGGACCAAATAATTTGGGCAACTAGTCATAGAAATAACCAAGTCAATGATATTCTTGAACTAATGAGATTGAAGAGGCTTAAATCATCCAAAGAAGGGGCATGTGATTAGATCATTCAAAACCAGTTAATGCCAAGGAGTTCTCATGATTAGGGAGGACTAACACTTCAACCACTCATCAAGGTCATGATGAGAAAATGCCACAAAATGAGAATAGAACGAAGAAAGTGCACAACTTAAGGTGTTGTTATGAGATGCACTTAAAATGTTATCATCATTTGGCTTAGATAATGGTCTCAAGGAACTCAAGAAACAACCTCAGTTCTATCATGACATTTTTGGACCATGAATTATGCTGCATGGCTTTTGACATAAAAACTATAAGCTGTATGGGTTATAACTTGAGGTCACAGACATGTTGAATTTGTGGACCCATGATAATGGAGTCGTTTAAGATCTCATGTATGCCCATTTTCTAGGTGCTAGTTATATTACCACCTATATGCACCATATTCGATGAAGATATTGGAAAAGCATAAGATGTTTTAAATATTCCTAAGACAATGTATTAAAATATTTTTTTCTAACTAGAAACTTCAGCTGAAATTAGGGGGATCATATCTTCCTCTTTTTTAATAACCTTAAATGCCTTTCTTCTCTTGAAGAGGAAAATTTTTTGTGAAGCCCACTTTATTTTAAATGCTTGTCTTCATTGTATCCACCGTGTGCATGGTGTTATCATTCATTTTCTAATAAACCACCAAGAAAAAACTCCAAATAACCTTTCTATCCCTTGTTTCATGCACATTAAGATAACTCTAATGGATCAAGTCATTGATGGATCACTCCATCATGCTCTCTTTTTTCTTATTGAGCTTGCTCTTAGTTTTCCATTGAGTCCCCTTGTATGAATTCGGGTATGGTTTTCATAGACTTAGAAGGGTCCTCGTGGACTATGAGCTGAAGTGGGAGAGCAGCTATAGGAATATTCAATGTCAATCTCAAAGAACCGTGAAATTGGTATTTTTTGGGATCTAGAACTCACAGAGATATTGTTGGTGGATATTGAGTTGATTTTGTTTGTGATTAATTCTATTATTTCATAGATTCGATAACTAAGATTATTTATTAAATATAATACATCTTTTATATATCTTTAATTAATTCATGTTAGTCTCCTGCTTCTAATAAATCCAAGGCTAATGTAATTTCCTTCGTTTTGTTGTAGACATCAATTAATTTCTTGTCAAAGTTTTTCAGGTTTATGTAACGAAACAATTATGGAAACACATTAAGTTTGATTTTTGCTTTATCTTTTTAAATCTTGTGTGTTTATTTTTCATCTGTTTGTTTGATACATTAAGCACATCATTATAATCTGTTTCCCTAACAATTGATGTCGGATTAAGGATTTGTTATGGAGAAGTTCTGTTTCCTTTTCTGTCATAATCTAAGTTGGTAAACCAAATTGAGATCCTATTCTTTGATGATTTTGAAGTGGAAATCGAAGATTGATGATGGTTATGTAGTTGCACTGCAAGGGAGAGAACATTATTGGAAGGTGCCAGGTGTCAAAAAGTATAGCTTAGGTGAAGAAATGGTTTTTTAAGTCATGTGGAAACATTTTTAGTGGATATTGAGAGCAGCAATGGTCGTGCACGATTCATTTCTGCTTGCAGAGCATGCCGTAGAGTTGCAATGCAGCGAGGGTTGAAGAGAGCTGTTCTAATTATAAGCAAGTTCTCAAATCTTTCACTCGGAATTAGCACTGGGAGGCAAAAGTAAATGAAGAGTACTGTAGGTGTTTCAACATAGGCTTTTCTGTCACAGGTTATGAGCCTATGCAGTGCATACGGTTATCATAAGTGCCTTTTAAATAGCCAAGTAACCTTTATATAAAGAAGAAAATGATGTGCTCAAAAGAAAATGCATATAATGGGTAATGCTTGTGGTTTGGTTCCGGCCACAATAAACATTATTTATAGGATTTCTACCCTTTTGTGCGTAGAACTAAAATACCTTTTGGGTAACGAGCTTTATCTTTTTTTTTTTTTTTGTTACAAAAACAATTCCTAAACATTGGAGGAATTAGATTCTTATTAGACCATATCATCTAATCTATTATTTGTGCTAAATTGGGTTCCTTTGCAGATGTCTGGTTCAATGAAAGAAATGGAGAAAAGACCAAGTAATTTAGAGAAGCATATTAGCTTGGATGAACTTCAGAAATACTTCGCAGGAAGCCTCAAGGATGCTGCAAAGAGCATTGGAGGTGAGTAACTTTCCAATCTTATACATGATATTTTGCTGACTGAACAATCATCAGTACATGTTTTTTTTTTTTTTTCATTTTTGACACTAATTCCCATAAATGTCAAAGGAGAAACAATCTTTCCTGAGCAAAAAACAATGATAAAAATACAAATTTGGTTACTAGTGACTTTTTTTAACAATTGGATTGAGATCAGAGAACAATAAAGGCTCGAAAAGTTAAGGAGAAGAGGCTAATGGCAGTCATCTGTACAAGTTTACAACAAATTTGAAAATGGTTTGATGTTTAACATTAATAGCATCGAAGCACTACGGGATGTAGTATATATTTAACACGAAAACTTTTGCTGTTGTATTGATTAGTGCTATCCATCTTTGGCTCTAGACGACCATGGTGACCAGTTCATCTTTAGTTGCTAATAAGAGAGATTCTTTTGTCTTTTTACTTTCATTTCATAATTGTTATGTACTAATGCTAGAAACCTCAAGTGAGTGTTTAACTTTGTATACAAAAGAAACATTTTTCAACATGGAGCCAACTTAAAACAACCGAGCAAATCTTTTGTTTTACAGTTTGCCCAACCACACTGAAAAGGATATGCAGACAGCATGGCATTTCAAGATGGCCATCTCGCAAAATAAAGAAAGTTAACCATTCGCTCAAAAAAATCCAAACCGTCATAGACTCCGTGAAGGGCGTTGATGGTGCGTTCAGGTATGATCCAACAACTGGATGTCTTGTTGCAGCTGTTACATCCGATACAAATGGAACAATAGATTCGGACATGGTAAGCAGAGCCATGCTCATATCATCTCAATATGAAGATGGGCAATTTGTTAAGAAGCTCGATTCAGTTAATCCTACAGTTTCTAACCCCCGGATGACAATATTATGCAAATCAAACCTACAAGGTGGGGATGATTTTGAAGCAAACATGGCTTCTACTTCTTCCATTGGGTGCTGCAATAAGCTCAAGTTCTCTAATGGCACGCTCGATTCAGAGCAAGCCGAAAGCATGCATCCTGGTCTGCAACCATTGGATTCTAAACATGCCCCTCATATTACTACAACAATTTGTGTCCCAGATTCCAGCAATACGGCTCTTTTGGGTTTGATAGATCACAAACGACACATGGAATCCGGGATAGCTGGCTCGATAATAGAGATGGATGAAGAGGAGGCTTTTAAAACAGATCCCAACTGTGCAATCGAACACAGCCATCATTCCTTTTCAAGCAAGACTAACTCTTCAGCTTCAAGCTGTCCATCTTTCAACAATGGATTAGAATGCATGGAGCTCGGCAATAAAACTGTGGTCTATGCTGTGAAGGCTACTTATAAAACAGACACTGTAAGATTCAAATGTTTGCCATCCTTGGGATGCCAGTACTTGTACGATGAAATCAGTAAGAGATTCAACTTATCTCATGGAACATTTCGGCTCAAATATTTGGACGATGAAGCAGATTGGGTGCTATTAATGACTGACTCTGATCTGCTGGAATGCATTGAGGCTGTGGAGTTGAGCACTTCCCATATAATTAAACTTCAAGTTATAGATGTATTGGTTGGTAGCTGTGAGAGTGGTAGTTGTTTAACTGACATGCAAGTTGCAAGAGGAATGAGAGCAGAAATTTGAAATGGTGGGTTTTCTTGCGTTGATGGAAGACTTGTGGTATATGCTTTGGTGGTCATGTGAATACACAAAATGGCCTGTTGGAATCATCTTCCACATTAACATAGCTGTTATATATACATATTGTAAATATAGAGGAAATCCTGGAGCTCTCCTCATGAGGAAAGTGAAGGTGGTTGGTTACTATAAAAATAGTGGTCATGTCCTCTTTGTATCTTATTTGTTAATGTTAGGCTAGGTTTAGTTCTTTGATATGGAATAAGAAAATGTTTCAGGTAACAAATGCACTTAACTTATTTTCTTCCTTTTTGACAACTCTTTCTTAGAGAAGGACTTCTCAATGCTTCTCATTTCGTTCTAATTCCACTGTGTTTTGGATTCTGATTCAGTTTTCATTTATTCAAGAGAAATAAGTGTAATATTAATGGTGGTCGTTTTTGTTAATTTTTAACATTCTGTTTGTATAGCTTTGTTGGGTTTATAAAGGAGGATTAAAAAAAAAGGAGATTTGAAAAAAAAATCTTATTTAATAAGAAATGGAAAATTGATAAATAATATTTGATAAAAAAAAAGAATTTTAAAATGAGTTTTTGTTTTTGAAATGGCAGTTGAAATTTGTTTTGGAGGTAAGCTTTTAAGTTTCTCTATTAGAAGTGTTTGCCAAGTAATATGTGGATGTAAGGCTACTTTTCTAAGGTTTTGGGTGAAAAACTGAAGCATTTTGCAGTAAGTTGGTCAAGTAGATTTTTTTTTTATTTTACAAATGGTGGGAGCCATTATTATTTTTTATTATATTATTTTAATAATTTTGAAGATTTTTTAATTCTTAACCATATTATTATGTTTTTTTAACAAAATGTCAATTATTAGTTTTTTTTCAAAATAAATAAATAAATAAATATATAATAATAATAATAATAATAATAATAATAATAATAATAATAATAATAATAATAATAATAATAATAATAATAATAATAATAATAATAAATTTTAACATTATTCTTTTATTTATAAGCTTTAAATTCAATAACAGAGACCATTTTAGGTGAATATTCAAAAACTCGAGCATCTCAATAATAATAATATTTCATTAGACTTGAACAAAAAAATAAAATCAAACTTTGCTCAAAACTCGAATTGATCCAAATAAAATACTAAACATAACAGTTTGAAGATGCTTAGTGTTTATATTTGTCACATATTATTTCTTCATTAATTGAGTTTGCACGTTATGTGCATCTTCTTAAACCTTGAGACGAGTCCAATTAGATCATGAATTTGTTGTTTGTAATGTTAACTCTAGTAGAATATAGTTTTTGGAATTTTACTAAACAAATAATTATTGGGTAGAATTCATACTTTAGATTAAATATTCATTATTATGAAATAATCATTCAATACAGGTAAGTTGAAAATTTTCTCAAAAAATGATTATTCAAAGAGAGTGGAGAAAAAAGAATAGAAAAATGAGATTTGGAGAGAAATTGAGACAATGAGTTTTAGTTAACATGGAAACCTTAGTATTGATAATAATGGAATGTTGAAATTTGTAAATAGATGTGTATTCTTTTTTTATTAGCAATTAGGTTAAACTTGGTTTTTAAAGCCCATGATCTTGTTTGTTATCCAACCTAACCTAAAGAAGAATAGAATGCATTAAGAGCTTAAGATGTTTTGTTTGGCCTTATTTGTTAGTAGTATTAAGGTTTTTGGTGTTTGACCTTGCATTTCATGACAATTAAACTAGGTTTTCAAATTGAGCTTAGTTCAAGTTTTGGGAAGAGAATTTTTTTAATGTTATGGTCATAATAATAGATAGAGATTTCAAAGTCATCTCATTATAAAGTAATATTAGAATATCTTAGTTTTATTATACTTAAATATTATCCATTTAGATCACCTTATCTTAGACCTAAGTGAGTTTTTGTCCTCAAAAGATGTCTCAAAATATTCAAATACACTAGAATCAATTTTTCAATGTCTAATATAAGATAATTCCTCATTCTTCTTCACCTAGAAGTCTGTTAAGAGTCACTCTTTGTTCAATAATTTCTCTTTAGAGACATCATATAATCACTCTTATCCTTTTTGATATCAGGTGTTACTCATTAATTGCTTCTTAATTCATCTTCAAACCACATTAAACTATTAGAAAGTTTTTCTCTGATACCAAATGTAACATCCTAATCTACATTTTAAGATATTTTTCTATTACATTGCCTTATCCAACCTATGTGAGCTTTGTATTCAAAAGATATCTCGATATTTTAAGGCAATGACATCTCATATAAACCCCAAAATCGATCTCTCAATAACTGATTAGGATAATTCATTATTATAGCTCTCAACTTGGAAGCTTGTTAGGAGTCTCATATTGTTTAGTGATTTCTTTCCCATGTCATCACTTAGTGTTTGTTAAGTCATTGGTTATGCACCACTTATTTGATAAACACAAAACTGTGTTATTTTTTATAATATTTTTCTTGAATGTGCTTTAGATCATGCTTCTTAAGATCAAATAAAAATTAATCAATTAAAGAGCTTGATTAAATATTTCATGGAGTAATCTATTTGTAAAGGCATGCTAAAGAGTGTTGATTGATTTTCTCAAGCTTGGCTTAGCTTTCAAATTAAAGAGTTGGACAAGTTTTTTCTTATAGAATGGTTATAATACTTGGAAACCTTCATCCATATATTATCTATAGTTAAATTGTCAAACCCTTCATTTAAATGCTTAAGTGGCATAATTATGATTACATTACATATCTAACTTCATGCATTCACTTATTAAATATTTTTTTTGTATTGTTATGATCTTTAGAACAATATTAGGGTTTTATTAAATATTACTTCATGTTGTTTAAGTCTAACTCATACCTTAGTTTAGAAAAGTCCAATTTAAAATATGTAATACTTTTCACTACCTATTAGTCGTACAACATAATATCCAATAGTTGATCTTTGTTCTAGCTTATATTTGCATCCAAATGTGTCAACATCATATATGATGTATCTATTGTAAAGGTACAACCATTGCTTCGATTAAGATTGAGTGTGTAAAGTTGATTGTATAATGGATTATCCTCCCTATACAAGCATATCTTGATCTCTAAGAGTTGAATTTCTACTTATATCATTTGCATACAAAGCTTACTTAGTACAAATATGTCATTAATTTCCTCTTAAGATTTGAGCTTACACAAGTTCGACATATGCGATGTCTATATCATATTAATATGACCATGTTATGTTATGAGTGGATCGGTAAATGCTATATATTAAACAATATAAAGTTTATGTGTTGTAACTATATGTTTGATTAAAAAATCTATAAACATGCTTATAATATGTACTAGTTTAATTACTATATCATACAAGTATGATTTTATTATGTTATTATTTTGAACATTATATGACTACGAAGTATCTATGTTGTAATTATTACATTCATTAATAAGCATGTTTACCATACGATAAGAGTATAATATTTGTATCGTATAAGTATGTGATTCAATATATATAATTCTTTCATATATTATGACAATTAATACAACATATTTATATGATCAATGTTAAATTATAAAATCATAAACTTAGTATTATATTATTATATAATAATATCGTAGTTGTATTATCATATTATAAATGCTTTCATAGTCATACAAAGATGATTCAAGTATTAAAAAATTATGATGGCTCTATTCATAACATTCTTTTTGATATGATTATGATAGTATGTATCATATGAGTATAATCAATATTTTAGTTAGGTTAAATTAAGTAATATATGATCATATAAGCATTTGTATTTTTCGATCATATCATATGACATGTTTCCCAAGAGTTTAGCTTTTATGAATATGTTTTGTATTATGACAATCTACATTCAAACTAACATGATCTATACAAATCATAAATCTGAACTACTTTGTACTAATACCAACAATGCGATCGTCTATGATCGAATCAAAACTTAAGTATTGCTTACTAAATTAAACTTGTTTAGTATGAGAGCAGTCTCAAACTTATACAATATATTATTTTAAACTTGTTGGCTCTAGCGGTATCATTTGATTATCAGAACTATCATTATACGGACCTTATTACCATAATACGATGTCCTTAATATATTAATATGATCTGAATCTTGAGAGTGTAGTGGCTAGTTGTAGCTTATGAGAAAGTAATTTTAGTCATTGTCTTTTTTAGTTGCATTTGATGTACTTTCTCATATAAAATAAAGATGAAAACTACAAGAAAAAGATGATGTTTTAACTTGCAATACATTAGTCGATCCATTTGCTCAAAAGTTTTCTTAAAATATGACAAAACATTAGAATTCATTTGCAAAATCATTCTGAGCTTGATTTGTATTTTATTTTTGATTAATACATATTATTAATACCATATCTCACTCGCTTAGCAATCATGCCATATTTGTTCTTGAAGGATTGTAGTATAAAGTATTATACAAATTATTTAAAGTATTATACATCTTAGTATTTTAGCTATTATAATTGTACCAAACAGTTGGCTTGTGTGTGGCTAAGTGTGACTTATTTCTAGACATAGTGGAGTTGTTGTTGTGTGTGTGACTAGATTGGACTATTATGGTGAGCTTAGTTGACCTAAGATTGACTAGTTTAATCAAGCATTGTGAGGGTTTTAGGTTTACATGCCAATTAGGCAAAATATAGTTGAATTAATGAAAGCCTAGTTGGGTCAATCGGGAATGGATATATGCAAAGGTTTTATCAAATCACATGAAATCTTGTGTACCTCTTGCCTTACATCTTTGAGTTCCTTCTTTTTAATACATTTTTTTTAATTATTAGCTAATTAATAATCAAGTGTTTTAAAAGTTAAAGAGTTAATTAAAATAATATATATTTGATTGAATAGATTTAATTAACAATAAATGTAACATCATTTGTTCTCAAATATAGTTTTGTTATAATTATCATAAACCTAAGATTAAAGTAATATGTCACCTTAAAAAATTAATCATTGTTTCATAAAAAAATTAAATCTCATAATCCCCCTCTTGTGGGTTACAAAGTTCTTTATAATTGGTATTAGAGATGGTTAAATCAAGACAAAAAATTCTAAGATAAGATCCTTCACTTATTTTTGAGTGTGTGAATTGTGTTTATTATTATTAATTTAATGAATCATACTCCTTTGTTAACAAGTGATCAATACTCAATTTGGAAAATTATATTTAAAAGCTTGAGTATAATTCATAATGACAGAAGTGATAAATCTAGAATTCTAATTTAAAAATGTAAGAGAATAGACCTACTTCTTATACGCCTTATCTTAAGAAATTGGAATTAAAATCAACTCCTTAACTTGCTTTGAGGCAATGCAATAATTGACATGTTGTATGGTGAGTAACAATCCTAAGCTTTTGATGAGGATAAGAAGAATGTAAAGAATCAAAAGAAAAAAGAATAGTAGAAGAAAAAAAAAACTGACGTAATGCATTTCAGAGACATCTTGAAGAAAAAGTCATATAAAGTCTTGTTATGATATTGTTTCATTTACTAAATATGATGATGATTTATCTATTAGTTTTGTTAAACTTGTAGATGAACATAAGAAATTGATCAATATGCATGCTAGGTTGAAATTAAACTCTAACAAACAAGAGCAACATATTTACCCCTTGGAAAATGAATGTAATGAGCTCAAAGAATGGAATTATTGGGTTCAAAGTGATGCACTTATGTAGGTTACTTTTTAGAGGAATTTATAATATAAATTTGATGAATATAAGAAATCTTTATCTATGAGTAACTCTTGTATTGATGTCTTAAAGTCTAGGAATACTAAACTAAGAAAAGAAAATTCTATTTTTAATGATAAATTAACTCATTTTGCATTGATACAAAAATAACTTCATGATTTAAAAGAAAATTTTGTTCAAACTTCACATATGTCTTTTCTTGTGATCAATCTCATTCACACATATTATGTCATGATTTATTAAATGATCATGTAAAAAAAGGATAATGCTCATCTCCATTCAAGTGTTATTGCCCCATCCCATTTGCATGTTAAATATAAATTGGAAGGGTCAATCTCACATGTATTTATTCATGCTCCATCATTTAATCATGTGAAAAGAAATAATAGTGGTTTTGAAGTCTTTGCTTTTTTATACTAGTTTCTTTAAAGTCATAAGCAACACATATCTATTGATTGTCCCATTAAAAAAATTCATTAATTTAAAGAAAGATAGATATGAATAGATTTCTAAGAGTACATATTTGAAAAAATATTATTGCAAAATCATATCATCCACACACTATCACTATTGAACCCAAGATGGTTTGGGTTTTTAAGCTTAAAGTCTTGGTAGTTGTGAATGTACATCTCCATACTTAGGACTTAAGAAGATAAATCTTATATTGTGAACTTTACTTATAGCTAACTTAACAAAATTTGAATTTAGGAGTAAATGTGATCTTTTCTTTAATAAATTTAATTACAATAATAAAATCTAATATTTGAGAAATTACATAAATCATTCATATATTATATATTAATCATAAAAAGGAAACTTTATCTAAATTTGTAAAAGGATTGATAAAGTAGAGATATTTAAAATATCTTGTTCAAATCCTTTTATGTAGATTATTTTTTTAAAAAAATAGTTTGTATTAAAGAAATTAAGATGAAAGATAAAATTAAAATCACAATCTACTAGTGTATGAAATTTTTATGATTGTTACTCACTTGACAAAAATATGCATGATCCTCATCTAAATAACATATAGAGTGGAAGAACCAAAGTTTTGGTTGAGGTTATTGGATCTTGAAGAAAAAGTCTTCAAGGAATAGTTGAGTAGTTGTAGCATAAAGAAATCAAGTGAGGTAAGGGTGTGCATGGTTTTCCTTATGAATGTCTTGTGAAGGAAATCCTATGAAGTCATAAGCTTGAGTTGTACTATTTGGAGGCATGAATTGTTTCTTTGGGAGATTGAATTGTTGCATAAGTTCTACTATTTTGATAGATGCAATGAGGACTTAGGAAAAAAGGGTAAGAACTATCATATGTTTTTCTTATAGGGACTTGTCATTGAAGCTATGAGCAGGTTTAGTAAAGAAGAGGGTGCTATGAGGAGTTCTGCAAAGATAAAGGAGAGGAAGAACAAAGGGAGATCCTACTTTGAGAGGAAAGAAAAAGAGTGGCAACTGCTATAACAAAGAACGAGATCTAATGGTTCTAAATACAGCAAAGGAATCTTATGGGAATAGGAAGAAGAGAAGGGTTGCAATGACTATATTTGCAAAGGTTGAGTAGCAAAGAAGCAAGAAACTAAAACTGGTTGTTGATGAGTTGGATTTAAAAGCTATGATTGAGTTGATATAGTAAGTTATAATAGATTTTCCTTCATGTTTTACACTAGTTTTTGGTTCCAAAGGTTTAGAAAAAATATATTTTTAGAACTCTAAGGTGCAAGAAGCTAGCTAGAGAGCTCAAAAAGGAATTCTTAAGTATTCTTTGTAGTTTTTGTTTTGTTATAAGAGCATTCTTTTTTCAAAAAAAAATCCTTCTAGCTCTTAGCTTTGGCTCATAGGGGCAATTAAGATTAGAGTTCATAAAATCAAGGATAGATCAATAGTTGTGTCTACAAGTCAGATTGTCCATTCATTTAGAAAACTACTTAATTAGCCACTACATGACATACATTAAGCTAATCAATGGTTCATAAGGCTAGTTAGATGGTTCGATTGGGATAGAAGAATAGTCTGATTAGTGCTAAGTGTTTAAGAAATTAAATTTTTTTGTGATGAAGTCTTTTGTGAAAACTTGAAATTGATCTCAAAATGTGTATTTTTTCTTCCCTTCTTACTACAATACCCAAAATAATGTTTTTCCATGAACCTTTCTGATTCTTGATTGGCTTCTCCCAATATCATGTTTGATAAACTTATCAACTATTCTAAGTTATTTTAAAATCCCAATATTCCTTTAGTATTTCTTAAATTACTACTTTATACATGATATCTATATAACTTAATGATATAATAGCACAATCAATAAAGCTTTCTAGCATATAAATCTACATCATACTTATATGACCTTTTAATTGTATAGTAAGATCAACAAAGCTTTTCAAAATTTATATCATTCACCACTTGATCTTGCAGTAAGATCACCTAAATCATATAGTACTATCACTAAGATCATCCAATTCGATTCTCTCCTTTCCCTAGATTGATTTGTACTATTCAACATATAATATATTATTCTCTATTGATTGTATAATATGATCACCTATAATGTACTATAAGATTGACATTCAACCTCTAGCCAACCTTTTGACTTAGCCACAATATATTATACTAGTATGTTATACCCCATCATCCTCTATGATCTCCAATTCTCTTATCTTTCATAAGCCATTCAACACATTGTTCAATACGAGCCATACTATTGTTTCATATAATTCATTAGTGATATTCACCAGTTAACTTGATCATCTCTTATGATCTATCCCATTGTACTTGTATGATCCTCCTATATGAATTTTTATACAATTTCTTAAAGAACTTATCTAATCCCTTAGTAAATCGACTCAATCATCATTGTATCGTAAGATCACTATAATCTTACATGTATTTAATTTCCTATCACACAACTATGATTCTTTTCATTGAGCACACACAACCTATTTGTACAAGTACAATCCACCAATCGCCCTTATATGATGAAATTGGTTGTCTAATCTATTAAATCATTAAATAAACCTACATTATAATTCACTAATCTTATTGATATGATCCTCACTTTATCATTCATATGATCCCCAATTAAACTACTATGATTCTTTAAACTTAAACTAACTTAATCTGATCATAAAAGTATGTTCATTTTTGTTATATTATATGATGATAGCACATAACCAATCATTTGACCTTTACACCTATTATGTTATTGATTAAGATAATTATAAAGTATGACTAATTCATTAGTGCCTGTATGATTACTTTATCATATTGATTCAATCTCCTTAATATAGTTAACTAACATTGATGGTACTAGTATGGTTTGCATTATCATTTTTGTACATCTCTTAATCTAACAACACTTTCTTAACATTCAACATCTTAATTTTGATCCAAAACACTTCTTAACTACTTCAAATTCATTTCAATACAAATTGAACTCATTCATAGCCTCAACATATGAATTTCATTATAAAATCAATTCAATTACTTATTTCTTGACTAGCTACTACTTATTGCTCCTTTTGCTTCTTTCTTGTAGTAACCTTTTTTCCTCTTCCAATTGATTCCAAACTTCCCTTTGAGTTGTAGCAACTTTCCTCCCTTTGTTCACTCACCTCCTCTTTTCTTATGATTTTCTCTCTACCTGAGCCCTCTCTCTCTCTCTCTAAATCACCTTTCCAAATTCTTCCTCCTCTCTTATTTATATTCCTTCATTTTTCTTATCACCATACTATACACAACCAAAAATTTATTTCAAACCCATCCCTAAAAGCAAGTAAAAGCTTAAATTAAAAAATAACAAATATTTCATTTACCATTTAAAGAAATTACATTTGTCTTTTTTTTACAAATGATTATCTCCAAAAATTACAAACTCAATGCTTTGGATTCTTCTTAAAAAGTTCTATCGAATAGTATACTCAAATAATATCTTTGAATACATTTAGAATCATATAATACTTTATAAGATCATAATAATTTAATATTATTTTAACTTATAAATATTTTGTTTCAATTATTTAACTTCATTTCTTTAAAATACATATATGAGAAATAATTCCATCTTAATTTCAAGTTTTAAAACATATTAATCATAATAAAATTATTGGCTACTACATTATATTTTTGTAATGTTACAAGTATAATATGATATAGAACCACCAACACCAAACCTCATAATCAATAATCACTATTGGATGAACACAAGCTGAGTATGTTATCTTAAAGAGCTAATGAATGAACAACAAAGATAAATATGATCATAGCATGCATTAAGTGTAGAAGACTATAAGCTTATATTAAGATATTATACCTACAAGTTAAGATTTATATGATATAATATGAGATGGGATCTCTTGGTGTAAGAATGATGATCTTTAAGGAAAAACCTAGGCCTTTTGAAATAGGAATAATAAGATATATGAAAATTAAGAGAAATATGAGAATTGGAAAACCTATGAAATAGTAAATTATGTGGGTAAAATGAGAATTGATATGAATATGGTTATGAGCCTACATCGATTTTATGGTTATGCATCTATCATATATCTTATTACGGGTTACTGATTGGTCCTTTAACATTTATAAGAAATGTAGACTATTGCCCATAGCATGTCAAGGAAATCTTTTGGGATGCAACATGACATTATTGTTGTAATAATGGCATCACACAACTATAGTTGATGACATCCCTCTTCATAAGACATTTAAATTAGTGTTAACATATAGGGCATAGATAGGTCATGTATTTGGTTTGAGGAGAGGACAACATGTCTGTATTTGTCGTTATATTAAATATTATAAGTTTTTGACATGATTACATCATGTGTGTTTTACTCATTAATTAACATTAATTTGATTATTTTTATATTGTATTATAGCTTTTGTGTTTGTCAATAATACAAAACTTTGCTTTAAGAATTTCTTATCATTCCACTTAAAAAGTTTCTGTACAGATTGACAGGTAGCCTAATGTTTAAGATACTTAAGCTTATTGTAGTATACAAATTCACTGTTTTAATAAGGTAATATATTTATCATATAACACATGGGGGAAGAAGGGGTGCATGGATCATAAGTGACATGTAGGTACACATAATCTCCAAAAACTCGATGAAGAAAAAATGCTAAAACTTTAAAATATAATTATTAATCCCCTTTCAATTAAGAATCATAAAAAATCATCTACTAATAAAAATCTTATTATTTAGATTATCTTTTTCAACAATACTCTTTATCAAAAACAATTCTCACCAAATGGAGCTTAAGGTTTTTCAAAGTTACGAGATAACTACATTCTTTAAAACCAAAACATAATTATAAATTATTCTTTACACTATAATATGAAATTATCTAAATTTTAAAAAGAAAACTTATGAATAGTAATAAAAAATGATTAATTCAAATACAAGAAAGTCATAATATTAAAATGGATAGAAACATATTTATATAAAAATATATTTGCACATTGCATTTATTCACAAGTAATTTGAGCATCCTATGATTCGTAAAAGGCTTAAGAAAACTTGGCATAATGTAACAAAATTCTCTTAAACTGTTGACATAATACTGCATTAAAAAAAGGAAAAGAATAAAAGAAAATCAGGTGTAGATGAACATATATGATTTAAAACACACTCAAAGGAAGAGACTTGCTACTGTAGTTCACATATTGGTTCATTTATCATCATTTGAACTTAAAAATATGGGCCACTACACCTTACTTTTGTGTTACTAAAATTATATGATATGATACCAACAACACCAAAGCACATACTCAATTATCACTATTGCATGAGAACAAGTTGAGTCTATTATCACTACGAGCTATTGAATGAGCAAAAAAGCTAAAATATGGTCATAACATGCATTAAGTGTAAGGCTAACTAAGACTAAAAGTCTATATTAATACATGATATATGTACAAGCTGAGAATTCTATGATATGTTGAAATACTACATGATATGATGCTAGATATGATCACATGATTCTAGAATGATGATCATTAGGAAAACAACCCAAGCACTTATGAAATGAAAATTATATGAGAATTAGAAAGCCCATGGAATGATAAATAATTTGTTGAGAATTGATATGAATATGGTTATGAGTCTATGTTGATCATATGGTTTTGCATATGTCACATATTTTATGAGGGGTTATTGATTGGTCCTTTGACATTTATAAGAAAAAGTAGACTAGTTTTAATAACATGTTAATAAAGTCTTTTGAGACACAACGTGTCATTATTGTTGCCATAACTGTATTGCATAATTATATTTGATAACATCCCTCTTGAGAAGATAATCAAGTCATTATTAATATTTAGGGCATAGATGTGTCACATATTTGGGTTGAGAGCATGTTTATATTTGTTGTTATGCTAAATATTATAAGTTTTTGGCATGATTGTATCACATTGTTTTAGTAGCCAATTAATACTAACAAGTTTATTTTTACATTATATTATAGCTTTTATGTTTATCAATATTATAAAACTTTGCTTTAAGAATTTTCTACCATTCTACTTAATAAGTTACATTGGAGATTGATAGATAGCCTAGTGTTTGCAACACTTGAGCCTCTAGTAGTGTACAAATTCAATATTACAATAAGGTAATGTGTTGATCATATGACACATGGGGGAACGAGGGTTGCATGGACCACAAGTGACATGTAGGTATACATATAAGCTCTCTAAAAACTCATTAAAGAAAAATATTAAAACTTTAAAAAATATCTATCAATACCATTTCAATTAGGAACCATAAAACAATCACTCTTAAAAAATCTTATTATTTAGATTATCTATTTCAACAATACTTTTTTATCAAAAATAATTCTCATAAAATGGAGCTTAAGTTTTTAAAAGTTACCAAATAACCACATTCTCTAAAGCCAAAGTACAATTATATATTATTTTTGATAACATGATATAAAAATATCTAAAATTTTAAAAAAACTTGTTAACACTAACAAAAAATAATTAATTCAACTTCAAAAAAGTAATTATATTAAAATAAATTAAAATGTTTTTATATAAAGATATATTTGCAAAAGTGCATTTATCACAAGTAGTTTGGGCATCCTGTGATTCGTATAAGGTTAAAAAATATTGACATGATATAATTAAATTCTCTTAAAATGTTGATTTAATACTATATTAAAATAAAAAAAAGAAAAACAAATAAAACAAAATTAGGTGTAGATGAACATACAGGTTTTAAGATGCACTTAGAGGAATAAACTTGCAATAGTTGTTCACATATTGGTTCATTTGTCACCATTTAACATTAAAAATATGGGCCATTGCACCTTACTTTTGTGTTATTGAAATAATATAATTTGGTGCTAACAATAATAATGCACATACTCATTTATAACTATTGGATGTGAACAAGCCAAGTCTACTATCACTAAAAGTTATTGAATGAGTAGAAAAGATAAAATATGGTCATAACATGCATTGAGTGCAAGAATGATCAAGACTAGAAGTCTATATTAATATATGATATATGTACAAGTTGAGATTTATATGATATGATGAGATACTAAATGATATAATGTTAGATAGAATTACATGATACTATAATGATGATAATTAGAGAAAAACCCAAGCACTTGTGAAATAGGAATTATAAGAGATTTGAAAATTAAGAGAAATATGAGAACTAGAAAGCTCATGAAATTATAGATCATGTGGCGAGAATTGATATGAATATGGTTATGAGTCTATATCGATCATATGGTTCCCATGATCATATGGTTTGCATACATCACATATTTTATGAGGGATTATTTATTAGTCCTTTGACATTTATAAGAAAAAATTGATTATTTTTAATAACATGTTAATAAAGTTTTTTGAGATGTAATATGTCATTACTATTGCCATAATGGCAATACAAAAATATATTTCATAACATCCTTCTTTAGAAGATAATCAAGTCAATGTTAATATTTAGGGCATAGATGAGTCACATATTTGTGTTGAGGGCAACATGTTTATATTTGTTACTATGCTAAATATTATGAGTGTTTGGCATGATTATAGTACATTACTTTATTAGCTAATTAATATTAACAAGATTATTTTTATATTGTGTTATAGCTTTTGTATTTGTCAATATTATTGATCACTGCTTTAAGAAATTTTTATCATTCCACTTAGCAAGTTATTATGCAGGTTGATAGATATGCTAGTTTTTATGATACTTGAGCCTATCGTAGTGTGTAGATTCACTATTGTAGTAAGGCAATATGTTGATCATATGACACATGGGGGGGGGGGGGGGGGGTTGCATGAACCACAAGTGACATGTAGGTATATATGTAAGCTCCTTAAAACACAATGAAGGACAAATACTAAAACGTATAAAAGTTACCATCAATCCACTTTCTATTAGCAACCATCAAAAAATCATCTACTCTTAAAAAAAAATCATATTCTTTAGATTATCATTTTAAGTAATACTTTTTATCCAAAATAATTCTAAGCAAATGGAGCTTAAATTTTTACAAAGTTACCAAATAACCACATTCTCTAAAGCCAAAGTATAAGTGTATATTATTTTTGACACGATAATATAAAATTATCTAATTTTTAAAAAGAAAACTTGTGAATATTAACAAAAAAAAGATTAATTCAAATACAAGAAATTCATTATATTAAAATGAATAAAAATATATTAATATAAAGATAAATTTGTAAATTTGCATTTATTCACAAAAAGATTGGGCATCCTACGATTTGTATAAAGCTTAAGAAAACTTAGCACGTTATAACAAAATTCTCTTAAAATGTTGGCATAATACTACATTAAAACATAAAAAGAAAAAAGAATAAAAAAATCAGGTGTAGATGAACATATAGGATTAAAACACATTGAGAGGAAGAAACTTGCAAGTGTTGTTCACATATTGATTCATTTGTCACCATTTGACATTAAAAGTATGGGTCATTACACCCTATTTTTGTGTTACTAAAATAGTATGATATGGTACTAACAACACCAAACCTCATACTTAGTTGTCATTATTGAAAGAGAACAAGCCAAGTCCATTATCACTACAAGGTATTGAATGAGCAAAAAATATAAAATATAGCCATCGCATGCACTGAGTGCAAGACTGACCAAGACTATAAGTCTATATCAAGATATGATATATATACAAGTTGATTTTTATATGATATAATGAAATACCAAGTGATATGATGTTAGATAAGATCACATGATATTAAAATGATGATCATTAAGAAAAAAACCCAAGCACTTATAAAATAAGAGTTATTGGAGATATAAAAATTAAGAGAAATATGAGAATTAAAAAACCAATGAAATGATAGAACATGTGGTGAGAATTGATATGAATATGATTATGAGTCGACATAAATCATATGATTCCCATGTACATATAGTTTTGTATACGTCACATATTTTATGAGGGGTTAATGATTGGTCCTTGGATATTTATAAGAAAAGGTGGACTAGTCTCAATAGCATGCTAATGAAGACTTTTGAGACACAATGTACTATTACTGTTGTTATAATGACATTACACTACTATATTTGACAACATCCCTCTTGAGAAGATAATCAAGTTAATGTTAATATTTAGAACATAGATAGGTCACATATTTGGGTTGAGAACATGTATATTTATTATTATACTAAATATTTTGAGTTTTTGGCATGATTGCATCACGTTGCTTTATTAGCTAATTAATTTTAATAAAATTATTTTTATATTGTATTATAGCTTTTATGATTGTCAATATTATAGAACTTTACTTTAAGAATTGTTTACTATTTCATTTAATAAATTACTGTACAGATTAATAGATAGTCTGGTGTTTACGACACTTGAGCCTATTGTAGTGCACAAATTCACTGTTACAGTAAGACAATGTATTGATCATGAGATGTGGGTGGAGGGGGTTGCATTGATCACAAGTGTTATGTACGTATACATATAATCTCTCTAAGAACTTAATGAAAGAAAAATGTTGAAACTTAAAAAAATAACTATCACTCTATTTTCTATTAGAAACTATCAAAAACTCATCTACTTTAAAAAAATTCAATTATTTAGATTATCATTTTCAGTAATGCTTTTTATCAAAAATAATTCTTATTAAATAAAACTTAATTTTTTACAAAGTTACCAAATAACCACATTCTCTAAGGCCAAAACACAATTATATTTTATTTTTCACACCATGATATAAAATTATCTAAATTTTAAAAAGAAAACTTGTGGACATTAACAAAAGAATATTAATTCAAATCTAAGAAAGTCATTATATTAGAATGAATATAAATGTATTTATATAAACATATATTTGCATATGTGCATTTATTTATAAGTAGTTTGGGTATCATGTATAATATTTAAAAAAACTTGGTACGATATAACAAAATTCTCTTAAAATGTTGACATAATGCTACATTAAAACCAAAAAAGAAAAGAGAATAAAAGAAAATGAGATGTAGAAGAACATATAAGATTTAAGAAACACTAAGACAAAGAGACTTGCAACTATTGTTCACATATTGTTTCTAAAATAATATCATATGGTACCAACAACACCAAACCTCATACTTAGTTGTCACTATTGGATGAGAACAAGCTAAGTCTATTATCATTATGAGCAATTGAATTGGTAGAATAAATAAAATATGGTCATAGCATGCTTTGAGTTAAGGCTAACTAAGACTATAAGCCTATATCATGGTATGATATATGTATAAGTTGAGATTTATATGATATGATAAAATATCAAATGATATGATGTTAGATAGAATCACATGATCCTAGGATGATGATCATTAGAGAAAAATCCAAGCGCTTATGAAATAAAAATTATAAAGGATATAAAACTTAAGAGAAAATGAGAATTACTATGCTCATGAAATGATAGATCATGTGGTGAGAGTTGACACAAATATGGTTATGAGTCTACTCGATCATATGATTCCCATGAGCATATGGTTTTGCATATGTCACATATTTTATGAAGGGTTATTGATCAATCATTTGACATTTATAAGAAAATGTGAACTAGTCTCAATAGCATGTTAATGAAGTTTTTTGAAAGACGTGTCATTATTATTGTCATAATGGCATTACACAACTATATTTAATAACATCTCTGTTAAGAAGACAATCAAGTCAATGTTAATATTTAGGGCATGGATGGGTCACATATTTTGGTTGAGGAAAACATGTTTATATTTGTTGTAATACTAAAAATTATGTTTTTTTTGCATGATTACATCATATTACTTTTTTAGATAATTAATTCTAAAAAGATTATTTTTATTTTGTATTATAGTGGTTTGTTTGTCAATATTATAGAACTTTGTTTTAAAATTTTCTATCATTCCACTTAATAAGTTACAATACAGATTGATAGGCTAGTCGTAAATGTTTACGACGCTTAGCCAATTGTAGTGTACAAATTCACTATTGTAGTAAGGTAATGTATTGATCATATGATGCATGGGGGGAGTGGATTGCATGGACCACAAGTGACATGTAGGTATATATATAAGATTTCCAAAAACTTAATAAAGGAAAAATACTAAAACTTAAAAAAATAACAATCAATCCCTTGTCTATTAGTAACCATAAAAGAATCTACTCTAAAATTTTTTTATTTTTTTAGAAAATCATCTTTTGTTATATTTTTTTTTCAAAAATAATTTTCACCAAATAGAGCTTATGTTTTTACAAAGTTATAAAATAATCACATTTTCTAAAGCCAAAGTATAATTATATATTATTTTTGGAACCATGATATAAAATTATCTAAATTTTGAAAAGAAAACTTACGAACATTAACAAATAAAGATTAATTTAAATATATGAAAGTCATTATATTAGCACTTATAAATGCTTTGTCCCTAAGCTAAGCACAAAGCGTCTGATAAGTTCGAGAATTATAAAGCTTATGGAATGATAGATCATGTGATGAGAATTGATATAAATATAGTTATGAGTTTATATCAATCATATGTTTCCAATGATCATATGGATCCCATGATCATATAGTTTTGCACATGTCACATATTTTATGAAGAATTATTGATTGGTCTTTTGACATTTATAAGAAAATGTGAACTAATATAAATAGTATGTTAATGAAGTCGTTTGAGACATGACATGCCATTACTATTGCCATAATGACATTGCACAACTATATTTAATAAAATCCCTCTTGAGAAAATCAAGTCAATGTTAATATTTAGACCATAGATGAGTCGCATATTTAGGTTGAGGACAATATGATTATATCTGTTGCTATGCTGAATATTATGAGTTTTTGGCATGATTGCATCACATTACTTTATTAGCTAACTAATTCTAAAAAGATTATTTTTACATTGTATTATAATTTTTGTCTTTGTTAATATTATAAAACTTTGCTTTAAGAATTTTTTAATGATCCACTAAATAAGTTATTGTGTGATTGATAGGCAACTTAGTGTTTACAACAAGTGAGCCAAGTATAATGTTTAAATTTAATATTATACTAAGGTAATTTATTGATCACATGACACATGAGTGGTGCATGTAGGTATACAAATATGCTCTCCAAAAACTCAAATTAGTAAGTTATAGTTCTTATTAACAATGATTTTCACCAAATAAAATCAAAGTTATTAGGAAGTCATTAACTAATTACATTATCTAAATACCAAAGCATAGTTCTATAATGTTTGAGACTATGATATAAAATTAACTAAATTTTAAAAAGAAACTTGTGAATATTAATAAAAAAGATTAATTCAAATATAATAAAGTCATTCAATTAAAATGAATAAAACCTTATTTATACAAATATATATGTGTATCTGTACATTTTTCATATGTAATTTGGGCATATTATGATTGGTATGAGGCTTAAGAAAACTTATAACAAATTTTCCTTAAAAAGTAAACATAATATCACATTAAAACAAAAAATAAATAAATAAACTTGTGAAGATGAATAGATACAATTTAAATCACACTCAGAGAGACAAGTGTTGTTTGTTCACACATTAACTCAATTGTCACTATTTGATATTAAAATATTAAAAACAAACCAAATTAAATTATCTTTTGATTTACACAATGAAGGCCCAAGATGCCTTAAACAAAGAAACAACATTCGATAATACATATAATAATAATAATAATAATAATAATAATAAAATAATTTATTCAATAAGTACAATCTTCAAAAATTTTCCAGATCATCAACGAAACAATATTACATTTCCATGTTTAAAGTTTATGAGTTAGTTTTAGGGATATTAACATTAATGCACCTGATTTTAGCGCTTATAAATGCTTCGTCCCCCAGCGAAGCATGGCGTGCCTGATAAGTTCGAGGCAAAACGACGAAAGGCGGCGTCAAGTCTGTCGTTTAGGGCGAGATATTCGCCGGGATTTACCCAAAGCAGAACAAACGCATACGTATTCTCTCCTATTCGTCTCGGATCCGGTAATCCCTAACCGCCTTCGTCAATATTCATAAACAATCGGATCGGTTTCCCTTGTTTTCCACACCAACATGTGATTTCGCGATCGACCATTCCGTTCGCTTCTTTTGCGCAGATGGAATCGACGTCAGCAATATCGGCAATTGGCAACGGGCAGAAGGCGGTGTCGATGGGCCCTACATCGCCGTGCGCCGGATGCAAGTTCCTGCGGCGGAAATGCCAACCCGACTGCGTGTTCGCGCCGTACTTCCCGGCTGACCAGCCGCAGAAGTTCATCAACGTCCACAAGGTGTTCGGGGCGAGCAATGTGACGAAGATCCTCAACGATCTGCAGCCGCACCAGCGGCAGGATGCGGTGACCTCCCTCGCTTACGAGGCCGAGACGAGGCTGCAGGACAAGGTCTACGGCTGCGTCGGCATCGTCTCGGTGCTGCAGTACCGTCTGGTGCATCTCAATCACGAACTGTCAAAGGCGTGGGCGGAGCTTTCGAGGTGGAAGGCAGCGGCCGCGGCGATGGCGGAGGTAGGAGATGCGAATCAGGGGGTAGGGATGGGAACGGAGCACCTCCTTCAAGGAGGGTGTTGGCATACTCAGCAGCAGAAGCAGCAGAGGATGATGATGACGAGGGGGTATATGGAGCCGGTGGAGTTCGGCGGAGGGGTATGCGATGCCGGAGTGGGGACGGCGGGGATGGGAGTGTTTGGGGAACACTTCGCTGATTCGACCTCGGCCGGAGTGAATGAGAGGCTGTTCTAATAAAGGTATGTAAAATTTATATGCCCATCTTGTTTCGTTCTCTTACATCATTATCTTTTTTCAAATTTCTTGTCCCATTTTGCATATCCTATCAAATCTACTTTTAATTTTTATTTAAAATTCCACATTTGATTAATATTTTTTATCAAAAAATTATTTTTATTAATAAAAGAATTCTTTTCAAAAGAATTATTTTTCCAAACAAACTCTTGAAACCCTAAACCTCTTAACCCCTATTCCTTTGATAGGTTGGACCACAGTTGCAACATCCTAATATTGCAATAAGGTGCACATTTTGTGAGGTGTGGACTATATTCTAACTTCAAGGAATGGCTCTCATGTGAGTTATTTATTTAAATTTTATTATTTTTTTTGTACAATTTTTATCATTCTTACAATGTTTTTACATTGTCAGTTTTAATCATAATTAACAAAATAGGTATTTTAAGTACTAATTATACTAATAATGATAAAAAAAAACAATATAAAATAATTAAAGAACATTACTAGAATTTTTTTAGAAATATTGATATAAGTATGATGAAAATAGGTTTGATAAAAATAATGATAACAAAATAAAGAAAAAAAATACAAATATCATGTTTATATGTTTCAACCTAGGTTAGTTCTATGTTTATAAAAGATCAACAAAAATTCACTATAATCAAAATAACAGATATAAAATTGTGAAATTATACAAAAATGAAACAAGTTCACCCAGCTATAGTTAAAAGTTATAAGTATTGAAGAATATGAATTTTTTTTATATAAAAGATGAGATTCTTTAATCTCTCATGCAAGAAAAGACTAAAAAGGAATAGTATATCTTTTCTTACAAAAAAAAATATTTTAGTTTGACTCTTATTTTTTTATCTTTATGATCTCTATGATATTTAATATATAAAATATTAAAATTATGATTATATTATTTAGTTTATTATTTTTATAATTTTTTTAATTATGATTGTATAATTTTATACTTAAGGTAAATACTATTTTTGAGAAATTAATAAAGTTAGGTTTTATATTTGAAAAATGCTGCATGTTATAAAACTTATTTGTTAGTTTGTTTCTTAAAAATTTATCAAATCACCTTTTATTTGGGTTATCAGCAGGATTTTACTGGTTTGGCTTTTATACAACAAATCTTTTGGGGTTTCATCATGAATGCTGCCTAACAAAAAAGGATTAATAGAAGCATTAACTAAGATATTAAAGTAATCAATTTAATTAACCAACATATAGGTTGTAATGGTACTAGTTTACTTAGCTCAATATGTTTTTAATAGATCATTTGCAATAGTTTGTCTCTAACAATATTAAAAAGTAAGAATTCAAGAAAATTGGTTAAAAATGATATACTATAAGAATATTTTACAACATCCATTTATTTCTTGGAGTTGATCAATGAGATGTTTATTCACCTTACAAATTCGCCAAATCAAATTATCAATTCTAATCAATTTTCTTGATATTCTTTACATTATGTTCTTAACAATAATTCTATTTCTTTGCTTAAATCATTTATTCATTCACTATGCATTTTTGAGAATGGCTAATCCTTTTTTTGTTTTGTTTTTTTTTTGTTTCATTTTTTTCTTGAATAGAATTTGCAGGTTTTCCTAACTATTAATGATCAATTTCTACAATGACAGTACTTCAAGTTGGAAGAAGCTGAAATAAATATTTGTTTTTAGGATTTATCAACTAAGTTTCTTCATTAGTTTATTGTTAAGCTTCTAGACATTTTTGGTTTTCTAATGTTATTTTAGTAACATTTTGTAAAGTTGAATTTACTTTCTTTTTGTGTTCATTTTTTTGTTTCTTAGTCATATTAGTGATCATATTTTTGCTCTTAGCAATACGAGTAGAATAAAGTGTTTCCATTTGTTGACAACAAAATAGTAGAAGGGAACTTAAGGTATAACATCCATCATGATTTGACTCATCCAAACATGATTTGAACTTGGTTTTGGTAAGCAAAGTTAAGTTGCAATGACTATTTACGCTTTAGCTGAGCTGAAGCATACATAGAGTCATAAGTAAATACCACTTTTTTATAAATAATTTTATAAGTAAAATATGATATTTGTGAAAATCTTAATTCATGTCAAGTTTAACTTGGAATATAAGCAAAAATGTATAAAGGCACATGTTGGAAATGTAAGACACACTTTCTCTCTTCTTGTACTTCATTATGAATATGTGGATTGCCTGAACAATATAATTAAGAGAGTTACACTAACTCAATAGGATAATTTCATAAAAATATAAAGATAATAGTTGTAATATTTTTGTTATGGATAATAAAACACAATATTTGAAACTAATTGAGTAATTAGTATATAAGATGTGATAATTATTGTAAATATATAAAACATAACAAATGAAATAAGTATATAGTCAAGTAATATGACAATAGTTCATGATAACAATTTTTTTTCAAAAATCTTTTTTCTATTGATATGGCATTCTTTATAGATCTCGATTTTTTTAATCAATGCAACACCTTTTCTATTTGATGTCCTGGACAATGTGATGCTTATAGCTCAATGGGGTTCTTCCCATATCTTGAGTAACCCTTTAGAAGCTACCACTAGATGCCTTTGTGCCAAATCATAACAATAAGTACCTATGACATAAACGTTGTATGATATCGACAATCATGGGAGTCATCACCCCAGTAGATGAACTATTCTTGGATGTTGTCATGCCAATCATATCGATTATATAAGCTTGATCTCAAGCATACATGATGCAATAAGAGACAAATATTTTATATGAAAAACTATGTTCATGCATTGTTTCCTTCATATATGTCTTATATAATCCACTTACTTTCATATTTCACTTCACATTACCTTCATTTTTGTATTTTGCTTCTTTCATAATACTTCTTAATATCATAAACAAATTTTTAGGATAACTTATACAAAAAACCTACAAACGTATAACCATAATACACTTTGAAGCTACACAATAATAAAACAATGCCAAATGCATTTACTTATAGTCATAATAATGTAGAAACTACTTAAGAAGTACCACAAAGATATAATTTTGTTCACATCCAAAATAATTTATTAACAAACTTAATAAAAAAATCATTTTCCTCTTAGTATTATTTTATCATTATTATTGTTTTTATTTCTACTTCTCTTGCAAATCCTCAATACAAGTTTAGAGCTTATCGAGGGCTTATATGCAAGTGATCCATGACCTCTTTAACAAACTTATTGCTCATGATTGATCTTTGTAGGTATGGATAGAAGCTTCTATATCAATGATGATAATGCTTAACATCGATGCAACTTACAAATGAGAAAGACAATCCTAGAGCATACAACTCTTTGACTTCTCTCTCACTCACTACCCTTGTTGGTCTTAAACTACTCCTTCCCTTCTCAGTTTTTATTTCTCCCTTAACATCTCTCAGTTTTACTACCCCTTTCTTGTAAATATAATGTTCACTTATTTATCAAGTAATTTTGTCACTTCTTAAGAAAACATACCATTCTAAATCTCAGTTGTTGACTCAAACCATAATAGCATGACAAGTATAGATGACAAAAGACTAGTTGAGCTTACTAGCCTGTGTTACATCAAAGAGAGGGGTGAATTAGGTGGAGAAAATATTTTTCAAAGAGATTGTATGAAAATTATAAATATTTATGGCAAAGCAAAAATAAACAAAAAGAATGTAGGAAGAAAAATAATACTATAATTTTTATGTGGTTTGACTTCTATCTCTTAAGCCTATATCTACCCTTAAGTCAATAAGTTTGTGCATATCTCTCTTTCTTTCCTCCACATATGCCAGAAAAGAAGCCATATATAATAGCTTTGTTACTTGAAGCAAAAACTTAAGCCTTCAATTCTCTTCACATTAGGCATAGAGTGGGCATCTCTCCACACAACTCAAATAAGTTTTCCTCCTCTCTATATAAGGCCCACAGTGTATACAAACAAAACCCAAAGTAATAGTAATAGATTCTCACAAATCTCCTAAAAATATAGTCATAATTTTATTTAATCCAAGATTGAAAAGGAATGAAAAACTATTATCATCGATGTCATTGGATTTCCTAAATTTTTGATAGATCATGATTGCAATTTGATGGTAATTAATAGATTAAGTCGGCTTATTTTTTTGCAATCAGAATAACTTATTTATTAAAGAATTAGCCAAAATCTATATGCAACAAATTATAATATTGCATAGAATACCAAAAGTTATAAATCAAATAAATATTCTAAGATTACATCATAGTTTTAAAAGAATATATATCAATTATTTAGCATATAATTGAGATTTAATACAACTTTTTATTCTCAAACAAATGAATAAACAAAAAAAACTTAAGAGGATTTATTATGATTGTATATATTAGATTTTAGGAGATATTAAGAAAGTGATATATATTTAATAAAATTTTCTTATGATAAAAATTATTAAACTAGTATTGTGATGACTCTGTACGAACCATTGTTTGAAAGAAAATAATTATCTCTTTTGTGTTGATGTGAAGGTAAGAAAAGATACTTGATTAGGCTTGAATTTGTAGAAAAGGTTACATAAAAGTAAAGATTATTAGAGAAAAAAATGAAATAATTCAAACCAAATAAAAAACATATTTTGAAGAAAAGCTTATAAATATAAAATTTTAAGAAAGAGAAAATAAATTTATTAAATTTAGTCCTTTAAAGGGTATCATTAGATTTGAAAAATAAGAAATTTAATACCTTAATATATTAGATTGTTTGGAGTTATAAAAATAATAAAATAAGTGACAATTAGTTGAAATTTATAATATTTTTCATATGTTGTCAATGAGAAAATATATTTTTGATCCATCTTATCTTATCATATATGATACAAAAGAAATTAAAATTCCAAAAAATTACATAAAAAATATCACTTCAAATTTTGGATAGAAGGGATAAAATGTTGAGGAATAAAGTGATACTCATTGAAAGGATACTATACAATAACCAAGTTAAATTAGATGTAGCACAAAAGCTAGAGAACAAAATTAGAATTTAATACTCAAAATTACTTTAAATTTCAAGATAAAAGTTTTGTAAAAGTTGAGATTATATTATCCTAAAATTTTGTTCTGTATAACTACCTTGTAAATGATGAGATAATATAAATAAAAATATATAATATGTATTTGTTAAATAAAGTTATACTTTGAATTTGAAATTAGTTAGAATAAAATATTAATTTTTGGAAGCTTCTCTTTTGTTATATAAAAAGGATTTTATTCATTGCATAAGATTAAGATTACAATAAGAATAGTACATTTACTTAATGGATGTAATTTGGCTTCTTCATGACTTAGTAAACTTATAATTAGTGTTGGTTTAAACCATTTTGAAGCAATTGGTAGATGAGCTCAATTGTCTCATTTGATCTTTCGTAATTGCCTAATTCAGGAGGTTGAACTAGTGCCATAATATGATCCTGATAACATCGTGTTCTTTGATTATAATTGTTTGAAATAAAAATGAGTGTTGTCATAGATGTATAAATTGTGAAGGCTTTAATGATTCATATTTGGTCAATGAAGTAATAGAAGGTGTCATCCTAATGTAAAGATGTCAAAATATGTATAGTACCACTTACACTGAACATTCTTGTCTGATGATCATCTGTCATATTCTTTGTTGTACTTATCTGATTCAAAGTGATTTACTGAAGTAACATTATGATCCCCCTAATAAAGCATTCATTGAGCATGCTTCTCCTATACAAATTCAACAATCATTTTCTAAGCAAGAAGGTAGCCTAATATGAACGATAAATTCAATCACAATTCATACTTGTTCGATGCATGCATAAATCACCATCCAAGTATGAGGCTGTTAAAGTTTGAACAATAATAACTAGTATGAAATGTACTTGTCTGATGTACTAAACAAAGATTATCATAACTTTTGAGAAACTATGAGTCAAATGTACTATTGTACCTATTTGATGTAGAGGCATATGTTATAGCAAGATTACAAGCTCTCTAACCATGTATTCACTAAGCATACTTGTTTGATGTAAATCTGAGAAATTTCATCATAGTAAGAATATGTCTAATTATGAACAATACCAATAACCACTTAATATAGCATATGCATTATGTGAAGGCATTTTCATAATATGATGATATCCATATATTAATAGTAAAGGGCAATGCATGTCGCAATCAAACAATATACGAGAAATATTATATTGTATGATAGCTAAAGGCATAACTAGAGTTAATGACATACTAAAAAATATGGTTTGTTGTACTATATGATATTTGAACAGAGATTGCATACCAAGTTTTCAAATGGGGAATAATTATGGATAGCTTGTATATTTTGGGGACGTACTAATACGATATTTGAACTTGGATGGAATTGAATTCTTAGAGAAAGCATAGGCACAAAAGAGTAATTCCAACTAACGATAGCCATTATAATACCTCATTTATGTTATCTTGCACTACTGATGTACCTACTTCCTGGCTAAATCAAGTGAATCCCAATAAACGTCTATGATGTTATTAGAAGCGATACATTGATTATCTATCCTTAAGATGAGGAGATTTTCCATCTTAAACTCAAACTTGTCGTTAGTAATTTTCCTGGGTTTATTATTATTATCATGCAAAATCATAATAATGGATTGATTGTGAGAATCTAAAACTTCGTTTGAATGATTTGCTTGAGTATTGAACTAGATGAATTCATTGTGCATAGGAACCCCATCTAGTTGAACATCTCCATTCTCATCATAAAGTGTATTATAAACTTTAACATAGGGGGATCTTTAACATATCTATTTTAAATAACCCTTTGCAATACTGTGAGAGATGTTAATAATCAAACTTATTTTTTTGTGTTGTCATGTAAGAAAAGTTTGCAAACTTGTTTACAACTATAGTAGATTCCAATGCATGCTAAATTGGGACGTTCATGTTCACAAATAATTGGTTTGTGGCCTTGATTTGCTCTTTAATGCTCCAATGTGTACCTAAATTATTAGGGATTATATTTAATATTGGTTTGTAGTTGATCTCCATAATGATATGTGTTTGGTTTAGACCCAAATTATGACAAAATTGAAGACTAAGTAATAATATAGTAGCATTGACCTCCACATACGATGAAGCCCAGATTGGATTTGCAAAAACCTTAACCATTCTACCATGTTCATCCCTGATTATGTCCCCACAACCTACAATACCAAATTATCCTTAATATTTATCATATAGATTCAACTTGTGACCATTATTAAATTTAACTCATAATTTGCATCCTCTTTTACAACATAGTGTGGAATAGTTGAATTATATTGCTTTGAATCAATAAATTATTCACTACACATATTTGAGACATCAAGAAGCAATTAAATATGTTATAACAAAATGATTTTAGTTTTCATATTATAGATTTAATAAAAAAAATTATTTTTTATATATTCTAAGTTATGTGATTTCTAGACCTCCTAATAGATTAAGAGATCAAATATGTAACCTCAGTGTAGACTTTATCCATAGTTGATTGCTTCTACCAATTCTATATTAGATCTATAATATTTGTGGCATTCTTCTTCTTAATTTTAAGTATTATAATAAAATAGGTCTAAATTTTATAGACTTTATGGTAGCCATAGAATGAATGATCAATAATATCTTTTTGAGGATATAATGGATAATTGGAAACAACTTGGATATTTAGTTTTTATAGTTCTTTCAAAAATGGGAGCATCTTGTTAAGAATTCTCCACATGATTATTATGATCATCAGAGGTTTTTTCGATGATCAAATATATTGTCAAGATTTAAAGATCAGACATTTTGTGTTAAATAATATGTATCCTCTAGTTTTAAAACATTAATGCATTGTATTATTATTTAATTTTTCTCAATATGTTTTCAAGTACTTGAAGTTTAACCTTTCCTTGTTTAAAGAATATATTTAACTTTTATAAATTTCATGCATCCCTTTTTCCTTCAACTTTTTCAAACCTAGCCTATTCTCTTTAGTTGGAATGCTAGCCCTTTTCTAGAATGACCAGTGTTGTCTTTTACCATAAGAAAAATGTCCCTACAAGAAACCATTCATCAAACATTCAATGTGACTAAGCATTAAGTTCAATGAAGTAGATAGCATTAACATGAATATAAGTATTGAGACTAGGATATATTTAATAAAGATCGATCTTCCTCTCATAGATAGTAAATTTTGCTTCCAGCTTAGTATCCTATTATTTATCTTATCAATTAATTGTTAGTAGTGCATGATTATTTTCTTGTCTTTAGATAAGGGAAAACCCAGACAGTTGAGAGAGAGTATGCCTTTCTTAGATCTTATTAGATTCCTCAACTATTGATTTTTCTCCATATTTTCATTTTTATCACACATGAAAAACTATTGTGTATTAATAATTAGCCTTAAGTCATTTTGGAATTCTCTTAATAATTGCATCATGTTTGTGATAATTTTTTGTCTAAACACATGAAGATGATAAAAGTTGCATAAATAAGATAAGTTACCTTTGGACAACTTTTAATATTCATATAATAAAGCTCTTTGTCCTACTCAAATAGTTTGTTGTGTCATCTACTCAAAGTTTAGTTGCTAACACAAACAACATAAAAGATAAAGGATTACTATAGCAACCTTATTTCTCTCTTCCTTGTCACATTCTTTATTTTTATAATTTAATTTATTTTTTTTAAAACCCTCTTTCAAATTTTAAAATTCAACTAGACAAATTTTTTTCTAAATTTTGTATATGTTCTAATTTACAAATATATCAATATATCATGCATATTTATAATTATAACAACAATGTAGTTTATATCTATAACTATTAACTATAAGTAACTAAAACCTTTCTAATGACCACAATTTATAGTTTCATAGTTTCTTTTAGCTATTACATCCAATTTCTACATACATATATAATATTAAATAAACAGCATGATTAACAACTCATTTAATAAAAACTCTTATAGTTTATAATTTTAATTCTTTCTTACAAATAATTCTTATGAGTAGTCCTCTTTTTGTTATGGTTTTAATGTATATGAAATATTAGTATAAAAAAGCTAAGTCAACCACCACTAACTTAATAAGTTATCTCTAATAATAAATAAATATATAAAATAAATAATAATTTAAGATAAATATATGTAACATCTAATCATAGGTATTAGCCATAGCATGTAAACAAAGTCACATTCATGTTAAAATGTAACATGAAACAAAATATGCTATAAAAAGAAAACATACCATAAACTCTAAAAGAAATAATAAACTCTTGTTACTTTTCAATCCTTTTCTTAATGTATTCTTGATTATTAGCATTTGTTTCTACTTAATTAAGTAAACCTTATGATAGTCATATTATTGCTTTTTCTCTTTTGAATAGTCAGTCAATATCTTATTTTTAATTTATTTTGTTACAATAAAATTCTCATTTTTTTAATTTATCATATCACATTTTCATGTACAATCATGTTTAGTCCTTTTATATGTTCAATAATCATATATTTGTACTAAATCTCAATCATGTGGCTCACTGGCTACTAACCAGCTCTTAGTGACAAATCTCAATGGTGTGGCTCATTAGCCAATAGCTATCTCATGATAAAAAATCTAAATCTTGTGATACACTAGCCACTGATCATCTTACAATAGCAAATCCCAACCTTGTGACACATTGCTTACTAGCTATAAAGAAAAACATATTTTTACTTTGAAGAATTTACTATTCAATGATGTCATTTTATTAATTTCAATTGTTATTTTTTAATTTGTTTTCAAATGTATAGTCTTTCTTAGTTTCATAGAATTTAATTAGATATATGTTTTTGTATTAGAATATCAATTACATGATTATATAATTATTATATGCCAATTAATTTTATATGTATAAATTTTTATTCAATTACATATAATAATATTACATTAGTATAATAATATCATATGTTTTATATAGAATTCACATACAATATCTTAATCTCAACAATCATTAGTACATTAGGAATACATATATAATATTTGTCTTAGAGTGTCTACCTCATACTTTTCTTGTTTTTAATGCTTGACCTTAATGTTAGCTAAGTTTTGTGCTTCTCAATTTCAACTTGTCATATAGTTACTTATTTTAATTTGAGTAAAAGAAATTATAAAAAATATAATTTATCAAAAATTGTATTTTATTATTGTGCAACTTACTTCTTGATGAATGTTTTTCCTTTCTCTATCCTTAAGCACATTCTCTCTCCTCAGGTTCCAACTTATCAAAACTTAAATCTTTGAAATTCCTTAACATTTTTCCTCTAAGTCACTACCTAGTAAGACAACAAGGTGATTTAAGCTTAGGTTCATTGACTTCTAGCTTGAATCCACAGCCACATCTAGCAATGAAACTTGAACATGTGAAATCATGTTAAAATTTTTGAAATCCAGGACTTGAACAAAAAAAGGAAGCTAAGAAATCAAGTATTCTTCCTTAATTTAGGCTTTGATCACCTTTTGATTTTCTTTTCACATGAAATCCTAGGATTTGCATCGGGCTTGAAGTCATCAGCTGTGGTGAAGGGAAAAAATTGATTTAGGAAATTGAACTTGTCTTTTTATTTATTTGATTAAATTAATAATATTTTATTATTTATGTTTATTTACTTGAAAGATTCATAGTAATTACAAATAAAATTTGATTAAAATAAAAAAATATTATTGGACTCATCTCGATTATCTATATCTAATTATATATTTATTTTTATATTTTAAAATATTTTATTTTCTATAATTTTGATATATTTGTCAAGATAATTTGATTTGTACCTAATTTGATGATTAAAAATATTATAATTACCTTACTTAGGATCTCTTAAAGTCTAAATTTTTTTTCTATTTTTTCATTAATAACAATGAAAAATTTATTATATTCCTTGATATTTATGACTATCCTTATAAAGTTTGAAACAAACCCAAATTATTGAAAAAGCTATTATAAGAATTCCTATGAAAGTGTGCCAAATACATTCACTAGTTTTAATACATAATTGCTAACTCTGACCTTCTTATTAATGGGATCTATTATTTTCTATGCTAACAAAATATTGTCTATTATGTCTCTTCTTTTAATAAATCCCTCTTGTTGTTCTAGAATGAAATCTAAAAGAATTGATTATAGTCTATTGATAATTAGCTTGGTTAAGATTTTTTCTACAAAATTAGACAAAAAAGATGGTTGATAATCAAAAATAGATTATGGATTCTCTTTCTTTAGAATGAGCATAGTGTTAACCATAGCTATCTCATTTAGAATTGGTAGGTTATTTGTGAAGCTAGTTTCCTTAAAATATTATTAGAAATAATATGTCAACACTTGGAGAAGACCCCGTTGAATACATCGAGACCTTGTGTAGCTTGATGATCCATATCCCAAACAATTGAATTAACTCTTCAAGGGTAACTTTTCTCAAAAGGGACTCATTCATTCCTTGAGACACCTCTGCATAATGGTATTCAATAAGTTGTACATATTGTTTAAAAGTGAAGCTACCAATAAATCCTAAAAATGTTGAATTGAAGTGTCTATTTTGTAGTCCTCTTTTGTTATCTAGTTACCATTGATGTATTTAATTTGCATTATTTTGAGCTTGCTTTGTTTGTCTTTAACTATAACATGAAAGAATTTTGTGTTTTAGTCCCCTTTATGCTAAGAAATTTTTTTTGACTCTAAAATTGAATTTTGTGCATCTAATAGTACCTACCTTATCTCCTCATTTTCATTAATTTCAAAAAACCTTTCTTTTTCCTTAACATTCTCCTCATGAGCCTTTAAGGACCCAAATATTTTACTAAGATAGTTCTTGTTCCAATCTTTTAGACATAGATTCAAGTATTTAAGCTTAAAAGCTAGAGTATTCATTCCATTTCTAATACTAGTAAAATTCTGATTTCTTTCCACAATTTGCATAAACGAAGCATGATTAATTTGTGGATTTTGAAATTTGAATGGTTTCAAAATTGACTAAGAAGACATAAGAAAGGAAAGCATAAATGGTTAGTGATCAAATACCATTAATTTCAAAAAAAAAACTTTCTTTTTTCCTTAACGTTCTCCTCATGAGCCTTTAAGGACTCAAATATTTTACTAAGATAGTTCTTGTTCCAATCTTTTAGACATAGATTCAAGCATTTAAGCTTAAAAGCTAGAGTATTCATTCCATTTCTAATACTAGTAAAATTTTAATTTCTTTCCACAATTTACATAAACAAAACATGATTAATTTGTGGATTTTGAAATTTGAATGGTTTCAAAATTGACTAAGAAGACATAAGAAAGGAAAGCATAAATGGTTAGTGATCAAATACCACTTGCTCAAATGCTAAAGTTTTGCATTTAACATATGATTAAACAAATCCAAATTCACCAAAACTTAGTTTAACCTCTTCCAAACACTTGGCCAAGTGAAGGGACTTCCATAAAAGGAATCTCCTTAAAGAAATAATGCCAAATGCAATCATTGAACTCTTTGATATCTCTTAAGAGAGGGTTGGAGCAACCTTTACATTCTTCTAGTTAATTAAAGACATTGAAATCTCCATTTATGAGCCAAGGAAGGGAGATGGAATTTGCAAGTGTCGTAAGCTTCCTCCACAGAGTTCTCCTATCCATATAAGAGCTTTTAACATAAATAAAGATATATATTATTAGGGTAAACCAACTTTCATTCTTAAAAAAAATGGAAAGATTGGTCATTAACTGTCATTGTTTGGTTTGTCATGCTCTTATTCTCGAAACGCTCATATTTTTTTGTTGTAGTTATAGATACAATGTTCAAATTAAATTTTTTTTGAGACATTCTATTTATCTACTATTAACCATGGGTTCAAAAAAAGCAATAATACTAAAATGATTAGATCTAACAATAGATTTAAGATGGTTAATAGAGCTTTTTCAACTTCCCCTCTTATGTTCCAAATCAACATACTAATCATAATGTGTTGATGATTCTACTATTTGATTATTTTTTGAGCTCTTTCTTGTATTTTGTGGATTAGATTAATGTAGAACCAATTTTGTCTTCTTTCGTTTATCATTTTTTGAGATCATTAGCATGAAATTAGAAAATTGTTTAGAGTCCTTTAATAAGACTCCTTATTTGAAAGATTTTTCTTTCAAGTCCTTATTGAACTATTTAAGGACTAAAGAAAGTAGTGATTTGGTACATTAAGAGAAATATCATATTAGAGAGGCCTCTAAGCCTGATTAACCCACCATATTATTAGGTTTGTCCTTTATCTTACTTGAGATCCTACACTCATCAGAAATTTGAATGTAATGGCTTGTTGCATTCCAAAGCTTTGACATTTCCTCATTTAGTTGTGCTACTAATTCATTATCCTTAGCCACTTCCTCTAGTAATCTACTTTTATCTTTTAAAGGATACATTGTAACACTAACAATTTTCTTTGGTGAATCATATGCCTTTGCCACTTTCCAAGTTGACTTCCCTCATTTCAACTAAGTTTTTGTTTGTTGTAGAACTATTTATTGTGCCTTTCTCTACCTTAAGTTTTTAGTTTATGTTTCCTTCATTTTCTTAGCCTATTTGTTTTGTTTGCATTATAGCTAGGAATGACCTTATTTACAACATCCAAAATAGTAGCTAAGAAAATTATGGTAGGAACTATTTTGCTAGCCACCCTCATTGCTGCCTTGTTTTTACAAAATTCTAATTCTAATAAGTTGTTCTTTGGCAAAGACTAATTCTATGTAGACTCCTACAATATGAGACAAAATGAGATTCATAGTAGCAACGTCGATTTTTTATGAAAAAAACCACTATAGATGTAATTGAAAATGGAGCCAGGCTAATTGAAAAGATGAATTGATAAATACTCCAAAGAAATCCAAAGATGAGCCAACGATGGCTTTACATTTAGCTAAAAATTAGGTCTCCATTTCAAACTCCTCATAAAAAAACCTTGCAATAGACCACACATGATGTAATTAACATTTGATGTAATCCTCTTCCTAAGAGAAACAAATTTAACATGTGTCTAATATCCAAATGACTCATTAAGAAAGTATTAGAGAAACCAATCTTTTTAAATTCAACCCTCAAAGATTCCATATTCACGTGATAATGCAAAAAAGTTTCAATTAGCATGAACTTAAAAAGGGTTGTCATTTTTTGAGTCTCATCCTCATCAAAGACAACCTCCAACTCCCCTTTGTATAAAGAAGTGGGCTTGACTTTAATGGGTGAAGATGAAATTTTTCACCCTTACCACCTCCATGAAGGAATGGTTCAACAATGATATTTACCCTAAGTTCACCATAATTGGTGCTTGAAGGCCCTAAAACTAGAATATGAAACCAAGGCTAAAGGGGCACTTCTTGTAGGATTTTTTTGTTGACTAATCACTATAATGTTGTCCCACTGGACCACCACTCCATCATCCTATCATCCCATCCAAGTGAAATAATCTTTGATAATATCATACAAGGCTTGGTAGTTTAAAAAATAATCTAAATTTTTAAAATAAGTATTTTGAAAGAGCTCATCAAAAAGAATTTAATAATGTTTGGTTCATAATTTTTGGATGACTAATGAATTTACTATGAGTTTTGAAAAAAATTATTACAAAAGCATTAATCAATATAACTAAGTTATTTAAGATAATTTATGGTGATGAAACAAAACTACCACTTCTCCTTGTTAGATTATTAATTTCCTTATCTAATTTCCTTAGTTGGGCAATTGGTTTGGACAAAAAAATGAAATTAAGAAGAAAAGAGGAAGAGGGAAGAAAATGAGGGAGATCAGAGAGCTACGATGTAGAGGATGAGGGAAATTTAAGAAAGAAGAAAATGAGTAGTAAAAAGAAGAGCAACTATAATAAAGAAAGTATAGGAGAAGTTTTTAGAAAAGGGATAAAAGAAAGAACTAAGAGAAAGAAAGAGTTAAGAAAAGAGGAGAAGAGAGGTGATGTTCAAAGAGGTTGTTAAGAAAGCAAATGAGAAAGGAAAGGTAGAGTAAGAAGATTGGTGTGAAAAGAAAGAAATAACTTGGAAAGCTTATAAAAGTTCTTATAAAAGCTTTCAAAAGCTATAGAATATGAATAAAGTAATCAAGGTGAGTTTTTGATAAGTTTTGGATAGACTTATAATAAAAAAAGGAGAAGAAAGTTTTTAGATTACTATTACAATATCAGATGATTAGGTCAGGCAGTCTGATATGCATTTGACTCTATATTTTTATTTTGGTTCACATTGGGTTGACCAATTAGATAGTCTGATCAAAGAGTCTAATAATGGTCTATTAATTGTGTTCTTGCTAGAGGTTAAAGAAGACTTGTCAAGTAATTGGAAAATAGATGGAACAATCTGGTAAGTTGAGGTCAGAGAACTAACCATCAGATGGACAACTTGATATGCAACATAAGGTGATCTAATCAGTTAAGCTACTTTGCAAAATGCAACGAATAGAAAAATAAGTAGAATAAGGATGGAATAAAAAATAAAACATATTATTTATAGATGTGCATAATTATTACTATGTAAAAAAATCAAAGGGAATGAAAAATTAGATAAAGGACATCTTCAAAATAGATAGGTAAATTTAATTTTACTATGATGTAAGTATGTTATTGTCATATATCCATGTATAATATATTGATATAAACATAATGACATAACATCTTTATATTTATATATGAATGCTATGATATATTATAACATATTATCAACATAGTTTTTTCATATGCTATGAGGATGTTAAGATATATGCATGTATATGATGCTATTGAGTAGTATATCAAAAATAAGAAAGGAAAATGATAATAATATACATATCAAATATGATGTTGTTATGGTATGATATGATATAACGTAAGAAATGATAATATTATTTTTCTTATGACATTATCTTTTAGCTTGTCATAGGATTATGTCACTAGTATTTTGTGATGAACTCAACAAGTACAAGTATGGGACTGTTCTATGATATAACATCAAATATCTCATTTATTGTTATCACTCTATGTAAGCCTTGATCAGCAATAATTTGGGATATTTCTATGATATGAAATATTTTGCAACCAACATTTTATATAAAGAGCATAGACTTTGGACCCAAATTAACACACACATAAACACACACACACGCACACACGCACACACGCACACACACACACACACACACACACACACACACACACACACACACACACACACACACACACACACACACACACACATATATATATATTGTTGATTATGATTGATATGATTATGGGTTGAAGTCTATGGATATAATATAATAGTGTGAGATATTTGATGTCAAAACATGATATTTTATATTAAGCTCAGGCATTTGGGAAGGTCAGGATCTAGAGCTCCATGTTTTTCTCGTATTTATTGTGCACTCTCTGAGGTAAATCCTGATAACTCCATTGTTAGGGTTTTGTTGCTTGGTGTGCGTGTTGCGATCTGTTGGAGAAGACGACCTACGTGTGGGCCCGCCAGTTTTTTCAATTTCAAATTCAAAGTTTGTTTTTGAATTTTTTTGTCCCATGGGCTTGATGGAGTAGTATTAAAGTTCTATTCTGTCCCACAGTGCAACCTCCATCAGCCAGTTGAGAATTGACGTGCAGAGGAGACGGAAGTTGCATGTTCATGCGTATTTGTGTGATGTGCTTGGATTATGTGATAACACAGGGCTTGGCATGACTTCCTGGCGAAGTGGGACACTCATCAACATCCTATGCATTTCTGGGGGTCTTTGTGGCGCTTCATCCTGCGGTTGTTGAATCTCGACACAGCATTCGAGCTTTTTGGCCTTGTAATCCTTGTAGTAATAATACAGGGTGTTGTGGCTTATGGTTTGGGGCTGCATGAATTGTGCTTGTGTGGCTGCTCTTATTGTTTTATATTACTATTGTTTATTTCTGCATTGTGCTGGATGATCACTTGCAGGTAGCCTTAAGGTGATTTGGACAGTTGGGGTGCTCGTCCATCATAGGGTGCTTTGTTTCTCCCCTAATCCTAAGACGTCTCTAATGGCGGGAGCGAAGGCTACAAGGAGCAACAAGAAGCTGAAAAATTGTGGCAGTACGTTCCCAAACTGTGAGAAAACTATTGCAGAAGAGTACGTGCAAGGGGGCCGGGATAAGGGCAAGAATTTGATGCAGGGGTTATCTGTGACTGATGAAGTCTTGAGGAATAAGCTTTCAGATGCTAATCTCGTTTTTTTTATCAGGCTGAATGCTTATCTAATGCGGCCATTATCTCTGCAGGGTCGCTGAGTATTGAGGACACTGCGGAGCGTTCGTGCAGCGGCAAGGATGACACAAATTCACCTCTGAGTGCACGGACAGCGCATTCTATGCTAGAGTGAGAGGGCGAGTGTGTTAAGGAAGCTGGTGATGAGGCGATAATATATGAAAGTGATGCTGCTCAGACAGTCGGTAAGGGTCTTTGTGCAACAGGGGTTCCGACTAATGTGGTAGACATTGCAGCTGTGCCACGGGATGTGGGTATGTGCGATCGTGATGTGGATGTGCTGCACAAGGGAGGGCAACATGAAAAACTTGGAGTGAGGGTCTCCTTTCGTGAGGCTCTCACTGCTAACAATAACTCGGGGTATGGAGCAGCTACTTCCTTTATTGCCCCTAAAATGGTTGATATTAAAGAAAGGGCGGCATTAACGCAAAATATTATGGAAAACGATGTGATTATTCTGTCACATGAAGCTTGCTCAAGGCGTAGGATTTTTCATCAACACGACCTCATTAGCAGAGTCTATGGAAACTCCCTTCCTTTTGCTATCATTGCTAAAATATTGACAAGAAGATAGGGTCATCTTAGTGAATTCTGTGTCATGGAATTACCGTTTAACTGCTTTTGTTTGCATTTTAATTTAGTGGAAGATAGAAATAAGGTATGGCTGGGTGGTCCATGGCAGGTGGCGGGCCAAGCAATGGGTCTTGATTTGTGGGCAGCAGATTTCAAGCCATCATCGGATGCTGCTATGTGTGCTCCCGTTTGGATTCGCTTTCCTACGCTGCCATTACTATATTAGGATGTTGAAAATATCATTAAAATTGCCAAGAATGTGGGAGAACCCATACTACTTAATGGCTGGACTACGCAGATACAAACGACTTCATATGCTAAGGTTTGTGTAAGGATGGACCTCACAAGGCCGCTCAAGTCGGGGTTATAAAGGCTATTCTTTACTTCTTCAGGGAGAATCATATGCCTAAAGCATGGAAGGATACGTTGGTGGTACTTATTCCCAAGAGGCAAGGTGCTTCTAGGCCAAAAGACTTCAGTCCAATTAGCCTCTGATATGTCATTTATAAAATTGCTGCCAGGATCTTGGCAGAAAGACTGCAAGGAGTGCTATCTGAGGTTATTGCTAGAGAGCAACGAGCTTTTCTTCTCGGGAGATCCATTTTCGAAAACATCTTTATTGTGCAGGAGATGGGGGTGAGAATTCATTCCTCATTGAAAGTGGGCTTGATGGCTGTAAAAGTGGATATGGAGCAGGCGTACGATAATGTGAGATGGCAATTTATTGAGGAGATGATGCAACTCCTTGGCTTCCCACCGACATAGTGCAAGTGGGCCCTTGCTTGCATTACCTCCCCGAAATTTGGTATTCTGCTGAATGGAGATAGATTGTCGTGGATTGAGGCCTTTAGGGGACTTTGCCAGGGGTGCCCCCTATCCCCATATTTGTTCACTCTGGTATCGGAATTTTTCTCTATGCTAGCGCATAAGTATGAGACTCAGGCATTACTCGGCTTTAGATGCGACTCCAATGGCCCCCTTATTTCGCACCTTTTATATGCTGATGATGTTATTATCTATGCACTGGTTCACATAAGTCTGTGTCTGTTATTAAGCAGATGCTCCACAAGTTCAGTAAGTTCGTTGGGCTCAATGTTAATCATGAGAAATTCAGATTTTTCTTCAGTAGAGGTATGAAGAAGAAAAGGATGAAGCTTGTGTCCTCTAAGCTTGGTATCCCAAAGGGAAATACACTTTCCTACCTGGGTATTCCTATTTCGGCTAAGTTATTCAAGAAAGCGGATTTCAACTTTTTGATTCAGAAAATTGAGTATTAGGTTGCTAAATGGCGGGTGCTCCCCCTCTCCTTGGCTGGAAGGATACTATTGATCAAGGCTGTTTTTGAGTCGTTTCCAAATTTTGTGATGAGTCATTGTGTGGTTCCACGTGGGGCGGTGGAGCAGATAGAACAGTTGATGAGGAGATTCCTATGGTGTAGTGTGGGAACGGCTCATGCAATCCATTATGTTGATTGGCACACTGTTACGCTCTCGAAGGACATGGGAGGCCTTGGCTTACTTGATCTCAAGATCTGGCGCCGTGCATTGGTCATGAAGCATTGCAAGAGACTTTTACACCTTGAGGACAGCCTTTGGGAAGATATCATGAAGACAAAGTACCCTTTGGGCAACAACCCCTGCAAGGTTCCTATGGGTGCCTCTCATGCGGGAAGGCTGTTGCTTGAGGCCTTCCCAAATGCCCTGGGGGGTTTCATTTGGAGGATGGTGGATGGAATGTGCACTGATTTCTATGAAGACAATTGGATGGGTTTCCTTCCAATAAAATGGTGGCCCACATTTATTAACATGGAGGCCTCATGGCCAAAGTGTGTGGGGGATTGCATGTTGGGGCCGAGGAAGTGGGACAGGGATTCTATTGCTTGCTGTGCGAACCCCTTGTTGGAGGACAGAATCCTGCACTTGCGATGGGGTCACAATTGTGGGAATGATAAGCTTCTTCAGGTGCACACCGAATCCCTTAAGGTCTCTACTACCAAGTTTTACCAGGCTTTCATCGCCTTTAGGAAAGCTGATAATGCTCGGCCTACTCCACCGTCGGGTGACCTTGCTTGGATATGGAAGCTGAAAGTCATGCCTCGGGTCCATACTTTCCTTTGGCGTGTGGTTAGAAACCTTGTTCCTACGGTGGATTGGCTCACAAGAAGGCATTTGACTAACTGTAGCTACTGTAGTTGGGGCTGTGATGTGGCTGAGACACTGCAGCACGTGCTATGTGATTATGTTGTGGCACGTAGTATCTGGAAGGACCCTGTGTTGCGTGCCTCTGTTGAGGCGTTGGACATCTGTTGCGATGTGCGCACGAGCGCTCGCATTGGCGACTGCTTTCTGGAGCGCTTCCTCTCCTGCGCCGCGTAGCCTGGCATGGTGCGCAGCATCTCCGCGGCTCATTGACCATTGTGGCCTCTGTCTTGTTCCATATTTGGGAGAATAGAAATCATAGGGTGCATAAGGAGACCACCCTCAGTAATAACATGCTAATCCAGAGGATCAAATTGGAAAGCACTGCCACTATAAAGCGCATTAATCATCATCATTCTACGTCCAGCAGGAAGTTCAACACTTTGGGGTCCCTGGTAACCAATTTTTGGCTTCCCCCTCCAATGGGCTGGATAATGATCAATTGTGATGATGTAGTGAAGAATGAGATGGCTGATATTGGCTTTGTTGTCCGTGACCATCAGGGAAGGCCATGCACGTTGTGGGGAGAGGTTTCATTTCACAGGCAAGTGATGCCTCTGAGCTTCAGGCTATCATGGAAGCCATGGTGTTTATCATGACAAAACTCAAGGATTACACTGTTGTTGAGATCCAGACTGATTCTACCTAGGCATTACATGAGGGGATGCAATGAGTTCACTGTCCCTTGGAGGGGGTATTGTTTCTGATGCTCTCCACTTTGTGAGGAAGGTTCCTGGTTTTCACCTCAAACATGTTTTGAGGAAAGGCAATGCCCCTACGAATTGGGTGGCAAAAAACGCATGTTCATCCGATATGGTTTGGGAAAGGGGAATGCCTCTGCCCAAGCCATTACTTAAGCTCTTATTAACTGACTTTGCATTTAAACCCCTGTAGTGGGGTCCCCTTTGTAGGCTTATGCCACTTTTGATCAAAATAAGAGAAATAATGGAGTTAAAGTAATAATCATATAGAAAAAATAATATATTTTAATATAATATTGATAAAAAAGGATTGAGTAAAGAAAATTGAGTAAAAAAATTATTATAAAAGAATGAAATTCTTATACATATATGTATATATATATGTATAAAAAATTAATATAAAATTTATTCATATATTTATTATATTCTTTTATATTATTACTTTACAAATGTCATGATTTATTATTATTATTTTGGTATTATGGTTTATATAATTATATCATCTCATTATTATGGTATTAATTGTATTTTGGTGGTCAACTGGCGCATCCGGCCGCTATTGCTTGCTGGCAAGGCCGCCTTGGCCTCCTCTGTCCTCAATGCAATTCCCTACCATGTCCTAAGACACTGCGTGGTGCCGGTGGGGGTCCTCGATGACATGGAGAGGCACATCAGGAAATTCCTCTAGGGAGGAACCAACTGTGCGAATGCCATGCATTACGCACCTTGGGATCTCATCACCTTGTCGAAGGCCGCGGGCGGGCTTGGCCTCCGTGACCTCCGCGTCTGGCATCGGGTGCTCCAAATGGACAACTGCAAACGCATCCTCAATCGTGACGCCAGCCTCTGGGTTGACACCATGAGGAGGAAGTACTCACTGAGTGATCTGCTAATGAAGGCCCCCCGGAATGCATCCTCTGTGTGCAAAATGGTGTTGGGGGCGATGCCGGAGGCAATTTCCTTCTTCGTCTGGCACATCGGCGACGGGCGGACGGCACAGTTTGCGGAGGACAACTGGCTTGGCATCCTCCCTCTTTGGTGCTGGCCGACCTTTATCAATATGCATTCACATTGGCCGGCCAGCGTCGCTGAATGCATCATGGCTGTCGAGAACTGGAATATGGGTGTTATCCGCACCTGGGCGAGCGAGGAGCTCACTGACAGGATCTTGCACTTTCCAAGAGCTCGGGAGTCTACCCAGGATGTTCTGCTCAAGACACACACCGAGACGGTGCGGGTTGACTGCGACAGGATTTACATGAGCATTATTTGCAATGCTGCGAACTCCAGCAGGCGTGGTGACAAGCAGCCGTGGAGGAGATGAGCGGAATCTGGAAGATTAAAGCGATGCCCAGGGTTCATATTTTCTTGTGGAGGGTCGCCAGCGAGTTCCTCCTTATGGCGGCGTGGTTGGCCCGCAGGGGGTTATGCCGGGACTCCATCTGTCAGCTGTGCCGCGCGGCAAAGGAGACCCTGCAGCACGCATTCTGGGATTGCCCACATGCCCAAGACCTCTGGGTTGACCGCCAGGCTAGCGAGGTGTTGACTGTGCTAGGCCGATCCACGGGCACGGGCACCAGGACACTGTTCATCGACCGACTCCTCCGGTTTGTGGGCTCGCCCAATGCACACCACGACGACGGGGCGAGGCATGCCTCGACGTTAGCCACCACCATGTACTACATCTGGACAAGGAGGAACGCCACCAGGCACAACAACCCGGTGCCTTTGTCGTGCTCGTTGATCCGGACGATCAAGATCGAGGTGAATATTGCACTCAACCGGCATACCTTCTACTCATCCCTGTCCAGCGGGAATCCTGGCAACTCTTTGAACTTGCTTGTAACGCACGGTTGGCTTCCCCCAACAGGATGGATAAAAGTTAATTGCGATGCTGCGGTTGGTGATTATATTGCTAGTATTGGCATTGTCGTTAGAGATTGCATGGGAAGGCCCCTCTTGGTGGAAACCCAGGCTATACTACTGGCCCTTAATATGCTGAGGGAATCCCTTCCCCTATACCGGGCTGTGGAATTCCAAACTGACTCGATGACGACGCTCCAGGTGGTGCACAAGATGATCTGCCACTCCCCAGTGGAGGGGGCTTTTGCTGAGACTCTTCAGTTTGCCAGAGGTCTGGAGGCTGTCCGGTTCACCCACATCCACAGAGAAGGGAACACGTCAGCTGACTGGGTTGCTCGTGTTGCATGCCTCAATGAGTTTGTCTGGGCTCCTGGGGACTCCCTCCCCAAGCCCCTACTTACGCTTATGTTGTCTGATTTCATGTTCGATCCTCTCTGAAGATCCATCTTGTAACACGTGTATGCCTTGGCCATTTTGATATAATATATATTATATCCACTTCAAAAAAAAATTGTATTTAGCAATTAATCTACTAACTTTTAGAAAGCTAATTACGTAATTATATCATAAGTTACACCATTGATGCACTTGGAGATGGGGAGCAGAATTGTATGTTCGTATGTTGAGATACTTTGATAGGGTTATGTAATGAGTTGTGATGGGGTGTATCTATGTCTATATTATATATTTTAGACTTTTATGGAATGTATATATATATATACATATATTATAACATAATTTTTTTATATCATTATATGATTATATTTAATTTTCATAAATGGATGAAAATTATTTTAAAATAGGATTTATTAGAGTCCTACTTGACCATCTTTTCAATTAATTAAAAAATCAATTACTTAAGCAAAAATCATGTGAGAATATTAAATCATTGGAAAAGACCTGATGACGTGACAAAATACTTAATACTAATTAACATAAAATTACATAAACTAAACTCATCCGCATAATATAAACTAAGTAAAAGTGGTGTTTAGAAATAAAAGCTCTAATATAGAAATAACTATAATACTAAATTTTTTCTATCATTTACACCAATCCAAATTACTCTTTACTCTCACTTCTTAAGAGTGTGATCCTCTCTTTTGATACCAAAATCCCTAATCCTTAATATAATAGATGCATGACCTAATGTATGACTTATGATGGAAGCGCTAATGAGATTTGTAGATATAATTAGATAAATCTAATAAGATAATCAATATAGAGAAATGTTATGATGAATAGATAAGCACAATGAATAAAATAAAATGATATTGTATAATGTGATAATAGGTCATATGTATTAATATGAAACTATGCCAATTTCATGTGTACTAAAAGTAATACAAATAAATGCAAAGTTTTTTTATTCATTCTAGTTTCCAATTATCAAGTCTAATTTTTTTGAATCATTATCATTTTTAGATCTAATAATCATACCGATAAATGATCTCTAATTAACATCTATTTTATCTCTCTACATAACACTAAGTAGAAATATGATTCAAAGATTAGTACATGTAATCCTATATATAGACATAATACCACCAGACAGATATGGTAACTACACTATACGATATAACACGTTGGGCTTAATATAATCTATATACATATGCTAAGGTCATAGAATATATACTAGGCAAATATCTGATTAAAAGATCAATACCTTATAATTCAACACACTAAGCTTAACATTGAAGATAATGTCTTTAGAAATCTTATTTTTATTTTCATTTTTCATATGTGAAATAATTATGTCGAATCATGTATGTAATAGATAGATTGGTCCAGAATTGTGTTCAAAGCTAACAAAGATTCATATCCAACTTAAGAATTATTTATGTTTTATTCCTTTTAATTTAAATATTCTTTATGATGTCATGTAATAAAAAAACTATAAAACCAAATGAATTATATGATCAATAAAGTAATAAGATAAGAATTCCAAAAATCATAAAAGTCATACTAAATCATAAAACATGAGTACTTTTTTATTAAAATAAAATATATTAAAAAGAAAACTAAGTAAAATAAAACTATTATGAAGCATCACAAGTTATCAAATTTATCTACCTGATTTTATGAATTAGTTTTTTTATTCTCCTTTTCTCTCAAAATTTTTTATAATAAAATGTAAATAAAATGATCAATATATATTCTACATATAGTGTAATTTCTAAGGCATTTATCCATAGAAATTACTTCCTATATCTTAGGTTTTTTCTTTAGATCATACTTATATAATTTACAAATAATATCATAAATCCTATAAATGGTACCATATAATACTAGTACGATCCTAGTATAATACAATAAGTTTAATTGTATAACTCATTTTTACGCATATCATATTAGAATGATTCTCTTATCGTACTATATGATATGTAAATACAGTATGATATGTACATATAATACTATATAATTAACCCCTTTATGTTATAGTAGTTATCTATTTCGTACTAATACAATATAGATAATCATCACGATAACTTCACAGCTCCACCACTGTTTCACAATACTAAATCTTTATACCATATGATATATGCTATTGTACTATACAAAATTTTATTTGAGATGAATCTAACACTTTCCTTTCTTCCTCTGACAAACCTAACATCACATATCCAAAAATATAAGCATAAACTTACATTACTATCAACATTAAAATTTAGAGTTCTCGAATGACACAACAGTTTTGCTTTGCTTTAGTTTCCTGGCATGAAGCAAGCTCATTGGTGTGACTAAACTCATCAAATATTTTTTAACTCTCCCTAAAATAAACAATCATTAACTATGTATAGGAAACTTTAGTAATAAGAATGTCAATTTAAGGATTAAAACACCTTAAAATAATATTATTTTATATTTATTTTGTCATTATCATCAAACATCTAAAATTTTATTCTCACGATTTTCAATGCAACATGTTCAAAAAACATCCTAATATTCCATAATTTATAAATCGAGCATCCATTTTTTAGTTTTTAACTTATGTCAAAGTTTTTATAATTATAAACTACTTTGATGCAGTTGATATTTTGTAAGTATATCCTACATCAAAAAAGATTTGACCTATGTGAAAATTTCAAAATGGTAAATCAATTATTAGAATAATACAAGAAATTATAATCATATCTATATTTTTAACATGCATAAAAAATTATTTATATTTCTAAAAATTACAAACTCAATATTGTTAAATTTATCTCAGAGCATTCTTTTAATTAATATACATAAATAATATTTTTTGTTAAATTTGAGCAGATAATGTATTCTCTATTATTATATTATTTTTAATATTTAAATATATAAATAACTTATTTTAAAAAATTAAAATTAGAAGTTATTACTAGTTTTGTTGTCTTTTCCTAGTCTAAAAGATATATTAGTGTCCTCTAAATTTTTATTTATATAGGAACTATAGGTAGGGAATAACAATATGATATTAAATGAAAGGATGATAGATTTGGAGATTTTATAAGTGAGGACATTGTTATAACACACATATTTACACATGTGCAAATAGTTAAGTGTTATCATTTATTAAAATTTTTGAACATATGCATATGTGAAATTGAATGAAATAAGAGAAAAGAGTAGTACAAAAATTTGATCAAGCTAAATCTCAAAATGTTTAAAAAGAAAAAAGCTTTATTGCACATTTATATCAAATTGTACTTAGATTATATCATACCAAATAGTCACCTCTAGACCCTCATATTGTTTACTTCATAATGTCTAACATACCATACCTTGCATCACATGTATCATACATTTTCCAAATTTTAAGATTCTACCTAACTAATATGGTTTAACTAACTTAAATTAGAGTTGAATTAGTAATAATTAAATCGATGAGTACACTAGGTAGGGACTTGATGTGATGAGCCATAATCCATTTGATCATCTAACTATATAAACTATAAAAATCATTAGAGTAAATAAATGTTTTCAACTACATAACTATTTATAATCATCGATACCATAGTAAGTACAAAACTAAGTCTATAGAAAACTAACTTAAAATAAAAAACAATCAACTCTCACATCTTATGCATATTGTCTTTCTCCATAATATCAAAATACCTTACTCTCAGAACAGTGCATGTATTATGAGTAATATAAATACTATTAAAATTCTAAAAAGCTCAGTAGATTAATCATAATAAGTAAAAATATAAAAATAGTGCTATAACAAAATAAATAAAATCATATCATTATCATATAAAAACTAATAACCATAAAAAAATAAGCCATAGTACAAGAAAATTAATGATTGAAATAATCAAACATCTTAATTAGATAGAGGCTTTATATAGTAATAAATGCAACACTTCTGATCAAGATGACTAATACAACTGAGTAATCCCACTTATGGGCTTAGTTGGATAGAGTTTTGGCTAGAGTTCATAATGATAAAAGAATTGACCTACTAAATTCTATATAAATAATAAAAACAAAAATTTAATTATAATATAAGGAGACTTGTTGAGTTTTTTAGAATGTTGTGTTTAAAAGAGAGGAGGTTGAGTTGTGTAAATATTAAACTTAAATCAAATTCAATTCTTAAATAACATTTTGATGGAAGTCTTTTCTTTATCTTAATGACTTTAATAAATAAGTTTTATTAATTATTGTTTTGTTTTGAAAACTTGTTATGTGGATGTGCAAATAAGGTAAAGAACTTAATAAAATATTTAAGTGATTTGATCCAAATTCAAATCTAAATCCATAATTGGCCAAATGGCTAGGCTCAAAATAAATCACATGTTCTTCTACAACCAAGTAAAGGTCAACCTAAACAAAGAGCCAAAGGACCCACAAGCATTAGGCCAAAGACTTCATAATATTGACCTAGAAGTCCTATAGCATTGGGCCAAAAGAACCAATTACACCAGTCTAGAGTAGCTAACAACATTGGGTTAGAGAAACTTATAAACAATTGGCTTATAGGAGCTTAACAATAATAGGTGAAAAGATAATACAAAATCAAATGAAATTTTTTAGCAATGGGATAAATAACTAAAATAAAAAGTTCAAATACAAGGTCTCATAACTAAAACACAATTTAAAATAAAGGCACATTAATATAATGTTAATACAATATAAAAAGATATTCAATATTACTCAAAGAAAGTAAGTATAAAATAATATGCAACTTAACTCAAAGTAGGAAAGACTGTGAAAAATGATCAATGGTTGAAGCCCGAATCTTGCTCTCCTTTTCTCTTAAAAATGATGATATTCAAGGGATTCTCACCACAAGGGTATGAAAATTATCATTAGCCTCTGACACCATGTTTGGTCCTTCTATATAAACATTTACAAGCTATCCAATGGCTCCAAACTATTGTAGCATTGGTCATTATACTATTTTTTATGATAATAAAACCATTGTATTAGTTTTACTAATATTGTCTTGGGTGATTTTTAGGTTATACATCTTAAGATCAAATAGATATTAATTAATTAGAGAGCTTAATCAATTGTTTCATGGAGTAATTAATATATGAAAACATGTTAAGAAGTGTTCATGGCTTTGCTCAAACTTGACTCAACTTGCAAATCATGGAGCAATTATTCCAACACTTGGTGAAGTGATTGCCCATCTGGAACTTATCTTCTATACTTTTTTTAGGTTAAAACTTATAAATTTATCATTTAATAATTATATGACACATTGGATTATATTCACACTTCTCATGTAAGATTAAATTGGAGTTATCTTAAGGCATGCATTTAATATATATAAGGTATGAGCATATGCATATAAATTGGAGTTATCTAAATATACATATTCCTTAGTGAACAATAGGAAGAGCGCTTTGCATGTGTAAAATAAGTTCAACTTTCAATGGTTACATTATTTTTAATTTATGCATCTTAGTTTGATTGATTACATACATATGCCATGTCCTTATACTATTGTATTTTTTCTAGGCTACATCCTTCATCATTGCTAAATCAAGTTAGAATTAAAAAAGAGTGAACTTTGTATAGATTACATATTGTGTACTAATTATACATGTATAATGTACTTATCTTGCCATACGATCAATTAATCCTTAGCATCGATAATGTATTAGTCGAGTGCTATCCTAAGTGACTTGCTTAAGATTTTAAGTATTTATATGAGCAGGATACACCTATCATACAAATACACTAAGCTTTTACTCAAGAAGTATATTTTGAGGTTTAAATATTTTTGATATTTGCACAATACAATGTCACATTTCATATTGATATAATATACTTATTTGTAAGATTAGACAAGGAATCGGATCTAGTGATATTAGGTGTGTGAAAATTTATAGTCTTATAAGTATGATTTAAATTAGTATTTGTATGATCAATAGGTTGGTTGTAAGAGTTCAAGACTTATATTATAATTGTGCTAAATCGGTGTATGCTAATCCTTTTATATACTACATATGATCTTAGTTAAATTAAGGGTTCTATAGATCATACTTGTATGATTCCACCATTGTACAAGTACTCTAAGCTAAGAGATGTCTTTGAATTCATACATTATTATCCTTCATACTTGTACATTTGATGGTATTCAAAATTGTATCAACATATTTGTATGATGTCTTTGTCATATTATTATGATCCAATTATGTGTGAATAATATAAGAAATTTGTGCATTAGAATACAAGTATATCTTTTCAAGCAAATGGGTATATTCAATTTGATAATTCATATTTTTTTGTATATGTATCATATTTTTATTATATAGTATGATATATATTTACTTAAGAGTTTGGTTTAAAGAATTTGTTATTTTTTAATAGATTTGTATTGTATGAATACAATCCACTTATCATATAAATATAATTGTTCTTAATTATTACTATGAGCTTCTTATACAGCACACCATAGTATATGATCATCATCATATCATTTTCTTGTGAATTTAGAATTTCAACCTTAGATTATTTGTTATATTTGTACTTTACGATGTCTTTGTTGTATTTGAATGATTTATTTACACTGATGAAATGAATTAGTTGGACGAGTCAATATCTTAAATAATGGTATTAAATGGTGCATTGTATTCGTATGCTTTATAGGATCTCACGATACGATCAATTCTAGTTATTTGTAACAAATAATTTGATTTTTTCTAAAGTAGGGATTTATCTATTACACTTGTCTTTATTTGTATTAGGATGTTAGATAGTTTAAATATGGGTGTTTTTGATTAAGAACACATTGATAATCAATTTGCTAAATTGAACAAAAAGTTTGCAACTACAAGTTGTGCCTTTTACCATAAAGAGAATGGTGTTCTTGATGCTACTATTGTTGAATTCCAAGTAAATTCTTCATCATTCTTCCTTCTAATGCATTAAAGTTACATAATTCAAGTGTTAACATCTTTTTATTACATTAAAGTTACATAATTCAAGAGAATGGTGTTCTTGATGCTACTATTGTTGAATGGCTTTGTGAAGGTTTATCTTTGCTTGTTGTGACGAAAGAGAGTAGTTTTGTCTATGGAAGCTTAGTTAATTCAATTGGGGATGGATGTAGGCAAATATTTTGTTAAACCACTTAAAAATATTGTCTCTTTTGTTTATGCTTTACTTGTTTTACTTATTATACTTATTATTTCATAAAAAACATATTACAACAAAAAGGTTAATAAAGCTTAAAGTATTTTCTATTACATAAGGTCAAACGATAAGTTTATATTGCAAACAAATTGTTATAAACAAATTATTCTATTACAACAAAAGGATCGATTATTATCTATATTTGTAAATAGTTTTAGAACTCCACAATTAATCCCATTATATTATGCTTATTTCATAACCTATAATTACACCACAAGAACCCTCTAACAGCTAAATGAATTTATATAAGAACCAATCAAACTAAGCATTACTTGATATTTTGAACTAATTATATCATCTAATCTAATGGATTGTACAAGTATGATGCAACCATCAATCTATCAACTAATTCATTTATTATTACAAAATTGATTATATTTATATAATGTGATATCGTATATGTATGAATAATACAAATCATTCAGACACATTTTTTGAGCTCTTGAGAATTTTATATATGATGCATGATAGTACACGTTGACGCGTTCTATGATTTAACTCATTTACAGATCACAAGGGTTGCACTTATACAATAGGTTGATCGTACTTATATGTTGTAAGTCCACTCACTAAGTGGTTAAGTCCTAAATTATGCATTATTAAGAAAATGACATCAAAGTGGTATAAAATGGGTATTATACTATTATGAAAAAAATAGCTTGCTGGCAACCTAAGTTCTCAATTGTCATTACTGACAAGGTCATCATACTTGTATGAAAGGTGAATCATATTCATACGACCCAAATCTAATCACCTAATAATTAAGCCCATAATTATTAATGTAATAATAAATTGATTATACCTATACAACAATTATATCATATTGTTATGACAATATAAATTCTAGCTCATACTTAAATTACTTAGATTGATATCTTATATGATTCTACAAAAGCATGGATAATACAAATTCGATTGGGTGTATCATATTATATGATATTGTAACTTTAAACCTTAACAAACACCTCTAAAAGAGCATCAATGTACTTGTACAATAAGAATATCATAAATGTATGGCTAGTATATCCAACCAAATTGACATAGGATAACCTATGAACAACTCATTTTCTAATCCAAAGATTAGCTAGCCGTATTGTGTGATGAGGCCATCATACACATATGATTGGTGTAAACAATGCATTTCTCACTCAATTTCATCCACTTTTTAATTTTAACTTGATTATGCAAAAATAATTATTGTAACCTATTATGTGTGTAATGTTTTAGGATAATATATAAAAATTATTTTAAATGCAATGCATGTCTTAAAACTAAAATCTTCATAAGTGAAAATATATTTAAATATTCACTCTCAAGTCTCATCAAATCCTATTATCTTAAGAAAATTATTATAGGTCTTAATATTCTAATACTAATAAATGTGACTCAATAAAACTTTTATCCTTATGTTACTTGAGCTTGTGTTTCTCCTAGTACTACTTATAATTCAGACCAAAATACTTTCATTAAGCTCCTTAAGTCACTTAAGCAAGCTTTTCAAATAATTAACCTATTTTCTCATAAGATATATGATTTGAAAACACTTAAGAAAAAATATTAATAAAATAATATAGTTTTATTGTTATCAAATAAATGATGTAAGGATCACGTTTTTGACAAACGTTAAGTGAAAATGCGAAAATAAATTAGAAATAACAAAATAAGTTCTAAAAAATTTGACTACATTACATAGTTGGTTATATGGTATTATTATACTTAACAATGCATGATTTTTATATATTATTTAAATTCTCATAAATCGTTACATGACTTAAATTTCATATTTCTTTTTACTAACTTGTGTAGAATTGTCTATTAAGTTTATATTAGTTAGCCCAACCTATTTTGGCTTAAATATTACAAGTAATATGGATGCACTTTATGAGAATCTAGGAGAGCAATTAAGGATGATTTGGTATGACACTTATCTTTTTATCATCATGGTTATCATGCATTAGGATTGGGAGTAATTAAGTCATAGTCATGTTGTTATGTCAATAATGAGGCATGATTAACTTACCTTTAATCAATTATGAAATAATTTTTGTTAACATTATTTTTCTTTTAAGAATAATAGACTTTTACTATATGTTGAACAATGATTTATTTTTACTTTTCTACTATAATTTGAAGTGAAAATGAGATTAGTTTATTTTGAAAATTAAATAGTTTATAGTTTTTCAACCCAAAGATAATTTTATTATAAAAAAAGGAGATTTTTAAAGTAAAGAATTTTTTTATATAAAAAAAGGTTTAGAAAATCAAGTGACATCTTGTTTTAAAAGATGCCACAAGAAGTAGGAGTTCCTTCTCTTTTCCTCCCTTATTTAATGCCTATTGAGAGTGATTATTATGATAATTATATTTCAATTGAGCCACATAAATGCTTGAACACACTAAATTGAGATACTTCTATTATCTTATATCTCTAGCCCTCCAATCTTATCTTGCTATGTGTCATTCATATAACCCTTATCTCCATTTGTTTTGCTAGCATGAAACCTATTCAAGCATTGTCAACTAGTTCTTGGATTGCTTATCATTTAAGTTTGCTTCATTATATCCCTTCTTAGGCAAGACAACATAAATCTTACGACTAAACTTAGTAAGTCTTGACTTGAGATTATTTGACTAGCTGAGCATGCTCCAAGCTAATTCAATATTATAAAGTAGATATTCAAATGAGTACTATAATTGTGTTATACTCATTGTATATGTAGTAACACTAGTTTTACAAAATTTAATGCGTGATAAATTATAGAATTTAACTAATATAAATATAATAAGGTGTATTTTGATGTAACAAAGTCAAATTCTAGGAACATAAGTTTAATATACAAAAATATTAAAATAATAAAGAATCTTAGAAGATGTGTTATAATTTTAAAATTAATTAAAAAATATTATTTAAGCATACCAATAGAAAGAGTTCTTCAAAAATAATCTAATGACATCAAGTTTATAATGTTTAAATAAGAAAATAATTACTTATAAATTTTTAAAGAATTAGATATTATTATAATTTTTTATATTAGTTTAAGGGTAGATTTGTAATTTTTAATTTTTTGGTTTATGTCATATTCATTTTGGTAGATGATAGATTTACAAATATTAGAATGTAGATTGTATTGATGTAGATTTGTAATTACAAAAATTTTAGTTTTGATCAAAACTAATTAATGGATGATATATTTATAAATATAAAAATGTTAGATTGCAAAGGGCTACATTTGTAATCTTTAAATACCAACATAAAAGAAAATCAAACAAGTGTAAGATATCTTTATGAATAATAGAGTACCATGGTGTTTTTGTGTAAATGAGGGTGTTAAGTGCATCTTCATAGGGGATTAGTTGAAAATATTTTAGTGAGCTCTTGAGAGAGTTTGCTCTAATGAGTTTGTTTCATGAAGGGGAAACCATGGGGAAGCAAAACTATTGTACCATCTTAGGATAGCTGTAGAGCTTGATATCATCAATGAGGTTTGTTCTACAATTAATATTCAATGCACTGCAAGAACATGTTGTGCAAATACATCATCATAATCATAAGGTACGAGCTTGGGATGTAAGTTATAACAAAGCTATGCAGTGTTTACTGAAGTAACATACTAGAGGATTTTGTGAATTATACTAGTACAATGAGCACTAATATATTATTGAATAGTTATTCACACAAAGACAATGATGGTATCATAATTGCATGATCATTGTATTTAAGTAAGAAAATTTGGTTAAGTTAGAGAGATCAAATTGATTTATTATGAGAACATTATTGCATGATGAAAATCAATAACTTACAAGTCTACTAGGATAGAGTAAGATTGTACAGTTACAAACCTCGTAATCAAATTGTACAAACAGGTGAAGCCCTATGAAACAGAGGGGATCATATGATATGATCAGGTTATCAAACATAAATGATGTGTGTTAAAACATGATTTGTACACATGAACATACTATATTATACTAGTATTACATAGGTATGATATAGTATAATGTACTCATTTTGAAGGATTCTATGATATATTTGGGAAATCATACAAGTATGATTTTAATTGCAACTTAAGAGTCTCAAAGGAAATTTACATAATTTTAATTATTCAATAAACATGTTATAATTATAATATATGTTAAACTTTGCATACACATGACACTATAGGAAATAAATGAACAATAAAGGTTAATAAAGAAGTATCATATCATATTCAGATAAGTAAACCTAGTAATTGTGATGTAAATATGCTATTATATTAATTTCTAATTTATTTATAAATTGATATACTTTTCTATGTTATCCTCTAATAAGTATTATGACATTTGAAATATTTTTTTATGTTATTTAATGCATTGTATATAGTAAGTAATCTTAATAACTATGATATAAAATGTTAATTAATTAATTTCTAATTCATTTATAAAATGTTATACTTTTTCATGTTACTTTATGACAAGCATTATGGATATTAGAATGTTTTCTATGCTATTTCATGCATTATGGATAATAAATAAACTTGGAAATTATGGTGTAAATATGATAATTTATCATTTTAAATGATATTTATTGTGATTATTTTATTGGCTATTTTTATTTTTGTTGTTCATGTTTATTTGGCATATTTTTGGCATGTTATTTATTTATAATAATATGTAATTATATAACTTACCTAATAAGAGAACATAATGGAACAACATTATACATATAAACATATATATTGAAATGAAAAATATTTAAAGACTCAGATATCTAGTATATCTATTCACCAATAAAAAGAAATAAAATAAAACAAATATCATTTATTTACAGACATTATCTTTAAGATGAAGTTATCCTATTACATACTACATGACCTCATATAGTACAAAGCAAGGATGAAGTCTTCATATACATACATTCACTATCGAACAAGTATTGCCAACAAGGTAAGAATACCTTAATGATACAACATCAGATAAGGATATCTCATTCATATTTACATGAAACATGGTGAGCATAGCTCATTTATAACTACACTTAAATACTACAAACTTGATATAGGACGAGGATGCCTCATCTATATCTACATCTACATGCAACATACATGATACAGGGTGAGGGTTATCAGCTTAAGAGTATAATCATCTAAAGAAAAAAGAAATTTGAAATATATTTAAATAAATTTTAAATTAAATCAAATGAAAAAAATAATAGAATTAATTATATAGCATTGAAAGTGATTGGTTTCTTTTGCTTATTTATGTGTTTTATTATTTTGATTCCTAGTTGTAGTTTATTTCATTATTATCCCACTATTAGTTTTTTAATTATATTATACTTTTATTTTTTCTATCTTATTCATTTATTTACTGAGCTTATTAGAATCTCATTAATATTTACATTACAGATGATATATTCACATCATATGAAAAAATTGGGATATATATACTATGGATGAGAATGCTACTTGATAGTTGAGTTAGGATAGTTTTGATGTATGATATGCTTTGTAATATCACATAGATTTTGCTATTGGAATTATATGTTTAGTAATTTTAATATGGTTGCATATTTATAGCAACATTGGTGATGAACTTATTTTATTTTATACTTTTTAATATTATAATCTCTTATAATATTGGCCTAGATTGGTTGAGGTTGTCTCATTATCAGGTATCTACTTATTTAGGTTTTTGTGTCATCACATTTTATTTTATTTATGCATTATCTCTAATTTACTCTTATTTAAAAGATAAGTTTAAGTAGGGCCCTAAAATAGTTGTATCAAATCTTTGATTTAGGATTGTGTGGGATCTATGAGTGAAGGCATTAGCATAATATATATATATATATCTATATTTTATGCAATTTTTATTTGTTATATGTGTTTATATATAGAACATTTTTCAATATTGTAGGTTAGAAATTCATTTATAGTTATGGATAGAGAAGGGTCTAATAAAAGTGACAAAATTTTGGAACTCTATAAAATAAGATTTTTAAGAATTGAAAGAGAAGAGACATCTAAATAATGAAAATAAGTTCCTCTATAAGGCTATGTAGGATGGAGAGAGATTGATACTCCAACAAAATCTTTACTTGTTAGATATTAAAGATGTTACAAATCCAGTGACTGAGATAAGTATGTGGTATTGGTCCTTATTTTTGTCATTTTGTAAAGTTTATGTAATTTTAATTATTTTATAAAATTTTATGTGATTAGGATTTTAGTTTAGTTTTTATCATAAATTAATTGATAAATTACATTCAAAACGCCAAGTTCTTTTATAATAAAAGCATTTAATAAATTGATTTAGAGATCGTACCGCTAAGTTATACAATTGGTGTTGGGTGAATCTTATACAAATTCTTAGATAAGTCTTCGTACTCATAGATTAGGCCAAAATCTTAATGATATTTGAGAATAAGAGGATTCATAATAAGAATAGGTTATTATAACTAATTAGTTTTTTATGAAAAGATTGTTATAATACATAAAACTTTATTGGTAGAAGTGCATTTATCAAAATGATTTAGAAGATAATCAAATCTTGGACATGGCATAAATTGTGAAAACATGTTATAAATATTAAAGGATAAATTAGTTTAAGAGTTAATTCTAATATTTTCAAAAATAATGGAAATTTAGTAGGAATTTGAATCTTAACTTTAGAAAGTTGGATGGCATTGGCACTCTGAATAATGATTATTGTTAGTCAATATTATGGGTTTTCTACCCTAAAGGCACATGACCTTGGGTTTTCCTTTTTCCATGCAAAGCTAAACTACCAGGTGTCTAAAATGTTCACAAATTTAACAAAGGACAATGAAGATTAGAAGAATTGTTATAGTTCTTATTAAACCCTAAGTGAGAATAAGAAAAAGTTGCTATAAATTTTATGGTAAAATCGCATAGATCTATCAAGGTATGATTCAACAAGGTATAATTACAGATAAGATAAATAAATTAGATAAGATGTGGTTGTAAAGATAAATTACTTCACATTGAGATTAGATTAACTTGCTTGGATTGAATTGTAAAAACAATAATGATAAGTATTTTTACATTGGAGTAATGAGAGATGAATATATGATTTAGGAATTGTACTAGTACGAGGAGCACTAAGGTGTTGTTGAATAGTTGGGTAATCATACAAGAATGATGACGGTATTGTAGTTGTACAATCTGTTAGGGTTAATTAAGAAAATTTGGCTAAGTCAAAAGGATTGGACTATTTTGTTATGAAATCCTATTGTATGGTAAATATTTGAAGTAATTAGTTTGTGATTTAAAAACTTATTATAATTGTTTTAAAGTTATTGGGGTATCTTATTTTGTTTTAAAAAAGGTGACAATTTATAGTTTACTTAAGTAGTATATTTGATTTTTGAAAGCCAAAGAATTCTATTGATTTTTAATCTTAAGTTTCAAATTAGATTAAGTTTGTATTTTTATAACTCAACCCCCTTGGGCATCATTGTTCACACATTTCTAATAGATGCTCATTATAAGGACTAGAAGCAGACTTAATGCAAAATAGAAAGTTTATAACTTACACTTGCTAACAACTCAAACTACATGAGAAGAATTATCTTGTATAGGACTTAAAGTAGGCAACAATCATCTTTGCCTTAAAGATTTAAAGTCATTATTTGTTTGGTCTAAAAGCACAAATATGTTCAGACCATCAAAGCTTAAAGTATATATTTACACAAAAAGAATTGAATATGTGATAGAAACATTTGTTAGAATTAATAATATATTATGATATAGAGATTATATATCAATCATGAAAAGCTAATGTGATGATAAACACCTTAAGCAGAAAAGCAAATTTCATTAAGACTAACATTCACAAAATTTTACATAAAACTATAGTATGAATCTCTTACAAAATTTCACAAGAATATAATAAAAAAGAGTCCTTTATATGCTTAAAAAAATTCTTTAAGACTAACATTCACAAAATACAAGGGTGCTACTATAAATTCATACAACCTAATTTGTACTCTCAAGTTGGATATTGAGGCAATTTTTTTCTTGGGTTCTTTAACAATTTCTCACAAGAAAATAATGTTAAACAAACCTTACAAGCTAGTTACAATTACCCTTAATCATTGTAAAACAAATTTCTTTATTTTTACATAACAATTTTATGGAATAGAATCACATTTATTTTTATAACAAGATAATCCATTTTATTTTTTTCCTATATCTTAGCTAATTTAAGATATGATCTCAAGGGTCATCCTACTTGTAATTCTAGTAAAACACTTCTCCAATGGTAAGCTCTTCCTTCTCAAAGTCTTAAGATCTTGCTCACTGTGTGACTCTTTTTGCCTTTGCTATCTCATGATTTTCTCCTTGTAGTCCTCTATGACTAAGGTTCTTTCCTCCAAAATCGATAAATTAGCTTTAAATAAGGTCAGTTAGGCAACCCTTAAATCAAGGGATTTTGTTAACAAACTAGTTCCTTTTCAATTTTTAGATCTAGGGCATCACAATTTCAATTATAGAGATCAAGAATAGATAGTACAAAACCATGATTTATTCAATACCTTTTATTATACAAGTATGATAGGTACATTATATTATCATTTAGACAAACTTATTTCCATGTAATAGTAATTTCTTAGATTGTCATACGATAATGTGAAAGCACTAACACAAAACACTCTTAATTAATCATGTCTATACGATGTCAATTATCATACTATATGATCATTAACTCGTTATTTTCATTATTATTATACTTGTATGTGTTCCTTTGTATTTGTGTGACTGTCTCTTTATCTTCTTCATTATCGTTTATGCAGGATGTCTTGATTGTTCTTTTATGATCAACCTCACTTACCCATACTAAATCACACCCTATGATATACTTGGATCATATAGTATGATACTAAGCCCCACTAGATGCATTGGAACTTAACCCTCAAGGCAATATCATACTCATATGATAATCATGTTGTATTGTAAAATTAAACCCTCACTTCACATCCTATTTATGCCTGTATCCTGATTGTTTCTGTTACCCAATTGTATCATATAATTAACAAATATTATATTAAGATTCACAACCAACTACTCTTTTATTTATTCTCATTCATCATATTATACGATCTACAACTATCATATTGTACGAGTTCCATCCAATACATAAAATAGTAACAATCAAACTTAATCACTCATAATTTGTAAGTATTTATTCATAAAAAATAATAGCATATATTTATTAACTGAATGGAAGATATAACATTGTGTTTGTGAGAATTGTGTATTTTATCATTCATGTTGTAACAATATTTGGCTTTAAAATTTTTATATTATGTGACAACTAAAGATTATACAATGTTATTTTCTTTTCGTTATATCAAACTTGATATTTTAAAATTTGTATGACATTTTAAATACTTTTGCTTGTTTTGTTTAGTTATTACACTCAGTTTTATGCTATTATCTTTCATTTATTTGATAAATTATATTGTAAATATATTTTATATATTGTCATAGTTTATGTTAGGCAAGGTGACATAATATACATCTCACTTTTTTTCTTTAAAGAATTTCAAATCCTTTTTTTTACCACCCTTTTTGACTTTTTTTTAGTGCTTTGACCAATTGAAAACGATCTTTTCTTTCTCGTTCTAGTGAAACTCTACTTTCATCATTACAAAAATCTTCACATAAGCACTCCTATAAATTGTGAGATACTTCTTGTATCTAAAGAATAGAGTTTTTTTTCTGAATTTTTGCATTACCATTTTATTTATTATATTTGTGATGAAATGGATTCTTTAAGTGTTCTTCTCCTTTTGAATTCATAACATATCTATATTCTATAAATTTATGTAAAATTAGTCTTTATATACATACTAAATTTTTTTATGATGTTCACTTACAGTATATCATTTGAAATAATGATTGTACTTAAAAATAGTTATTAATAAATATTTTAATATTTAGAAATTCAAGAATATTCAAAGTCTTGATTATAATTGTTTAACTTATGCTCTCTTTACACACTATTTGTGATTTTAAAAAAATAGATTTTAGAAATTTTTATGTAGAAAAAAAATAAAAAATATTTTTTTTGCGTGTAAATTAAAGATGGAACAAGAACCAAATTGTGTACCATTTGGCGCCCGGAGAAAGAGAACCTTACAATATTGTTTTGGTTAAGAGTACTAAAACTTATTCGTGATTAGTACATTTCCATCGCTCTCAGCTTCTCCAGCTTCCTTTCAACGAAACGAAACGGGGAGTTCAGTTGCCCGGGAGTCGGCGAATCGCATCCAATCTTACTTCTCTCTTCATGGGGGACGCATTCCCTCCGAGCCCTAACCCTATTTATCTCCTACCACCAACGCTTCCGTCTGCAACATCTTCTTCTCCAGATGCCATCGAAAGCAGTTCCAGGGGAGGCCGTTTATGGCCCATCCGTCGCCCACCGTTGCGGTTCACAACGGAGTTTGATAGCGAATGTCCTCTGTTCTTCCACAAGATCTCTTGCAAATTCTTCGGTAGTCTCGCCAAGCTCAAGCTTTCCTTCCAGAATGACACTAAGGGAGAGATCTTCAGCCCGCAGCTTGGCTTCATAACTAAGAACCTGGCTGTCCTCTATGACGTAGAGTCAAGGAACACGCTTGTGAAGGGTTCGTTTGATCTTGGCAGGCACTTGCAAGTTCAAACCACCTATGATCTCCAGGTGCTAATGCTGATTCCTTTAGGCATTATATGTTTTTAAGGTCCTGATTCTAAACTATATCTAACTCGATGCGTACAATTTTATGTTTCAATTTTAATTTTTTTTTTCTAAAAATCAAATAAAAATTTCGTTTTTACATGTTTATTTTATTTTATTTATGTTCTATTGTGTTTCAATAATACGTTTCAACAGTTTTACCGTGTTAACCACAACTAGTAGAATGAATGAAGCCCCCATTTCACTTTTTCTCTTGCTTTGCTTTTAATGACACCACATCCTCTCAAGCTTTTGTGAAAGATTTTGATCGATTGAATCTTCACATACAAATTATGCTTTGGTATGCAGGAATGTTATAATCCTCGATATCTGGAAATTACAGCTCCTTCGAACTATAGAGGTGTTTAGAAATGCAAAATCCTGGTTTTTTAAAGTAATTTTAGTGACGTGTCTTGTGTGTATGGCTCACAAAAGATGCACGTTAACAATAATAATGATGCTTATGCTAAGAAGAGAGCTTTCATTTGTAGGCTTTATATGAGTCGATCATTGTAGACTGGCCCAACGTTCGCGGGGCATCATTTTAAGCGGTGTTCTTCTATAGAAGTTTGTCTTTCGAAATTTCATCTACCACAATTCCAGCACTTCATTCTTTAGTTGTAGGGTGTATGGTGGTTGTTGACCTGTTTCCAGCAACACTTCTGTTTTTTGGAGACTGCAGGATTAATTGATTCCATTGCAGTTCTTTATAGTAGAACAGCGAAAAGTAGTACCTAAATGGGACTCCTATCAATCTGAACAAATATTTGCATCTTGTTTGTGTTTCTTGTGCACTACATGTTAATTTTTCCTGCAATGTGTGCCCGCTGATGAAACCAAGACTTGGTGTAGACTTTTCTTCACATATTGAAAACCTCTTGCTTTACATTGGAATTCAGAATAATATGATCTACAGTTCCTTACTTTATATTTGCTCTTATTATCCTAAATACCAAACATAATTGTTAATACCTAATGCATACCTTAATGATGTCTAACTGCATGGAAAGAAGTCGCACTAGCTAAGGATGAAAAAGTGAAACAGATTTATCGTACTTGTATAAATACAGTTTAACTATTTTATCATAAACTGATTAGGCACATTTGTTTTTGATGGTTTGTGTTTGTTATAAAGCTGTTCAAATGGTATATATATTGAGGTTGCCATGCTTTTTTTTTGTATGTTGTTTCTTTTGGTTTGAAGCTTTGTTTTCTACAACAATATAAAATTTTATCTTAAAAAAATAGAAATTCAAGATATATTCTTGTCCCTGGAACAATTTTCTTCTTGCCCATGTGGAGGCTTTAGATGGCATAATTAGTCATTTATTTGTCACCGAGTCTAATTGGTTTCTAGTAACTTGAATTATCAAAAATTTGTCCTTATGCTCCAAGTTCATCCCACCTATCATTTCTGATAAATCATAAGACATTGTTCCACATTATATTTCATTCTGTATATGAACGTTAGTTGCACAGTGGAGTTCTTCCTCTAAGACAACACTTGTTCCAGAGTAATCGGTTATGGAATCCAGATTTTATTCGTATAGGCTGCTCATCCAAATCTTTCTCTGCATCTCTCACAAAAAATGAGAAGTCTATTGTTGCTTGCAATTACTTTGGTAGTGTCTTCCAATTCAACTATCAGAATCAGCAGGTGCGTGCTTGTATTTACTCTGTCCTCTCCTGTTGCTAATATTATAAAAAAATTTAAGAATACAATAAACTGGTGTAAAATTTTTAATCTATCTTATCAGATGAGGACTATGTGTTGGTAAGCTTATGTTTCTTTAAGACGGTTACTTTTTTGAGTCTGCATGTTACTTTTTTTTTGTTCGTTCCACGGCAGTTGTAGTTTAAAAAGTTGCTTTTAAAAATTTGTTTATGAAAAGGTTTATTTAATGCCAGTAAACTAAAATTTTTTTATAAAATTTTGTTTGCCTCTTCTGTTGTTGAGATACAAAAACAACTAATTAACAATTTGTAAAAGCAGAAACAAGGTAAGTTTATGTCAAATAGTTTAGCTTTTAGAAAAACATTGTTTTTGAAGTAAAGTAAATATTCATTTTTTGGAATGAGATTTTAGGTACAGCTTTTTGATTGCTTTGGAAAGCAGCTTACCATTAACATAACAACTCCACACCTGTTATAAATTTTTTCCTTTCTTTCTAGAGGCTTCGTGCAAATTGAAAACCATACATCTGAAGTGCAACAATTAAGGCCATAGGAGTTTTTCATTTTAAAATTTGTGTGGTACTACAATGTTTGTGTTGATGTACTATTCTATCTATAAAATCATCAATACCTTGGAACTTATCTTATGCATTTGTAATTCCATAAAGAAAGTTGGTAGGTGGAGGGCAATATTGTACATTTTATGACTTTTATGATCTTTCACTAGTAGACTTCAAACAAGTTGTTGGTTAGGTTTCTGAAAATAAAGGTGATGATTGCTTGGTCAACATTATTAATAGTTCTGTAGTATTGAATTTCAAAATTACTAATGGTTAAATTATGACTTAAGACATTTTAGCTTTGTTATCTCTAGTTTCTAGTACATTAAGAGTTAATGTTGTATGTGACGGCAGCCACAATATACCATTTGTTAGATTGCATCAAGAACCTATGCTTGCTATGCCTTAAAATTTTTATGGAAATGAATGGCATATCCAGATGCTGATTTGAAGTATCAGTTGGTTGTTGACTACGTACTGTGGATGTACTTTTTTTTTTATTTTCTCAATTATTAATAGACATGCTTCATTGGTGAAAAAATTACCTTTTTTAAATTAAGTTCTCATTAAACCTGCCTTGTATAAAGGTGGCACAACTTGTGACCTTGATTACATTGTGGATGATATCTTTGGTGCTAATAAGTTTTATTCGTCCTTTCTTTTTTCTGTAATTTCTATGTTCTTTTCTGATCTTGCTGATACTAATTTATTCATTTCTTAAATTTCCAGATAGCTAGATTCTCCTTTTTATCCTATTAACTTAAAGTTGGCAAAGATTTTTTTTTTTCAAATGAAGTTTTCTTGATTTGCTTCTGGTGAAAATTAATGAGTGCTTGATTTTTAATATTTCTTTGGTTTGATAACAAAGTGATGAACATGAAATGGTGCATCTAATCAAGTTGGATAAACTATTATTTTTAACAATTTTATGAATTTGACTGCTTATATTCGTCAACATCTGAAAATCTATTTTCATATCTTTAATTTTGAATCGAACAGATTCTACTAAATTATAGGATGTTAAATATTATATTGTTTTGAGTTATACAACTTACAAAGTTGTAAATGGATTATCTGAATGAAATTTTGGAAATTATCTTGAAAGTATGAAAATGATAACTATTTATTGTGGTAATTGCTTTTATAAAATATAGTGCTTTTCTGTAAATCTTATATATAGAATTATTTATTATTATTAAGTATTTTGAGGTTAATATATGAATATTATAATATATCTTGACATTTTTTGACTATATACATTGGTATACATTTGATACAAGACCTTTTTTTTTACTGTACATTGGCATAAAAACGAAATACATTATTAGAAAATAGCTTTTTAAGATTCATTTTGTTGCTTGAGTGTACATTGGAATAAAGCATGGAATACTCCTTTCAATGCTATACCATCTGAGTGCTAGATGTCCTATCAATGTGTAGGTCATTGTGCTTAGATTGGTAGGTGCAATCATTACTTGATTTGACATGATCTTGTTTTGTTTAAAGAATTTTATATTTGATTCTATATGTTACGCCTTCTAGACTGATTGATGGACATTTAATTGTGCAGTGTTTAGCAGAACTGCTGTTCCAATATTATAATCCTTGGGTTGATTTACACTGTGTTTATAGAAAGTGTGACATGTTAGATTGCAAAGTCTAATCATACATTATGCCTTATAGAAATTGGAGATACAATAGTGTGGTTGATTTTAATGATGGCTGAGGCTAATTGTTTTGATTGTAGAATTAGTTATATTCAACAGTTTATCTTTTTAGAGTACTGATTATTGTATTTCTAATACATTTCAAAGTAGAGTTAAAGCACAGCATTACCAAACACAACCCATATTTGATATAAATAACAAGCTTCATTTTGAGCTTGAAACCATGGTGTCATATGTGCTGTGATGCTTTAATTTCATATGATCTTGAACAAATTGTCGCGATAATGCTTAAAAGTAGGAACAAATTATGATTAATACAGGTAAGGAATTGTAGAAGTAAACTCATTGTCACTCTAAATCATTATTTATATGTAAGATTTTTGGACTTTCCACCCAATGGATTTGCACATAATCAGCTTTTCATAATTTACAAATGAGTGAGCTTAATTTCACAAACATTATGCTTGTATATTCAAGATTAAACATGGAATGGAAGTATCTATTTTTACCCCTTAATTGCTTTCTTAAAAAGCTATAATTTGCTTTCGTTGTACTATGCATCATGCATGACATATTGTATGTTGCATAAAACGAGGTTACATTTTCTTACACATAAGTTGTGATCTTAATGGCCATAAAGGAGCTTTTAGATGAATGTATTATGTTTAATGATAATTGTACTATTGATAGTCCCTAAAATGATATTATTATACTCTAATTAGCAAAATCTTAAAAAAAATAAATGTTGTTCTTTGAGAAGTGAACTTACATAATTAAATAATAATCTTAACCCTACTTTGGCAAGGATTAATCACAACACATAAGCAAGTTGTTCTATATGCACCACAACTATTATATAGTTGAAACTTCCTATCAATTGTATGCTTTAATATTGGATTTCTAGTCTTATGTAGATTTGCCCTATATGAGAAGCTTGGTATTTAATATGTTCTTTGAAGTATAATTGTTATTATTTGACCAATCACAAGGATCAAATGTAAGTTCATTTTATACGTCCATAATAGAATTAGAAAATCAGGTTATTAAGAAGTTCAAGAGCAAAAGCTAAGTAAAAACTCCATAAACTAACAAAGATTAGAGAAACATTGGAATTTTTTAGTAAAATACTCCTATAATGGAGAAAGTCATGTCCATTTAGGCAGACAAGAAATTCATTATGTAATAGCTTGCAAAATAGACCTTAAAAAGAGGTCACTTGAGCCTTCAAAAAAATTAGCTAGGTGATAGATGAAGAGGTTTGGGATGAGGAATCGTGCAAAAGAATAGATGATGCCTTTTGATGTTCCTAAGAGGAGGATTGACTGGGAATGAGCTTTGGTGAATGGAAGGAAGCTAGTAAGTTGAATCTAAATGCTCTTGATACCCACTTCTCTTGGCTATTATGTTGCTTTGAAATACTGCTTTGTGGAAGGAAAATTGATACCGTCAGGGGACATGTTCTAAAACAAATGACTATATGAATGGGGATGTGTGACCATGTTGTCCATTATTTTTGGGTATGTTTGGTGGTGATAAGGCAGTCTTTGATGTTCTCTAGATTATTCTTAAACAAAATGTGGCATGGAGGATTGTTGACGTACACATTTAAAATTGCCTGTTTTATAAATGCAGGAAGTTACTATAGTGCTCATGTTCGTGCAAGCTAAAAATCAATTGTTGAAATAGGATTGAAGGGATGACGTATCATACAATTATATTATGAGGTTAGATTTTGTATCTTTGGCATACAAGGAGCTTGACCTTAGGAATGCATTGTTTTTTCAATGCATGAGTAATTCATGTATGAATAGTTATTGTGCCTAGACAAAAAGGCATGCATGTGGAGATCATGCATGTCTATAGTCATGTATAAATCCATATTATTTACTTCAAAAGCCATAGCCCATACAATGCATCTACAAACTGAATCAATGCATGCAAAACTTGAAGCTTGTTATACATGTACAAAATTTAATAATTCATGTATAAATTTTAAGAGAAAAATGCAATGCACATATAGAGAACGATTATGACAATACAACAGAAGACAGAGCACTTAGTCGGATCATTTGATCTATAAAATAGATGCATGATTTGGCCAAAACCAGAGCATGTGTAATTGACAACAAGATATTTGCATAAATTTTGTTTTCATTGGTTATGATCTTCTACCATTGTTGACTCCAATTTTCAATTATCAACTTGAAATGATTGGAATAATCATCCAAAATATCCAAAAAGATTTTGGGGAGGTTCTAGAAAGGATTTTGATTTGTTTTTCTTGCTATCCTTTGTTCATAGAACATAGAATGCTTTGTCTTGAACTTGTTTTTGAATTTATTTTTCATGCAAATCCACTTGGGTTTCGAAATATATGAAAGGTTATGAAGGTTAGATGAATCGTGCTAAAAGTTATCTAGTGGTATATTGGAGCAATCCCTTAGATTAGACACTTATATTTCTTTGAGTTTTCTTTAGCAAAGTTCAATTTGTAGCATATTATTCATTTTGATTTGTTCTTTTTTGTTTTTTCTTCGTAGTGCTCCTCTAGATTGCAAAATTCTCAACTAGAGGAGTTTATAACAACAAAGAAGTCTCTTTCTTTAGGAAATTGGAATTGCAAGGGATTGTAGAACTTGTTCTTTCAAAATCTGTGAAAAATACCCTTGTTTGTGAATTCCACATCTTGAAGATTATGCTCCTTAAGTTTTGTCAACATGAAGTCTATCTTTTAAAGGAGATTAGTTTTTTATATCTATAAAGAACTAACACAAGATATGACTGGGAATTGTATAACACAATTGAAGAGCAAGATAGTTCTAGATTAAGGTTTAAGCAACAATAACAATCAGATGAATGCAGAAGGGTTCATTGCTTAAAGAGAAGTGCTTGCTACATGGGAAGTTCCATTTGCAACACTTAACAGCTTGAGGCACTAATGGAGATAACTTAAGAAATAATTTCCGATGGATGCTGCATTAATGCAACAACAAGAAGTTCAGAATCTTGTGGAGCAAAATGTGGATAGTGTTCATGGTGTAGGATTATTTAGAACCCCCTCATGTTAGATATAATGGTTTTAACTTCATTACATCTCAATTTATAGATTGTTAGCATAGACCTTTCAAGTTAGTGGTCAAAGTTGAACTTGCAACCTATGATGGGGAGATTGTGTGAAGAAGTTGGATTTTTTTATTGAATATTTGAAAATCTGTCTCTTACATGGGTATTCTTGTCAAGCTAAGGCCATCATTTTGTGCCTTAAACTAAGCCATCATGCTTTAGAGTGATGGAATACTCTTTTGCACTCTTGAATAATAGATGGGTGTAGTTGGAGAAATTTCAAAACCTCTTGCATGGTGAAGTCTACCTCTCATTGTGTATGAAAAAGAGTAGGAGAGATGGTGACACCATTTAAGGGACAGGGGCAATTGGTGTAGGTATACAGCACAAAGTTTTTGTTTATAGAAGTGGTACTTGATGTAGATACAATTGGCAAGTTCATGTTGGAAAAACATTTTTTTGACTTGCATGCACACTTGGTTATTATGTTGGATCCATTTCATGTCTGATGATTGGGCAAGCACACTCATTTATCGCTATGATCAAGAAGAGGCACAAACAAAATACTAGCAATCCTTCAAAAAGAAAAAGCAAAAACAAAAATCCCCAAGGTAAGATAAAGAAAAAAACCCTCTTAATCTGTTTCTTTCTCTTCCTCAAGTAAATTAGCACCAATTTGTGAGCATTGTGAAAATAAGGGGTATACTAATGATAGATGTTGGAACTTTCATCCAGAGTTGAGGAATAGTCAAAGAGGAGGCTTGGGAAAGGACATCCTTGTAGTTGAAGAAGACATGAACTTGGACGAGTTGAAAGCGACAGATCTTATCATTTCCTTATAACATTGTCAGAGTGTAGAGGCGTGGAATCTTCTAGCTCAAATTTATGAGAGGAGTTATTCACTTTTCAATATAGGTCAACGTATAGGTGACCTCACAATCAAAATAATATGTTCGTTAACTAGTTTGGTCAACAAACTTGGGTTGGAGACCTCTTCTCTTATGTGATGTTACAATTTATGATGGATTCAAAAGGATTCAAATGGGTGTAAGAGTCAAGAAAGAGAATGCATATTTTTCTTTGCCATCAATAAGCATTGTATTAATGAAGTATAGTAAGATTCACCATTTGATGCATATCAAGTGTTCCTTGGGAGATATTAGCTTTGTGATTGAGAGACTACCTTCCACCAAAAACCATAGAGATATGTCTTTGTGAAAGGACAATAGTAAATCATCAAGCAAGAACTTGCAATGATGGAGATGGAGGTCACAACTATTGGACAAGTGAAGCATTTCATAAATTCTCATCAAAATTTTGTTTTATTACTGGTTTTGTCGAACCTCATCTAATACTTGTTACAATTAATTACTGAGAATGCAATAAAATTAGAGCATCGTAGTAAAACTGAGGACACCAATACCAAACATGGATAAGAGTGACAAAAAATAACTTATTATTTTTATATTCAAATCATTTTTATTAAAACAATTACAATAGAATATAATACATATATATTCCAACAAAATTCAATGGCACTACGCTGACACAACTAATATTTATGCAACACTATATTCATGATCATATATGCCACTTTATGCACATTTCCTCTGTAAATTTATATCATATGATGTAAGTAGAGAAGTGATATAATGCTTAGCAAATGCATTCTTTTTGTAATAAATACTATGATAAGATAAAATACACAATAAAAAAAATACTATAAGCATGAGGATGAACATGTCATCTCAACAATACTCATAATACAAATGAATCAAAATTAGCAATAAATAATATACTTAGCAATATAAGGGTGCACATGTACACATATTTTGATTTTGTTTATCTTTTTAGTTATTTTTTTCTTGTCTCTTTTATTTTGGGTCTAGATTTTCTCACATGACCATTATTTCATATTCTTATCATATTTTATCTCATCTTTGTATGACATCCAATCGCATCATCTTTAGATGTTTGCTTGTTGGCATATCATAGTTGGTCAGTTATATCAATCACATTATATTATCTTCGTACATTAGTCCTGCACAAAGTATTAACAGTAACGAAGATCATTGATGCTATCTCATGGTTCATTATAAAACCAATGTTTATTATTCCCAATACCAAGTGTCAAAGCTCGTTATATAGCATAGAATTATGAGATAAGACAAAAAACATTCTATATTTTATTCTTTTTTTAATTAAGGTATTTAACCTTATTATACTTATATTATGTTATTTTATTTTCTTATCTTTTTTTCTTTTGTTCTATTTCTTTTATATTATTCTCATTAATGCATTGGAACATGTAACTATGAATCATGGATGTCATGTTTAAATGCTGAATTAGTTATTATTTTTTATATTACGAATTACTAGAATTTACCTACTTGGGTTTTTTAAGATCTCTTAACTTCTTTTTTTTTTCCTTTTTTCAATAAAAAAATATCATTTTCCATCACAACATGACCTTTTAATATCACTCATATACATAATCAACTTACATATAAGTATTGACTTTATTTAATTTTTTTTTCAAATTCTATAATAACTTAATGTCTTTTCTTAATTTTTTCAATTTTTTGTTCATCATCAATGTAATAGTAACCTTCTATAAAATGGTTATTTCTAAATATTTTATTAACTAAAATTAAAACTAAAGCTCATCTCAATTGGAGCTTTATTGTTTTAACATGGAGTTGTTTTCACAATAATCAGCTTCCTTTGCTTAGTAGATAAAACCCAAAAAAATTCAAGCAGAGATAACTAAATATTTTATCAATTATGGTTGAAACTAAAAAAATCATCTCAGCTTAAGCTTTTACAATGCTTGCCCTTGCTAGCTTTTCAAAATGCACGGCAACCACTTAAGAAAATAAAAAGGAAATGTAAGACTCAGCTTCCTAGGAAACAAGAGAAAAGCCAAAATTTTTCCTATTTAAAGCTCTTATTAACTCCCTTGTTACCGGTAGCCTTGCTGAACGGCACCCTTTGCTTTCCTTTTAAAAGCTTGGTCCCTCCCACTTTTACTTCTAATTTTACTTTTCACAATGAATAGAGATAGAAGGCTTTAAGGAAAGAAATACTAATGGATGTCATGGAAAACCAAGTGGCCAAGAGAGGAGATCCTGCAAAACCTTTACCTATTGGAACAGACAAAAAAAATCGAGAAAAGGGAGAATCAGCACTGTGCAAGGTTTCTCAACTTTCCTGCCCTCGGTTGCCTTTTCACTCTTATCATCTCCCTGTTCGAAAACACAGCTGCATTACCTGCTGTCATTCTATTTTGTTACCCTGATTTTCTCTTTTTTTTTAATTGCATTTGTGAGTCTTCCTAAATAGCAAATTGCTATCTTTCCTGTGGGTTGCAAAAACCTGTGAGCCTGACCCATTGGTTAAGGAAAAATAATAAATATTAAATAATAAAATCAAATTTAATTTTTTTTAAACCTTAATAGCTTTGAAAATTATTTATAAATTTGAGGTGGTTTTGAAAATTGTGTGATAAGAACTATAGTTTTCTTCTTAGAGAACTCTATTCAAATTTATATTCACATCTAAAGTTCAAATTATTTAAAATTAGCACTTTATTATAAAATACACATAACTAATTTATAGTTTGAACAAAACTTGGGATTGTAGGTTCTTCCAAAAGTGATAGTACAACAATAAGAAGTTCTAAATGAGGGGCTAAAAGTTCTACTTTGGAAGCAATCTTTATTGTTTGAAGATGTTTGCAGTCTACACACTTGACTTGTTATGGAACATGAAAACTAGTTACTATCTGATTCCCCTTTGTTGAATTTAGTGTTCTACAAAATTCAGTAATGGAAAGTAAGGATATTAAAGATAAGTTGCTGAGCTATTGGAGATTGAGGTCATCGAGCCTGGTAGATCTTTTTGTAGGTCACAGATATTTTTGATGCCTAAGATGAATAATAGTTCACAGATTGTGTATTGGTGATTGCTCACTTGTTTTGAACTAACCTTTTGTACTTAATCACCAGGTTAATTTATATGCACTTAGAACATGCACACATAAAATAACTATTTGCCTATAGAACTATATGCAGAATTTGTTTGGTGCATTGATTATGCATGCATGTGGAGTAAATGTATGCCTACTGAAATGCATGTGGACATAGCTTTATGTGCATACAATGTGCATATAGATTCTTAACATGTGCATAGAGAGGCCTATATGGTTCACATAGCAACCAAAATAGTGTGCAAAAGGAAGACTTGATTAGAGGCATACAACATTCAATAATGTATTTACAAATTTAGCAAGCAAAAATTTAGTGCACATATAGAGGACAATTATGTGTGTACAACAAAAGGAAGATGACTTGCTTGGATTGTCCGATTGATAGAACTGATCATTGGATCAGGCTAGAAACAGCATGTAGCCTACAAAAATTCTGTATTTGTTGATTGTGATCTTCATCAAACTACCACAAACAATTCCAATTTTGAAATATCAGTTGGAATCAATGAGAATGATCTTTTGGCATATCCAAGAAGATTTGGGAGGTCCGAAAAGGTATTTTGATTAGGTTTTATCTCATTATTCCTCGTTCGTGGAAGATAGATCACCTTTGCTTGATCTTATCTATTTTTGAATTTTGATGTTTGATATAAACTCCTTAGGACTTTGAAAGATATAAAAGGGGACCTAGTGGTTAGAAGGATCATGTTTGAAGTTATCTAGTGCTGCAAGGGAACAATTCTCTAGGTTGGTTATTATGTTAATTTGAGTAGTTTCAACAAAATTCATTTTCCCCATCATATTCTCATATTTCTTCATTTCCTCTTCTGTATTTTCTTTTTTTCACCTAGTGCTTCTTGATTGCAGAAATCTTCACTGGAGGAGTCTATAGCAACAAAAAAGTTCAGGTTCAAGAACTTGAAGTTGTGAGGAACTGTAGCTTTTGTTCTTCGAAAATCTTTGCAACTTGTGTCTGTAAATTTCATATCTTCAAGTCTGCCATCCTTAGTTTTTTTCAGCATGAAGATTATCTTTTAGAGTGGATTGAGGCAGGCATACAGATTAATTTGGCTTAATAAAAGGCCTTATGCTGAGCATCATATAGTCTGTTCTGCATAAGTATGAAATTATCTATGTTAACTGTAGAATAAGAGGACCACATGTATGTGAAGTTTCTGAACATGCTAAAGCAAATACTTTCCATAAATGGAAAAATGTGCTAGGAATCACCTGTATTATGAAATGTGGAAGGCAACCATGGAATGACTAGTATGGGATGTGCTTCCTATTGGAGGTGTTCATGTGAATTGCTTTCTTGATCAGAATTTGACGTCATTTACTTTCCTATAGTATCTCACTGGCTGTCCCTTGTGAATGTGGCAAGGGATGTAACACTGTGTGGCTGACTAATGGGATGCCTAGTCTTATGGAATGGAGATCCATGTATGCAACACCTCTTGCCCCCCAACACACACAAACAATCCAAGAAAACACAACGATTATAGTGGTGAATAATTAGGTCCCCCATAAGAGCTATCTTAGTTGTTTTCATTGAGATTCTTGTAATTGGATTCTGATGATGATTTTCAGATGCTTCTGATGATAGAAAATAATGGATGGATGGATGGATGCTGGCGGTGAATGCAGTACCAGACATGCATCTTACAGTAATGAATTTATTTACCTTAATTTCCTGCCGAAGTCTACCTTTTTCTTGTCATCCAATGTCTCTCATGTCGGAAATTCTGAAAACTGATATCAGATTTCTTTGGTGGTATGTGGAATGCTTCTACTTAACAACTATTAGGATGTTTTATGACCTTTAATTTGCTTACTTTCTTGGTATTGAAGCTTTGGCTTCCCATGGATTGTGTACAATAGATTTGGCCCTTGTGGCCTTCAAAGCAGGACTTTGCACCTGAATGCCCACTTGTATAGGAGGTTTGTGGCTTCATCTATTTATCCTTTCTAGGTCCTGAAATCTTGGGTTCTCTCTGTTAGTAGGCCCTTATTAACTGGTTATCAAATAGATTTATCATTTTTCTCTGACAGTTATTGCAATGCTGAATGCAATTACCCATACATTGCAATTCTAATATATTTTTTTTTATCTCAAACATACTTTTGCTATATAATTATAGAGAAACTCATGATGTAACTTTTATGGATGACATGTTCAGTGTATCTCTTCTACAGTTACTTTTTGTTTTGTTCGTATCTGAGGAGCTTTATTTGGTTTATAGGAGCAACTAGGGGCAATTGCAATGGCAGCAACATTGCCTGATCCTTTAGCTAAATTGGAGTTATCATCCTGTGTTCCATTGGTCCGGATGGTGAGTTAATCTACCTTGTGAAAAACCACCATACATGTAGTCTCTTCTATTAGTATTATTGTAAAGATTGCAAGACAGTTGTTATATTAACAATGGCGTATGTGACCAAAGTGACAAATGAATGGGCAATATTTGCAGCCACGAGCAGCTTTGAAGTTTCCAGCTGGTGAAGTTGTGCTGGAGCAGAGAGACAACGTTAAAGAAAATGATGAAGTCACAAAAGTATTAGCAATTGAAGGCATCTTAAGAAAACAATTGTTGAATGGTGTTTGCACATTTACTTTCAATCGCAATGATTTAAACCTAAGATATTCATATAAGGTGATTGGATTGTAATCCCCTTGACTTTAACTTGTCTATCTTTATTACCTTTTTCTTTTATTTCCTTCATACACTATATGCTCAATATTTTCTTGGCGTATTAGATGAATTAAATTACGTTTTTAGGATGAAGAATTATCGTTCATCCCAAGTGTCAATCTACCTTCAAATTCCTTATCAGTTGCATTTAAACGAAGATTTAACCCTTCAGATAAGCTGAGGTAAGTGAGCTTTCTTGCTTTACGTTTCTATTTTGTGGGGTTCCATTTTTGTTTCTCTATATTTATTTATTAGTCGTTTCATATCTAGTTGCATGTGTATGGTCCTTACCTTTTGGTCCACCGCATACCTTGTCTAAGCTTTCTTAACTTGGTCTTTATTATTCTGTGGAACTCTAGTATTATGAGATGTACACTTTTTTGTTGACTGTTATTATTATTATTTAATGAGAGCTTCATTTTGGTTTCCATTTTTCAATTTTTTTTACATTGCTTGTGATTTTTTATTCATGGTACATGGTGATTTCTTGAGTGCTGCAAAGTCTTCTTGCCATCCTAACTAATTATAAATCTGTCTTCTCAGTAGTGGTGTTTCAATGTGATCAATACAGTTTTTTGACTTATCTATATACTATGAAAATTCTATTTGTGGTACCACCACTAAGTTTTACCCATGAAGTAGAATGGCTGGTCTTTGCAGGGTTCATTTATATGACCCCTTGATTATTTTAAACCATGCTTTGTAATTCTTTTCAGTTATTTTTACTTGAATTTAAGCAGGTGATGTGTGTTGTTGAAATGCTTGTATATATGCCTTGGAAAAATTAGTAGACTGAAAAATAATGCATAATATATAGCAATCAATATAATTCAGTTTATTTTATATGAGATGATTCTTTGTTCATTATTTGCGTTTTCTCTATGAAATCCTTTTTGAGTATCAACGCAAATGTATTCTGCAAGTTAGATTGATAAAAATGTTTCCTTTTTTGTTATTTTAACTAAGAAAAAATAAGTTCGTTCCTGACTGATATCCTAATGGTTTCTTTATCGATGGTGCTGCTTAATTTTCTTTCAAATAAAACTATATCCTTTGATCATCTGTGGATGGTTGGCTAGAAGCACAAGAATTTTAATTGATATCATTTTAATTGCTATTATATGATACAACACTGATGTTTTTTTTCTTTTTTGTCTAGTTACTGGTATCACTTCGACTCAAATGTATGGAGTACTGTGTACAAGCATACCATTAGTAAGGAGCTCAAGGTTAAGGCAGGTTATGATTCTAAAGTGCGTCTTCTTTGGGCATCACTTTGGGTAGGTTTATTATTTCTTGCCTCAAAGAGAACTTTTGTTCTTCATTGCATAACTCAAGGAAGATAAATCTTTTTCTTATTCCTTTTATAAACATTATTGTTAATGAACTCTTTTGTCTCTTATATTTGATGATTGCTTAGAATGGCTTATAATGTTTTGTCTACTAATTTGATTTTGTTCAAATAACTAGTGCAAAATGCCTTGACGCCGGGTAGGGTCATGAACAATTGTTTGATATTTTCATGGAATTGCCTTAAAGCTCCCAACAATGCATGCATTTCCTATTCCTCTCAATTAGGGACAATTGTTCAAACATTCTAAAAAACATTTCCCTTCTTCATGCATAGTGCACCATATTGTTGAATGCAAGAATTTCTCCAAATTCATCTATATATTTGCATGTATATATAAATACATACATACATACATACATATATTTACATATATACATATGTATATACATACATGCATACATACATATATATATATATGTATGTATATAAAGTGATAAAATATTAGTATAGTTCTTTTTACTTGAATCTATAAAATAGTAGTTATTCACTTATATATTGTCTCACGCATGCTACAAAGTTTGTTGATGTGGTTCATTTTATCTTTGTTAGATACATCAAATTTTTGTTAATATGCAGCATCTTCTTTTATTTTGTTACCTTATCATTATTCTATTATATTTCTTATTTTCTTGTATTTTATTGTATGTACTTATCGTATTTTGGGAAATGTCTATTTCAAATCATAGGCTTTTTTCAATTATTTTGGGTTCTTTTAGACTCCCTCAAGTAGGTGGTTCACACAACCACTTTTATTAGTTTGGGTTTATCTTGTGATCAGGGGATTTTGCTCGGTCTAGTAAATTATGGAACAGTTCAGCAATGATGAGAACCGCATGCATGCGTGGAACTGGGCTCGTAGTAGAATGGCACACACACACGGAATTGGGGGTGCAATAGACATCCATGTGTGTAGCAAACTAAGCACACAACAAAGCAATAAGTGTGCAAGACTTCTAGTGCAGCTAACCGCACAGGTGCTTAGTAGACGTCCTTGCATGCAGCAGATTGGAGGTGCAGTAATCAGCGCACATGCAGAATTGTGAGCATAGTTGGACCATTGTGCGTCATCAGAGGAAGGTGTAAGGATTGAAATTTTATTTACGAAATATAAACAAGAGCTTGCACAATACACATCACATGGTTACATTAATCTTAAGTCATACACATCTTAATTTGCATTTAAATGCTAGTAAAACATGTTTTTCTTAAGCATCATATTGAGACAATCTTGAAAATCAGAACTTAAATGAAGTAATTTTAAGGTTGGCCAAAATTGAGTTGAACATACAATGCTATACTAGCCATATGTGGTACATTTGGTATCATTGCTTTAATTTTATTTAAACTCAAGACTTACATATGATACGTCATTATTAGCATATGGTACGTACTGTACAAATGTGCTTGGTGTGTGGAGTAGAGGATGGTATGTCAAGGGTTAATATTAGTGTCTGAGACTTGCACATGATATATTATTATTATTATACAATACGTCTAGTTCAAATAGGTAATATGCACAATTCTGGCATACAATGCACCAAAAAAAATTTAAAAAACTCTAGATTTGCATACGATATGTTATTGTTAATGTATGATTTGTCTAGTTTAAATGGACAATGAACACAATTTGATAAATGGTGTATTGAAAAAAATTTAAGAATCCTGAGACTAATATATGGTACATCATTTGATGATGTATAGTACATGCAATTAAATTATTATTATGTTGCATAATTGGTTAAGGAGAAAACAATAATTGACCAATAACTAAAAGGTGTACAGTACATGTACTTGTATCAATAGCAATGATTTGATCAAAATTCTGAAATTTTAATATAGCCATTTATGACCATTTGAAATCATTGTAGAAGTTTTTTTGGGATCTTTTGCCTATACAAAGTCCTCCAAATTTGCAAGTATTTATTGATGATGATGCAAAAATATTTCTAAACTTTTTGTAAGTCTTCTTGCTCCATATTTGTTATATTCTTTACCTTGAGTGGATATTATGTGTGCTATCAAGTCCAAATCATTATGGGATTATCTAAGTATATACAAGGAGTTGTTTTAGCATTTTAACATCTTCTACACACCAACATAATATCTTGAGCTCCAATGCAATATCTCGAACTCTTGATTTATTTGTAACTTTATTTTTTATCTATTAGATATTTTGCTATTCCTTATTTGTCAAATTGTGGATTAATGTAATTTTTTGGCACTCATTGGAGAATTTATTTTTGATCCTTTTAAATTGGTTTTGTTTGATATTTTGAACATAGTTTGTAGCATATTTTGGCCTAGTATTACAAGCTCTTTTAGGTTAGTGATTATAGCATTCTCTGACTTGGTGTGAGGGTTTTGTCTATCCTCGTTTGTAAAAAGTCATGATAATGTAAGCATAGTTCTTCGTGATAAGGGATAAACATAAATTTTTATGTTTAGATTCAAATCATCTAGAAGTTTTGGTGTATTTACATTATCACACACAAAAAATTTCAATAAGAGAAAACCTTAAAGAACAATTCAGAAGTAATTATATTAAAAGATTTAACATTATTTATGTTTTTACTCTTAGTTTGTTGATCTAGTTAAAAATTATAGTTCGTCTTCCTTCTTATGTATACATCCTATTTTAATAGAATTTTCTTGCCTTGCACTTCTAAACAATGAAGACAACCCTGCTTTGTGCTCTTTTCCCAGTAATCTGACGTGAGATTATATGTACCTTTCTTCTGGTAGCCTTTCCTTCTCCCTATTTCAGCTCATTGTTGCTTTCACGAATAAATAGAGGAACTATCTTTACAAGATGCAACATTTGCTTTCCTATTATGAGTTGCATACCCTCATGTTTCCTCCTTCCAAAAACTACCTTCTTGATATATTTACTCATATGACTGCTACCCAATTGAGATATTTTATTGCATTCTTATTTGATGACAAAGCAATAATTATGGTATATGATAACCATTTTTTGTTCAAATGATTGGCATAATCATTAGAATCAAATTTGTTGAACCTAATCTTCTTGTCAAAGACAATTAAACTTGACTTTTCTTGTGTTGCATTGGATTATATTTGATATAATTGATATTAAATATTAAATTAATTAATAAAAAATATATTTAAAAAGATAGCATAGTTTTTTTATATTATTCTTTAATTTTTGGATTGAAAAATTGTTTTTTAAAAACATGTTTACACAAATATTTGATTACATTCTGAAAAATATTTTTGTAAAAAACTGAGTTTAGAATTGTTATTTCAAACATAGTGATTTCAAAAGTTGATCTTTTCTTTCAACTAGCCTAAAGACAAGTGAACTTAAGATCCTCATGGGTATCTTGTCGTGTTTTCTTGACATTATTTCGACTGCATTTGTTTAACTTAACAATTTAATTGGATAACTTCTTTGAATATATCTATATATTATAGATAGATTTCATCATCTAAAATAAAGGCGTAAGATTCAAATTTAAGTATAACCTTCCACTTTTAAAATTAAAAAAAAATATCAAATTCGAATGTGCTTATACATTAAAGAGTTAATTTCAATAGCGACAAGGCATAGGTTTGGACCCAAAGTTGATGATGAATAAGTTTCAAATGTTGGCAAACAAAATGTATAGTTAGTGTATTACATGTTGATACTTCTTCATATAATTTTATGAAAAATTAGCAATACGAGGGGAATTTATATATGTATACATGTGCACATCACTCAACCCATGGACACGTGTTAGAATAATCCAAACTAATGTGTCTATTTTCTCATGTTCTATAGGTTTTATTTGACAATACTTTAACTACTATTTCTACACTTCAAATTTTCGAAGGCAAAGATTACATAAAAAGAACTTTGTTTTCACCTTTACCATTTCTATTCTTGCTTGAGAAAATACTAGTAACTATTGGTGATTAGAAAAGCATTTCAAGTAGTCTTTGAATGTATTATGTATTTTGGATTGGATTAAATGTTTTATTTTTATTGCTTCCCTTGCATTTTAGGTTGGAGCTGAGGATGCAAAAACGAAGGCTGCACCTATGAAGTTAAAGGCCCAAATGATGCTCCAAATCCCTCAAGATGAGCTTAGAAACTCTACTCTCATGTTTAGAGTGAAGAAAAGATGGGATTTGTGAATTTTGCAGCCATGCAAACTATGTTAAGATGGTTTCTTACCTCTTTCGATGAGTCTTTTTGTTCCATAGTACAAAATTATTAGAAATTTTATGTATTTTTAAGATCAAGAGAGCCAAATTGCCTTAGTTCGACCATTTCTTGGTGGGGTTGTGGTTTAATATGGCTTGGCTTGACTCGATGGATTTGTTGAGTCGGGTGGCACAATTGACTTAGAGAATCATGGTTTGGTACGATTGACTTGATTGTTCGCTCAATTGAAGTATAGCAATGGCTTGTATTTTTTTTTTTTTCCTTCTTTAAAGTTATTTGTATAAATATTATTTTTAATTCATTTTACATAGTCATGGTTGTATTAAGTATTTTAATTTGATTTTTGAAAATTATTATTAGGCAATGAATTTATACTTAGTTGTAATATTTTGATTGGCTGGGAAAAAAATAGAAAACTCTCCATTGGAGCAATCTTGATGTTTTGGTGAAGTATAATGATATGTTATGTAAGTAAAAGGAAATTATTATTTTTTAATTTAATTTATTTATAAAAGTGTATTTTTTATAGTATAATTAGATTTTATTTTATAAGTATGAAAATGTATTTTTTATTCAAATAAGAAAATTAATGTTAAAAATTATAATATTTGTATTGAAAAAATATTTTATAATATGAATCATTTTTATTAAATGAAGTGATAAACATTTATTCACTATATACTTTTAGCTAACATTATATTCATCAAAATAGTACTAAAAATATTTTTTTTATTAATCAATCCATTAATTAAGAGGGCAACATGAATGTCCCTAATTTAAAGCTTCTTCAATGTGTATAATTTATTTAAATGATTTGGTAATAGAAGCCTCCAAAGTTGTTACCCAATCACATGCGATAAATAAAAAGTAATTTTTTATTGTACTCATTAACCAAAAGTCTTTGAGAGAAGATCAAATAAAATTCTCCAAAGCCTTTGTTTTCCTTATAAATAAAAAGTAATTTCTTATTGTACTCATTAACCAAAAGTCTTTGAGAGAAGATTAAATAAAATTCTCTATACAACCACTTGGTATCATGGCATTAGAAAATGGAAAGTTTTCTACACATAGCAGTATGGAATCAATTTATTTTTTTGTATATTTGCTTGTTTATGTGAGAGATGGATTTATTTCTATGACCTAACATTAAAAAAAAAACTTGGATTGTATTTATTTCCTATGGCTAACTTTTTATTTTTATGTGGATGGTTTTGGTCATGGGACCAAAGCTAAACTTTAGTGTTCAAATGGTAAGAGATATAAATGTGAAGGTATCAAATATCATTTCCTTCTATGTGTTCCACCAAATGAAAAGGACTGTTAAACTCATCCTTGAAACTATTTGGTTACTTGGAAAAGTTTGAAAGATGTGATTAAAATATTATGATATTTAATAAATTAATATTAGAGTTTGATTTTTGTAATAAAAATAGGTTTATGAAGATTGTATTATCTTTTGATTTTTTTTAAAAAATGATAAATAAAAAATTTAATGATTTTAAAAGTTAAAATAATTTAAATTTTTTATATTAATTTAACGTAATTTATGGGTTCTATTATTTATAGAAATAAAACTATAAAAGAGATCATGATCAATTACAAGGGGGTGATGATAATTATCATTTAAAATAAATAAAATCTCTCTCTTTTTAAGAATAATTTTTTATAATTTTTTATGAATTCAATAATCTTCTTTTAGACATTAAAAGGTAGTGTTTGAGAGTTGTTTTTGGATAGATGATTTTATCAAGGATAGATGATTTTAAAGTAGTTTTAAATACTTTTTTAAAATCATTTAACATAAATTTGATACTAAGAAGATAAAAATGTAGCATGGCATACAAGGTAAGAGAATAATCAACATGCCATTCTCCAACAACATTTAGGTACATTTTTCAAAATGTAACCTCTCTTCTTGACAATGATCTTTGCCTCGATTAATGATAAGGAATCTTTCTCCAAAACTGACCTATGTGTATGTTCATTGGTATAGAACTTGTTAAAACTTGAAGCTATTTCTCTATGCAATCTTTCTTGGTTTCTCAAACTCTAGAACTTTCATGTTGGTAGTTGAGTTAGTTAAGAAGATACATTTTTATAACATGCAAACCTTGTTAAGCATCAATGATTATGTTGAGTGTTAACATCCAATTTGTCTTAATGTCTATAAACAATCTTATCCTATGAATAATGTGGCTATTAAAAACAATTATCCTTAAAGATAAAAACTCTCCTAATTTGTTGATGAGAAGAAAACATCCTTGAACTATTAGCTATGGCTTATAATTTTTTTTAATATTTCGAATGACATTCTATCTTCTTCTTATGTCCATCATCCTTCTTAGTTTTGTGTCCAATTTTTGTCTTCATTTAAACATTTCTTACTTCAAAGATGGCAAAAGAATAAAAGAATATCAAAGGATGGAGACTTCAAAAACCACAATGAAAAATTACCCTTGAGGTCACCTCATGGTAATAAAGTAAAGTTAAATGACATGATGAGATGCACCCCTCTAGATATCATTTATTTATTTTAGTGCATCTTTTATATATTTTTGTTGTATTTTATGTTGCATTTGTTGTTTATTCATAGCTTCATTCATCTTAGGATATGTCGAAATGGATTATGGTTTGTTTTGAGTTATGCTATACATTTAAACCTTTTTTATTAGGCTTTTAGTTATCACACATTTTAGGAGTATAAAACTTAAGTACTAAAATGAATTAGAATTAGTTTAGAGTTATATAGGAAAGAATAAAGTTGATTTAGTGATTATTTTCATCGAGAGAAGATTGTAAGTATAATGAGTTCAAATAATATTATGCAATCAAAGGTAAGTTAGTTTAGGAATAAGAGATCAAATTGCATGCTGAAACATCATATGGTCATCATGAACTAATTGTATTATACATTAGCTCAATATATTATATAATGAGTTGTTTGTTGGTAATAATGTGATAAAAGAGTTGATCATATTATATGATATGTTTGTTTATACTATACGATTATTTAACAATTAATAAAAGCTAAGAATAATGATAAGCATATGAAACAAACTATAAGAATCATATTATATGATGAGATCATATTATATAATAGTAAAGAAATTAGTACCATAAGTTTGTCATGGTACAGATTGCACACAATAATGAGAAAATTGTATCATACGATGTAATTATAGTAAAAGGAAAAATAAAGAGAATTATTTGGGTTATATAGTCCTAGGAAAAATATTTGATATATATATATATATATATATAATTGTAGAAAATTTAGAAAAAAAAATAATTAAACAAAGAATTTTCATGTTAAATCTAGTTAAATAAATCTAGTAAATATGATATAAATATAATGATCTTAAATAGTTTCATATGTGTTTATCATGTTGGTTACTTTAATATATTTACATAGTATGTTTATCTTGGGAATCAATGGTATTTATATGTGATTACATTTTAGTATTTTTTTACTTACCTAATTTATATAGTTTTAAATGTGCTCACATAAAAAAATCATATAAAATGGGATATGGTTACATATAATGAAAAAAAGAATAAATTGATTATAGTAACACGTTATATTTTACAAATTTATGTATATATAGTGGAATGAAAAATTTTAATTAATTTTTCTTAAAACATTATCCCTATTAGTGCAGGATCACTAGGTAATGATATTCTTATTATTGGAATTATTATCTCATTTAATAGGATAAGGATAACCTTATATATACATTCCACCAATACTTTGTAAGGTGATTATAATAAAGATATGCTTATATAAATATATGTTAGCTTATTAATATTTATGGGCATAAGTCATACAGATATGGATATTAATTTGCATCTAAATGATAATAGTCAAAAAAGAAAAAAAAAATAAACCCTAAGAAATATAACACATGAAAAATTAGGAATAAATTCATCAGCATAAAGAAAAATTTTACTTATATGGTTAGGTTTGTTTATGATTAATAATTATTAGTTTATTACTCATACATGAGTTTATTATTTTATATATTATTATCTTATTTAATTTATCAATTAAGTTTATAAAATTTTATTAATATTTACATCACAAATTATTTAATATACATAGAGATGAAGATCATGATGACTTAGACAAGAATATTACTCGTTAAACAACATAGTGGGTAAAGTATTCTATGGAGTTATATTATGATGTTTTGTGAATAGTGTTATAATATACATATTAATAGTATATTGTGTTTTTTTAGTACATTTTTTAACTTTATATATAAGATCTTTTTTCTTAGACATGTAATTATAAATAGTTTTATTTTTTGTTTACTCTAGTAAATTATATTGGTAATGAATAGATTTGGAATTATGTCAATGAAAAATCTGTCTAGCATTTTGTGTCATCATATTTCTGATTATTTATTTTTAATCTTTTATCATTGTTAGTTATTGTGGATTAGTTTGGTAAAGTCTCTAACACATGTTGAGTGTTCTTTTTGTTGACACATCTTTTTGTAATTTTATTATGTTATTTTCTATTTTGTCACTTTTTTATGTTTATTTTATTATTTTATGTGTTTAATTTAGTTTATTAACTATCATAATTTGCATGTTGAATTAATTCACATGATTAAAGAATTTTTTAAAAAAAATCATTTATGCTAGAATTTGATTATCACTTCATTGTACTATAGATAAAAGATAGCAATGTGAAGTAATTGCTTAAGAAATTTTGTTAACTTGTATTTGTAGTGTAAGAATTAGTTGTAATAATTTAACTTGATGTATCAAGTAGACATTCCTAGCATAACAAAAATTTGAACTTGATTATTTCATTGAATGCATTTGCATATAAATTTTCATGATATTCTTAGTATTGATGTCATAATAGCATAAGCATATTTAACTTATATAAAACTATACTTTGTAAGAAAATTAAAGGTGTCATTTTACAAGTATTTATATTACACTTTATCTTGATAGATAGTAATTGAACTTGTGTCATTAGGTCCACTAGATCCACTATCCATCACATATACTTAGTTTATTCTCTTTATGTCTTCTTCTTATAATGTCTTTATGGTATAACTAATCAATTGCATCTTCATTTTAGTACTCTAATGCTTCTTAAAATTCATTGTGCAACTTGATTTCTTTAGAAATTTGAGAAACACAAATTACATTTTAGAGTATGACTTCATGATAGAAACATAAATTTCACTTAAGAATATGACCATATGGTCTTTGGAGTCAATTGTTTCTATATGTATAAGTAATTCCCAAACACGTGTTGTCTAGAGATCTTTTTCTAGAGGTTAATCTACTAACTAAAGACAATTATGGTCATCATTGTCTCAATATTTTTGTGAAACTCATGTTGCTTGGCTTGCATGGAAGAATGTCAGGATGTTTCCTAAACAAAGTTTACTCTCCTAACTTCTCTTAATCCATCTACTTGAAACAAAAGTAAAAGCTTAAGGATCCATACTTGGGTAGCTAGTGGAGGATGAAGAGGCAGAGGCAAGAGAGATTGTTTTCTTAAAGAATGATAATTGTAGGACACAATGATAAAGAAAAAGAAGCAAGAAAACATAAGAAATTATCATAGCTCTTTGACATGAAAAATATTCACCTAAATTAGAGCTTAGGACATGTAGGAAGTGTTCATATGATAAACAAACTCGATGTAGTAACCTTCTAGTATATCTTATGGTATTGAAGGAAAGTGGATTTTATTCAATGCTATAAATGGGTTCGATATGGTGGATTTTTTAATTGCAATCAATTAACTTCCACACTTGATCCAAAACTGTAAAGAAAGTTTCTTTATTGATGATGAGCAAGTATCATTTAGTTTTTCATTGCTTGGTCATGAGTCCGCACCATGGTAATGCTAACGATAATAATAAAAAAATTTTGAATAAATGTTTCATCATTGTCAATAAAAAAATAAAACAATAGTGATACATAATTTGATCTTAAACAATCAATTACACAATTTATGCTAAAAATAAAACATATTAAGTCAACATTATTTTAACCTAAATAAAATAAACAAAGATAAGATTTTGGGACAAAAATTTATTATAAAAATATCCTTAAAAAGGATAAAATACAACACATAACACACATAAAAGCTTTACTAACTAAAGTTAACTTTGAAGTAATAGTTTTAATGACTAGATATTCTTTTCTATCCTTCTTAATATAATGATATAATTTATTTTTTTAATCTTCAATATGTCTTTCTCTCATCTCTATATCTTCAATATATTCTTCTTATATCTCTTTTATAAACATCAATGCAACACTTATCGAGTTGATGACATGATATTTTTAGAACTATGTCATCAAAATCAGATCATTCTTAATTCTTTGAATTCTGATTCAACTATATTTTGATAAAAAAAATGTTTTGAATATTTTATATAATAAAATAAAATAATTTATTTATTAAAATTTATAATGTGACAGCTCACATCCTCTTCTGCACAAACAAATTCCTATTGTTGCATGAGATCTCATAATATGTTTTATTTGGCATTTTTATTGGGAAAAAAATTAATTATAAAAGTTGGTCTTGAATACATGATAAGATAATGAACAAGTTGACCTCCAATACATTAATTAATTTTGATAATTAATTTCGATAAGAACATTAATTAAATAATGATAACAATAAATCACAATGGATGAATAGTTTGCGCGTTTTGTGATATAAATTAGAATAAAATGAAATAAAATAAAAAATAAAAATTGCCAAAGTCCAACCAAAACGAAGAACAGCGTGTACGCCAAGAAGAGTAACGAGAGATTTCTCCATCAATCCAGCTGCCATCTCCTAATGCTGAACAAAAACAATGACCCACAAACAAATCAAGTATTAAAATTTTCTCTTCATCGAGCAATGGGATGGGAAGAGCACACCGACTCCCCATCCCCTATCGTCTCCGCCTCCGTATTCTTTACATCAAGTCAACCATCACCTTCCTCGCTTCGTTCTTCCCATAAAAAACCCATTGAAAAGGACCGGAAACGCCGAAAGAGCGAGCAAGTTCGTGTGTTAACCAATTAAGAGAAGCTCACTCCGGCGAGTGGAGGATGCACGCGAACAACCTCTGGGGTGGGTCGTTCGAGATACATGGGGAGCAGGCGATGGAAGACGAGCACAGCCGGAACATGGAGCTGGACCCTAGGGCGCTCGTCCGGCGGTCGGAGCTGGACGAGACGCAGCAAAGCTGGCTCCTTGGACCCCAGGTCGCCGCCAAGAGGAAGGACGCTTATGTCGACTTGGGATGCTTCGTCTGCAAGCGGAAGGTCTTGTGGTGGGTCCTGGGGGCTTTCTTCGTGGCATTCGTCGTCATCGGCATTCCCATCATTATAGCGAAGTCTCTGCCGAAGCATAAGAGCAGTCCGCCGCCACCGGACGAGTATTCCAAGGCCCTCCGCAAGGCTCTGCTCTTCTTCAATGCTCAGAAATGTCAGTCTTCTCTTCTTTCGTTTTCCTCTGTTTTTCGTCACCGTGCGAACAATTTGCTTTCTGGTTTTGTCGAGCAGCGGGACGGCTGCCGAAGAACAACGGCATCCCGTGGCGTGGGAACTCGGGGCTTAGCGACGGGGTGAACCAGACGGACCTGAACCATGGCCTGGTGGGAGGATACTACGACGCCGGAGACAACATTAAGTTCCATTTCCCCATGGCTTTCTCCATGAGTCTCCTGAGCTGGTCCGTGGTGGAGTACAGTAATAAGTACAAGGCCATGGGAGAGTACGACCATGTCAGGGATATCATCAAATGGGGCACCGATTACCTCCTCCTTACCTTCAACTCTTCCGCTTCCAAGATTGATAAGATTTATGCCCAGGTACTTCAATTCGATCTAGTTTTTTTTTATTAATCTTCGATTTTTAAGCTAATTTGATAGCCGACAGGTCGGTACGGCGAAGAATGGGACGAAGACGCCGGACGATCACTACTGTTGGCAGCGGCCGGAGGACATGTCCTACCCCCGCCCTGTAATTGCGGTGACGTCCGCGCCGGACCTGGCTGGGGAGGTAGCCGCCGCTCTGGCCGCCGCCTCCATCGTCTTCCGAGATAACCCCGCCTACTCAGCCCGCCTCCTCCGCGGCGCGACGGCCGCGTACAATTTCGCTCGCAAATCCGGACAGCGCTCCACGTACTCCCACGGCAACCCGGAGATTTCCGCGTTCTACAACTCCACCGGCTACTGGGACGAGTACATGTGGAGCGCCGCGTGGATGTACTACGCCACGGGGAACAGTAGCATCGCCAACTTCGCCACCGACCCGCGGCTGCCGAAAAACGCCAACGCCTTCCTACGGGTGCCGGACCTCGGCGTGCTCAGCTGGGACAACAAGCTTCCGGCAGCCATGCTGCTTTGGACCAGGTTTCGAATCTTCCTCAATCCGGGTTACCCCTACGAGGAATCCCTGCGTGGGTACTTCAACGCCACGGGGATGAACATGTGTTCTTTTCTCAGGACGTTCAAAGTCTTCAATTGGACCAAAGGTGCTGCTCTTCTCACACCTTTAGCCAAAGATCATCCAAAAAAAAAAAAAAAGCTCTTCTCAATACGTTGTATTTCGACGTAATTCTTAGGTGGAATGATCGAGCTAAACCACGGCCAGCCACAGCCTCTGCAGTATGTAGCGAATGCGGCCTTCCTGGCCAACCTTTATGCCGACTACATGGACGCAAGCAATGTACCGGGATGGGATTGCGGCCCATATTACTTCTCCACCGATGTTCTACGATCCTTCGCCGCCTCTCAGGTGAATCCAGCTTTAAGTTTGGATTACCCAAACAAGAATCAGTAATACAATCTCTTCTTTCCTTGTCTCGATCAGATCAACTACATATTGGGGGATAATCCACAGAAGATGAGCTACGTGGTGGGCTACGGTCAGAACTACCCACGACACGTACACCACCGTGGCGCCTCAACCCCTCACAATGGCGTCAAGTATTCCTGCACGGGCGGATGGAAATGGCGGGACGCCAAGTCGCGCAACCCAAATACCATCACCGGCGCCATGGTCGCCGGCCCCGATCGCTTCGACAGATTCTCCGATGTGCGGACTAACTACAAATATACGGAGCCAACAATGGCCGGAAATGCCGGCCTCGTCGCCGCGCTGGTCTCACTAACCAAAACGGGAGAAACAGGAATTGACGTCAACACCATCTTCGCCTCCGTCCCATCCCTTTTCCCAGTATCGCCTCCTCCCCCTCCCCCATGGCAGCCTTGACTACTTTCTCCTACCATGTTGAGCTATATGTGTCTTAAGATGTACTCCTGAGGTGATCACAGCATTATAAAAGGCAATCAATCAGGCATCCATCCATATAACTGAAGCACAAAGATAAAATATCAGTGAAGTCATGAGCATAGGTTATGTTTCAAGGGTCATAATGTTAACATTGCTAAGCACAACAAGCACACTAGCGTCTAATTAAGTAAGCACATGGTTTTAGTTTCATACACTACAGCTCTAGAAGCCACAGAGAAGACATGAGGCGTTAAGAGATATAATAGTTAAGATCATAATCATCAGAATGGTCTTCATTAGTGCAGATAGGCAGCAGGCTGATATTGAACATGATAGCCATTAGCATAGTATGTGGTATGAGGAGGTGAGACGGTGTAGGTCGCAGGGCCAAGCAGTTGTGGTGGAAGAGGATGGGTTTCGGGTGCATAAACGTATGATCTATCGTATGGATAAGGAAACCTCTCGGGTGTACGATAAAAGCTCTTCTCGGGGAAGGATTGTATCGGTCGAACATAGGAGTTGCCATTAGCACGGGGCCTCTTTGATTGGGGTTTTGCAGCATCAGCGGCTCTCCTTTTGTCAGCCTTTACTTTCTCAAGTTGAACAACTCTTTTCTGGAGGGTTTCCACAGGGTAGTGTTCTTCCAGTTTGTGCTCTTCAATACACTTAATGACTGCCTTAAGAGCAGACAGCTCACGTTCATTTACTTCGTTCTGAAAGAAAAAATCAAACAAAAAACTGAACTCTCAAGCAGGTAATGATAACAATCATAATCACAAATCAATAAAAAAACAAAAATCAAACAGAAAACCAAGCTCTCACGCAAGTAAAATGAAGATAATCATAATCACTAAAATAGCATAGGGCATATCGTACAAGATATAAGCTTTGGATATAGCAATCAGAAGTTACTACAGCACTCTAATTGTCAAAATGGGCACACCATGTAGCTTCTGCAATCCGGTGCAGGTTAATGCACATTCTTTATTGGGTGCCTAAAAATATTAAGTACAACAAGGGAACCCTAGAAGCATTAGTGTCTAAAAGTTTTGTACAAAAACAAGGTTGACCACTGTACTGATTTGATTGCATCATGATTTCTGTCTTCTGATCCTTAAATTCATCCAGTAGCTATGGATGCCTTCCCCAGTTACAAATGACATGTAATCGAATATAAAGTTTGTTGATGAATATTTACTGGTAAATTGAACTATAGAATACATAATGAAGAACCTTGACTGCTGGAGAAGGTTGCTAGTATTAAAACGTCGAGCAGAACCTTATACAAGATATTTCTTTTGAGGGTGTTAATAATTTAAGCTGTTGATCTTATGTTAACCCTACAAGATGAGAAATAGACGTGGACGACATCGCATGATATATGGCGATGTAACTGTCTAGCATTCTTCCATACAAAAATCACAGAATACATCATGCAAAGCATGCATAAGATGTTATAGAGAAGAAGATTCCAAGGTTGAATGGCCATATGGACTACAAAGGATTACAAAGAAGGGCGTTAAAAAAAAAAAATTGTGCATGGCTTTGTGGAAGAGAAGTTCAGTAAGTTAAATAGAGCAGTTTGGGAATACTAAGGAAAATGTGAACGGATGCAGATGATAGAGGAAACGTCACAGAAATTCACCATGGTTAAGACCTAAAGAGGCATAAGAAAACACCTGCAAAAGCTTTTAATGAAATTTACATTTGATTAAACTTGTTGAGAAGGCTAGTTTATAGAAATTGATAAACATTCATCATAATGGCACAATGTATCAAGCAAAAAAAAACTTCAAAAAATCAAATAGTAAGGCAAATCTTATGGCATTTGTTGTACATTGAATTACAAATTTTCATGTCACAACAACATCTGCAAAACATAGTTGAGTATATTGTTTTTGAAATTCTAATCAATCTTCATACGTTATATAGCTTCCGGTATGGAGCACAACTATTGCTCAGTGAAAACATCGCTATGCACTGTGCTGTGTTTTCATCATTTTGAACCATTGTTTACCGTTTTATCTTGTTTTTACGATGTATTAAAGGCTAGGGTGTCCACGTACACAAATTTTTAGTGTAAAATGATTTATGGGGTGAATATCAAACATTCTCAGATGCCGTTAAGAACAGCAATGCATTTGCCTATCAAAATTAGTAGAGATGGCAATTTCAACATATATCAACAAAACCTGACCTGCCACATCACTAATGGGAAGGGCATGGAATTGAAAATTAACCCCTTGAGTTGGGTACTCGCATGGAAAATCTAAACTCAAGTTAAGTTGTGGTTGAGCTAAGAGATAGAGAACTTGACCAGTCTGTTCCTTAAAATCCCACAATGCTTCATCTTCCTTTCTTTCCCCCTTTCTTCTAACCTATTCTTAACCTGGAAACCCTGGTTCACGGCTGGCCTGCCTAATCCAGTAGCAACCACCATCTTCCTACTAGCCCCCCCCCTCAGAACCTAACCAATTACAATGATTCCAATGGAGAGGAAAACTTAATGATCCCTCTAGCCACACTTTCACCTCCCTCCAATAACACATCTCTTTGTTTGTGAATATTCTCCACTATTTTGCTCTTTTCAAGCTTTATTCATGTCATGATGTTCTCATCTTACTAGGGTGATAGTGAGGTCTAAGGCTAAAACATACTTTATGGATTTAACTTACTTCGCAGATGAATGTTAAGTTACAAGATGGCCTAGTTATTGTCATGTTACGATTTGATGCTTAGAGTCTTGTATGTTTTGATAGAGATATTTACGTACCTGTTGCATTTTCAGGAAACCGTAGGTTTGCCCTAAGATTGATCTATCAAACACTTGTACAGTATCACGTTATCCCATCATAGCCTTGTAATCATTTTCAGATCCTAGATACGAAAAACAAGGATAGAAAAAGGAATGAATTCTTTGGTTACGATTGTTAACTAAGTTCGTAAGTACACTTAGCATCTTCACTGGCACAAATCATATAAAATTTAAAAGTAAACTGATCAAAGTTCGCAGATGAAACTATTACCTCAGCACAGGGAGCCATGCCTCCAGCTTTTGGTTGTGGCACTTTCCTTGCTTCCTTTAAATAAGACTTGAGCAAAGGCACAGGGGGAAACTTCTCCATCAGTTCAAATGCAAATGCAAGATTAACGGCATCAATTTGCTTTCCGGAATTGATAAGCACCTCAATAACACCTAAGGAATCAGTGGCATATAGCCAAGATAGAGTCAAACAAAAAAATAAATCAAATCCAGTTTCGTTTGTAACTGATTGTTTTTATAATTAGACTAGAAAAGGAATATATGAAGAAATCTATGATGATGCAATGACCAATCATTCTAATAAGGTAATAATCATCAAAACTTCCAAAAGAAAAGGCAATCATAAGACACTAAACTTATTCACATCAAGCAAAACATGAAACCATTAATCTAGAGTTCAATTTTCTATGCAAGCGGTGGTCCATTGGCACAGTTTGCTCTGCTAAGATATAGTGGTACAGACAGAAATATTTGTAAATGATTTCAGTAAAAAAAAAGAGCAGAACCTCCGAAATTCTATGGGTTAACTAATATCTCATGCAATTACACTTCTAGGGAACCCAGTTTCAAAACAAAGATGAATACACAAGTCATCATATGAGTAGGAGCTTTGTTTGGTTAGTACTTGACATTGTTTTACCCTATAGTTTTGTAAGAAGTGAAAACACAACTATTCGCAACAACCTCAACAAGCAAATCATCCATGGTCGGTAAGCCATATGATCTGTGCACACATAGCAGGCCTTCCATCAAGCAAATAACAAGACAACAAACGTTAAGTTATTTGGTAAATGAGAGCATGCACTCTTGTGTACATACTAAAGTAACAAAGTACATACAATGGAAAACTGGATAAAAAATTAATCAAGAAAATAATAAACTTATTGGAAAGCATAGAAACCTGGCATTTTTTCTAAAACCCCAAGTGACCGGCAAAGCTCAGCGGTTTGGCGACGCCGTGATACCGCTGGGATTAATTTGCATATCTCATTCTCATCGAACTCAGAGGAAATATCAAAAGTAGCCAAAAGTTGTAGAAAAGCATGTGCTTCTAAAGAGTTGCCACTGCTAGCAAAAATGTCAAGGTTATCTAGCTTTGGCTTCCAGAAATTAGCAATAGCTTTAGCTTGCTGTTTAATATCTGCTGTCAGCTTCTGCTGACTAGATAGGCTTCCAGATTCTATCATCAAGGAACTGAGAGACTCCATTAGCATGAGGCAAGTTCTACGTAACCCCAAAAGTCCAGCATCCTTCTTTCCATCTGAACCTAGGATCTCCCCTGAATAGAAGTCCTTCAAGGAACTCAGCACCAAGCTAAACGGATTACTTGCAGCTGCTAGTGCAATTGGTATTGAATCTCGTATGGATGCAAGATCCTTCCTATTATCAGAAATGTACTTGTGGAGGCCTTGTACATCCATTTTCTCACAAAATTCTTCCAGCTGTGAGTGTGGCTTTTCATCAAAATAATTGCTATCCACAGCTGCTTCCCCTTCAACATCAGACTTGGTAACTGTAATATCTGATCCATCTTCTACACAACTTTCTTGCGAACTATAACAAATATTCTCAACAGTAGATGGTGTAGGATAATTCCTACACTTCTCAAATAAAGCAGACAGAGCAGCATCTCGTTTATCCTGTAGCCTCTCAAGCGAAGCTTGCTCCTTTGCTAAAACAACAGCCTCTCGCTTTTCCAAAATTTCCTGTGCCTCTAACACTTTGCCCATATATTCATTTTCCTCATGCTCCAATTCAACAAACCTTCTCTTCAATGACTGTTCAAGCCCATAAAAATGTGTTTCCAGCTCTTTCCACTTCACATTCAAAGATATAGCACTATGGCTTTCAAGTTCAGCAAATGCTTGTTGTAACTGTTGTATCTTAGAAGTGGTGGCATCAATCAGATTAGAAACAGAATATGCATCAGCCATGATAAAGAAGCCCTGTCATGGGGAAAAAAATCATTACGAATATGCCACAGAACATGTCATCAGTTGAAGTAACAATTTACATCTTCAATTTACAGAACTAATAGAAAGGACCTCAAATAAGCACAACTGGTTATGAATCAACTTAAAGAGCAACCTAGTGGAAAAAAACTCAAATACGCACTAATTCAAAATAGTATTAGACCTATAGGTTCTACTACAGGCAGCGTTGCCCAACATTTACTAAAATGTTATTTTCATAACTCAAATCCCCAACCTTGTGCCACATACATCAACTTTAACTATTGCGTCAAGCTTCACTTTCAATCATAACCTGATATGATTGTTGAGATTTTATCTTAATACCGTGTTATCCAAGTTTCCAATTTGAGGTGCAGTGTTGATTTGGCTTTGAGTTTATTACATAAAACTACACATGTATTTAGATATACATATTTGATCAAGATGATAGGTACATCTTTAAATATATCTTAAAAATTTAGCAAACAACATATGGCTCAATGCACAGCAAAGCCAGATTGGTGATAATCCTACTGATGACAACAGCATTTCATTAATTATCTTATAGGATAACAGCAACAAGGAAATTAATGCTGACATAGAAATTAACAAAGAAATTAAGGAGAATCAAATTGTATTGTGTATGATGATGTCACATTGATGATGTCACCAGGCATATCTACTACAGAGAAGCTTGTTGGTTTGGTTCTAATGAGGTCATCAATTATGATGAATACAGCATATCAATGTAGCACATGAGGAATTTTTAATTTTGGGAATACTTAAAAAGGAGAGTACATGCTTCATCTAATCTCCAGCAAGCATAGGGATCTGAAGGAGATGCTCTATAGAATAGATAAGAATAACCTCTATGGGGTGAGATTTCTTGATGAAAGATGCAAAACCATAACCTTTCATAGAGACCTTGAGCTTTGGGAGATCATTTGAAATCAACTGACTTGACAGATTAAAAACATTTTCATATAATTATTGCTGATGCATTAGTTAATTTTCCTTGTTGATTCACAAGCCAAGACCTTCAATGAGCCATCTATTTCGGTCTCTTATCTATATTCTGAGAATTTATTTGATTAAAGAAATGAACTAGGGGTTTTGTGTGGCAAGAATTTCAGTGTGCATTTTGGGTATTGAAAAAGTGCATTCTTTGCCCTCAATATTCAACACTTCTTGCTTCTATGTTAGCAGATTGTCCTCATGTCCAATTAATGTAGGTAAAAATTTGTGGTAAAAAAACAAAAATATCGATGTCTTCTTTTGTGTACTTGATCTCTTTTGATCATGAGATCACAAAAATTGCAACAATAACAAAAAATGCCACAAACTTGGTTGATATTTTATAGTCTATGTACATGAGCTCAATATTTCACAAGTGCCTTAGTTCTTGTATTATATGAGTATATGCATTCATGAATTGCCAATGCCTCAAAGATCAACTCAATGTTTATGAAATTATCTTACAAGGAAAATAAAAAACCTCCAACCCCATTACATTAGGACCGACATGTTCCATAGCATTATTATTCCTAACCAATAATAGTGTTAAAATTTGCCCAAAAAAGTTGCTTCAAGAATCATGAATCATGTAGAATAAATCTTAGCCATAAATCTTTGAATTATGAAAGAAATAATAGATTGAAAAAAAAAATTAGTGTATGATGTACAAATGACCGTATAAGATAAGGGTTTGAAGGTACATGTATAATTTTAGCAAAGTTATTGCAATGACCTTTGAAGGTATCCACATTAATTTGGTTGGGGTTTCTCAATTAAAATTGAATGACAATAGAACAAAAAAGACAAGACCAAACAACTTTCATATGATATATCCATTTCTCGAAAAAACATCCTTAATGGTGGAACTAAAGGTGATGACTATCAGAGAATGTACAATTGCGCGAAGTTATGATCAAATTGAAGTTAAGTTGAACCAATTGAAGCTAAATCAAAAGCCATATCGGTTTGGCTCAACCCAATTCTAAGATGATTTCATGATAGCTCAAAATTTGATTTGAGTTGCCTCAAAATTAGTATAAATATAATAAAAAAACCATATTATATGCTAAAATAGTAGTGGCATAGATAATGTGTTTATGCTAAGGAAAGTTTTTTTCCAAACTGAAAAATGCACTTGTGTTGGAGATCTCAAGCTTAAAGCCTAAGATGATGCACTCAAATCCCTAGCTTGTTGACCTTCATTTTGAGCCAACTAAGCTAGTTCTATTTCGGGTTTGAGCTGATTTTTACTTTATACCAAATTGAACATTTTGATCTCAAATCGATCAAAATCATTCAAACTCAAATAGATTTAACACCTAGGAATGACTAAGTAGTTAAAATAATAACATGGGGCTTCATTTAAATTAGTAAATGTTGCCTCCAAAATATGTAAACTTCAAAAGTAAATCTATAGGAAGCTTCGGTAAAATAGAACCAAGTAGCACATAAAATATGAAAAAGGCTATAAACTATCCAAATTAAGAGGATGGTGATGATAATCCAACAATTGACATGATTGATCTCGAGATCTATTGTATCCTTGAGGATCATGATCACAAAAACAAAGTTATAGATTACTAATGGATATTTGAAGTACTTATGTATGTAGACTTATTGAATACAATGAATATTGAAATGGAGCAAGGTTCATGCACTTGAAGTTAAATGAAACTTGAAGATCTCTTAATTATACTTGGCTCAACTTGTATATTATAAAGTCACCATCTCAGCTCTTGGTGAAGTGTTTTACGGTCTACATTATAGCTATAATTGAAGTTTAAGTTTACCATAGCATCATATATGTACGATAAGCCAATCATATATACATACATTGTCGTCTGCACCTAGGATTAGTGTGCCAACTCGGTTATTCAAGTTACCAACCTTGTACGCATGTTGTTTGTTTTTTTCTAAAAGTTTTCACTACTATCGTATGAACACAAAGTTTCCTTCGTACGAGTACGTCACTCATTTCCTCTCAAAACTAATCATATATAAAAGATTAGTTGTGGTCGAACACGTAAGATTATTATATCATACCAGTACAACCCTATCATGATCCTATAACTTGATTGTATACTCAATAGTTCTTATACGATTATCAAGTTTTGCTCTGTGTAATAACAATTACATCATATTGTACAAAATAAAGTATCATATTTGTACGATATATTTCTTATCACAAATAGCTTAAAGTACTTAAGAAAGAAATGAATTCATAGTATCATACAAATACAATATATGTATCATATGAGTATGGTTATCACCTAATAACACTAAATTTTGCTTTGTTTATATTATCACATGATGGCGATATATGTATCACACTTGTGCTATTCCTTCTTACATAAGACGTAGAATAAGATTGATACAAAGCTATCGTACTACTAAGATAACTTTATCCTATGTGCTTGACTACACTTTTTAAGTTTAGTTAAACTAATTACTGCATAATTGTATAAAAATTCATAATTATATACTTACATTATGCAATATTCTCTAAAAAATTCAACACTTGGTGAAGATAATTATTGTATGGTGGTGATCCACTATCACACTTATATAATCTATTTTAACTGTAAAAATAAACTGCATTACACTGGTACGACGTTTACGATTGTCTGGTACGACGTATATAAGACCTAAAGACTATATGAGAATTGGCGTCGCATGATACGAAGACACTTCTTGTACTTATACAATAAGTCATTCAGAATCATTTTATGCTTATCATATTATCACATCGTCTAGAACAATTTGAGCAATGTGTTTATTATCCTAATATCATGATTTCAACATACTATTATGATACGTTGTTAAAACCTACAATAACTAGTTGGAGTATCTCAAAAGTGTCATTATAATTGTTGAAACTTTTTTATTTTCATTTGACACACTCTAGTACAAATGGGGGAAAAACTCAGCAAGCATGGATTGACAATTAATGATGCAAAAATTGCTAAATACTTTGAAAGGTCACAAAGTCAAATCATTTGAATACAAGTTGTGCCAAAACTAAGGAATAATCATTCTATTGCTTGAACCATTTCATTCTCAATTTGTTATTTATTCTACAATGCGTCAAGCTTCATCTTGTTTGATAATCTCTTACATTATTTAGCTTTTATGTCATATAGATGCTATAAGTGTATGATAAAATCTTTGTGAGCTCTATTATGTTAAACATTTTGCAATAATTCTAAAACTACTAGTTTTTGTGCAAGGTGTACCTCTGCCAATTTTGTCAAAAGGAAGTGGTGTTGTAAGATTTATTCCTATCATCTACAATAAAAAGAGATTATTTATTAATATAAACCTAGTCAAGTTGATTGGGGTGGATATATGCACTCATTATGACAAATTATCTAAAAATCTTGTCTCTCTTGCTTAACTTGTTTTATATACTTTACTTGTTTCACTATTCTACAATAGACTTGAAAATTAATAAATATTTTCTACATAATATTTGAGATCAATTAAAAGTAACAATTGGTTTACCTTGAAAAACTATTTAAGTTGATCAAAATTGATTGATGAAACAAAAATTTTGATTATTATCTATACTTGTATTTGAAATCAAGACATTTTAAAAAGAATCCACAATTCACCTCCCTTTCTTGTGCTTATTGCTTGCCTTTAATCATAACAGGATTTCATTAGAATAAGCCTCCAATCAAAAAGTATCAGGGCAAGTTTCATAAAGGAAATCTAATGCATAAATTAACCAAAAAGGAGTAAAATAAAGGTAAATTCAGTGAGTTAATTCTTACAATATATTGCATTATCAGGCATACTTAACAGGTTTCTTGTATGAATTGACAATGCATAATGCAATTTGACTTTCATTAGCATCATAATTGCCTATGAAAACCATGGAATTAATAGAAAGTAAAAGGAATATTAGGTTTTTAATAATATTATGTTTTTATTTCAAAAAATACTCATGCATGTACATTCTTATTAACACATGCAACAATATCAATGGTTCTACAAGAAAATTCAAATATGTTTCATAATAATAAACCAGAACACAATAGCCAAACCAAAACACAGAAATGCTGCCACAACAGAAGCTAGATCACCAAGACCATCACAGCATCAGACAGATGTTCCATAATTTCTGAAAATCCATAAAGTGCATCAAAGATACCTGATGAAACCAACATGAACTTTTTCCACCCTTTTCCTCCCCTAGAAGCATCCCAACTAATATGGAATGTAGCATTGCATTTTAGGTACTGTTATACTGTTTAGTGAAATGATTGGTGGGTGCATTTAGCAAGAAATTTAGTGAAAGATATCAAACTTTTCAGGCATTGAAGCATATAACAAGTTAGCTACTAAAAACCAATTCCTCCAGAAAACCGTATTACAATTTACAAACATTAATTCACCACAAAAAAAAAGTTATGTAACTAGCTGTTTGCAACTTGACCAAGCTTTTATCTATTTTGAAATTTTGGAACCAATCAGCATCAAATCCTTTGCCAAACAGAACTAAAAGAATAGATTCGTAAGTTTTAAGTAGCTTCTTAGATCTATTTTATACTCGCTAGCCCCAGAATCGACAAAGAATCACCACGAATCACGGTCTAAAAAATTCCATTCCAAACTCGCAATATATGTACAACTCATAAAAAGGGACAGTACCCCAAACATGAGAAGCCCTAAACAAGAAACAAGTACAATATCCACCAAACCAAAATCTAAGTCATCGAAGAAAAAGACAAGAAGGGAAAGCCATAAAGAAAAACGCAGTAAGCCCCTAGCCCTAATTTTCCAAAGAGCAGCTTGGACTCTAGAACGCAAGGCAAACAGAGGGCATTCTGAGCATAATAGTGCATAGTGATGGCGGGTAGAAAGATGAGATCCGCGATATGCTTACCGAGCTTGAAGAGACGTCGGAAATCACAGAAACAGATGTGGCGAACTGTAAGCTTTGGTACGAGACAGCAAGTGAGAAGAGAAGCAGCCCGACAACATTATCGAAATCCGAGAGAGAAAGTAAGAAGAAAAAGGACCATGCTTCCTTTAAGCGTGGAAAACAGCCGTAGCAGTAGCAGCTGTGCAACAAATGGACTTCACGATTCGTGTGCCGTGTTCTGTAGCGGTTTGATGACGTGAATTGACGGCTGTTTTACAGATATAAACGTCATATTTTGTGTCTTTTTAAACATAATTTTTTTCTTAATTAGTAAATTTGATACGTTTTGCTGTTTCAAGGGCGGCAATAATGATAAGTTGGATATATTAATATTTTTGGAAAAATATAAATAATTAATTCTATTTTAAAATTCATGAATATGTTGATCAAATTATATTGTTATTAAATTTTGTCATTGGCATTTCATAGTGTTGATAAGTTTACTATTTGTTGATCATAATGCTAATATTTGTTTAAATGTTTTGTAATATATTGCACGGATTAACATTATTATTAGATTAAAAATTCATAGATATTCAATTGGTGAAGTCAAAAATGATTAGATGAATTGAAGGTTGACATGAAGATTGTAATAATGCATAAATGATAAAAGGGGAGGAAAACATAAAAATCAAGAAAAATAAAGAAGAGTGATACAAAGTTTATTATGAATAATCTCAAAAAATAAGAAAACAATTATGAAGAAGGTAATGACGACAAAGCTTACTATATTGAAAAATGGGTATGACAATGTCTTCTAATTTCACATTAAAGTAAATGAGTAAATAAATTAGATAAGATAATATTTTTATAAAATAAGATAATGTTCTTATTATATGAGAGTTTGATTTTAGTAGGATAGAATAATAGGATGGTCTTATCATATAAGACTTATAGGATTTAGGTTTCCTATTAGCTCTCTGCTTTTTGAAGAAAAATTTGTTATGATTTGACTATTTTTAATTATGTTAAAAATAAAATTATTTCTAAAATTGTTATTACAAACAAAGACTAATCACAATCCCTCTGTATTCTCAATTTCTTGATTTGTAAATATAGGAATAAAATCATAATTCATTATTTAATTTTTTTATCCTTATTTTAAAATATCTTATTTATTTTAATGTAAAAAATCATGATATTTATATTTATAATCATACCTAACAAAATATCCTCAATGTTATAAAAATCTATTTTCTTTATTTAAAAACAAAATAAAAACCATTTTAAATTGCAACAAAATAAAAACATATTTTAAATCAAATTTCATAAAAAACTTAAAAATATTTCATAGCATAATAAAATTAATAAATTATATATATTAAAGTTAAATTAGTTGATGTTAAAACTTAATCTCAGAACAACACCTTAATATATGATTAGAAGAAAAAATAGTAAACAAAAAAAATCTCAAAGCTATGTTCTTCTCTCCAATTTTCCCTTGGAGTCCTATGATGTGTGTTATGATCTCTCATGATGTTTAAACTAAAGAAATCCAAATATATCATGTAAAACTATAACAACTCGCTTTAATGCATTCTTAAATCATGAACTACATTCTTAATAATATTTCTCTTATTATATTTAGTTATTTCAAATATAGAAGTGAGTATTATCATATTGCAAGTACTTTAAAATACATATGAGGATAGCAATAGATAGATCCAAAATTTAAGTATATAATTACTAAGGTCTTAATTTGAGAAGTTCTTAGATATGTAGTTTATAATTTTAAGAAGTTATTCAAAATTTTTGTAATGTTTGGAGTTGAAATGAGAAAATAGATAATATTAAATAATATTTTATATTTTTATATATAAGAGTGGTTATCTTGTTTTCTCTCTTTCTTGAATGATATTTGGTCTCAAGTTGCATGCAAAGGAAGTTGGGAGAGAGAGGAGACCATAATTAAGGGAGAAAGGAGGCAATTCTAGTAAATTCTATTGAGATCCTTACAAGATTCAAGGAAATGGGAGAGAAAAAAGTGGAGATTTGCAAAAAAAAGGGGTCTCAATCCCATTTTTGTTGAAATAACATATTAAAGTATGATTACAATTGAGTTTCTCTTCTCAAGTCAAATAATTACTAATTAAGGTGTTATAAAGATAGAGTTTTATGGTTTTTGACAAAGTAGTAATCTGATAACTTATTGTTTTTATACTATATTAATCGTACAAAACGAATAGACCGGTCATCTTATATAATCTACATAATTAAAACTATTGAAGGGTTGCTAGCTTTTATATGATGGGAATAACAACTAAGTCAATAAAAATCTCAACTTGCTCATATAGTGCAATGTGCTAATCAAACAAGTATATTTGATTTAAGAAACATGCAACAGCAATCATCCATTTGATCCCATGTTTATTCAATGACTGTTAATAATCATATTATATGATTACACTAATTGGATGAGTATGATTTAGTTCAAAAAATACTTAGCTTGGATTGTCCATCTAATCTCACGTATAATTAGTAACTACTAATGATTGTACAATATGATGTACTGATCTAAAAAGTATGATTGGGTCTAAGAAACACACAATAGAGATCATCTGTTTGATCATAGATTCGACCATAGACTAATAACTATCTTATAGAATAATGTGGTGATCATAAAAATATGATTGACTCTAGAATAAACATAACAAAGATCACCCATCTTACCCTCATGTCTAACTAAATAATTATTAGTAATTGTGTAATATAATGTCAAAGTTCAGATTATATAATCTGAAGCCAAGGGTAGTAGATTTCAGTTAAAATTGTGAGGTCTTTATGAGATCATTTGGATAGCTTCTGTAAACATTTGTGCTATAAAATGGAAGTAATTTTATGAAATAAGAAGAAATAAAAAGCAATAAAGCTAGTGCATGAATTTTTTAAAGTTAAAAATAAAATCTAAATTATTATTAATAAATTATAATAAGGAATTCTGCAAGAAATAAAAAAAAGAAACATATTGTGAAAGAAATCACTCAAAGTCATCAAGTAATTTGAATAATTGTGATGTAAGTAGATTGATTAGTTAATTTTTTTAATTACTATTGCATATATTATGAGCATTGATATGGCATGACATCAATTGCATCTACTATGATTATGGGATAACAATTTACTTTTGATAATATATAAATAAATATATATAAATATAAATATAAATATATATATATATATATATATATATATATATATATGTCCACACATATCCTTATATGTATATATATACGACACTATAAAACCAAAACATATGATTAAAAAGAAAAGAAAGAAAAAAAAAAGAAATAATGTTGTTTAGGCTTAGTGATTTGAAAGATAACAAGAAAGAGCAAATATTTGACCTTTAGTGAGACCATTATTGGAACATTTAAGAGGTAAGCAAACTCATACCTATTTGTATATGTTTAATGTAATGTGTATTATATGTTAGAAGTTTTATGATATTAAGTTGAAGATACATGTATAGACAAGTATTGCATATAAGTTGATGTTTGATATTCTACCTAAATAGTAGACATAGGTGATAACCACTAAAAATTAGTTTTCTAATCAAACTATGATGGAAGTTAAAAAAGTCATAGATTCCCTTAAATGATAATATAAAATGACAATTTGAGAATGTTAGGTAGCCAAGCTTGTTGATGTAATGAGGATTAAAAATAGAAATCTCATAAAAAAAATGAATTTGGTCCATACAATTTGAGGATGAAATGTTACATTTTCTTAATAAATTATAAATATTGCTATGGATTGCTTACTGATTGAAACTAAAAGAAGATTGATATATTGATACTTACTAGAATAATTCTTAAGAGATGATAAAAAAATTAATTGAGGAGATTTGATTTTTTTATGATTCATAATATTCTTATAATATGATCATTTGTATATATTATTTGAGCATGAAATATTGTAATGCATTTATTATAAGTTTTCTTTTTATACTCACAAAAAACAAAAAGAAAAACATATTATTGTGATAATGATCACACAAAAAAATAGAAAAAATATATTATGAAAATAGTCACAAAAGATAGAAAAAGAAATGAATATGAAAGAGAAAAAGAAAAAGATATTAGTGAAAGGGAAAAAATATTCAAAATAATAAAAGAATAAAATATTATCTAAAATAATGACTATCATTTCGAAATGACAATTCCAGAGATGAGTCAAAGAGATCTTCATTCGAGTTATTTAAGTTTGGAATGACATATTCTTAAATATGTCTAATTTATTTATAAATGGTATTTTTCTAAACAAATTATTAAGACAATAAAAACTAAAAAGTAATAAGTGATTTGTAAAAGTTATAAAAAATAATATGATAAAGTTTTACATTTTATTATTATTATTTTACATACTCTTTTATATTATAATATTATAAATGACATATGATGTGACTATCCAAATATTATATTTTTTTATATTCATGAACTTGTTATATAATTAAAATAGTGTGAATTAGTTTATTCTTATTTCAGTCTAATATTTTTAGGTAAAAAAAAGGCACTCTATGAGATTTTTAAAGAGCAATGATGACTAACATAGGGATATGACAAATGTTGTTTATTTGTTATTAGAAATATTGATTTTTAATTTTATTTTTACTTGATGAAAAGATCATGTGATAGAATGGTTATCAATTGATGTTGTATAAAAACATATGATTTTTAAAAGAAATATAAAAAACTTTATATTCCAAATTTTGTAATAAAGTTGATATCGCTTTTGTTAAAGGTTTTAAATGATTGTGAGCACTTCTATTCTCTCCTTCCTTCACTCGAATAGAAGTAGTTGAAGTTAATTACACCATCTAAATGGAAAATCTTCTTATGCTCGACTTCACTTACTTTTATACTGGACCATCTCTTTGCATTCTTGTTTATTCATCTCCTTTCAATGGTTATGTTCCTTTGGTTTTTCTTATTTTAATTCATTTCAATTTTTTTATAAATTATTATTTTGAGTTTAAAGATCTATTAAATTTGTAATAATTGTATCAATAGAATCACCCTAATCATATCATACAATTCTCAACTTTGACCAAATTTTTTTTAATTTTTTGTATTGTATTATTATAATCTCACTATCATATGTTGTATGGATGATTTCATTTATAATGACAATCTTTACATTATTCTATTATCTATTTTTATTTATCGTACTATCTGATACTCTTTAATTGATTAGTTTCAATAACTCTCTTTGTGTTATACTATATGATATTGTTTATAGTACATGTATAATCAATTTCTCATATCTCTTTATTAAGTTGTAGTAAAAATAAGTTTTATAAATTATGTTTCTTATGCCTTAATAATGCATATATGATAATTTTAGACTTTTGTACTTCAAACAAAATAAGAATTTGAGAACATATTTTTTTCCTAAAAAGTACATTATTACTAAATTATATATAATTTGATTAAATTAAAAGAAAAAGAAATGTAAAAATTAAAAAGAAAAGTATCATTGAGAAATCAAGCAGACATTAAATTTTGTTGTGATATAAATAGAATACTACTATTTATACATAAATAAGGTATTGATATAATCATGATGACATGATATTAATTGACTTATGCATATTTGTTCTAACAATAATGATGTATTGTTAACATTGTATGTTGTATGTAATGAAAATGAAATATAAACATTTATATAGTATATTTATTTATTATGCATGTCAAAACATAAAATAAGAAAAAAAATTAAAAAAAATAAGAAATAATATCAAACTATTTGAGTCATATGATGTATGTTATGATATGATATAAAATAATAAGATTATGTGATTTTTGTGATGACATTATCCCATAATTTAATTCTTAATTTGTGCAGAGCTTTGACGAAGGTTGTTAATTATGTTTACAGCTTTGACCCCATTGAGTATATCATACCACTCTCATCAAACCTCTTTTTTTAACTATAGTTAGCTTGTCTGTGTTGAGCTTGAAGAGATGATATAATATGTTTATTGCTTGCTCTATGCTAATTAACCATGAGACTTAGAGATTTAATATAATGATATGCCAAATAAGATGAGATGAGATCCTATGGAGTTCAAATAATTATATTATTTAGGAAAAAATTACTCTTTATTTTGAGAAGATAAGAATAACATGAGAAATAATAAAAACGAAATAATAAGCAAGATAAATAGTATAATATTAAAAAACATGAGTTGTTATATGTGCATATATGTAATCATGTCATTTATTTATATATTAGTAGTATGTTTTTTATTTGAGTACTTTATAGATATCATAATTTTGTTATTATTTTTTTGTTATAATGGTTTATCTCATTATTTTATTTTATATTACATTACTACTTATATTTATTAATTTATTTATTGAGCTTATAAACGTCTTTTTCTAGTTGTGGGTGACAGGTCAGATCTAATTACTTACTAATTAGATAGTAGGCCTTAGATTTTAACAAAGCTAAAGAATCTAGTAGCAATTGAGATAAATTTTCCAGAGAGACTTTTATAGTGAGTTTTGTATGAGACTCTCGTTCATGTCAAATATTATGTATTTTGGAGTTGTACATAGATATGCATTTTCATCAATTTGTATGCATGTGTGATGTTATCATTTAATCTTTTATTATAAAAAAATACATTTAATTTAATCATAACCTTGGTTTGAGTGATTTGATAATGTCCTTTATTTTGTCATCTACTATGATTTATTTCTGATATTTATATTATTTAGTGTGTTATCAAATAGAAATGACATGTGAGTCACAACAGGCTACATAGGTGATTGAGATCAATTGTGTTTACTAACAGGGCTTGGTCAGAAGGCTATAGATGTTGGGGCGATAGGCGATAAGTATGAGGATGAATAACGAAGAGTAACTACGACAAGGGTAGTCAACGGCAAAAAAGTGTGAGTGTACTAGATGGTTGGTGTCCATGATGAATGTACCAAATGGTAGCAAGGTGGCAATGGAGAGGAGTACTAAGAATCAATGATCTCAAATGCATAAGGATGTGATGGAACAAGAAAATCAAATCATAATCTAAGTTGAGAGAAGAGTAGTCTAAAAATCTTTCATGATAAATAATCATATGCATGTTGCACCTCACAAAAACCTTCATGACCAATAGATAACAAATTCCAAATATACTATTTTTTTTATTATCTAACAAATGTTTAAATAGATAACAAAATGATGTTTTAATTAAAACTTTAAAGACTAAAGTACCCTTTTACTCTAAAAATAATAATATAATAATAAAGAATAACAAACAAAAAATACAAAAAATATTCATATCATCAAATTTGAGTACCCTTGTACCACTTTTAATATGAAATTTTTACATCAACTTTGTTCCATCTAACATAATTTTAGCTTAGCTTGTATAGTTCACTTCAATAGTAGCTTGTATCTTACATCTATTTCACATTAAATCTGTAACAATCCAAAGTGACTCCTTTAGCAACAAAAAGATATTACATTTTCAACTGTCCCAAGAGCAAGTAATGAACTAGCAAACCAAAACAAACAGTTAACTCCATTGATGAGCTCAGAGTAACTTGGAAAACTCCTTCAGGACTGCACGTTAATGAAGGTTAGGTAATACCAAGCTGCAACTGCCAAGGCCAGGATGAACATAGGAAGAAGAATGTCTGTGAAATCTCTGGAAGCAGCAGAGGGCTTCCTCTCCGGCTGTGGGTTCTTCGTTAGAGAAGAATCTCCGGCCGTGGCCTTCCTCTCCTTCGATGCTCCCTCGCCATCGACGGCGCCGATCAGGTACTCCTCCATCTTGGTTGTTGCAACGGAGCTGTGCCCGACATCTTCGAACGACTGTGTAGCTTCGCCATTAGCTTAAAGAAAGCAACAAAAAGCATGTCTTCGTTTAGAAAAAGACTATTTGGAATCGAACTAAAGGATTGGGTAAGGAATCCACCGGCGGCCTGAAGGAGGACGTCGTCTCCTCCGGGATGATCTTCCAAGAAGGATGTCACATCATAAACCTGAAAGTTGAAAAAAAAAAAAGTTTTTTTTTTGCCGAGGAAGCAGGAGTGACACTGCCGAAGGAAAGGTTTGACCTTGCCATGGATGATGAGCCAACAGTCGTCCTTGGAGGTGTGGCTGGAGATTTCGGATAAAGATAACCACCTCGAGTCTGTCATCTTCTATATTCTACCCCGTGAACAGAAAAGAGAGACGAAATTAGGTTAACGAGATGGCCAGCAAAGACCAGAGAAGAAGAAGAGGATATCAGAGAGGCAGACGTACTAAGGATCCGAAACAATGCGTTGAGCAACATATCCAACCATCTCTTAGCCGTCAGATTTTTCCGGATCGGCAAAGTGGGGTATGTTGGACTTTTGCTATTAAGTCAACGTTAATATAAACTACTTCTAACATGGCCTAAGTCAAACCCACCAGCTTGAATTAATTTAAGTTTTCTCTCATTAGATCTAACATAAATTCATTAATTTGCTTCCATTTGTATAAATATTTATATTAAAAAATATATAAAAATAGTGAAAAATGAGATTTTTTAAAATAAAAAATAGCTAAATAGATTTTTTCACTTAAATAAAAAATTACATTATACTTTTATGGTATTTACCAAATCTTTGTTTTAATTGTACATTAAAAACACAATTGACTTTCCTTTCTTATATAAGAGCAAATATTTTTGTAAATTAATCGTCCAATATTTATGGAATTATATAAAAACCTTCATCAAAGGGTTAATTAATTAAAATATATTCTTTTAGTATAGGAGTCAAATTAATAATAATTTCGATATCTTTAAAATAAATAAATAGTTTTATTAAACAATTTTAAATTATTGTATGTCATAAAAAAAGTGAGGTAAAATAGAGCTTTGATAAAATAATGTTTAATAGAGGTTCGGTTTAAAAAATTATTTTAAAAACCAAAATTTAAAATTCAGTTTTGTTTCTCATCATTTATTTACTTTGAGCACATTGAATTGAATTAAAAATATTAAGGAATTAAATCATTTTTATCTCTTTCCATTTAATTCTTTTAGCACACAAGGCACAATCACAACTGTCATGTTGAAGACCAAGTATTGGATGTTAAACAAACAATGCTATGGTTAATGTCATTGAAAAAGGTATCTTAAGGAATTGATAAAATGTTTTTAAAAGGTTGTTTATATGAAAATAATATAACTTTTATAATCATTTGAAATTAATTTTTGAGAATAATCCCATGTTTTAATATTTCTTTAATAAGGTTAAAGTTTTTAAGTCCTATTTTTCTTTAATTTGAATTTTGGAGAGTTTTGAGAAATCTTATATTTCATTAATGTAATTTTTAAACATTTTGTAAATTAATCAGATGAACAATCAATTTTATTGAATAAATATGATTAAATAAAAAAAAATTGAGATGCTAGATGAAGTTTGGTCATACGATTCGATCAATAAACAGTTCGATTTGTGTCGTGAAAGAACTTATTCTTCGTTGGGCATATCATTTATAGAGAAAATTTTACGAACAATTGAAAATTTAAGAAAAACATTAGAAAATACATTTTTAAAGAACAATATGTTTTAGAAACTATATGTAATAAAAAAAAAAGATTATAACTTTGTGAAATACAAAGGCAAATAGAAATGTAAATTTGAAGATATATAAAATTAATTCAATGAACTATGGTATAATTATTTTTATGATTATTAATATAACAATTATTTTATATTATATAAAAAAATATGTTATCATGAAACATTATTATACTTCAAATACTAGAATTATAATTTTGATTATTGAATATGTTATTATACATGATGCATACGGCAATTTTGTGCATATCTATGATGTTTCATCCCAAACAAGCATAAAGTAATCAAATCACAAACATTATATATATCTAACAAAAAGAAAGTTCATATGCATTGATATGAACATCCACATTGCTTACATCTTGCTACTATCACACATACTAACTCTAATCATTGAATGATAATTTACAATTTATGTAGTTACTATTTAGCTTATATGTTTTGTTTTATAACAACATTTTCTTCTTTTTCAACATAAAACATTTTTTTTACAAAAAAAAAATTCAAAATATTCCTCCAAATCTCCTTTTTTTAATTAATAAAATATTAAAAAACTTATTTTATGTTCTATCCGCACTAACTCCTAACAACAAACAACAATACTTTCCAAACTAATTCATCAACCATTATTACTAATCAAACAAACCCAATTTGGACAATAGGTAAATTATAGAAGAGATACCTGGAAAGATGATATCCAAACTAAGGTTTACCCTTCAAACCAAAAAGAAACCTTCTTCTTCCACAGTTGAACCCTCAAGTAACATTTTTTGTCAACAGCTTCCTAAGTTGAAGCTGAAGTTGAGCCTGATGAACCCTCGATCAGATAAAATGATAACAAGTACAAGGTTACAGTTAGGGTTTATAACATGATTCCAATTTATAAACCAAAGCTAATGTCTTCCCTCCACAATCGTCTACAGTTTTTTTACTATGACAAAAGATTATACAACTTGCATTGGACTTCAGAGCATAACAGTTTCCCAGAACTTAAACGAACAGGAAACCATGTTCAATAAATCAGCTGTTGCCACTGGAAGTTGGCCTTCCACTGGCCTGAGCATTGTGAATTGCACGCCGTACTTCGGCGATGAAATCCATCTGCCGCCGAAAACGAGCGACGGAATCGAAGAGAATTAAGTGTTTTGCAAAAAAGAGAGGAGAAACAGATGCGAAGTTACCTGATAAGGGAGCTTCAGATGTCCCCATGATGACCCACTGGCTCCAGAATACATGCTTGGCCTTTCTGTAGAGGTAAGAAGTGTCTATAATCAACAATTTTATCATGGATATACTACATGATATGCTACATGCTAAAGAAATTAAGGAGTCCGTGGATGGAGTAGCTCGAGTTGAATCGATTCGACTCAATATGCATCGAGTTTGTTTAACATGTTTAAGTAAGCCCCCAAGACAGGAGATTGAGTCAAGTTGAAAAGTGTCTAATCTTGGTTTGCATAAAAAATAGACCTTCACAAAATTAATACAACTAGATGTTGTCGTTTACATGAGGAAGAACATTTAAGAGGGTATTGCTTGATGAACAGGATATCTCCCTGTGTAACTTTCTATTGCAACAAAATCTAACACAGGAGCAAGTCAATAGGAGTAAGGAATTAAAGATTAGCAAACAACAATGTTTGTTTTCTGATCCTTAAATCTTAAATCTTTAATCAGTAACTTCTAAGTAAATTTAACTTGACAAATGGGTAGGCCAACAAAGAGGGTTATCGAATGGTGAATCCAAAGTCCATGACCTCCAACTCCTCCAGCTCATTCAATGGAAATAGTTTTACAAGCAAAACCCAATCACTACTCGAGGCGGTCGAATTTGAAAGATCAGCTTGAAATATTTTCAAGTTTTGATTATGTTTCAAAGGCCAACTCGAAGCTTTTTGAAACAAGTTTGATTGGATTAAGTTTTCAAGTTCAATCTTGAGCAAAATCGGCAAACCCTACGAAGAACATTTGAGTCGGGCAAATAAAATGATTATATGGTTGAACAACTAAATTAGAGAAAGAAACCAAAAAAAAAAAATGGCAAATGAGCATTACTATCCACATTCGTTAAGGACATGGAATGTACACTTTTATGGCTACTGGAATCCAATTTATGTAAATCATCTCGTATGTTTTTCTAACAAAATTAGAGAAAGAAACCAAGATAAAAAATGGCCAAAGAGTTTAACTATCGACATCTGTATAAGGACAAGGAACGTAGAGAACTCAGATCTGGCAACAGATTTCCACTGCAAGACGCAGATGAAGGCGAGGGCTTGAGATCAAAAAAGAAGGATGATTTGGAAAGCAGCTGATTGAAAGAACAAACATGCGCTCTATGAAACCCATCCTAGGAAACGATGACATCAAGAAAGATGGTAAATATTATGATTCTGAAAAGCCTAGAACAACACAGAACACATTGGAAAATAAAAATCTATATATAAACTAGCCATCTGGCATCACTAGGACATGAAATTTTGTCATGTAAACATCTCTTCAACTGTAAAACAAGAAGAGTAATGTGAATACTCGGTAATTTCAATAGGCAATGTGTAATGTATTACACATATTTAGCCCACCAGTTTTAAATAAAGAGGGCATTTTACAGGCCTACCCATTTCAAAACACTTTGGACACTATTGCTATGTCAAATGCGTGAATGCCCAGTCCATTTTCCTACAGCAAACCAAAATGCAAAGATCCAAGCATCAATCTGCCCCAACAATTTTCCTTTAGCTCTATATTTTATCACAATAACGTGACTAGAAATATTATTATGACATGTGTGCTTATCAATCCAAAAAGAAAAAAACTAAGGGTAACTCTCCATGTGGATAATTCCTAATAAAATCAGTATTCATTAAAGTGGAAATATTTCAGGTGAGCATGGTCATAAGGACCCATATGAACAAACACAGAGATTTAATAAAAAACTGCCTCACCAGATAGATCAAGGGTTGGATCATTGTAGGCTTGCATTGCAGCCGCCCAACCTACATGCATAAGAAAGTAGAATCAGTGCAAGGCAGCCCTTCAAAGTGATTACTTCAAGTACAGGCAAGCCCAAATGATCTGCATTAGTTTGAAAATTGATCAATTACAACAGAACATTCATTATAAAATTCATGGCCTCAAAATTAAGGGCAGAAACAGAAACATAGAATCAAGTTTATTCCTAAGTATTTTGTAAACTCTTGAGGTTTAGAACAAAGAGAGCCAAACAGAAATTAGACCAAAAGAGACGAGGTTGTATGTTCATAACAGAGGACAGCAACGAACAAATGCAGTAATGCAGGTGCAGATGTCAGATCAACAAAACTGTTTTGTAATTCTGTCATAGAACCCAGTTTATTTAACCAGTTAAATATGGTCTAACATTTGGCTTACTAACCTCTAGGACACATTAACACACAAACAATTGAACTCCAGGACACTCTCCAACATGAGTGAGTGCCCAGTTCAAAACTATCAAAATGCTGGTAAAAAGTTCAAATGGAAGAAGGGATAGATAATAGCTTATGATATAGTGCGTGTCACATTTTTGTCTATTTTAATTGAATTTAGTTGCACAAAAATGCTTGTGTAAGAGCTTTTGACGATGACCTTAATCCCATTTTTTTCTCACAAATACTAATAAACTACGTACACATAATCACATAACTACAATAAAATTTATTGGTAGATCTGTCTATATATATATCAGCTTAATGTGCACCGTAAATGCAATCCACAGCAGGCAAAAGTATTTGAAAAAACTTGGTCACGGACACAACAGTACATGCACTAGAAGAACTAACTAACACGCACACACAATTCTCCTGATTAATTTTGATCTTAAAGGTACTAGCATTATAAGAGGTGGATTAGGGACCATAATAAGAACCGATGGCCTGCAATTGTTTGTTACCACCATAGGAGAATTTGTCACCTACATGGTAAAAATTTCCCCATGAAGTGCCAAAGCTTCATGGTCACATACTTTTTTTATTGTTTTATTTACATATGAAATCGATTTTTTTTAACATAGAATAGAATCAAATAACTGCATTTAATAGTAAGATAATGAGATTATGTCCATAAACTTTAAAGTACTATTATGTGAACACACAACAAAACAATAACTACAAGAAATCTTAATCCTACTAACTGAGATCAAATATTTGAATCCTGTGATATCATTATGCCTTTTAATTTATTACTCTTCATTAAGTGCTAGGCAGCTCTAGTTTTTTTTTTTCTAATAATTAGTTATTTTTATCTACTTCATTTATTCATAAGAAAGAAAGAACAACAATTCAATTTTCTTATGATAAACTTTGTGAGCCAATTTAATATGCCCAAGCAACCAGCCTCCTCATGATGCAATCATTCTTATTCGTATTGTTTTGATTATTTACACACGAATATGCTTTTACAAATTTAGAAAGATATAAGCTAACTAAAACTTTCCAGCACGAGCAATATAATAACATAAATGGCACCATTCTAGTAATTGCAATGATTTATTACATCATAATTATTCAAACTCTAATAGAATAGGATGGACTTTTGAATTTTAAATCCTTCTATAATCAGATGTTTAATTTGTTACTTGTAATGGGCATGTATGAAACTTCAAAGACATAATAAAAATAGCAACATTAATATAAAGACTCGCTCGTGATGTCTAATATAGTAAAAATAAAACTTAACAAGAGTATTATTACACATAAAAATTCAAATGCTATCAAATAAAAACCTAATCATAATGTCATAACCTAGCATGCTAGTTTGATATTAATGGAGAGCACGCTTCCATAAAACTATAATAACATGGCAAAAAATATAAGAGAATAGAAAATAAAGTGCAAGAACAAGTTGTAGATAAAGAAACATGTAAAGTGGTGTCCCACAATGTCAGAAGGCAAGGAGGAAAAAAGGAATAAGATAAAACTTAGTAAAATCTGAGATCACGACATAAAAATTGCACATCACAGAAAAGCAATATAAATATAATAAAATGGCATAAGCTGCACAAAATAAAAAAAATAAAACAATAAATAAATAAATGCACGAGGTGACCATGACAGAATGCATAAGCCCATGAAGACACAAGCATCTATAAGATCAGTTGCCTCAACAGGTAATGAAACATTTTAAGTGACACCTTGCTTCACCTGAGCAACTCAGAGGATGAGTTGCTAATAATTGAATAGGAACAGCCAGACGAACTCAAAATTCATATAGATACAGAAAAACATAAAATTTTCTTGATTATACTTCATGAACATGAAGAACAAAAGAAAAATAGAATAATAATAAGAAAAGTTAGAGGAAGGATCATTTGTATTTGTATTATTATATGAAAAATGTTTGTCCTTACCTGAGTAAACTTTCTAGAAGTTAACAACTGAAAGTTGCAGCTAATATTGATAAATGGATTAGACATTTGAAGTTTTGCAAAATATCTTTCCCATTTGAACATCATCTGCATTTTGCTTCTCAACCTAACTAACAATTAATTTGTTCAGGAGTCTTTTTTTTCTGACAGTCAAGTAAACATGTCCATTCTGAAATTAATAGGAGAAGATACAAGTAATACATGATAGAAATTCAGAAATCGCATCCTTACGCTCATTTAGAAGTTGAAAAGCTTCATTATTCGAACACCCATCAAGAGCTATCAATCCTGTATGAGGATGTTCAAGTTGGATTTGGTTGCTACCAGAATCACCATGATCAACATTAGAAGAGTTTCTTGGAACAGAAGCTTGGCTCTTATCCCCATCAAACCCAGGTGAGTAATTTGCCTTTTCAAATCTATCTACACAAGAAATATACAACTTATAGATCCAAATGCATGGAAAAATTTTAGTGGAAAGTAACTTCACACACCCAAGTAAATAGGCTTGCAAGTAATAGCTCATACAAATTACATTTTGTTTGAACAAAACTAATAATAATCATTTAAGAAAAAATGTATGTGCAACTAGTCTAGTAGAGAGAAATATAACAAGAAAAATACTCAAACTCAGTAAAAGCAACCGGAATTCGACAATAAGCTGCTGAGTGCCAATGAATCAATACGTAAACATTAACTAATTGAGCCAATTTGCAAAGCACATGAAATCACACTTTTAGTTGCCACACCGCCATTAAGAAAAGTGAAGGACAAGGAAGTTCCTTAATGGCTTATGTCTTTACCATTACTTGTTCCCTAGGTGCCCCCTCAGAAGTATCTAAACCTAAGAAAAACTTTTTCATAATTGAACCCACAAGTGATGCTTTTCCCATATGTTCCAGAGCTAATAGAAACTAGTAGGCAATCAGCCTTGATGAAATGACACTTTTTTCTATTAAATGATAATATCATTCTGGAATGCATAATCACATTATAAGTTAAAACATCTATAGGACCCCTCCACAAAAATAAAAATATATATCATAACACAATACAAAAATGATAACAAGGTTTAATTGAACTAAATGAGGGACTATAGTATTCCATCAATTAACAGTTTTTTCTTAGCATGAAGCATGTTAAGCCCTTTTTCTATTAAATGATAATATCATTCTGGAATGCATAATAAATAAATAAATCAAATCTTCTAATATGGGCATTAAGTGACCAAACAAGCTAAATTGACTCTCCCTAATCTTATCATTAATCAATAAAACACAATCTTTTGTTGAATGCACTCATTTCTTTTTCAATGATTTCTTCATTTACATTTTATGAATATGTCAATAAAAAGAAAATTCTATTTTTTATTCAAACTAAACTACACTAAAGTAATAATTTTGCTAGTCTTAACAAAAAGGTTCTAAAAATAACTTTTATATATAAATTTAAAATCCCTATCATTGACAAGTACTTTATGATCACTCATGATATATTCTTTTTGGAAAGAAAAACAAAATGCCAATTATGGGAAAATCAAAAGGCATAATAAAATCTCATCCATATTCATTACAAAGCAAAATAAAATCCCAAATTCTAAAAAAGTTAGATCTTATTGTTAGTTAATATTTATTTCTTTCACTATTACCAAATGTACTCCTAGTTGGTAATTTTTTTTTGTTTGACGAAGATTGTTTTCTTTTTTGAATATACTTCTTAAGATTGAGAAGAAATTCAAATATCTATATATTGTAATTTCTTGATTCATAATAATTTAATAAAGAGAATCCACTCATATCTTCCCTTTGTTTATGTTATCAAAGTCTAGGTCATAGTTGGGAAAAATTCAACCTTCAACTCCTCTTTATTCGTCTTTATTTAAGGCATAAAAACATCAACAATAAATACTTCTTCCTCAAACCCCCCTCCTCTCCCCTCCAACAAAAAACCTTGATAATCAATCCAATATCTTCAAAGAATTCAAATCCACTCCTTCAATTGCTATTATCACTCATAAGGATAAACATTAATACCTTATTATTTACAACCTATGTTAATAATGATGGTTGGATTATTGACAATAATGTATCATATCATACGATGAACAACAAAGGAATTTTGTCAACTTATGAATCATGTATTGATAGTATCCCAATTATGGTTGCTAAGAAAGCCATGTCTCATGCAATGGATCTTGGTTCTATTGTTATCTTGGAATAAAACTGAATTCAATTATTCATTACCTCAATTAAAATGTAAACTTATCTTCATTGGCAAGCTATCTAGAGATCTTAACTACATAATAACATTTTCTCCTTCAATTAGTATGCTTTGGGACTGATCTTCAAGAAAAAATGATCAATGGTGCTAAGAAACAAAATGGTCTCTATTTCTCAATGATACCAATTATCCTTCTCATGCTCAAAATTGATTCTTTGTTGACTTCTTCAAATTCCTCATTATTTGAAATAAAGTTGTAACATAAACATCTTAGCCACTAGTCTTGTTTATTTAAAATCTCATCTATTTATCAACAAAGACATTTCTCAATTTCATTGACATTATGTATCTTATCTCTTTCATCACATAAATAATGATATTTGGGGTGTTACTAGAACGTTGTTGGTGTTTGGATATAAATAATTTGTTTCTCTCATTAACAATCATGTTTGAATTTGTTGGGTGTGCATGAAAAATCAAAGGCAAATAAGTTTTTCATACAATTTGACAAATACATCAAAAATATTTTAAACAAAAGTTTAAATTTTGTGTAATAACAATGGGTGGGAATATTGTTTCAACGAGTTCACAAATAACTTCAATGATAACAGAATTTTTCATTAGAGTTCATGTGCCTATACACATCACAAAATGGTGTCACAAAAACAAAAAAACACACCTTCTAAAGGTAGCCCAAGCCATAATGTTTACAAGTCATTTCCTAATCACTATTGGGAGGATACCGTTCTTACTTCAACCTATTTGTTAAGCAAAATGTCAATGAAAACCTTCCAACAGTACTCTTATAAGCTATCTTCTTGAAACTTTTCCACTCTTAAAACTCTTTTCCTCCAATAGTTTTTGTTGCACTTGATTTGTTCACAATCATCATCCACAATGTGGGAAACCAGATCCAAGGGATATTAAGTGCATTTCTTGGAGTACTCATAGACTCAGACGGGGCATAACTACTATATTCTTGTATCTAAACATTTCTATGTTTCTTTTGACATTAAGTTTTCTCAAAGATCATCCCTTTTAACCAAATGTATCTCTTCATGGGAAGAAAAAGAATGAAGAAATCTATTTTTATATCATTTTCCTTTACACACCACAACACTAGAGTTAAAACTACCTCAAAATTCTAATTCTATTCTCCAACCTTCAATTTTTCAAGTTGAGCATCCTCAAGAGTTAAATCAAAGGGGAGGGGGAGAATCGAACATCCAACTATTTATGATTTATTCTAGGAGACCACAAGGTCCCCAAGCCATTTAACCATTCAAACAAGAGCCAAGTTCAACAACCACAAGTCAGTACAAAGTTCATTAATGATTCAATTGATATCCCTAATAAAAGAGGTTCAATCACATACACAAAACCTTGTTTCTAACCATGTCACATTTTTAAGACTATCAGATGATTATAGCGCTTTTAATAGTTAATGTAGATGAAGTGCCTAATCCTAAGGATATTCAAAGTGCTCTTGAAGATCCAACGATGCCATGAATGAATAAATGAATGCTCTAATAGAAAATGCCACTTAGAAAATCGTCAAACTTCTAAAAAAAAACAATAAGTTAAAAAATGGATCTTTACATTAAAGTTCAAGTCTACATGAGAAATCAATAGATACAAAGAAAGATTGGCAATACAAGTGTACACATAAGCTTATAAGATTGATTATGAAGAAACATTTACTCTAATTTGTTAAGATGAAATTAATCAAGGAACTGTTATTCCTTGTTATTGATCTTTGATTGGAAGCCTTACCAAATGGACATTTAAAATGCATTTTTAAAAGGAAAGCTTGAATAAGTGTTTATAAAGATTCCCCTTATATTCAATGAAATAACAAGATATGCATGCTTAAAAAAACTCTCAATGAATTGGAAAAATGTCAAAGAATTTGATTCACTAGATTCAATTATCTTTGAACTTCAAACACACACAAGAGCAAGCTTACCATACATTGTTCACAAAGCAAGCTTCATAATAAGAATTGTCTTTATTTTACACTTGGATGATATCTTGATTATAAGTGATAATCAATTTGAAATAAAAAAAAACTAAATATTGAACTGAAAAAATGCTTACAAGTAAAGGATCTCAGAATTAAGCACTTTCTTGGAATGAAGATACCCATAGTGAACAAGGAATATTTAACACTTATGAGGAAATATGTGCTTGGTTTACTCAAAGAGATTAGGAAGATTGGCTGTAAGCAGGCAAGCATATTGGAAAAAAAAATTGAAGATAGAAAATAAGTAACAATAGCCCTCCTACTGATTGTAAACAGTCCAAAAGTTAGTTGAAAACTAAATTATTTCTCTTTTACTAGACCTAATATTACTTTTAGTGTAAGTATATTCTACCACTAAAAGACACTAGATGCTGCCAAACATCTCCTAAGATATGTCCAAGGAACTCCTAGCAAAGGAATATTGCTCAAAAAAGAATAATAGTAAGGAAATTGATGCATTTCTTACTAGTTGACTAGAAGCAGTTCAAAAGTCAAATATCAAGCAATTGCACAAGGCAAATGTGAGTTGATTTAGAAACAAAAAATTTTAAAAGATCTTCACCTTCAAAGAAGTGGTCCCACTAAGCTCTATAGTGATAGCAATTCTACCATCAGCATGGTTCATAATCCTATCCAACAAGAAATAATGAATCATGTTCGAATTGATACAAGTTTCAACAAACATGAGATCAACATTAGAGCAGCTATCCTAGAACATGTGGCAAGCACTAAGAAATAGATGCCTCATGGAGTTCTCATCAATATTGGGATTTGAACCTCTAATTAACAAGGTGAGAATGTTGGATATTTATTCTCCGGTTTAAGAAAAAGTATTAGAAAGTAGAATAAAATTTCGAATTATGGGGAAATTAGAAAACAGAATAAAATCTCAGATTTGCTAGAATGCAGAATAAAATCTCAAATTCTAGAAAAATCAACTTTCGTTTCTAGTAAAGGTTTTCTCAATTTATTTTATCAAATTTGCTCCTAATTTATAGTTTTTTTTATATAAAATAGTTTTTTCTCAATTAGCTTTCTAAAGTTGAGGAAAAAAAATTCAAATCTCCATATATCGTACTTTCTTGAATCATAATGATTTGATAATGGGAATCACTCATATCTTCTCCTTGTTCAATTTTACTTGACCTAATATTTAGTTTCTTATCTATTGTTTTTACAAGTTTATATGTGCATCCTCTCCCCTCTTTAATATCCAACTCCTTGTAAAATAAAATTTAGAGGCACTTTCATGGTATCCATAACTTCTTAGCCTCTTGTAATTTTCATTTATATCTCTCTTAAGTCTCTATGTTCTTATAATTGAACCTTACATTTTACACCAAAATTTCTTTATAACCAAACCTCACACTACCTATTTCCACCATGCAACATTTTTATAATATGGAGTGTGCTTTTAAATTATAGAAGTATGTCTTTAGCTACTTTATAAATATAACTACAAACACTACTCACTTCAAGATTAGCCCTCTCATTTTTTATCTCAAAGATAAAAAACTAAGACTTCATTCTTAAATAAACTTCTATTATCATAGTTAAGCTTCTATTATCTAATCTTAAGGCATTTACTTGAGTTGTTCTTTTTTCATACAAATTTTGCATACACATTTAAGACCTTAGTTAATATTTTGGCGATCAACAATCTCTTAATATGACCTAACAAGCTAATTGTTTTTCATAATCACCAAATTAATGATATGCAAACGTGCATTCTTTATACCCACAATTTTTATATTCTATATTTTACTTTTTAAAAAGGGAAATAATTAATATTAGTTTTTAAAAATCACAATTATAAATAATCAAATGTGCTTGTCACTTAATGGAAATGTTAATAATAATAAGATCACACACAGAAAATTCTAAAATAGTGGAACCTTTTCCATTAGTCTTCTTAAATCTATAATAAAAGCCATTAAATTCTTTTGCCTCCTTTCATGCACATAAATTTAAACACCCGTCTTAAATAATCCAAATCTTTCCAAAATCTCTCCTTAACACCACAAGTCAATCATAAACACAACTGAAATGATGACCTGACTTGCTATAATAATATTTGAAGATTCTACCTCAATCTTCTTAACATCCACTATATCACATTTCAAATTGTTATTTAAACTTATATTACTCCATTTTTACTCTAATGAGAGGTGAGCCCTAAAAATTGTATCAATTTCTTTAGTTTTATCACTTCTATGCTTAGTTTCTTGCAAATAAACACCATCAATCTTCCTATCATAATGTTATCCACCAACTAGATCAATTTGCATGCTAAGAATTAATACTCTAAGATCATTCCCTATTTATAATATCTTGAACTATCTTCTATACCTACATCCCCAAGAAGATGTGGAAATCTTTGCTCATTTTTATGCTATGCCAAGAGATCATATAACAAAACTTACTTTGTCGTGTATTCAAACAATAAAATAAGTTGTTTCAATGAAAAACCGTAAAACTAACACAATTTTGCAAATCACTCATGCCATGCTGTTTTTACAAAGTTTTAAGCTCATCATCGACTACACAATGACGTCCTATGTTTTATCTCATCCAAACTTGGGACAAACAATAATAGTATTTGCCCCATTACAACTACATTGACAAGTAATTTATCCAATCCAGATCATATCCTATATCAGTTCATCTACACCCCTAACCTCACCAAATGGAGCAAAAACTAATATGGTAGACTAGAGTATATAACGAACAAAATATTTGGTATAAAGGACAATGAAGATTAGATAGTTCAATCTATGCATATGTAAAAAGGAATCAAAGGGAGAGAAGATTTTGTTATGTTGGAGAATGAGAAGAGAACAATTTGGGAAACAAAAGGGTAGCTTTTAAGAAATCACTCCCAAGTGTGAACTTTTTGGCATCACATCAAGGATTTCCTTAGCATAAAATTTTATAGTCTTACAACCAATTGAAGGAACTAAAAGGTTCAAACATTAGGACAAATTATTCATATTCACCATAACGATAAAAGTGCATCATTATGGTCACACCTATTGCCTCCAACTCGGAATTGCGTGAAACACCAAGAACAATATGCTACTCAACACATGTTATTATATTCATTCCATGTATAAAACTCTAATTCAAGAAGTCTCCAACCAAAACTCTAAAAATTGACTACCAACAACTAAGCCAACATGTTTTCTCTAAATTCCATAATTTGCATGCTCAATGTCACCATCACCTTTGGGGTTGCTACCATCAATGTCTAAGTTCAGCTCAGAGGGGTATATTAGTAAGAACTCTCGTAGTGGTATATTAGAAATTTAAAAGCTTGGAATTTTGAATGATCAATTCAAAAGTTTCAAATAATGTACAATAATTAACCCATAAATATGTTAAATGAGGCTTAATCTATACTTGCTTTTCTATGATATCAAGTGTTCTAGGTTGGATTGTTGTATAATTTAGTGGGTAAAGCTTTAACTCCACTACACTCTAGAAATAGAAACAATAATAAGTGAATTCGTCATTAAACAAAGCAAAGCAATTCTAATACAAAAATGCTTGCCTTCAATAATCTCTAATAGTAACTAACTAACCATAGAATAAAATACTTGGCTTCATTATATAAAACGGGTGCACCATTACTGCATCAAATCAGTGTGTGGTGGAGAAAGATGTCCTAGAAGATGTAGAACCCTCAAAATAGAAGGTGAATTAAAGTTCACACAACGAAAAACAATGCTAGTAAGTAGCATTAGGTAATATTTAGAAATGGTGGTATAGATCAAAGAAAGATGTGCACTTGGTGTATTATGAAATTTCAACTCTAATTTAAGATAATATAGGACTACAAAAGATCATCAATGTTGTATAATATTGAACATTGGCCTGAAATACAAAAGCTTAAAAATAATTAATGTTGCAAAGATGAGGTCGCTAAGTTTGATGAAACATAGTACAAGAAAGTTTGGAATCAGAAAACAATGAATCTCTAAAAAGTTTAGAATATATCTAATAAAAAAACACTCCCGTAGAGTTGAAAAACATTATTCAAAAATGCTAAGACAAAATTGCTCAACTTATAGAAGGCACAATTCAAGGAAAACTTCCTCATATGTTCAACAGAAAAACACTATTATGAATGACCTTGGCCTTGCATTCATGGAGCCTAACAAGAAGTCTTCACTAAATAAAACAATGATGACAATGGTTACATGTAAACAAATCACCCCCATTTAATAGAATTAAGGTTGGAATGACAAGAAAAATTAGAAATTTCAAGCATGGAAGTAGAAGTTAGATGGAGACAAATGGAAACGACAAAACCAATGAGTTCTAAGAAAAATCATTTATAAATGAAAGTTTCTAAAAGAGATCTAAATTTTCCAAAATTCTTTAAGGGAGACCTCTAATTAAGTACTTTTTGAATGATATTATGTCTAAATTACAATCTTAATGTCAAACTTATTTAAGACTTGTCAATATTATTTACAATATTATTTAAAAAATATTATTAAACCAAAATTAATATGTTTAAATAATATGACATTTACTAAACCAAATGTTGCTTTAGTATCATAAAGAAAACTTCCAAGTAGGTTCGAATTAAATTTCTTTCATTTATTTTGGTTTCTACATCTTAAGGATGGCTGACAAATTTAAACATTTTGTTTTCATTTGTGAACTATTATTCAAAAGAATTTTATTTTAGCTTCAAATGATGCAATATTATTCTAATTATAATAGTAAAATGAGGTTTATGAAAGAAAAGTAAAGCGAATATCATTGGCATGATAGCAAACTTTATATGAACAACTCTTCGATTGTCAAGTCCTATAGAACTTTGTCATGTTAGGCCAAGTAACATGACAAAAACATCTATCACCTCCATGCATTTAACTTCAAGCTTTAATAGATGTGAAGCTGTGGTTCTTAAGATCAACCAAAAGAAATACAAATCAAATGGGCTTCAGCCCATCACACTTCAAAAAATATTGGTTTTAGCAAATCTCACTAGTATTGACCAAAAACAAGTTGTATTGTTCGATTTTGATTTTCTTATTTATGAGTCAATCACAGCCCTTTACTTTTTAATAAAAGAAACCTCCTATATGACTGGCTACATGACAATCTTGAAAGAGGCTCAATTTTTTATATGATCTTCAATTTGATTAATTTTTATTTCACTTTTTGTTGTGCAATAGATTGACTAGGATAGTTTAATTAATGCAAAAATTAAAAAATTGATGTATAATTCCAACTTTCATCATATAATTCTTTTCTCCTGACTTCTTTGTTGTGTAGAGAATTTAAATTAATCAAAACTAAATCAAAACATTAAAAATATCGAAGCTACACAAATCAAAAACTTAGGGAACCTTATTGAAGCCCAAAATACCAACATAGCGGCATCAAGTCAAATTCAAAATTGACAAGCCAAAGTTGAACATGAAGTTCTGAATATTTTACTTAAACCAAAATTGCAATGAACCAAATCAAGCCAATCAAGAGCCAAACTTATAGACTAGAAAGCCATTTCAAATCAATTTCCAATTTGGCTTGATTCAATAAAAATCTGATTGATTCGAGCAAACTAAATATTATTATACATAAAATAATCGTATCTATAATAAAAATTTAGGCATAATAGTAAAGAGTCCTTTTCCCTTCACATTTAATGCAAGAGTCATGATCAAATTGAATTATGATGACTTTAATATTTCAAAGATGTGCATAGTTTTGGGATATAGAATGTAAGCGATTGTTAGCCTGATGTTTAAATATCCAAAATAAAATCGAGTGTCACTAGGTTAGACTCTCCAAGAAATCCAGAAATCTACCTCTCTTTTTAACCTCCAATTGGTTCGAATATTAAATCAAGTCATCTCATAATTGATTTGTTTTCAATCGAGCTTAATCCAAATCAAAATGAACGAATTTTAAGTCAAGTTCAAATAAAAAAAACCTCATTTCAGGTCGAACAATGTTTGATCTAAATGGTTCAATAATACCCCAATGCACAACCATACTTGTAAGATAATCTTTCAAGGTTTGAGCTTGATCCAATTAACAAATCTTTTGAGATATGTATGTTGATTAAGCACCAATCATAAATCACACAATTTTATTCAAGTATATATTTTCATTTCATACTTGCATGGCACATAGAACTTAGTTTTCTTGCCACAAATTCAGTATCACAACTTCAGCTTCACGATATATTTGTTGTAGGTCTACTATGACTAATAGCCATGAACATTTAATTCGTCATTATATGTTGTCTATCAAAAAGGCAACATTTCCCAAACCAATTTAATTTAAAAAAGCAAAGTTTAATGGATTAACGTAAAGAGGTTATCATTGATAACTAAACAATCTCATATATTGAGTTGTTGTTGGAAGATAGAATAAATGAATGACAAAACTAAATAAAAGTACCTCCCACTTACCTATTGCAAAAACTTAATGAACAAAAAGACAATAATGTGATGAGAAATAAAATCACGATTTAAAATTGACTAAACACACATTACGGACAAGGCTATTTTAACTTGCTCATAGAATTATGTTAATTTGCAATAGCTAGTGTATACTAAAATTGAATGGTGTGATGTATTTCTTATAAGTTTTTCCTATATAATGTCATTATGATTAAGAAGATTAGCATTAGTTCCCAAAATGAATCTAGAACACCATATGCACATACTAACAAGAAAACTCTGAATGCTGAGCCTTTCAAGTGCATGAGTTTTGGAGGTTTCTATACTATAACAACAATATAATCTAAGGAACTACCTCAACACTCATAATTCTCACCTAGAACACTATATTTAACAGATCTTTGTCAAAAAAAGATCTAATATTCTATTTAAAATTTTGGTTATTCAGGTCAATTTCCTGTTTTGATTATCCAATTAGATGATACAAATCACCTCAACAGCTTTCTTGGATCAGGTTTCAGGTCAACCCAATGCAGACGGAGCTTTAGTTGCTTTTATGACAACGTAGTGGCAAACTTGATTGCAAGCTTGGATGACGAAATGACATTAATCAAGGATGGTAATGAATTAACTCAATCAAGTAGATCTAATGTAAGGATCCTTCATGCCAAATTCAACAAATTGCTTCCCAATAACATGCACATTCAAGAAAATTGTGCCCATAAAATTCGAGCATGCAATTGATTTCAAACCAATATAGGTTTTCATTGGGATGAAAGACATCATGTGAAAGATGTTCTAAATGACAATTGGTTCTTGCAAGTGGCCAAACAATTAGTAGCTTTTTTCTACATCATTACCTAAGGTGTTAGCTACCATTCTTTATATGAATTCTAAATGACACTCTTGAATGAAACTACAACATTCCATTTACACATTAGGAATACAATGTAGAGGAGAATGGATATGTAGAGAACAATTTTCAAGACATTGAAAAGGAGAAGAGTCATACTCATCAAAATGAAACCATAGAGTTGGCCACCAAGCCTCTTCGAAGGGTGAGCCATCAAACTTTCCCCACACTTGCTACCAAACAAAAGTTCAAACAAAAAGAATATGATTTAAACTAGCCCAAAGAAATCTTTCGTTGTAGATTTTTCTCTATCTATAGAAGAGTATATACATGCATCCAAAATCCCATAAATAAAACTACAAACAACCCAGCACTAACAACCATTTACTAACAATCAACTACTCTTTCATAAATGAGACTCATCTAGAAATTTCCAAAAAAAAGAAAATTGTTAAAAATAAAATAAAATAATGCTAAAATAATTCATGATTGGCCCAAACTATCTAATTGGGCTATATTTCTTATGGCATCTTTCTTTGTCATACTCCTTGTAATGGGTTTATGAAATAGGACAACCCATGCAATGTATTACCATCTTCTTATAGTCCTGCAACAATCCCCACAACCCAAAAAGGACTATGCTCGCAAAGTTGAAGTCAAGATGGTCTTCGACTAAGTGTGGTATATGTTTGTCCAGCTTTTCCTTGGTCATCCATACATCTTCACTAGGAGGTTGATTTTTCCATCTTACAAAAAACCTGTAAGAAAAGTCTATACTAGAGAGTTCATCAAAAACTATACCTTCCAAATCAAAGACTTTGGGCACCAAAGGCAATGACAAAAGTGAAATTGAATCACATGCATTTCAGTTTGTTTGTAAATTTCCAGATAAAGTATTTCCTTTGTAAAGAATAATGTCTTCAATGTTGAAAACATGACTAATAAGCACGTCTGAGAGTAAGTAATTCAAAAACATATATATTGGTACCAAATTTTCTAATAATTTTTAAAGGGCCCACAAGTTTCTGTATAAAATCTTGTATATTTTTTATGGAATATCACTCAAGATGTATGTGGATTAAGACATTATCTCCTTCGTTATATTCTCTAAAAGTTCTATTTCGATTTACTAAGTCAAATATTTATTATTACTCAATTTAAGTTGTTATTGAATTTCATGATGCATGAAAATCTTTAGCATAAGTAAATACAAAATAAAAAAATGTGTGTTGGCAAAGAAGCAAGATCAATGGATCATTTCAGATTGAAGCAAAAAACAACTCCAAATGACGTCTTAACAATAGTTCTTGAAATGGTACAATTATAGGAAAACACAGAGGTTGGAAGGTGCAAATTCCAAGTTCCTAAATGTTTACCAACAAAACCCCTAAATATGTTTTCGAACATTCAATTAACAACTTCTGTTTACCCATTTGTTTGAGAGTGAAAGTAGAGAAGAATTTGAGTTAAATTCCAAACAACTTCTAATGCATCTTCTAAAAATATGAAACAAACTTTACATCCTTATCAGATATAATGGTTCACGGTAGACCATAGAGACATACAATTTCTTTAAAGAATAATTTTGCCACAATTAATGCATCGTTGGTTAAAGCAAAGGATAAAATGGGCCATCTAAGAAAATCGATCTACTATCACAAATATATTCTCATGGTGTCAAGGTGTTCGAGGTAATCTTATTATAAAATCCATCAATATATCTTCCCATTGCCCATACAGTATAGGTAAAGCAACATATTTTCTACTTTTCTATTTAATAATCTTTGCTTGTTTGTAAATAAACATTAAGTTATTATCCTATCCACATTATATTTCAATGAAGACCAATAATACCTTGTTTTAAATAAATATATAGTTTTATCTCTTCCCATGTGGCTAGTAAGTCCTTTAACATGTAATTCTTAAATAATAAATTATCACATAGAAGTTCTTGGGATACATAATTGTTACCCTCTAAATAGTAATCATTAATAACCATAAATGTATGCAATGGTTTATCTTTGTGTTCGTTATAGATAAGATGAAAGCCTGGGCATACTGCATAGTCATCCTTCATCCTATCAAATCCTAGAACCTAAAGTTCTATTTGTGAGATGACAAGAGACTCTAGAAAATGCATCTACAAGTTTGGTCTCAACACCAGTTTATGTTTAAGCACAAATGCAAAATCTTGTAAATACTCAATCTGCTTGGTATGATTCAACTTCTTTTGTGTATTAAAAAATTTTAATACATAATGGTCAGAGTTCAGAATGAATTCCGTATGTGATAAATAGTGTTTCCAATATTGCAATATCAACACAACTTTGTAGAACTCTATCATAGGTTGAATATTTTTTTTGGCATCATTGAGCTTTTTATTAAAATAGGCTATTGGGTGATTTTCTTAACTAAGTCCTCCACCTATGTCTATTCTTGAGCCATCACAAGTGACTTTGAATACCTCGACAAATTCTTGTAGTTGAAGAACTGGTGTAGAAGTCATAAGAATTTTGACTTGATTAAAAGCCTTTTTCTGTACTAGATATCCAAATAAATGTCCTTTAAAATATACATGATTGAAGTCGTGATAAAAATTGAAGTTTCTTATGAACGTCCTACAAAATGTAACAAGGCCATGAAAGCTCATAGCATTAATCAAATTCATAGGGGTTAACCAATCTAACATATATTTGACTTTAACAAAGTCAGAACAAAAGCCACATGAAGATAGTATGAAGCATAAAAAGATTACCTTCTTTTGCAAAACAAACATTTTCTTATATTAATATATAGTTTCTCTTCTCTTAATTTTTTTAGAACCATCTTTAAGTGTTTTAAATGTTATTTTCATTAACATTGCATATTAATATCATCAAAATAGGTTACTAAAGATTTTCCTATAAAGAGTCTTAGTATTATATTCATAAGTCTCATAAAGATACTAAGGGCATTGAACAGATCAAATGGCAATGACTAACCACTCATATAAACTATTAGGCATCTTAAATGCCTTTTTCCATTCATCATTTGATCTAATCTTAATTTAGTGATAATCACTCTTAAGATCAATCTTGAAGAAATAAGTAGACCCAACGATTAAATCAAACATGTCATCCAACCTAGGAATTAAAAATATATATTTGATCTTAGTTTTGTTGATTACTCTGTTATCAATACACATTCTCTAACTTCTACCTTTTTTGGAGTTAAAAAGACGAAGTACAACACAAGGACTCATACTGTTGTAAAAATCCTTTCCTAAGTAATTCCTCCATTTGTCTCCTCAATTCAACATGTTCAATGGACTTCATTTTATAATGAGACAAATGTGCTAAGATCCAAACATAAAATGAATGACATGTTGTACACTCCTCATTGGTGGGAGTTTATTCGGTGTAATGTCAAAAAATTCCTTTAACAAATCTGACACTACAATAGGTATGTGAGTCTCTATAAATATAATAGTATTTTCTTTCACATGTAGAATGTGTAATGAACTAGGATCATCAAATTCCTTTAGTACAGTTCTATACTCGAGCCTTTCAATCTTTAAAAATTGATGGGCTAGTAACTGCGCCTTTTGTCTAACAAGATTCAAAAGTGGAATTATAGAAATAGAATTAATAACAAGTTGGAGCTTTGAGTTTTTTTGAGTGGGGGTTGGTTTTAGATCAGAGTTGGTTTTATGTGGTGATGGGATAAGCTTTTCTGAAGATTTTATAATAAAGAATTTAATAGATTTGTTCTTGAATTTGAAAGTGTAAGTGTTTTCTTTCTCATAGTGAATTACATTCATATCATATAGCTATGGCCTACCAAGAAGTATATGTATTATGTTCATAGGAAAGACATCATTTTATATCTAGTCATCATAATTACCAACCTTTGTAAGTACTAAATACCTAGAGATTATAGGAAAAAAAGTATGCTTTATCCAACTAACATGAAAGAGTTTAAGGTGAGGTTAAATTTGTTTTGATAAAGGCATGTGTAGAAATGATACTAATAACACTAATTCTATTAATAATGAGTCTACATCCTTCATCATTACATGTCAGAAACACGTTTAATATATTTTAGCGTCTCCAATCTTCAGTTTCAATCTTGGTCATAGATATGCACCACATAACTCCTAAGTGAGTTTCATTATTTATAAGTAACTCGTTAATTAAAAGTACATCTTCTCTAGTAATCTCCCCGATATTTAACTCATGGTTAACATTCTCTAAAAATAAAATGTGTCTTACAACGATGTTGCACGTGCCACTTCTTATGGAAATTGAAATAGATAATGTACTTCACATTTTTTGAAGCTTTTTGAGATGGCCCTAGAAGAATGGACACTCTAACTAGACTGGCTAGGTTTGACATTAGACCGATGACTAGTGTAAAAGGTAGATAGTGGTGGTTTCAATCTAGTAGATGTCATAGGCTCGTGATGTTTCTTTACTAGCAAGGCACAATTAAAAGCTTCCTCCAATGTCTAAGACTCCTGTAACTCTATCTCATTTCTTATATCAACTCTAAATCTAATGACAAATTTATTGGCCAATTGCCAATCATTGTCCATGCAGTTAGTTCTAACTATAAGATCTTCAAAAAATATTTAAATACTCAATACTAATCATTGTACCTAACTTAAGTGTAAGAAACTAACCATGTAGTTTCTTATTGTGATGTCTAAGATAATATTTTTCTCTTAAAATCTCTTTCATCTCTAACCAAATCAATATTTTCCTCTCTTACCTTTCTTCTTTAATTAAAATATTATTCTAGTAAAATCTTAGCATGACCTGTAAGTTTCATTTTTGCAAAATTGATCATTTGAAAATCATCCATCCTATACCAATAAAAAAAAAATCATTTATTTGAACTAACCAATCTAAAAACTTGTTAAGATCATGGATGCTATCAAAAGAGAGTGTCTCAATCTTAAGTCCCCTAGATGGAGGATCCTCTTCTTACCCATCCCTAAAGTTATTCCTACATGTATTTACTCTCTAACAGTCTACGTTCCTGACCATGGTTGGTACTTCTTCATTTTCATCCTCAATCTCATGGAGGTTCCTAGGTGCAAGTCTTTTTCTTTAATTCTTATCCCTTCTTATATACGGTTGCGAGCATCTTCCCCTTAATTATAGAAGTAGGTGGAATGAGGTTCCTTTGCTTTATTTGGAAGGCCAATGCAAATCCTTGCATTTGAGTTTCTAGATTGGTCATAAAAATTTGCATTTTGATTTGTATTTAGTCTCTGATAGTATCTTAGATTTAATTAGAAAGTTATGCATACATTTGTATAAAATCCTCTACCGCTTTTGTTAAATACTCAAGATGTTTTATAGGTGCAACACTTTGTGGCATTTTGATAATGCAAAATTTAACTAGTGAGAAAAAAGATGAATGATGCTAATCATAATGATAAAGTAATTACACGAGCAATAAACTAACACAAAGGTTATACGATTTTATATAAATTACATTAGTTGCTTGTTTTTTTAACTAAAATTTCAAATGGAGATTTGCACACACAAAAGCAACAACATATAAATTAATAATAACAATCATGTTTCTCTTATATCAAATAAACAATTTAAAGATTAATTTTATATTTTAAGCTTAATCTAAAAACTATAAGGTCAATTAAAGTAAATTAAACCTTCTCAAGGATTTTACTCAAAAAGTTTTTGATAGGTTAAAGACATGAGCTTAGTTTGTGAAGGTGGAGACAACTAATTGGTATAAAATCACATAGTTATAGAATTGTCCAAGTACAAGATTCATCCTTGCTTAAAATAGAGAAAACATCCAAACCAACATTTGGAAAATTATAAAATTTGGAATAGTAAAACTCACTCAAGTTTGGTGAACCAAAATCCCAACTTGCTAAACCTTTGTTGTTTTATTGTTTGAAGTAGGCCTCCTTAATTTTGAAGTTGATTTTTACCTGAAAAAGGTCTTTAAAATCTTCTTGGAATCCACAATCTATTAGAAACCATGTTGATAAAATAATGTAGGAAATACATGAGCTGCAGGTTTACCACACAGGCTCGTGCAATTAGTGCGAAAGGGATGCGTAGATTGGAGGTTGACATGGAACAGGATGGAAAAAATGTTTACAAATGCACGTGGGCACAAAAGCAAGAGGATTAGTGGGCAATGATGAGTGGGAACTCAAGTGGGTGCCGATTGGGATGCAAGCACGGCCAAGCAGGAGTAAATTTGATTACCAAACCAATTGGGGGTGTAGGCACGGATCCCATGACCAAAGTGGTTGCAAGATCAAGATAGCGGGCACAGATCCGATTACCAAAGAAATTGTATGCACTGGCAAGCAAGTGCCAAGGTGGATGCGAGGGTAGAGATGCATGTAGGAGGTGGAGACCGACAAATGGTACGATGCTCAAACTGTGCGACGCATGCCCACAGGTGTTGATCGAGCTGTGTAGCAGAAGCATAATGAACAATACCCAAGAAATACTTGAACGGGCTTTGATACCACTTGATGTAGAGGAAATGATAATGTAGGAAAGAATTTGCAATACATTGAAAAAGAGAAAAGTCGCACTCATCAAAATAAAATTATGGAATTGGCCATTAAACCTTTCTTAAGAATTGGCCACTAGGCCTTTCCCACTCTTGCCACCAAACAAAAGGTAAAAAAAAAAATAAAAGAATATGATTCAAAACCAACCCAAAGATACCTTATATTGTAAATTTTCTTTTTATTGATAAAAGATACATAAATGCATCAAAGGTTACACCCATAAATATGAATACCAACAACCTACCACTAAAAACCGATTATTAACAATCAACTACTTTTCATAAATGAGATTCATCTAAAAGTTACAAAAATATTGCTAAAAATAGAAAAAAGAAATAATACTAAAATAACTCATGATTGGCCCAAACTATCCAATTGGACCATGGTTTCTTATGAAATATTTCTTTATTAGACTCCTTATAATAGTACTATGAAATATGGTCAACCCGTGCAATACATTATCATCTTTTGGTGATTTTGCATCAAAATAACTTGAACTAATATACATATTCAAAGATGATCTAAGTAGTATTGATTGGAAACATATCCCCACCATAGTTTCACATGATAAATAGAATCTAAACAAAGATACATACAAATTTTGTGTTACAAAATGTTATGACATCTATTATTTTGCAATTTTTATTTCTTGGAAGTGAATGAAAGGGCTTGGACACTAAAAAGTGGAAGCTAAAATGGGCTTGGAATGAGGCAACATTTTATAGAATGAACTGAGAAGATAAATACTTCAACTCATAATATATTTACAAGATTGTTAAAAAAAAAAAGAGGTAATTAGCTAACTCCAAATATGCAAACAATTATAAATGTTTGGCACGAATGCATAACTTTAGATTTCACTTTAGTTATGAAAACAAGAACATAAACAACAATATGCAAGAACGGTACAATCACAGATACGTTCAACATAAGAGCTTGTGGTTGAGAGGACATTTGTTATCCCAAAGGAATAGTTTGAGATGTTAATGGATATGAAATTATTCTCTTCTATAATGCAAGAAGATGTCATACTCACGAATTATACCTTGCATAACCATACTAGTGAGTATCGTGGTCAAGAAAAATTATTCAACATGCAAAAAAATGACATGGAGCATATTGAAAACCTGGTTTAAGTTGCCCCAAGCTAACAACTAATTACCTCATGAACCCATAAATGAATAGATGGCAGACCATCAAACAAACATTATCAAGAAGAGGTGTATAGAATTTGTCAACACTTCAATCTATTTTACATGATATAAACATTTTAACACAATTTCTATGATAAAAAAAGTTAACTTATTGATTGCAAGAATCAATAATTTTTGGGCAGAAGTTATCAAACATGATGACTACTTACAAGAGGAAGTCTTATGTGGTCCAATAAAATGTCTAATGTTTTACTTCATTGCTTCCAAATAAATGTAAGTTATTGTATTTAACATATAAGTACATTTTATGCTCCCAAATGACTTTGATTATCATGTTTATTACACTGATATGTGTTGTAAATTAAACTCCAAGCATATGACTTTAATTTAATAGTCTTACCCTAGGTTATTAGGTTACTAAACAATAAAATGTTGATTAGCAACAAAATGCAATTCAAGGTAAATATCCAAACCCAAATGGGGTAAGCTATTCATGGGATAAGCATAGAACAAATTAGATAACCACATTTCCAATCCAAATAAGACAATAAAGGCATTCAAATATTGACTTAACTAATAACTAGGGATATCCCCACCTAATTTTATTACCATACAATGAAAACAATAGAACATATTTAGCTCAATTGAAAGTCGATAACCTATTGAACAAAGGTTTTAGCACTAAAACCCCAACCTTTTGCTACCATTATGACACCACAAAAGTTTGACAATTGAAAAATGTGTGTTTAGAACAATCACCAAATACAAGTTTCTAATAGATAAGCTTGATTACATGATTGAATTGTGCCCAAGAGGCAAATTTCAAAAAATAACCTTTGAAGTGGCTTTTATACTTTGAAGGAACAAATGATATGATTACAATAATATAGTAAAAATAGGCACACTACATCATATACAAAGACATGCACTTGAATAAGCAATGCAGAATACAAGAGGAGAGGGAAGTAGAGGAAAGTACCATAAAGATAAGAAATCTAGAAAGAAAAGGATAGAAAAAGATGGGTGGGTTCTAAAGCAAAATAACCATCCACAAAAATAAGCATTCAATGCCAAAAAAATTCATATTTTATGAAAATGGTCAAGTGGGGCACTAAATAACACTCTTTATAGAAATGTGTTCACAAGACATACAAACTACCCCTAGCAATCAAACGCTGAAAATCCTCACATATATTAGCAAATTATGATACCATGAATCTAAAGTACGACTCTTTAGGCATATCTTCAAATGGCACCACCTTAGCTACTCTGTTAAACAAAGAAGCCATACTAAGGACAGAAACTTGTGACTGCATTTCGTTGCAAGCAGCAGGTACAAGATGAACTAGTCAAAGGTACTACAATGTAATAGCATCCTGATGACAGAGAATTTAAATTAACAAATAGAACCAAGTATGTTATGGTTTCCCTATAAACCACAGGCGATTGCACGGCCAAAGCAGCGAACAACAGCAGCTCATGCACACTAGAGTTTCACTAGAGGGTGGATCGCGAGTTACCTCCAGATTTCCGCCTATTGCCAGAGCGATTCCTACCAAAAAGAACGAATACTGCCATCCGTCAGCAGAAAATGAAAACCGCCGAACAGTGCATAAAAAAATGCACCAGTATGAAAGAGGTGAACAACATCAATGGATAAGCAGGATTTGCAAGCTCATTCAGCATGAACTCAGAAACAAGAAAAACCCTAAGTAGAAAACGATTCCCCGCACAGATACCAGAAACGCGTGAGGAACTGCAAATGACAATACCTTAGAGGAGGAGGAACAAATCTCTTGTTGTCAGGAACATTATTCTCCAGCATCTCAAATGGTAACGGCGGTGGGCAGCTTCCCGCAAACCCGCTTTCCTAGGTCCCGAATGCGACAGGGGATAGGAAGAGGGCGGGGCAGGAGAGAGGGATGCCGCCACGTCACGCTCTCAAGCCTCCCAATCCTTCTTCCCGCTGACTTCCAGTGCTGAATCGATGTATAGAAGTCCAACTCTGCACGAAATAAGTATATCTATAAGTGTGTTTTATTTATATCTTATCTGCAATTTTAATTTTGTTGTATAATTAAATTCATGCAATTTATTTATTCTTTAAGTATACTTATTGTGCATAATATTTAAAACTATACCCTTAAAAATAACACAAAGTGAATTACTCTTAATGTGTAAAATTTTAAACAATAAATATAATATAATTTTAATAACATTAAAATATATATGAAATATATATATATATATATATATATATATTTGTGTGTGTGTTTGTGAATATGTTTATATGCATGTATATATATATATAAATATATTTTTAAAAATTAATTTTTAATTGTAAAAATTATAATAAAATGAACAAAAAATTTGTAATGTAAAAAGGATTTTAAAGTTAAAGTTCAAACTAACGTTACTTAATGAGTTCATGAGTTTTCATTATTTTATTCTAATTAAAATTAACAATAATTTAGTTATTTAAAAGTTAATAGATGAGCAAACATTTTTTTGTGTTAAAACTAATTCTTTTGATGATTTGCAATTTCATAACAATTCACTTATAATAGATGACAAATTTTCATAAAATAACACGATCTTTAATTAATGTAATATAAATATTTGCTAATATAACAAGTTTCAAATTGAATATATTTGAATTTGTTAAGGACATATATCAAAATAGATCCAACATATTCTTAGAAAAATGCTCAAAATCTATATGATTATTTTAATTATTTATACTAAATCACTAATATTATGCTTAATTTATAATATAGGACTTATCTTAATTCACTTAAAAATTCTTCTCTTGAGAATCTAATCCACATTAAACTTTACTCCATTGATTGATTGAGTCAACATAAACATAAGAAAGTCAATATAATTCATTAAATTTTTAGTACTTACTTGACTACATCGTAATTAATTAATCAAGTATGTCAAACCCTAAAACTTGTGTGTTATTCATTTAAAAAAAAACTTAAATAACTTCATAAAGACTTATCATTATTATAAAGAGTTGATTGTTGATATAAAGGTATCTAGTTGACCACAAAAGCTCTACTTAACTTTGGAAAGAAAGATGTAAAACTTGTGGCATCTACGAACCACATGATTTACTTGAATTTAACTAAACCACCTCTCCTCACTAGTGTTGGCTATGTTGGCACTTACTAAAATTTCGTTAAATAGTAATTTAGTTTGAGCCTAATATATCATTAAGTGGATACTCAATAATTCAAAATCTTAAAATTTTTTAGTATAAATTATATTAATTATATATTAATATTCTAATATTAAACTCAATTTATAATACAAAACTAGTGTTAATTCGATTTATCAACAAATAAACTAATTCTACTAATGCATTTAGAAATATGTCAAATGATGATAATTTTTTGAGATAATTTGCAAATCTTTACATCATTTGTGTGATATACAAATAATAGAAGTAAATGGCCTAGATGACAATTAGCTTTCAATGTAAGTTGAGATTTCAAGAGTCACATTTCATATTAATTCCTTTAATTTCTCAAGATATTAGAAAAAAATTCATCTCAAGATATGAGGTAAGTTATTTGGCTACTTTCTCAACATTTTTTTTTACCTTTTGAAGACCATTATATGAATATTAAATTAATTTTATTTATGACATATATAAATCTAAACACTTAAACTATCATAGTTCCTATATGAGAAGTAGGGAGAGTTGTTAAAAGATTAAAATTGTAATAGATTTATTTTATAATTTGTTATATAATAATAATTTGTTTGTCGATGATATATTTTAATGTCTTATTTTCTTATTCTTTCTAAAATAATGTAATCTCAATACATTAATCTATGAAATTTTAAAGAGACTCACATTATGTACCATGCTAGCTATATAAATCCAATCTCTGCAACTTTAAAGTTTTGCAATAATTGTTAGATGTCAATGATTTGTTCTTTTTATTCTTTTTGCACATTCATGTTTCATTCGTTTCAAACAATAAGATAGATCTTTGAAATTTCCTAATGAAAAGTGTGTTATATATAAGAGCTTTTCATGGACACATCATGATACTTCCATCACATCATATGCCAAAATTCACTTATACAAGGAACTGTAACTTCCACATTGGTGCAACTCCCAAAGATTAATATAAACTTGTATATCATGAATGAATCTGAACGTAAATACACAACTCCTACTTCCCTTTGTTAGCTTGTTCATCATTACACCAAAAACAACATTTTGTGACAAAATTTATTTCCATTTTAATAATTATGATAAATATTGCAATAAATGTTAGTATTTATAAAAAAAATCCTTTTTTTGCAACGATTAAGTTGTCAACCACAAATAAAGAGGAATGAAGGTTTCCTTTTCACACTTTAGTGATGCCTAGAAAATGCCATTGCACATACCTAATATCTGTGATAGAAATAAATCATCGACAAACTCAAATATGAGCTAATGTTTTTGTGAAAGTTGAACATCATTGAACATTTCTAATAGTTAATTGCAAAATCAAATTTATGTTCTACCAACAAAGAGAAATTATGATGAAAATAAACAATTTCTAATAGTTATTATTTGCAATGTGATGCAATGGTGTTTTGGGATGACAACACGCTTTTATGCCCATAGTTGCAATCTAATGTGAAGCACATAGGGGCAATGGAGTGGAAAGAGGACAATGGAATATTAATTTGTTTTTAGTTATACTTGAATTTATGAATAGTTGAATATTGAAAATTGAAAGGTTATATTGACAAGCAAAAGCAAACAAGTTAATGCAATAAACAAAACATAAGGTTGTTGAAAATTAACAAATCTCGGAATAATTCTTAAGATAAACTTAAGGATGATAAATAAGCCATTCAACATTAATGAAGTTTCTTATGATTAAATAAACTTCAAAATTAGAACAATTATGTAATTAAACAAAAGCCTTAACTAAGCAAAATTTACTTGAAGCTTATGAAATTCTAATACAACCACTTTCAATTGGAAAGATTTTACGAAAACTTGTGGATGATTGATTGAATTTTAACTATGCTAAGTTTCCATTAATATCTTAGCACATTTAAGTGGTAAAAATTTCAAAAAAATTAAGTTTATAAAATGATTTGGAAATTATTTGGATAACAATTTGATTTTAAGCCATTTATCTTAGTATTATAGTTGCCATTTACATAACATGAATATTGATACACTCATAATTGTTTGTTTTGAAAATTTTATAAAATGTGAAACTTATATGATAGGTTAATTTAGAAAAAATAATTGACTCTAAAATTTGATTTTTCTTTGTGCATATTTTTTAAAGCTTTGAAAGTATCATTCACTATCCAAATTTAGAAATATTTGAATATAAAAACTTTACTTAATCACCTGAACATAATTTTTTTAGAGATTTATGATAAACCCCTATATGATTGTCAAATGAACAACTAATTGGCCATTGAAAATATTATAGAAAACCTAAAGCCTAATATGATGATTAAACTAAAAAATGGCCCAAAAAAGTCTTTCATTTTTTTTTATAAGGTGGAGGATTAAAAAGTGAATAACCACACATAAAACATCAAGATGAGGCTTAAGTAATGACTGTCCCAAATATTTGACCAACTACCAAAGTGTTATATAGAATCCTATATAGTTGATAGCATTAGACTATTGTAAGATGATTGCTTATAGTGATTATGCTAATCACCTAGGTTGGCTGACTTTCTCCAAGTAGCATGGTGATGGTCAGTAATGGTTATTGTATCCTCTTCTCATTTCCTCATGTGTTCAAATTGTTAAGATATAATTTAAGTGCCCAAAAGGGATTAATGCAAAACATATAAAAAGAAGTTGTAATCCATTTGGACATATCCCATTGTATTATTAAGATATGACTTACAAAGTAAAATGCTATAATAAGTGACACATCAAAAGGTGATGAAAATACCAATAAAAGCATGTTATCATGCTAAAGGATTGTTGCCATCAAATGGAGGGATGCATCATGCCACATCATGATGGTTTTGAGTAAATGACAAAAGAAGCTCTAAGGAAATAATGCTTGGCTTTGAATTTTACAGCCAAAATTATTTATTGCAAATACTTTACAATAACAAAACTATAACATGTTGCCCTCCTCTCAATAACAATTTTGTTGAAAATTTGATCAATTAAAGTTTATCTCAGGGCATGAGTTGCTATAACATCCTAATTTGTGCAATAAAATATATTTATTATTATTTAAAATCAATTCAAATTTTAGAATTTTTTGTACTACTTTATAATTATCTAAAAAATTATATATCACAAGGAGATCAACTAAGAAATAAAATACAAAAAATATTTCAAAAAAAATAACAATGCTTAGTTGGCTAAAATTGGAATTTTTTAAATATTAAGATGAAGGATAAAAGATTTATAAGAACTTTTAATTATGAGTTTAAAAAGTAAAAAATTAATAAAAGTATGAAATTGACTCAAAAAATTATCAAAACTTTTTGTGACATGGAGTTTATAAAAATAAGCTCAATAAACTTTTCTTGAAACAAAAAAGATGTACAACAAGAATGGAATTAAAAGTCAAAGAAAATCTTTAAAAATATTAAATAATAGTTTTTAAGGATTCTAAGTTTGAAAAAATATTAAAAGTACTACAATTTTATAGAAAAATATGAAATTCCGTGAACAAGTAGTGCTTGTCAAGTAGAATCATATAAAATTCGCTAATACATTTTTAGAAATTGAATAAAACAAAAAAAATGCAATGAAGATGAGGTTTTCCTAGGTTTAATTAAAAAGGATTTTAATTAAATCTAAAATCCTAATTTGTCCAACATCATTAATGCATGCATGTGACAAAAAATAATGTGATAGTGACCTAAATTAATGCAAAACCACTTGGTCAAAACAATCGAAAAATAAAAAGATGTCCATAAAAACTTCTCAAAGAGAAGTTTGTTTAAAGGGATTTAGAGTGCTGGCTATGTGATGGGGCATTAGATGTGTATAAGAGAGGGAGATTGCAATTGAATGGGATTTTCCAAACATTGGGAAGAATTTAAAGAATAGAGAGTTTAGAAAAAAGAGAGAATGTGAAAAGAGAGAGAAAGGGGTGAGAGAAGTGTTGTGAGAAAATTTAGAGGGAAACTAAGAGTATTCATGCACAAAATTCGGAAGGAATCAAGAATTAGTACTATAACAATCAATGTATGACTGTACTATAGCACAACACAATATTTAAAAGAAAATGAATTATGGAAAGATATGAGAATTGAATTTTGTTCTAAAGCATGACAACTACAACTAAAAATTTGTGGCAAATGGGATTGTACATCTATGTATATGTCAAATGTAATATTATGTAATGTTTAGCTACCCTAATAAGAAATGAATTAAAATTTATCAATACTGAGGATAATTGTTATACATGTTTATTGTTATTTTTACCTATGTTTGACTCAACATGACATGTTTATTGTTATTTACTCAAAGTAACTTATTTTGACAAGATATGCCCAATTTGTCATAAAGATAATTTTATCATAAGCCAAAGAAAAAGCACAAGGAAATCAGATATTGTGTCCCTAAAACCAAAAAAGTGAGCAAAATATGATTCAAGTTCTTACCCAATAATGAAGCCAAATCAAAGAGTAATATAAAATAGTTTGTCTTTATCAATGATAGAGTCTTAGTAATCCTTTAGTAGTATAAGAAGCTATTTACTGGAGAAAATTTCTTAATAACTAAGAGTGACGTCACAAATATAAAAGAGCTAAAATATATATTGTGAACGTATACTTGTATCATTGTTACAAAAAAAAACGTGTGCTCTGTAAAGGTTGTCTTTACTTGCTATGATAAAAGAGAGTAGATTTGTTAGTGAAATTTTTATCAGGTTGACTGGAGACGGATGTAGGCGTAGGTTAAGTGAAACTACCTAAAAATTCTTTGTCACTTTTATGTTATTTGTTGTTATATAATTTATCATATACTTCTTATTTAATAATATTTATTTAAAAACATATATAAATAAAATTTACAAAAATTATTTTTATGAGAAAAAATATTTTATTGAAAAATATTTTCTAAAATCATAAAATTTTTGTTTTTTAATATTTTTATTTTAAAAAATTATTAAATAAATGATTTTATGGTCAAATTTTTATTTAAAAAAATTTTAAATAAAAAAATTTAAAGCACAATTTACTCTCATCTTGCATAATTATAGGACACATTTTATATCAATATTCAAACACAAAATTAAGAAGGATTCAGGAATTATTACTATAATAATAAATGTATAATATTGTAACACAATACTATGGAAATTTGTGAAAAATAAGATTGTACATCTATATATATGTCAAATGTAATATTGTATGATATTTAGTGACCCTAATAGAGAATGAATTGTAATTTATCATTCTTAAGGATGATTGTTATACATGTTTATTATTATTTTACCTATGTTTGATTCAACATGATATGTTTATTATTATAATATTATATACAATATGTTATAGTAATATATGAAATTATGATAATAATTACAAAAAGAGAAGTAAAAAGAAACAATTATTATAATAGCAAAACGATAAGAAAAGAAAAGAAAAGAAAATGGGTAATAACAAAGCTGGTAAATGAACAATAATATGATTCTAAAATTAAAATAATTATTAATAATGCAAAGTAACTATTATTATTTCAAAATAATGTGCTCTAGAGATAAACCAAAAGGGCCATCATCATAACTATTTAACTCAAAGTGACATATCCTTCTACAAGATACGTGTAATTTATCATAAAAAAGAATTTATCATAAACAAAAAAAAGTAGAAGGAAATCATATGTTGTGGCCCCAAACCCAAAAAAGGTGGGTGAGGGATGCCACGGGTTCTTATCCAACAATGAAGTGAAATTAAAAAGTAATATAAAACACATTGTCTTTATTAATGATAAAGGCTTAGTAATTGTTTAGTAACTTTACTTGAGAAATTCCCCTAAGAACTTAGAGTGATGTCACAAATATAAAAGAGCTATAATATATATTGTGAACTTATAGTTGCATCATTATTAGAAAAAAAAGGGTGTGCTTTGTAAATGTCACCTCTAACTGTTATGACAAAAGAGAGTGGCTTTGTTAGTGGAATTCTAATCGAGTTGACTAGAGATTGATGTAGGGATGGGTCAAGCCGAACCACCTAAAAATCCTTTATCACTTTTATGTTATTTGTTGTTATGTAATTTATGATATACTTCTTATTTAATAATATTTATTTAAAAACATATAAATAAAATTTATCAAAATTATTTTTAATAGGAATAAAATATTTTATTAAAAACCTTTTTCTAAAATAATAAATTTTTATTTTTTGTATTTTTTTATTTAAGAAAATTATTAAATCAATAGTTCTATGGTTGTCAAATTTTTAACTAAAAAAAGATTTTAAAAATAACAAAGTGTTTAAAGCACAATTCACATTCCTCTTATGCATTAGTCAAGTACATATTACATCAATATTTGAGAAGGAATCAAGAATTAGTATTATAACAATAAATATACTTCATTGTAGCATAATACAATACTCAAAAGAAAATGAATCATAAAAAGATACAATATTCAAGTTTAGTTCTGAAGCATGACCACTACAACTAGAAATTTATGACAAATAGGATTGTATATCTATGTATATGTCAAATGTAATGTTGTATGATGTTTAGCAATAGGAAATGAAAATAATTTATCAATCTTGAGGATGAATGTTATACATGTTTGTTGTTATTTTTACCCATGTTTGATTCAACATGACATGTTTATTATTTTATTATAATATTATATACAATATGTTATAATAATATATTAAATTATGATAACAATTACAAAAAGAGAAAAGTAAAAAATAACAATTATTGTAATAGCAAAATGATAAGAAAAAAAAAAGAAAAGGAAAAGGGTTTTTACAAAATTGATAAATAAACAATGATATGATTCTAAAATTAAAATAATTATTAATAATCCAAAACAACAATTGTTATTTCAAAATAATGTGTTCTAAAGATAAACCAAAGAGGTCATCATCATAACTATTTAACTTAAAGTGACATATTCCCACAACATATGCCTAATTTGTCATCAAAAAAATTTTGCCCTGAACCAAAGAAAAAGCAGAAGGAAATCAAATATTGTGACCCCAAACATAAAAAAAGTGGCCGAAGGATGCCACAAGTTCTTATCCAACAATGAAGCCAAATCAAAGATTAATGTAAAATTGTCTTTATCAACGATGAAGGCTTAGTAATTCTTTAATAGTATAATAAGCTCTTTATTTGAGAAATTCTCTTAATAACTTAGAGCAATGTCACAAATATAAATGAGCTATAATATATATGGTGACATTATAGTTGAATCCTTGCTATCATCACAATCAAGTAAGAATTTACACTCCAAATGGTATGCATAAGAGAATAAAAAATGGTTGAAATTTTTTATTTTATTAATAAAACAAATAGGCAATCTACAACCCAAAAACTAGAGTTGTTTGTGCAATTGCTCCTTAGTTTGGAGGCTCTTTCACCCATATGTAAGCACTTAAAATCAATCAATGCCAAATTAAAATTCAATTTGCTTTAGAAATAAAATCTAAAAGAAAATATGAGCCATGCCCTTAACTCCAACCATTCATTGGATACATTTTAGAAAAAACATCATATAGATTTTAAAAAACACCTAATGTGATCAAAAGCATTGAGAAGCTATGAAAGCATTTTGCTTCTATCTTTTCATGTCCAAGAAGGCTAAGTTAACCCAATCTCTCTTACTCAGAGGCAAGGAAATGGAGAACCCCTATGTTTCTTTATGTTATTTTGACAAAAATAATTTTATTCTCATGAACAAAAAAAAAAAATTTGATAAATTCTTTATACTTTTAAAATTGAAAAAATATATTTGTTAAAAACTACCAAAAAAAAAAAATATCCAAAATCAATAATCACATAGTCCTCAAAGACATCCCTAACAATTTAACACAATTTCTTAACTAATATACATACACAAATTCAACCAAAAATCATTTGAACTAAAGTGAAAGAATGACAAAATCTAAAGACTAGAATTGCAAAGAAAAAATAAACAAGATATTCTATTTGATTTTAACAAAATTTAATTCAAGTGCATTTTATTATAACTTAATAAAAATACATTTTAATAAAATTGATGATATCACCTTTTAAAAATTATCAACCATTACTTTTTGTTAGATTCCATTATTTGCTAACAAACATGATTTGATTTGTCTATTCCCTCTGCCTCTTAAGAAGCATGCATGCACACAAAAAGGGTTATAAAAAAATCTTAATCTCACCTCATACCAACATACAATTATCATATAAATCTTCAAAAAAGCCATTTAACGGTAATTTTTTTTTAGGGCAAAAAGATAAAATATTTCTACTCTTTTGACCACCGTACGAGAACAGAGAAAGAGACAAGCCCTTATAGTGAATGTAGAAGAATGATCTGACCAAGGGGGAAGAACCTTAAAAACTTTCACGTTTGCTAATTTTTCTAAGTACTTCTTCCAGCTCAAGAACGCCACTTGCAAGGAAAGGACCCAACTAGGGCAAAGGATTCAGTGCATACGTACCCAAGTTGAAATTCTCCTCCCCCACATCCAAATGTGAATACAAAACGTCTGATCGTAGATATCTGCCCTAAAAGGAGAGATTAGAGACGAGGCTCCTTCCATGAATGGCTTCGAAGCAAAGAGCAGAAATGAAGGGTCAGGTGGAGAAGAAGCATAAGAGGTTTCAGCCAAATGGGGGAAATCTCAACGCCGCAGCTCCAGATTGCTTCGGCGCGCAGTCCTTCATGTTGCTTCTCTGCGTTACGGTGTCTCTGCTTCTTCTTCCTCTCGTCCTGCCTCCTCTGCCGCCGCCGCCTCTGATGCTGCTGTTTGTTCCGTTAGGGTTGCTTGTTCTGCTCTTGCTCCTAGGATTTATGCCTTCAGACGTCAGGAGTTTTGCCTCTTCTTACCTATGAAATATATATTTTCTTCTACATGAGATGGTTTTGATTTCTGGTACAGATCTTTTGGTGGGTTCATCAAAAATGTTTTTTGTTCTAACACACAAACAGATTTGGATATGTTTTGATTTCATCTATGAATTCACAAATTGATTCATTCTGTTTGCATTTGCATTACTTGTTTATATTTTGCTAGCAATATTTTTACAAGAATTCTAAAACAATCACAGCTCATCAAAAGCCATGAAAATTATTTATAATAGAAATTAGCTCATGATAAAAGATAAAGGAAGGTAACATACACATTATGAAATCTAATGGAAGAATTGGCTAAAGCCATATTAAATTCTCAAGGAAAGCAAGAGCCATAAAGTAGAGAGAACCTTCAAAAAATATAAAACATCAAACGAGGGTTATTCAAATTGCCTTTTAAGAGTTCTCTAGGAAAGCAAAAACCCTAAGGCATAAGAGTTTTGACACTTTACATGAAGATGGATGAGGAACAAGAAGTAAATACTTCATATCAAGCAGTAAGGGAAAGGAAAAAAAAAGAACTATGATACAAAGCAAGGACCAGAGTTGTTGTCTCAAACGAGCAAGTTTGATCCTGGAAACGTAGGCTACATAAATCATCAGAAACCCATGATTGAAATCAGCCATATTGGAGATTACGGCTTTTCCTTTCCCCTCAAGTCATATGATACACAAGCATCAGCAGCTGATTTCATCTGAAACAGAGGTGAAGTCATAGAAAAAATAAATAAATAATCAATGAAGGTATGTGATATGGATAAAAGAAGGTTTATTGAGGATAATAAAGGCATATTATGCAATATAGTATTATTTAAAGATGTCAAATGTTTGATTTAATGACATCTTCAAAATAGGTTTTTAAAAATTATAATTTTGTCACTCAAGAAGTCATGAGTGATATTTAAATGCCGGTTATCTTGATGTTTGATAAAAAAAAAAATAAAAGGTTACATAGACAACAAAAGAGCCAAAAAATAAAACAATATGGACAAAATTTAGATAAAATTGATATCTAGGTAACATCATGATTTAAAAGTTATTGTTATTCGAATAATATTCGACCAAATATTCTTTAAAATTAATTTCTAATAAAAAAAATTAGGCCTAATAAGAAAATTAATCGAGGCAAAAATGACATTGCAGCAGCTAGGATGTATAAAAAAAGTTTAAAAAAGAGACATAATAAAAAGGGCGCTATCTTTAGAATCTTTAATGACTTGTTATTTAAAAAAAAACTTTGTAATAATAATGTGAATTAATAAGAGAATCAAAGCTAACAAAATAATAAAACAAAATAGAAATGATAGTTAAGTTTCTTACGTGATAAAACATCTACTTACATCTATTCCTAGTCGACCTGACTAGGCTTATACTAACAAAAGCATTCTTTTGTCATAGTAGATAGAAGTAAACATTCACAAAATCACTCTCTTTGCCCCCAATAAACAACGGTTCACTTTTATAAAGCCACTCTATTTTGTCACAATAGGTAAGGGTACGTTTTTACAAGAATCAAATATAACAACTTACAAGAATAAAGTTCGATTTATACAATAAAACTCAACAATGTTTTACCACTCAATTAAAAAAACAATATGACATAAAACTACAATGAAGTACACAAAATGCAACAAGTTAAAAAGATTTAGCAATTAGCATCAACTAATTTTCAATCAAGACCACTCCTATTTATATTATCTAACATTCTAAAACATATAAAGGCAAATACAAAGATATTCAATACTTAAAAGAATTAGTTCAACAACTTATACCTCAATCCTTCAAAACAAAGTGTAAGACAATTACTAAATGAGTGAGATAAGACATTAACAATATTTACTAATCAGAAATAAAATGCAAACTAAGCTTTAAATGTTGTTGCAAGTAAATTCAAATGCTTTAGCCATAAGTTGCAAATATTGCTAAGCAAATAGATTGATTAACGTATTACAAGTTAAAGCATTATCATTGTCTTACAGTTTTTCAACTCTATTTATTGGAGAAAGTACACTAGATGCAAAAAAAGAATGTATAATAGCTAAAATAGTATTCCTGAAAGGCTCCAAATAACTGTTACACTCTTGGGATTCAGATTATATTAGTATGTGATGATATTGTTTCATGATGATAATGTCCAAACATTAATCATCTTTATAATATGTTTGTTCAATCAATTTATTTTTTTATCAATGCAAATGTAATGTACATATACGATGATGACTTGTACAGTACAAAAATAGAACAAAGTCTCTCGAGATCAAATTCCAAACTCTGAAAAAAATGTTGTAAATGCAGTGCGATATATTGTACGAGAAGCTCACATCTATAGCTAAGTTTTCAAAACAAACTCTCGGGTAAATATGTATCATACTGGTATAATAAAGAATTGTATTGGTACAATAAAGATCAATAAAAAATTTGTCTATGTCCTGATCTAAATCTCACTTGTTAGATTGATTGTATTAGTTTGACAATAAGTCACCATCATCTACAATATATTTTTACAAAAGTTGAGCTCACGAAAAAATGTTGTATGTTATTATCGTAAACTAAGAATGCTTGTACAATACACATATTAATTAGTTGAGACAAATGTTATGAAGTCGACCATCATACAAGTTCCATACATAGATCATTTTAGTATAACGTATAACATATATTGAGTGATGAATATACTCTATGATATAATTATCGTATTAGTATAATATCAAGTTTATAATTTTATACTTAACAGTGATCATATAAGTTTAATACATTAACATTCTTATATGTGAAGTGATTTTATATATTGATTAATATACTCATATGATAAAGTATAATACTTGTATAATACAGTAAGAGCGTATTTTAATGAACGTATAATTACAATACAAATATTTTGTAATATCTGGTGTGAGAAATAATAATATGAGAAAGTCATACTGATTCAATACAATAAATATACTATTAAAGACAGTAAGTGTATTTATTGACTTCTATAAGTTTTTCACTGGATCATACAGTTACGACAGAAATTTCATACTATATGATAAATATAACGCTTGCCAATCCGCACATAACAAAAACCCCGCATACAAGGTCGATTCCCTTGTATGACCAATTTTACACACAAATCTAGGTAGTTATAGCACCTATACAATGGACACATCGTACCTGTACGATGCTAACACATGTTATAACTATAAGACAAAAAACATATCGCCCAATATTGAACATTGTACTATACAACAACTAAGCAGTAAATAACATGAATTGATTTAAATAGTTTTTCAGTTAGATTTTCCTAACTGAAGGCTCGAGTTGAACTTAAGGCAACTTATAAAAGTATTAACAAGGTCCTAATAGGATTCTAGATATCTTAATAACTTAAGATGAGATTTAACAAGCAAATACAATAGTTAATATATATATAATACAATCCTAATTGTGTCATATCAATATCAAAAGATAAGCATTCTAACTTAAATAAAGTGTAAATGATGAGCTCGACCGGAAGTTACTCTTCAAGAATTGGGACGGCTCCATGATTTGCAAGTTGAGCCAACCTTGAACAAAGCCACCAATACTCTTTGAAATATCTTTGCATATGATTTGCTCGATAAATATTTGATCAAACTCTCCAAAATAATTAATCTCTATTTGATCTTGAGGTGTACAATCTAAAATACTCAAGAAAAAAACTTTAATAAAACTAACTAAATGATTTTGATGTTAATGATCAAAGGTACAACAATTACTAACTATAAGGTAAACCATTAAGATCATGAGCAAAAACAATGTTCAAGCATACATTTGAGCACCTCCACTAGTTTTTGAAGCCATATGTCGAGATAACTATACCTATCTTGAAGCATAAACCACAAATCCCATGCCAAGACCTAGCCCCACTATGTAGTGGTATTGTCCTACTTTGTCATCTTATACCGATTAAAACGAGTTTTATTTATAAAAGATATCTCAAAATTCAAAAGGTACAATAAATTAATTTATTTCACATATTCAAACAAAATGCATATAACTTATGCTTTCTTAACATTGTTTAATTATATATAAAAATTTTGTAAGATGTCACAATTCTCCACTTTTTTTAGAAATTTTGTTGTCAAAATTTGTTTAGATAAAAAATTGTCACAACCTAGTCTAAGTCAAAGTATTGTCTAATTTAGTTACATCACATCGACCAAAGCAAATTTTGTCTAAAAAAGTATCTCAATTTAAAAAGCACAACAAATTAATTTGTCACATATTCAAACAAATCGACTCATCGAGTTCCTATTGAAATAGGATCTACACAAGGAAAAGTGCTTGCCATTCGTTGGTTATTATGGGCATCCTGCAAGCAACCGAATTGAAATCGAAATATGGCTTTCCAATTAAGTTCCGAAATAATAGATGCTTCCAAAGGCTGTGGCGATGCCATTCGCAAAAAGGAAGAGATTCATAGAATGGCAGAGGAAAATAGAGCTTTTACGCATTTTCGTTAATCCATGAATAGGATCTATATAGACACATAGATCCATGGATCCATACATCTTGATCGGAAAAGAATCAATAGAAAAAGAAAGAATCGGACTCAATTTTTCTTGAAACAAACAAAAAGGAAAAGAAAGATGAAACATAAATTATGGATCAACTAAGCCTTCTTGGGGGCTTGCTTAAGAGGAGAATCTTATGAAAATATCATAGAATAAGGTTTGATCCCGATCCTATTCATGGAGATTCCATAAATATCCCATTCCAAAAAGAGAAAGTTCAAAATAATTGGGACTTTTTCGTAGATTGGATGCAGTTACGAATTCATGATCTAGCATGTACAGAATGAAAACTTCATTCTCGATTCCATGATTATAAGTTCATAACTCCAGCCCATTTCCATTTTTGGCAGAAAAGATCTACTAATTCTTTTATTTCAGTTAGTAAAAGAGTTACAACCCATCTTTGCTCAATGGGTACAAAACACTCATGCTTTAGCACCTAACATAACAACTCCCAATACAACAAGTACACTTAACTTGGGGAGGTGATGAATTAATAGCAATGGGAGGCAAAGTTGCTTTGTTACCTATTCCCTTAGGAGCCGCAGATTTTTTTGGTTCATCACATTCATGCATTTACAATTCATGTGACCGTATTGATACCACTGAAGGGTGTTCTATTTGCTCGCAGTTCACGTTTGATACCTGATAAAGCAAATCTTGGTTTTCGTTTCCCTTGTGATGGACCTGGTAGGGGGGACATGTCAAGTATCTGCCTGGGATCATGTATTCCTAAGTCTATTCTGGATGTACAATGCAATTTCTGTATTCATTTTCCATTTCAGTTGGAAAACGCAGTCGAATGTTTGGGGTCCTCTGGAGAACTAAAATTGCAATTAAATCCATATGCTTGATAGAGCACGCATGTCCAAGTAGTTATTCTCATCATAAGATAAACCATCAAGCTAACAAGTAAAATTCATCTTTAGCATGATTTACAAGACATCCACTCTTTAAGAGTCATGTGTCCAAATTAACTATCTAATTTAGAAGAGCCATTACCGACTTAATAGATCATATTCAAACTTATTTACATTAACGCCAAATATATATCCATATACATGCATTCAACTAATAATGACAAGATAGACATCGTTTTTGAACTATGGACTATAGAAGCATAGAAATAACCACTTGGTAGTTTTCCAATAGTCATGATAAAGACTAAAGAAAATGAGCACTAAAAGATTCAATGATAACATCATCCTAGTTACCAAGCTCATTAAAAGTTCATAAGTGTAACACTATTTAGCTTTTTTATGTATATATAAATACTTCATATTTTATAAGTAGATAATAGATGTCCATAAACACCTTGGAGATCAATTAACCATAGACACATAGCGGTGGAAATAAAAATATCACTTATACTTAGCATCAAAGCATTTTGACAAGTATCTCTAGCTAAGATTATTTTTGCAACTTATCTTTAATGTTTGAAAACCTAGGATAAACCCATCCTCTAAAGCTAAAAGATAACCTTTTAATGAAAGAAACAAATAAGAATAACTTAGTGATCAGGCATCAATTATAGACATAAGTGAATTAGCAGTTCCAATTATTGATTAGAGCCACCCATGGTCCATGAGCCTATCCATTTTTTCCCTTTATTTTATCTTGCTTTAGCTTGTAGCTCTACAATGTTTCCTCTATTTCTAACAGTATTTCCCAAAAAATCTATTGTTTTGAGATGAACAGTGTGCTTAAGTTTCTTTAAAGCCCTGCTAGATGCATTGGCATTTCATCTTCCTTAGAATTTATTGTTTTGTGGTGCATCATTACTTTTAAAGCATCCCAAATGGAACAAAACAAGCTACAAATGTACTTTGACCACTAACTCCAAAATCTTGACTTAGTAATATTTACATTTTTTGGTTGGTTCAAAACTTCAAAATGATTTAGCTCTTACTTTATCACGTTTGATTTCTCTCTTGAAACTCAACTCCCTTCTTGATGAGTTGCAGGGATTCATATCAGCCCTAGTTATAAACATCCACAAACCGAAGAGCTTGAATTGCCTCTTAATTCTTTGAATTGTCAATAGAAAATAGTTTAATAGAATAAACTTCTTCAAGGAGAGAGAGAGAGAGAGAGAGAGAGAGAGAGAGAGAGAGAGAAGGAACTAGACTAGATACAGAAAACAATCTTGAAAATATTTCTCATGTTGAAAATTTGCCAAAGGGATCCAATAGCTTTGCATCCGTTATCTAGAAAATTACATAAATGCATGGAAGAGTGTTTCCTCTTTATGGACTTAAAATGTGGCTCACAAGCATGCAAAACTTAATGAAGTATGACTTGGGCATTCCTCAAGTTCAAAAGTATGCCTTGAAAGTATAACCTAGAGGTCATTCAGGGCCTTAAGGCAAGTCTTAAGCAAGGGTCTTAAGGAAGATAAATGTTTCAAGTAGAATATATGAACACAAGCCCTATTCTCTTGAGATCCAGGTTCCTTTGATCTTCTTTTAGATCAATATAACCAAATGTCCAAACAATAATCTAACTCTGTAATCTTCGAGAACTTAATTTGGCATCAGAACTTAGATGGTGGAACTCTAACACTCTTCGATCTCCACCTTACTAGAACGAAAAGTGGTAGAGTTCCACCATCTTAGTTGTAAACTTCTAACCCTTCCACACAATAAACTAAGATGTATTCATTCTACATCTTATTGTGATTTTGTTTCAAGAATATTGTCTTCCTCAAAGACTTTGTTGTGTTCTAAGACAAAATTTTCATTTGGCAATACTTTGTTGTTTAATTATTCAAGGAGCAATGATGGCTTAAAAGGTCTCAAAACATTGACTATAATACATCTCTAATTACATTGTTAGATCAAGTTGAAATGCATTATTGTTGATCTTCTATGATATGTCAAAAGGACCATACCTGATAGTATCTCCCAACTGACGTCTAACACAATAAGTCCTCAAGCTGCAACTTCTCACCTATATGTATAATGTCATTCTTTGTACTTTTATTTGAACTTTAGCAATCACTCCTTGGCATCCACATGCATTCTTCTAATCTCCTTAGGAAATCTTTGTGCACATGCTTTACTTCAACACTAGTCACAACATCGAGTATAAATTCGAGTTGAAAAGACTTTGGAAGCCATCTTCAAAGGTGACCCAAGCAATGCTCAATTGTAACCAAAATTGACACATACCAAGATTTAGTCCCATGTTTTTTTAATGTCATGAATTCTTTCCCCTTATAGTTGCACAACAATGCAAAATGACAACCTAAGTTTGGTCGACTAATTGTGGATGAGAAGTTCTCTTCAATGGGATGTTTATCATTGAATATAATGTGCAACAAAATTCACAATGAATTCTAATACTTTATTATATACTATCAAAGATGGTAGTATAAAATGTATAACCAAATTCTAACAAATAATTAGACTGCTTAATCACTGCAGACTTCATGCCAAAGGAGTCAATATTACAATCTTCAAATATATATCAATCACCACAAAAGGAAAGCTATGGCACATTGTGGATGACAATCCTCCAATGAAGACCATGGAGACCCTTATGGTTTGGAAGGAAATGGCATAGAGAGTCCTTGTTTCTTATTAAATGGTTTTGATTGTGCAACAATTATGTATCCACTAACATATCTCTTGAAATCTACATTCATTCAACACCATTACGCATATCTTGGCAATTGTGAAGCTTTGATTACTCAAAAGTGAAGCAACCCTTACTGTATAAGCTTCAAAAGTTAACCTTATCCTATCTACTTCTTGAAAGATACAAACTTATCAACACTTGTATATCAAATATCTTAGATTATATCCTCATCAGATCTCAAATGACTTTAAAGTCAAGATCCTTAACATATCTCATGAAATGCTCCTTGTATTGCCCTGACCACACCATCGTTAAAGTTGATAAAAAAATTTGTAACTAAAGTTTGAGAGAACATATATGTCAACATATTCTATATGCCCTTCTTGTATTTTATCACAAAGTTGAATTACTAAATATATTGTCCACTTCATGTGTTGAGAATTTTGTTGTTTTGATTGAGTTTGATGATATTACAATGGCTGATAATTCAATTGCATTATTGTCACCTAGCTAAAGATATATGGACTCCAATAGTTAACAGCTTTGCGTGCTCAAAACTCTTTATTATAGTTCAAACAATTCTTTTATGGTACTAGCAATACTTTGAAATAATATGTTTTTGGATTCCTTTCTTGCGTTAGTACAACACCAATGACATACCCAAAAGCATATAAATTTATGCTAAACGGTTGTTGATCATTGGGTCGAGCAAAGATGGATGCTTTATTGATAATTTCCTCTAGTTAGAAATGATGTCTAGTAGACCACCATATATTCCGTACTTTTGGTTTTGTCCAATCAATGAATGTAATGGAATTGTTATCTTAGAGAATCCCTTGATGAACTTTTTCAAATATAGACATGAGCCACTAATGCCAATGATCTATTTGAGTTTTGGTCGATCTTGAATAGTCATTCTTCTAAGTCAATGTTTATTTTACCATTCCCTATAATATATGAGCATCCTTTTGTTGAATTAAATTTCCTTCATGTTGAATATGATTTGATTCTATTGAACTATAATGAGAAACTTCTTCATATGCTTAATGTGTTCCTCCAAGTTTTCAATATAAATTCACACACATTGAGATAAAATATCATGAAATCTTTGATGTAAGGTCCACAAATATCATTCAAAGTGTTATGAGCATAGTTGATGCGTTATTGAATTGATGCTTACAAAACTTGAATGGCATTATCAACACTTGTATAACCTTTGTTAGGCCTTGAAAGCAATTTTTCGAGTGTCCATTTCATGGATCACTTCTGATTCCAAGATTTAGATCAAGTTTTTAAGAAAACATATTAATGATTGTGCTTATCTGATAAATCAATTCGTTTGAGAGGATGCTTGTTTTTTATAATATACTTGTTGAATGCTCTGTAGTCAAAACCCATTCTCCGGCCACAATCACTTGGTAACATCACCATTTGTGGGCTACAAGTGAATTGCTTGACTTAAGAGCTCCATTCTTGAGCAACTCCTTAACTTGTCTCTTAGTTTCTTCATTCTCTACCATTGAGCTATGACAAAAGTTAATATTACACGAGTAATCCAACACGACTAATATTGTGCTCCACAATACATTTTAATGGAATTTCTTGTAGCTCTTTAAAATAAATTGGCTATATGTTAATGAGATCTTGTAGTGTTTTAATTGATTCAATGAACTCCATGAGACCTTCATGCAACTTCTTCAATTGAATGAATGATAAGACAGCCATGTAAATCATTCATAGGTCCCTTCACTTGGGCATTAGCTACAACACGGCCTGCTTCGTTTAATTTGATTGACAAGATTGTTTTTTCCATCTTTAATGGCCTGACACTACTTTTAAAAGGGCAAAACAATATCATTTCACATATGTTGAGAGATAACCACTTCATATAAAACATCAAGATGTCCTTGAGTGATGACAAAGTTGATTTTGAAGAGTTGCATTATTTTTTTCTTTTGAAACTTTAAATCCAACCCAATAAATAGAGTTAAGAATAAGTTTAAGTAAGATCTAGCTGCTTTAAGAAGGCTCTTAGAGGTCAAATTCTTCTGAATACCTGCATCAATGATAGCACCAACCATCACTTGCTTCACTCATGTGGTGGTGAAGAGTTTTTCCACTTTTTTGTGTTAGAAAGGTCTATAATGCTGGTCTTTGCTTACACCATCAAAGGCAAACTAGCATTTATTTTGGACTATCTCAAGGACTTTCCGCCTCAACAGCCACCATCATGTTCCCCTCCCCATTTGATTAAATTTTTTTAACAAAAAATTCAAGATATACGTTCAACTATTAATCATGCGAATGCTCCTTAATCTGTAGCGATTGAAACATTCACTACAGATGAAGAAGAAAAAGCAGCAGCTTTTGTAGATATAATTTTCTCCAATGAAGAGTATAATTCTTCTTTCACTTCTTAGTGCCATTATTTTGCTTCCCAATTTGTTGTCTAGATGGTTTCTCATAGTGTAATCTGTTCTCAATTGCCATCACAAATATGGTGGTTCGATTTGAAATTTGAATGATCCAAGCTTTGTTGAAATCAGATTGTACATGGCCAATGTGTATTTCATTAGCATTGCATCTTATCCAATAGAACTCTATAATAGACTCTTGCATATTTGCTCTTGGTGATGACAACGATTGTACCGCTACCTTCATTTTTTCCTTTTGATAGGACACCAAATATAATTCTTTGCAAATGAGCCTCTTAAATTGGCACAAAAAAAAAGTTATACATTAATCCAAATCTCAAATGCATTCCATCCTGACTAATGCATGATATAACAATTTCAATATCAAGGAAATCTTATCAATGAATAACTAACTATAAAGAGAGAAGAAGGTTTCAAGCTGAACTAACAAGGTTTACAGCTGCTTAACATTGCTTCTCTGTCATATGTCAATAAATCATTCTTAACTTCCACCACAAATTGTTACCATCAGCCATCGATCAATGGCAATGTGATTCTTTCTACTCATCATCATTGTTGTCATATTTGACTACTCCTACATGATTTTAAAATGTTTGAATACCCTTTCTAGTTGGAGATTGCATCTTCTAGCGACAATTGTCTCCTTGGGCTTCTCCTTTAGTATAACCGCAATAGTAAAATGATTCTTCAGTACAATCTGTACTAGAACCTGCACTTGTTGTACTGACTGAGATATCAACTACAAATGATTATTCCTTCATCTTCATTCACTATGGCACTTTCCTCTCCAATCTTATCTTTTTCTTTCTCTGATTGTTCCTTTAAAACTCTTCACAATTCCAAGAATGACAAAAAAGCTTTAATACTAAAATAATATGATATATCAATCATATCTCAATTACCTCTTCAACAAATTGCAAAACTTTATATTACATTATGTTTCAAATTTCTGCTAAGTTGAAGGCTTTGAATGGTCTCTTCCTTGAATCATCAATGCCAAAAAGTAAGCGGAATGGGCTTCTTTAGAGTAATTCGTTGAGACGATGAAGAGAAAAGAGGAACTAAATTATGTCGAGAAAAAACTAACGAGAGAAAATTAACTTTTAAATTTTTCCTGTCTTGGAAAATTGCTAAAAGAGATCCAACCCCTTAACATCAAAGGTTCAAAGTTTACAGAGATGGATTCATGGATATTTTAATCGTTTTGAACTTAGAGGTGGTTCGAACATCCCAAACTCATACACGCATGACTTGGACATTCCCCATGTTCAAGATTACACTACAATTGAACGTCTCGAGCATTCATTATCTTGAGAGAGATAATCTCAAGACCTAAAATAACTTGAAGGATATAATTATCAAATGTATAACCTCAAAAGTTTATTCTTAACATCGAGACTGCCAAGGTCTCAAAGGGATACATCCCAAAAGCTTTAACATCTCAAGAGGTTAGATTAAGTCTCAAGCATGAATCTTAAAAAAGATAAATGACTCAAGTAGGCCCCTTAATTAATTTTACAAAAATTTACAACTGAAAATCACTTCCTCAAAGAAGTGCCATGGATCAACAATAAAGGTCATGCCAAGCAACTTAAAGGTTGAAGGTTTGGGTCATTAAAGTAACTTATAAAATATAATGTAATGCAACATACAATAGAACAGATGGCATTGACCGTTTGTTTAAACTTTGAGCATTCATAACCATAAGTTGCCATTTTAGTCACTTGCTCAAGCTCTTGCATGCAACTTGACAACAAAAGAAGTCCATTAAGACATTGCATTCAAGAAATTGAAAAGAATTTTGAACCCATAAAATCCGGTCTACATGGCCTTCTATTTCTTTAAATGCTCGTTTCTATGATTCTAACCGACAATCACCTCACCACGTTCAAGTTGTAGAGAACAACTTTTACCTTTGAACCAAGGCACCCTTTTATTATGGAGGTCATACACTAACTCAGATTGTTATAAATTATGTTCGATAAATTCAAAAACAACGAAAAAAGTCAAAGAAAATTAAGCATGTATAATTCAATATCCATAATGCTAGAACTATGTTTCCAATTAGACTTTATCAATGTGTGTGTTGTCAAAATGAACTACAAGGTTACATTTGTTTTCTTGAGTTTGTGCTAAAAAAACCTGTTGGCTCTACTTGGGCTTTAAGCCTAAGCATAGGTCAAGTACACACCATAAAAAATAGCCAACTCTAAGTACTTGTTAAACTACATCTAAGGAAATAAATACAATTAATCATTTGTTATTACCCTAAGCCATCAATGCCCTCCCTATTCCCAACTCCACCATTATCATGTGCTTCTTCACCCCCTTGGCCTTAGCCTTCATGTTTCAAGTCCATCAACACTTTGATATCCTCAAGAAAGATTTTTTAATGGTTTGCTCCCAATGAGGTACCTAGAGCAACCCCCTCTTGTGATTAACCTTGAGAGGGAATCAAAACCATTACTCCCAGATCAATGCTAATAGCAATAATGATCATGCATGATTCATTACCTCCTTGGAAGTTGTGATCCTTTTCCACTTTTATTTCGTTCACATTGTTTAACAATCAAACAATTACCTTCCTAATAGATGAGTGTTACAAACACCATAGCACCATTGAGTCCATTCCATAATGAACCTAGCCTTGGCTTCCTCAGTCTATGTAAAATGGCATCCAACATATCTTCAAGGCTGATGTGAATGATGAGCTCATTTCCATCATGTTGGGCTTGGGAGGCTACTAATAGCTAGTGGACAAGTCAAAAATATTGAGAAGGGCCTAAACACCATGCAAGGAATAAATCCTTATTTAGATTCACAAGTGAATCCTATAAATAGATCAAATCTTGGCCTGATCCAATCTACAAAAAATATCTAAAAGAATCTCATAATGATAAGTGAATCCAAGTTCGCTATACTTCAACATTAATCCTCTATGTTATCTAACAAATAGATCAAACTTGACCTAATTCAATCCACAAAATGCTAAATGAATCCATTTGGTCTTTTTAGTTTTCACTAAATAACATCCTATATGATCTGATTAAACATATGGTTCATTTACGTTCATTAGGTTAAATTTGAGATTAACCCTAAACAAAACCAATAATAACAAGAATGGGGTTCCTAATCCAACCCTAGGTAAACATGTTTGGACTTTTTGATAGTATGTAATGATAATTTTGATTTTAAGTGGCTTTTTTACATTGAAATAAATGATTGATGTATTTTGAATATGAAAATTGTTTTCATAATTAACTTTGAAATATATGAATCTATTATTGGAGTAATTAAATTACAACCTTCTTTAACATCACTCTTGATAATTTGGATATTGCTCTAAAATTTTTGGATTCGGTGAGTTTTAGGGTAGCCATAATCAATCTGTATTTGAACCCAATCCAAGTAGTTTTAGGTCAAATTTTGGATTCGGATCAATTTGATTCGAATGCAAACCCAACTACACATTTAACTCCAAGAACCTATATATGCTCCTAATACTAGCATCAATTTGAATATGTTTAATGTCATATATCATGTAAACACATATAGAGATATGTTAAATTTCTATCACCTATAACAAACTCAAACTAAACACTTACTATTATTAATGCAACCATATTCAACCTACTAAAATCAAACATACCCCTCAAAATGTACGAGATAGGGCTTCGAAAAATGCCAATATGTGAAATATGCAAAAATGGTAAAAACCTATCAAAACAAGCATTATTTTTTTCCCACTTCAAAATTCATAAAAAGGGAAGAGCGAAGTTAATATACAAATATTTCTGTTATGAAGAACAAAACTTTGGATATAGAAACATGTTTCAGGCAATTTACTTCAAGATGACTTCAGATGATGAACAACTTCAATGAAATTCAAATGAGCAAGATACCTGAATAACATTTACTACTTGTTTGATACCCCATCCAAATAACAATAAGGTGAACAAAATTGCAAGGGGCAGGCTATTTCTCATAGCTTCCATACATGCCTGATCAAAGAGAAGAACAAAATGGATTTAGAATGAATATTGAATCTATCCAATCACATTACAAAAGAGAAAATAAATGCACTACAGCTTTAATGCTTACAGAGACGAGACTTTCATCATTGTTATCGTGAATAAGGAAAAGAATAATATAAAGAACCTGCAATAGGACATCCACTACAGTTACTTCAAACTAAATGAAAACAAGATTTAAAGAGTGAAATGTAAAGAAAATAGTTACCTCAGATCCCACACAACAGAAAGCCATGAAATAGCGGTGCTGATAATATGCCCTTAAGAGCCAACTACTTTTGTCCTTAACATCTTTATGGCTGCTCTTGCCCGACAAGAAAGTGCTGAAACAGCAAAACCACGAAAGAAATTTAATCACTGAATAGAGAGCTCTCACTTGAGTTATATAAAAGGCACAAGAAAATTCACAAGTGGTGACAATTACACTTTAAAGATAGCTTCCAAATATCAGTTTTTTTATTTAACAGGGAAAACTGAAAGAGACGCCTAGCCATTTGGGCAAAAGATTGTCACCCAATTTTTTCGTAAGATTAATATCCGATTAATGTTTTTATTCATTAATTAGTAGATACAATTCTGCCGAACTAATATAGTATGGCTCCACTGCAACAAGCACGAAATTTTCAAATTATGTGTATCAGTTGACAGTATTGTTAAATAATCCACAATGATCTAAGAAAAGTGGTATGTCTATATTGCTCCAAAGAAATGAGCAGTGTGGCTTCCCACTTGAAGTTACATCTCGACGGTAATACCAGACTTGTAGAATCATGTGGACTTGTAGAATCTTGCCAACAAGTCATAATGTAGTTATGGAACAAATAGAAGAAATTTGATAAACTTATTTTTCACATATTGCATTTCTAACAGCATGGCTATTATCATCTTTAGAGAAATTCGATAAACTTATTTTTCTTCTTACTAAAAAATTTGCTCCTCCAAACAACCCTACAAGATCCTCATTACAACAATGGAATGCTAATTGGTGAACTTGGTGGCTTCTAGATGATGAATGTCTGAGTCATACAAGAATAAACTCTACATTGCTTCACTCAGTAGGTGATCATTGTGTCGCATGCTTCAGGAAGCTAAGCTCGAGTATGACCACAGGAATGCAAAATGTCGGTGACCTCGACTCTCAACTGCTTCTAGGACTCCACGTTCATTAATGTAGCAATGTACTGGTCATCATGGACCATAAAGATGTCAGGTGCATGAGCATTTGTGCCAGACACAATAATCAGATGGGAGTTATATCAACAATGACGTGACTGAGTTTACACATGCGCCCAAATTGTTCATCAACATGGAAAGGCGAATGGCACAATATGGCTGTTTCCCTTGAAAGAGCAGGCATGGCTAAGCAGCCGTCCCTCTCTCAAACAAAAATGACCGTTAGTGCAGCTCTTTTCCATTTTGACAAAATAAAAATTATTCTTACATATAAGATAGTATGTTTTAACACAAGTAACTGCTGGGAGACCCTTAATGGTTAAAAAAAAAAATTAAGCAACAGACAACACTGCCTAACCATCTACAAAGGTTTACAGAGCAATTAAACTACTGACTGCACAGAAATTTATACATGCCATGCAGAAATAGCTAGTCAAATAACTCTGGCAAGTTAGATACTACGTGCAATATGAAGTGTCGATAAACCTCGTCCTATCAAGGCAAAATCTTTATCATCCACCACCTGATCCCTAGCTAAGTGACGAAACATATGTAGCTTTACAAGGTTAGATTTCCCAAATTCCCTTGATGTAATGCCCAACCATTCATCCTCCCCTCTTTTTGCTAAATAACAAGGTTCCAAGACTCTGTATGGCAACTATCCCTAAATAATTTCCAAAACCCGCAATGCCAATAATAACTGTTTATTTATGTGATTCTGTGAGAATATCATGTAGCATAAAAGCTGATTATTAATTTTGTATTTTGAATTTCCCAGGCTTTAAATGATTACAGTTCAGTCTCATTCTATAGATTGAATCCACAAATTAAAATCTTTCCAATGCAAACAAATATCTTATGCTGGACTAAAATATTCACCATCCAAATAAAATCGGAAACAAGAACAACCATCCTTGTTTTACGTGAACATCATGATGATCACACCTAAAGGTAGGCCACAAAATAATCTTGAACTTCCACGATAATGGTTGAGTGAATTATCCATGCCACCTTCACTCACTTATGCGGAAACTAATAACAATTTTTAAATTGCAACAAATGGAAAAGATAACAGTCCATACCTATACATTTGCAACCAGTGACTTGCAACATCTAATCCGAGTAATGATAAGAAAATCAAACCAGGTCTGCAAAAAAATACAGGGAATGTCCATGGGATCCAGAGTACAAACTAACTTTAAGGGCCAAAAAGAAATATGAACATTACGTATGTACCTGTAAAGTTGAGAGAGGATTGCCAATAAACAAGCCGTGCTTACTCTGGGGTAATATATGGAACAACGTAAGACATTCGAAGAAAGGGTTTTCAAAAGTAATGGATTTATGTAGTTCAAAAACATAAAACAAAACAAACTTTGTAAAACTATTAATCTCTTAAATCTCAGCATGAACAATAAAAGCTATAGAAAAGCACCTGTCTGTTACCATGTCCAGAACAGCTCCAAAGGTTGATACTGGAATTAAAAACATAGATAATATACTATCAAATGTCATAATTTTGCATGGTTTTCATCTTAACTGAATAAGAAACAGCAATAAATAACACATTTATAATTAACTTAGTTTTTTCCATTTTTTTTGCAACTGCAAAATGATGTTGCACGTCCCATAAAATAGATATGAGAAAATTACATATAAAATGTCAATCCCAAACTATCGTGCTACACAACGTCACGTTTACAGTGCATAAGCTTTACGAATTAGCAAAACTTAAACATAATACTTCTCAAGTTCCATCATAAATTAATTGTTTTTTCCTTTGGTTTATTGGAATAAAGCTCTGCTCAGAAATAAATTACTTTTGACAAGCTCTTCCTGGCTTCTAAAATGGTTGATACTGGATTTAAAAACACAGATAATATAATGTCAGACACCACCATTTTGCATAATTAATTTACTTTTTTTCAATACCCACAAAAAGATGCTGAAGATCCCTATACATTCAAGAAAAATACATTTAAAATGTCAATTTCAAATTACTGTGCTACAAAAAGGCTTGTTTACACTACATTATGGAACCAAAAGTTTGAAACACAAATTTAGAAGCAAGGAAGACCTAGTCAAAAGTAATATATTTCTAAGAAGAGCAGCACAATGGTCAACCTTCATCACCTCTCCTCTAATAAACCAAAAGCAAATAATGATTAGTTTATACCATAACATAGACCTTGAGAAAGTGTCAAGTTTAAGTTATCCCGACTTTTGAAGCATGAAGTGCAAAAGCACAATAAACTAATATGTCATGGCGTATAAACATCAGGATCAATCCTTTTAGTTGTAAAGGTTTCTCAGCAGTTGTATGTCTAAATAAGGATGCACATAGAATCCCCAAAATCTGCATACAAGGCAGTCTCCACCATTAAGTGAACTAAAGAATGTAACTCTAAAGCAGAGCCATTTGAATGAATTATTAAAATGTCCTAAAAGAATATGCTCAATGGAAAAAAATGCATATAAATATGCTGTTTATATGAACTGCGTGCTTCACAAACTGAATGTGAAGAAGAGAGTATGCTTGTCCTCAAACAACAAAATTTAGACATTTCTTCCAGATTAAGTTCAATAATTAGGATTACACCAGACCTCAAAATAGAAGACCTCACCAGGTGTCCCACCTATATCATTATTGTGTTCAGATAATGTCAAACATACTTCCCTCCATTAGAATGCTAAGAAGCAAATATATTTCTTCTAAATAACAATCCTTCATCACACAAATATCAGGTGCATATCTTCCACGGCATATTGAGGTTATAGCGTGGTTATCCAAATGGCACATCCATTTTCTTAAACAACAGAAGGCAAACAAATCAGCGATGCTTTGTGCTTTTTCAATATCAAGTGAGAAGGCTTTAATCAATCAACCAAACTGGATAGAAAGGCTAATAATGACAAACTCTCAAAATAACCATGAATATGATTCTGTACTTTATATTATGTTTTGACAAGTTAAAGGAATGATCAATGACATTTTGTGATATGCTAGATGATTTTGTAGCATTTATTTTGTGATGTACTTTATATTATTTATTAAGCTCCTTAAGTTAATCATATTGCTTAATTTAAAAGCTTATGAAGTAAATTATTCATTTAAAATTTATACTTCATCATTCCCCATTATTTTTTTAGTCATCTTACTTACAACTCACAAGTTTGGAAATTAAGAGCAAACTTAATGTAACACAAACGTAACTTAACAAGCTATATAACAATTTGCTCTTTAAAAATAGTTCTATATGAAAATTTATAAGAATATACTAAACTTCAATTGTGAAGAATATATCCAAGGCTTGATTCAAGAACTTCAAATGATTCCTCAAGAACTCAAAGTCAAACTTCATAGTTCACGGGTTAATTGTCAAGTTTAGAGACAAAAGCCACGAGAAAAACCACTAATAAGAATTAAACAAGTATATTTTTCTCAAAATGTAAAATCTTGCTTTATGAAAATGGAGTTTATAAATCATCTTAAAATTTTCTCAAATGATAAAATAAACAAACAAATTCCAGTCAATGAAAGTAACTTCAAGTTTCATGTCAATTATGTAGTCCACTTATGCCCAAAGATGCAATTGTTAGACATAAGTGGGTGGCTAGATTGGTTGAACAATGAATCTGCCACATAAGAGCTTTCAATCCTTGTCCAATAATCGGGTAAAACCAGAGAAATCAGTGGTTGAACAGTTTCCAACTTTACAAAACCAATGCAGCCCCTGTTTGTCTCGCATTTTCCTTCTTTTGCAGTTTGTTTACATTTCAAAAAAAAACATTATTCTGGTGTATAATTCTTAAATTATATGCTATTGCCAAAGACTTTTATGGTTGTTATATCATAGTGTAAACAAGTAAATACTTTTTCTTGATTGCTGCACTGAGACATTGTTTATAAATTGCTTTGAAAGCATTGAAATGAACAATATTTCTGTTTGAGCAAATTTTTTTCAAGTGACAAAAAGATCTCTCGTCCTTGACATTAGTTGCAAGGAGATTCAAATCTTTGTCAATTAGATAGGGTTAGAAATTATCTTCAAGGTACTTCGGATATCAATACAATACAAAAACCATGTAATATGTACAAAAAGTGCTTAATAAGGAAAGCTATATTTTTTACAAAACACCATACTTGCATTTACAGAGAGCAGCATTTTCCATAATTGCACTCAAACCTCTAATTTAAATTTACCTGAAGTGCCTCTAAGAAAACATTAAATGGCCTTCGAGGTGATCAAGGAATTTTGCAAAAAGAAATGGTACTTCTTTCACATACAACGCTTAAATTATAGGAAAAAAAACCTGGGTTGTACAAAATGTATGAAGAAAATAGGGAAATACACTATTTTCACAAAACATCCTAAGTGTACTGCCTTTTATCACAATTGCACTTGTACCATACAAAACGTTATGCAAAGCACATAAGAAAACGTTAAATGACCAATGGAGGGCAATTATGGAATTTTACAAAAAAAAGCTACTTATTCCAAATGTCAAGCTTAAATTATTTAAACAAGGGGTTATTTTTAGCTTTTTTCAAAATTTGGTAATCCAAAGATACTAGTCATAATTCAAAAAAATATTTTTAACAAATTCGATTACCCTTACAAAGGTATAGACCTAATTACCTAATTATAATTGGTGACAAAAATAAGGAACAGAGTTACCACTTATTCTTTATTCTATTCTATTCAGAAGTAACTACTCCATCACAATGCATATTACATTAACTTAGTAATTATGATATAATTTCCAAATTTATCATATGAACAAATCTGCATCTAATGTATAGAAAGAAAATTCAACTCAATAAACATGAGGAAAGATCACAAAACCTCTACAAGAGAAGGTGAAAACCAAATCTTTTAAAGCACTACTTGGAATGCAAATGAATGAATACCAAGGTCCCCTCCCTCACCAACAGAACATATTACATCCTTTAATTGAAAGGGCATTGAAACCCTGAACTTTGAACCCTCCTTTTCATTTTATCTACTAAAACCTTGTTTACACCCTACTGCAAAGTTTTACACCCAAAATATCAAACAACCTTAGCATCTGTGCGTAATAATTTAGATGGAAAACTGACCCAACAAGCTAGAGATATAATCCCACATTAAATTGAAGATGAACCTTGATAAATGATTGTTTAAATAGAAATTTCTAATGTCAAAATAATCTGTAGCATACAGGCTTGTACCTTTGCCAAGCACACATAAAAACTACCTGTATAACTTGGATTCCTATAGATGCTGGTAAAAATACCAATTTCAAAGTGCATGGCCAACAAGTTTTTATCAAGAAACTAGTTTATACTGATAAAAAGAAAGGTATATATTTCCAGGGTCACTGTAAATCAAGTGCTATTGAACAAATCAGATGTGGTAATGCGCATCATGTTACCTTTGAATTATAGAATATGTAAAAACAATGGTAGTAACTGGCAACAAAAAAATGTATAGTTTATAGATACATGGAGCTTCGAGTGCCTAAGTTGACTAGGTCTAAAGTCTTATCTTCTCAATGTTTTACTACATTTTGAACGGTTTAAATGAAATAAAGCTGACATCATCCTTTCAGAACTGGTCAAGTTGCTAGCAAACACGTTGCCATATAAAGCTGACATCATCCATTCAGAACAGACCAAGTTGCTAGCAAACACGTTGTTATATACCTAGCAAGTATGAATTTTTTCACTTTGTTTTTGCACATGAAAACAATGGTGATGCAAACTTGTAAAAACAGGTGCTAGCAAACACGTTGTTATATGCCTAGCAAGTACGAATTTTTTCACTTTGTTTTTGCACGTGAAAACAATGGTGATGCAAACTTGTAAAAACCAATGCCTTAGCAAATACCCAAACCAACCTAAAAGTACATGGGCAAACTTTCTTTGGAATATGAAAATACTACTATAAAGGTACAAAACTTGTTCTAAAAGTGAATGTAAGAAATACTTCTAAATGGTTTTTATCTGGTCAGACAGAACAAACAGTTCAAAAAAATCATAATATAGATAGATAGATAGATAGATAGAAAGATAGATAAGTGAACTCCAGGCTGGCCATTGACTAGAAAATTATTGCTTCCATAAAAGAATTAGTTAGCCACAAACCAAACCAAATATGACCCATCAATCAAAAATATCATAAGCTCATCATGAAAATATACATAAAACCACAGCCATCAAGACAAATGTCACAGCATGTCAATTGTAAATTACAAAGAAGGATGGACCATAAACCCCAAATACAACAACTCAGTTCCCCATCAAGATAATGAAAATCAATAGGTGCGAACAGATAACTTGGTAGAAAGAATAGGTACCTTGATTAAACTTTCGTGCTAACCACCCATCCACTCCATCACAAACGAAGCTGAAAGGTCATAAAATTAATTTACAAGAGGATATAATACCAAAAAGTGTGCAAAAAATACACTATGGCATACTTGATTGACAACCAGCCCAATTTTTGCAAATTACCTGATAAAGTACAGAGTTGCAAACAACAATTTACTGGAAAAGCACATGGCAAATGCAAAAATATTTAGCAGAACTCGCATATAACCTGCAGAGTTCAATAAGAGAGTAAATATCAACATCTGCAAAAATTAATAAAGCAAAAGGTAAAACAGGAGAATTCAGTCATAAAAATAGACAAAAAATCATAAAGAGTGCATCATAAAACTAATGCATCCATACAATAGATTTCATAGATTTGCAGGAAATTTTTAAACAGCCAAAAATAAATTGTGGATTCAAGGTCCGATATGACAAAAATTGCTCATTGTGGGCTCCTGACCAATCCTTAGAATGGAAATTGAGCTAGAGATATCCGACAGATCATTTGAGCTGTTCTTTCCAATCAATAACAGCAGCAATAGTAATATGCATACAAATACAACAATTCCAAACACTTTATTCAGCACCTACATAGAGATCACCATGGAACCCAAAAGCAATAATAATCACACTAAAATTTTGAACCATGTATCTTCTTCATAGAATGGAATGTCCAAAAATCTCTTCAAAGGTAAAAAAAAAAATTAAATGCTCTAAAAAATTAATAAACTTTCATCTGCCTCCTCTTAATCATGAGTTCAAGCTAAAACAACAGATTCCATTTAAATCCATTAAGTTTTGAGTGGCATTTCTAAACAGCAACACTACTGCAAATCCATTAAGTTTTAAAAAAAATTGATTTATTTGACTATTTAAAAAATGTATTAATACAAATAAAGTTTGTTATAAAGTTTAATATAAAGCTTATTTGACATAATTTTTTCTTGAAAAATTAGCACAAATTTTCAAATATTTGTCAAGCAACTTATTCAAAAATAAATTTCCTTCTCAAAAGTTTTTCTTTTTTTGACACCAACCTTTTATTTTCTCTTTTTTACACCATCCTTCTTAAAAGCAACAGCTGCAGTCAAACTGAGCCTCACGTAATCATTTTAACCTTAATTTCAAATAGCATTTTTCCTTGTTACACATGAATTCTTATCACTAATTAAGACTTAAGGTTAATCAAGCTTGCAAAAACCAGGAAAGGAAAAGATCAAGAAGGCACACATTAGATAAAGAAGCCGTTGATTAACCTTTAGAAGATATATTTACTTCATAAGGTCCAAATGAACACTTCCTCAACCAAATCAAATTTGATACTAAAACTAAAATTTAATGGTAAATCCTCAGAAAGCACGGTAAGTATAATACCACGGTAAAAAATTTGTCATTAAAAAAACATCAAAGTAAAGCCTTGCGCTAGATCATTACATAAATGAGTAATATATTTTCTTGTCATACACATGAGAACACATGTCAAAAACTTGGGTATAAGTTTCAAAACTAGGAAAGCTCAAAATGATGTGCAGGTTCATGTTAAAATCACAGCATGCCACAGCTCCAAGATTATAAAAGAATTGTTGATGGCTAGCAACTTATGTTAATAAACAGAATGGGTATGCTTGGAAAGATAGGTTTCGTACAAAACTCACCAACAATATTTGGGGTGTAAAGATACACGGATGTTCCACCTCCACTTGATCTCTGAGCCATTGCAGTTTTTCCAAAACAATTTTTTTATAATGAGATGATTCTGCCAAGGGCGTGTGAATTTCCTACATCAAATACCTTACAGATATATAAAATTTATAAATAAATAAAATTATCTGCAAAATCCATAAAAATAAAACACTAAGATAGTAACTAAAGAAAGTAAGTTGATCGTACAGTGAACAACTCAAAATAATGCTTTTTCAGGCATCTTCCTTCCAAAGAATAATAGCAGACAGTTAGTGATAATCAAGTGGTTGAAGTATTACAGAACAAACATTATACTAACAATTTGTAACCAATCATATGATTTTGGGATTATTTGGTTCCAAGCACAACCAAAAAATAACTAAAACCACAGATTATATATTAACAGCACGTTTCAGCATCTTGTAGGAAGAAATTAGTTAAAAAAATGCAACTTGATGAGAAGCAAATATCACATCATACTAAACATCCAAAAAAGCAACTTAACATGCATTGCATTTATCATCTGCTATGTAGCTATCCAAACAAACCCTTAACCTCAACAGAAAGCAAGAAAACAAAGCAAGCAAAAATATAATTGGGCCATTGCATTAATGAGCTATAATGGTGAAATGACGCAATGCAGATAAATGCAATCAGAAAATACATAGGCCAAATGAGAGTGAAAATTTTTGACATGGTAGAAGCAAAAGGCTGATAGGGTAAAACTATAGCAAATACAAGGGCAGATCAAGGGAAGAAGAATCATGCCAAAATGAATAAAGGCATCTGTAACCCACCTTGGCATGCAATAATTCAAAACAAAAACTTAAGTATTGTTATGTTTTGTAGTTGTATATTGCTCTTAGAAATAGTTTAACCAGCAGTTTATTTTCAATAGTAATCAGTTATGCTGATAGGCTCGTTGCTTACTGAATAATTTATTCCAGAGTGAACAAAAGGTCGGTGCATGAAGAGGTTCACCATACGAAACAGCCAAGGCTACCAAAGCCCTTCTGTTTTTTAATTCCCATCCTTCATGCTTGTTACCTTTTCGATATTTGAAAGGTTAACTCTTTTTTTTTAACCAAGTTCTATAATATGTAGTCTTTAAATCAATAAAAATAAAATGAAAAATTTATTTTTCATCTTTAAAGTTCACTATTCAAAATTTCTTAGCATGTATATAACTTCCTATCATAAAACCAAATTTAGTTTAGAGTATATTGATCTCACAACATAATCCACACTCATTCATAATCCATATTCAATCACTCTCTCCAATATTACAAAGTATAGCTCATCAACTTAATTCTCTTATAATTAACATAATTATTAGATTCCCTTTGTTCTTATGAATATTTGTCAAGGTATTTTTCTTCAACTCATCTAGCCATATTTTCATATTTAAATGATACTGAGCAACTTAGTAAGCCATGAAATATCATATCTTTCAATACATTTTCATGTACCATTAAGAAAGAAATATGGTATCAATGTTTTTCAATATTTCATCATCTTTAATGCATTTTACACGTAATAAATTCATAAAGAGAAAAGTCTATATTTTCTTTAAAATAACTAAGCTCTTTAAATCAATTATCTTGTCACTATCTTCATCCAAAAAACCTATGAAAAATATTTTTTTTAATAAACTATTATTTTCATCCTTAAGACTACACCGATTTCTAGAATGTTGCTTTGATATGATTTTTCTTTGACAGTTAAAAGGATGAAAACCTAAGAACATTAGTTGAAATTACAATCAATCATTTTCTTGGTGTGACCTTACAAAGTTTACATTCTAAAGTATGAGTTTTTCTTAAATGTTGTAAAAACTTTGCTTTTATAAATAATCTAATAATCTGCTCATTTCTTAAAGAAAGTATTTGAGATAATGAGACCATGAGAAAAGAAAAACTTTAAAATAGTTCTATACTCTTTATTAGTCTTGTCAAACCCATAACAACAATGATAGCCTTTAGATTATCTTTTTCACTTGCTAGATGCCCATTTAAGTTTCTCCCAATAAAAAAATTTTTACATGAAAGAATCTTTTGTATTAATTCCTCCATATCACTCCAAAACTTTTCTGTAATGCTAGCATCTAGTTCCATTTAAGAGACAAACACTAAAATCCTTGACAATAATAGCTTACTCTATTATAATATCTTTTATATTATTTTCAAATTTTTGTCTAAAACTATACCTACTTAATTTGTCCTGATTCTTACTTGTATGCCAAAGCTTTAGTTCTAAAGTACCAATTTCCTTCATCTTAGTTGCTTGAATCACATAGGAACACTTTTCTTCCCATAAATCATGATACTCACCAATTCTATCAACTTTCTAGTTTCTTGAAGGCTAACAATAAACTAAATGGCATTTATTAACTTATCAAGTGACAAAGTCAATCGGGAGGGAAGTTTCAACATTCCAAAAGAAATACAAAAAGACAGTATTAGGTCATAAAAATTATGGCAAAGTCTGCCAATTTATAGGCATCGGATCAAAACAACACGGAAAGAAGTCAAAACATCGTGAAGATACAAAAAGTGACCAACCACAAAAGGGTAGATCGAAATGAAGCAAGTGATGGGATCCAAATTTAGGGCAGAGTTGCCTTTCACTATAACACCAAAAACTCGAACAGCCCACAGGACAATAATGTCAATGAAGAGCACACCAATTGCAAGCTCAGCTGTCTTGAGTGATGCAGTGGAGAGCCAACAATTAATAGTAGCAAGAGGACCTAAGTAATCATAGAGGATGACCCTGCAACCAGCAAAGCCAATGTAACAAACTAATCCATCAAAGTTCAACAATACCCAACAAAAGAAAAGGAGGAACCCACTGGTTGAAGGGTGACCTACTCCCTTCAACTGCTTTGAGTGATGCAATAGAGAGAAAAACAACTAATAGCAACAAGAGGATCTGAGTGGTCATAGAGGATGACCCTAAAACCAGCAAAGCCATTGTAAACAACTAATCCATCAAAGTTCAACAATACCCAATAAAAGAAAAGAAGGACCCCACCAGTTGAAGAGTGACCTACTCATAAAGGGATATCAAGGTCCCAATTCCCAATTTCACGTTGAAACTCAAATGGACTAGACTAGGAGAATCTTGTAACAAATGTTACAACCACAACAGATAAGAAAAAAAACAATAACAAAGGAGATAGGCTCACTGTTCTAAGGGTCTCTCATAATGACAAAGGCAAGGGTCACCAACAATAAGAAAGTGATGTAGGAGCAATAGAGATAAAGCCAAAGTTAATAATGAACCTATAGAATGCCAAAGCGAAAAAGCAAATGAAAATGTGATTAAGATTCTCATTAGCAAAACACTAGAACGGACATCGTACTAAAGTAGATTGGCCCCCTTGCCAAAAACACTATGGTAGAAATAGCCCCCAACAAATTTTTCATAGGATTTCCAAGCCTATTAGATAAGACAAAGAATAATAACAAAGGAAGTAGGCTTACTATCCTAAGGGTCCCACCTAGTGGCAAAGCCAAAGGTCGTCACCAACAACGAGAAAGTGAAGTAAAAGCAAGAAAGAAAAAGGCAAAGTTAATAATGAACCTATAGAATGCTAAAGGGAAGAGACACCCAAATGAAAATGTGATTAAGATCATCAGTAGCATAGAACTAAAAAGGACATCTCACCAAACTAGATAGACCCCTTTGAGCCAATAACATAGAATAGCTCCCAGCAAATCTATTATAAGAACATTGAAAACCTAGGTTAGGCATGAATCCTTCAACATCAAGTAGATCTCACTACAAAACCTTCAAAAAACTGCAAATATATCATGGCAATAATGATTCACTCCTCGCTAGTAGCCTAAAAATGCCTATACGCCACAGAATATCCTAGCCTACTCCAATTCTAAATACGATCAGCCAAATCAACTCCAAAAAATATACTCAAACACTCAAAACCCCAAAAGCCAACAATATAAAGGAGCTCAAACGTGGTGCTTGGAATATCCTAAGTCATATTGCAAAATAAAGGCACCTTGCCAGAGCAATAATAGAGATTTAGGCATCTTGCAAAACATATATCATCTTTCTAGTTAAAGAATATATATCTAAGATTAAATCATCATGATAGCACCTTAAACTAATTGCTTTAGTTGCATTTGTTTGATAAGATATGAGAACCTATTTTTATTTAACATTACATCTAAGTGCTAGTACTAACTCATTTATCATTATATTTAGACGATATACCGCATCTTCTAAGAACATCTTATATTCACTCAATTTAGCATCCACATCACATTGTTTGTTGACAACTAAACACAAACCTCCACTTCAACCTAAACAAGCTTGGAACCAATTATCGCAATATTAAATCTTGAAGTTCAGCATGGTTGGCACCTCACCTAGTAGGGATGAAAAATGGCCTTTACAAGCTAACCATGTTATCAATCACAAAGGATTTGAATATATGAAACATTACTCGATAAAATTAAAATGTCACTCTAATAAAAGTTATTGATCTAAAACATGTTGCTAATTGTTTCAAAATTAAGACTAAGAATTTATAATATTTGATGATTAAAATTTTAAAAAAAAAATCTTAATGGCAATTTACAATATGAAATTTGGTGAATATTTAAAATATCAACATAATTACTTTATAAAATAATAGATGAAGTATCACTTACATTTATTCTTTTATGAATAAATTTTAATATTTTTATAGCATGAAATTTAAACATTTTTATTTTTGAATTTCCTTTTTCTAAACACTAATATGTTACTTATTTGAATCATTCACACAAAACGAATTTTCTCTTAAAACATTTTCTAAAAGAAATTTTGTTAATATAGTATTTTCAAAACTATAAATTACAAATTAACCAAATCTTATGTCTTACTTGGATACCATTTATGAAACTCCATATTACTCACATAATATTTAAATTTTTAATATTATTAAACTATTATTTTTTAAAAATCATAATTAAACATAGCATTATTGTTATCATGAATTAAAAATAATATGGATAAGAAAATTGATACTTGAAAAATAAAACATTTTTAAACATGAATTTACATAAATATCATTCAAATCTTAAATAGTTTTGCATACCATTGTCAATAACTAATAGAATGTATGATCACACTAATTCATTGAAACTTCAATGACACAAAGATGTGCCAACAATGATTAACTCATCACATGGCATTAGTGTGTATGACAACATGGCAAAATATAAGGGAATGTACTTTGAGATTATGTCAATTGCTTTCCTGAGGAAGACATTCAAGATCCTTAAGAATGCTTAATGAAGGAAAGAGTCAGGGAATGCAGCATACTAACTTGACCCATATTCGCCAATCCAACTCGCGAGCTCAGCATGCTCGGTAGGATTCTTATGAGCTTTTTGAATTGTTTTTATTCCTTTTGGTGGTCTAAGAAGGTGTTCATATTTAAGGATGCTAAGCAACCAGTATCATAGCAGAAGATGGTGATTAAGAATTCATAATCAATAAACTTGTATTAAGATTGAGAACTTGGTGATCCAAATTCTGTTATCGGATTATGCCTTTTGACTATGCAAAACTCGAGATATCAAAATAATTGCTCCCAAAACCTATAAATCAAGAACATATTTTAGTCTAAAAATATTTTATTAATGACAACTATAAGACATTCTTTTCCTTATTTTTCTTCTCTTTCATCCTTATTTTTCTTTTCTTTTCTTTTCAAAGTATTTCATAACAACTTTTTTCAATGGTATTAATTTTAAGGTTCACTAATAACCACAATCATTCAACAAGTCAACATTATCAAAAGAGAACTCTAGAGATCATTTTCACAAATGAAAAAATTCATATGATTTATAAAGATAGGCTTAAATGCATATAACATTTATAATTGATCTAAATTCACCCATATTACGAAACAAATAATGTAACTTCCAATGTCAACAAGTGGATAAATGTCATCAAACAAATCTAAATTACAGCATGGCAAAAAATAATCTCGGTTTTGAAACTAAAACACTATTACAAGAGCTCCTTGACTCGTCCTTGACAACTACCAAAACACTTGGGAAAGGTCCATAATTTCCACAAATGCTATTGCAGATATAAGCATTCTAAAATATTTTTCTTTCAAATGACAAGCAACAATACCAACAAAAGAGTAACAACTTGCATGAAATCAATCCACGCATTCAATGAAACTAACAGAAAACCTCTGACATGCATGATTTAAATTATTGCATTCGCAGTGTACATGACTTCCAGAATTCCTGTTAGCAAGCTGCTTCATCAAAGTGGACACTCATGTATAGTTCAACTCCATCATACCAAATATTTCATGTTTTCTAGCCACTTGGTCTCCAAGCTTTCACATATGGTCAGACCAAATCATACTCATCTTCCATCTTTTTCCTAATCTTAACAATGCTATTTCAAGGTTGTTCTACACATCATTGAGCACCTGGCTAGCATCCACTCTACTTCAGCTTGTCATTTGCCAATTGCTAACTCCTGGACAAATTTGTACCAAATAAACCATTCTTCCATTGAAATTTTTTTCTTTCTGACAAACATAAGCACATATTCTCCAATGCACTTTGCAATCTTACACACATGTGACCCTCTTCTTGTCATTTGCATTGATCTTGATACCAACATTATTTAAAATCACATAGGTTTCCAATACATTCTTTAAATATTTCCATCATTAAACCTCATGTCCAGATTGATCTCTACGTTTTCACCCTTGCAAACATGAACTATGGACCATTTGCATGGATTAATAATCTTTCATTTACTAGGGTCAACCATTGATGTGTACACTACAATCTTCATTTGCATTGCTAGAAAAGGTTTCCTTAGGCACATTATCTCTCGTTAAAAAAACACAAACTTCACATTTGGAGGTCAATTACAAATTGACAACCATGCAATTCCAACCTTGTCCATGACTACTAAATCAATTTCAATTGTTATGTACTCTCTATGATTGGAATTTGGAACAAAACATTAAACAAATAGTTGATATCCCCACAACCAAGGGAGATATACCGCATTGTTATGTCTTCATGACTTCTTTATATCGCATTGCATCTATGTCAAGTAATACAATACTTTGTCCATAGCATTGTTAACAATTCAATCATGAGTCTATATAACCCAAGCTCAAGATTGGAATGAACATTTTTTATTTGATATAACCCTAGCTCAAGATTGGAACAAACAATATTCAATTTGGCCTCAATTTGAGCAACATCTTGCTCGTTGATTATTAGTTCAAACTTAACCTAAGCTGAATGAATTCAACGTAAGATTAATTTTAAAATTTTCAATCAGATTCTCAACTATAGATAAGTTTATCAATTTAATCATATTAAATGTACCAATACATATCACTACAATTCCATAAATTTATTCTATATATGCTTAACTTAAAAAATACATAAATATATTTAAAAATATATAGTTGTTTTAATCCAATTTCAAGCCAGTCCAATCTAATCCCTTGAATCATAATCAACTTGTAACATTTAATACGAATTAAACTGAGCTAATAACTAACTCATTGTGCTTCAATTTGAGTCAAAATCAAAGCTAATTTTTTAGCAATCTTCAAGTTAACACAACAGCACTATTTTTTTGTCAAACACTAACATAAGTCTATTTACTTCCAGCATCCCTCCTATTTAACGACGAGTATGAAACCACAACTTGTACAAACCATATCACACTGAAAAACGACAATAGCCTTTAGCACTACTACAAAAATACCACTCAAATACACCAAAACAGACACAAAAAGTGCAACAGAGTCCATAATAGAAAAAAATTGATATTGGTGCACCAAGGATAGGCTATGATGAGGATTAGCTAGGGCGCGACAATGAAGACTGGAGAAGAGACAGAAAAAAGTACTTGCTCTGATCGGTAAGTGCTCCACGTGGATCACCAACGATGGCTCGATGAGGATGACAGGCGGAAAATAGAAGTCGGCGACGACGCCTTAGAGTGGCAACGCCGAAGAGGTCAGTGGTGGTACGCGCCTTTCAAGTAAAAGAAACCGGATTGGCGATAGTATAGATGAATGATCAGGTCGGCCGTTGAAGGCCACCACGGAGACGGACAACTCCTCTCCAGTCGCAGGGAAGACGGCGAATAGGGTGCGGCGCGATGGTGGACAGTACGAGCTTCTTCGTAGCGTTTTTGTTTTTTGTTTTTTTTTTTTTTTTTTTTTTTTGAGTTTCGGCTTTTTAGGATTAAGCATATTATATTCATTAATTACATTTTAATTAATTTTTTGTATTTTCAATGATAAATTTAAATTAATTAAATTTAACAAATAATAATTCTTTGTAATGATAGGGATCGGAATGCATTGATTTTATATCTCAGTCGTCGTTCCAAATATAAACTGTATCCGTAAAAAAATGTATTTTCAACGTATTATATGTTGCAAAATCAATACATTAGTGTTTTAAAAGCTATTTAAAAAAATTAAAAGGGCTACTTCTAAAATAAAACTTACATGCTTTCTAATACCTGATGAGTTAAAGCTCGTTGATCAGTATAATTTTTAAGTTTTCAAAAACCCCTAAAAAAATTAACAAAATATCATTAAAAATTAAAAAAAAATCATAATATTCAAAACAATCGATGACAATTTCTTTGACCCAAGCTTAAGGAGATGACCAATTTTTCATAAAGTTGTTGTCAATAATCCGTAATATTCAAACATTTTGAGGATAGTCTTTACAATTGAAAACGAGTTTTTTAATTTTTTTTTTGTGAAAAGAAATAAAAATTATGAAATTTATATGATAAATTTTAATATTTTAAAAATAAAAAAATATATTTAAAAATAACCATAAATAATTTGTAACTAATTTTCAACTTTTATGTGTCAGTATATCAGGTGAATAATTATGGTTTCAAGATATTACTTTATTTAAGAATTAATTTGTTACACCCCATTTTTCCTAGGCTGATTTTTGGCATACATTTTTTTTTTTTACATATAGACAGCTCAGATCGTCCCATACCAACCTGAGTAGCCTACGAAAAACATAGGATATAACACATCATTACACACCTACTTTCCTTAACAATGTGGATCCCATCTCCCGGGTACACCGTCAACTCAGGATTCATGACTCCTGAATTAACAGATGGACTCGCGCAATGTTACTCCTACTAGACCCAATACTCCTATCCCATACCGATAGGAGAACCGATCTAATAGAAGTCTGAACCCCCACGGTAAGTTCCATAGTCATGTAATGACCTCACCATCAAAACAAAATATATAACATCCACAGAATAAATATATAAATATAGCACTCCACACACTATATCACCAAAACAATAAGTAAGACAGTGAATGGAAACTACATCACAAGAATAAGATCCAAGTCCAACAAGTGCAACATCATCCAACCAGATACATAAGTCAGATTCATCCTCACACAATACCTAACATAAGAATAATAGTCTCACTGAATACATCCAATAGCATCAATCACACTAACCAAAATGTCTCAGAAATCACAGATCAGATATCCTTCACTAGCCTGCTGACCACGATCCCACCTAATCTGGGTGGCGTCAAGTCTGCCGAGCCGTTGGAAAAATATAGATAATAAAGAAATGAGCTACGCCCAGTAGGAAAGACAGCTAGTAAAACTCACATGCAAGAGAAGGATAATAGCAAGAGTATAGGAATACAGTATAACAATGTATGGTGGAAAGGCACTCTCAGTTCCAGACTCCGACCAACCACAGTCACCCCAGTCACACCAGAGTAGCTCTCCTCTGGGCTTCCAGGTAGCATGCCAGTGGGATCGCCCATCTCGAAACATGCATGGCGCTTAGGCAAAGCATGCCAGTGGGATACGCCCATCTCAAAACACGCATCATAACGCCTAGCACCCGACAACGCAGCGTCTATGTAGCATGCCAGTGGGATTGCCCATCTCGAAACACGCATGGCGCCTAGGCAAAGCATGCCAGTGGGATTGCCCAACTCGAAACACACATCACAACCTAGCCTGGGGTTCCAAGTAGCATGCCAGTGGGATACGCCCATCTCGAAACACGCATGGCGCCTACCAGTCACATGTATGCTGTGGAAGCTAAGTCTGAACCGCACAATTACCTACCACAACTACCCTAAAACATCATATAGGGTCTATAGTAGACCGGTCCATTATGCTAATCCGTGAAATATGCCAACATTGAGTAAACTGACTCAATCCATGCCATTGCCGTCCAAGCAACACAACTGTACCAGTTACTGACTGTTTTGGTAGCATCCATGTACCATATCTATGTCTGACTGTTTCAACTGTACTGTCATCACCGATAATATTTTCCCCTACTTCAGGAAATTTTTCTCTACGTACGGATCTCCAGAATTTTCGAGATCGCTCAAATCCCAATTTCTCTTTTTCTGAATTTTTTTCAGAATTTAAAATCCCGAAATTCTAATTACTGCATTTTTCCAAATTCCAAAAAAAATCAAATTCTGCCCTTTCTCAATTTTCCGAAATTCGGAATAAATTTCCGAATTAAAAATTTAAATTCACATATATCCTTTTTCCGAAAATTCGGATTAATTTCCGAATTGATTTTTTTTTTAAATTCCACATATATCCTTTTTTTTTTTCAGAAAATTCGGATTATTTCCGAAAATTCGGATTAATTTCCGAATTAAATTTCCTCCGCGCCGAATCCCGCTGAACCGGTTTTCGCTGCCGGTTCGGCTTTCGCACCGTTCGTCCGCGCCGAATTCCGCTGAACCGGTTTTCGCTACCGGTTCGGCTTTCGTGCCGTTCGTCCGCGCAGAATCCCGCTGAACCGATTTTCGCTGCCGGTTCGGCCTTCGCGCTGAACCGAGAACCCACTGGCCGAATAATTAATCCAAATTCCAGCCGACGTTTAACATTTAAATTATTAATAAATATTGAATAATTACAATTACTTAATTAACTAAACCGAAATTAATCTAATCCATCTCCTTCCTCCGCCCGGCGCCCGCGAAACCCTAGCCGACGATTCCTCCGGGAAAATTCCGTTTCCCCCGTCGATTTCCGGTGACCGAGATCAAGGAAAAACAAAATCTGATGTTCATACTATCCTAATGTTTCATTAATGCCACTAATTTCTAAGGTTCAATCAAAATTTCCGCCCAAGTTTCATCCGATCCCCATTTTAACAATCTATGAAATTAAACAATTTTCAGCATTTGATACTATCTTAACATGATTAAAGCACATAATCGAATCAACACATGCTTGGTAAAATTTCCAAATTCGGCGGTTATAATTTTCCGAAGAAAAACCCTAAAATGCTAAAATCAATAATTTGCATTAATCAATTCCAAAAACCACAATTCGCATGCTCCGATAGCTATTTGCAAAATAACCCATATTTTTAATTTGCTAAATAACTAATTTAAAATCTGAATTTCCTACCTTTCTTCTCCGGCGACGGTGAAGCTCGCACGCGACCAACCACTGCTCCTCGCCGAACGAAACCGGTACCAATCGATTCTCCTCGGTCCCGCGAACCTCCAGGTACAAAAAGCCCCTTGAAAGGCTGCCGGAAAGTATCGCCGTTTGCCGCGAACACCTCGTCTCCGACCACCGCTCGAAACCCTAACAGCCGAACAATTCAGGTTAAATACCCAGCTTAAACCGGTAATAACCCGTTAAGAACCCATTAAGCGCCGGTTGACCTTCTAATAACGCCGCTTAAACCCGATCAGCCGGTTAATCTCCACCGCTGATCTCGTCTGTCCGATCCGCTTATCCGTGGCTTATCCAACCGCACGCGCAAACGCACTAGGCAAACCGCCCCCCGCCTTCGCTGAACAGCTCCGGTCCGGTTCACGCGTGGTAAAAACCAAATTCCGGTTGGGCCGATTTAAATAGATTTTCGAATTTCCAAAAATCCAATTAAACAGGGAAAATTACTTAAAAATTTCCTCGGTGCTCCGAAAAATCCCCAAAAAATTTCAGAAATTCCAACAGCCTCTAATTGAGCTCCTGGCTCATCCTACTGTCGATCTGAAATCATTCAAGCCACAATTGAATTATTGAAGATTAAACGTATAATATTTTACCGGGTATAACAATCTCCCCACCTTATCAGGAATTTTGCCCTCGAAATTCAACAAGAAGTTCCGGCCACTTTTCCGCAACATCCTGCTCTCAAACCTCTCCACCAGAAAACACTCCTCAAATTCATGTACATCTTGACTTCATAGTCTTTTATCAATTCCAACCATCTCCTTTGCCTCAAATTAATCGAAAAATCCACTTCCCTAGCTGGTGGAAGTCCAGGCAACTCCTCTGAAAAAACCATAGGGAAGTCTCTCACCACTGGAATATTTGACATAGGGGTAGTGGTGGCTTGGCTATCTGCCACATAAGCCAACCAACCAGTACAACCCTTACTCACTAGTCTCTTTGCCTGAAGAACTGAGATCAGGGGAATCTGCCTGTTCAGACCAAAGTATATCACATCCTCCAAACCAGGCACCCTGATCCTAACCTTCTTCTCCCAACAATCCAGAACCACTGCATGGTAGCACAACCAATCCATCCCTAAGATGATGTCGAACTCTGTTAGTGGTACACATATCAACTCTGTCACGAACTCGTGTCCACTAATCAGAATAGACCCATCAATCTTCTGAACAGTGGGAATCTCTTTCCCATCAGGAAGCCTAACCAGTAAGGGTTCTTTTAAATAACCCTTGGATCCTGATATTTGATTCCAGATCCTCTCAGCAACAAAAGAATGAGATGCACCAGTATCAAACAAAGTCACGCACTGTATGTTACCAAATTAAAGCATACCTGTGATCACCTCTGGTGACTCTGAAGCCTGTTGTCGAGTCAATGCAAATACTCTGGGCTGTCCCCCAGATGAACCAACCGGTCCTGTGATCCTCTGTTTCTTCCATATCGGGCAGTCGTACCTTATGTGTCCTGGCTGCTGACAGTGGTAGCAAATAATCCCTCCAGTCCGAGTACCTGTCTGCTGCACTGGCCTCTCGGAAATAGGCCGTGGCTGGACCACGCCTTCCTGGGTACCACTGTGATCTCTGTGTCTCTTGTCCTTTTTGTTCTGTTGGGCATTTCTGAATTCCTTCCTCTTGTTGTGAGCCTCTCTCTGGGCCTCCATCCGGATGTCAATAAGTTCAACGGATCTCACAGCCTCCACTAAGTCACGAAATCTGGCAAACTGGCTCACAACCAACTGACGCTGCAGCATAGGACGAAGTCCCTCCAATAACATCTCACATCTGCGCTCCTCAGATGGTACCAGCTCTGCGGCATACCTCGCCAGATATGTGAATCTCGATAAGTAGTCGTTCACTGACATCTGGCCCTGTCTGAGGTGTATAAGGTCCCTCCTGAACTGAGACATGGCAGAAGCCGGAATGTAGCACTCCCTAAATGCCTCAACAAAGTCCTCCCAAGCTATCTCGCTGTTCTGGACCTCCCCAAACACAGCGCGCCGCTGGCCTCTCCACCAGGTAGCAGCCTCTCCCTCCAATACTAGAGCAGCAAGTACTACCCTCCTGTCGAACGGACATCCCAAGGCATCAAACAGCTCAAGCATATGAGCCATCCAGTCATCTGCCACCGCTGGGTCAGCCGACCCACTGAAGCTCCGCGGACGCAACCACATAAAGGCATCGATCCAACGATCCACGACTGGCTCAACTGGCAATGCTGGGATCGTCTCTGGGGTAGGAGTAGCAGATACAGGTCTGCCTCTAGCTGCTCCACGAAAGGGAAGTCTCCTGGTACCAGTCATACTGTCAAAAGCAACTAATCTGGCATTAGAGTCGTCATTTGGCATTTGGCATACAGACTACTATAGTATAATAAAATGACCAACAGTTCTCCCCACCTTGGGTTGAACTTCTATATATGTCTAGCCCCACTATCCTAACCTAGGGCTCTGATACCACTCTTGTTACACCCCATTTTTCCTAGGCTGATTTTTGGGAAAATTACTTAAAAATTTCCTCAGTGCTCCGAAAAATCCCCAGAAAATTTCAGAAATTCCAACAGCCTCTAATTGAGCTCCTGGCTCATCTTATTATCGATCTGAAATCATCCAAGCCACAATTGAATTATTGAAGATTAAACGTATAATATTTTACCGGGTATAACATAATTTATCTAAAATATCATTGATAAAAAAAAGTGATCAAAACAATATTTGAATTTGAAATATGATAGAAATGTTTTATAGCCCAACAATCTATTGAATTAATAAATTTACTAAAAAAATATTTTACACCAAATTTCTTATTGTTCTGATGAACTATATTTTTTTTTAGAATTTTGAAACATTTAACATTAGGTTCATGGCATCTTTAAGAGTATATGATTAAGAACTAAGTGTTCTTATTTTGATAATAAATGTCTAATTGGACAAATCATTTATATTATATATAATCTCATATTATAGCTTTTAATAATTGATATTCAACATAATGGAAAATTCTATAAGATAATGATTAAAGAAATGATCTAGAATATGAATATTTATTATGTCTAATTATTAAATAAAGAAATAAAATATAATGATTAGTATTTCTATAAAAATATTATCCTCATGTGTTACTTGAGTATATTCTGATCTTATAAGATAAGGATATATATCTATAATTACATGATATTAATATATATTATTAAGATAAGGTTGGTTAGATACATGATACAAGATAAGTATAGCCCACTTGTATTTACATGGTATAGTTATACATTATATGATATAAGAATAGACTATCAAAGTAAGGATACTCTTACGTTAAATGAAAGATGTCCATCTCCATCTACACAATACTAATATATATGATTAGAATGAGTTTATCTTACATATATGATACATGTTGAAGATAGCCTATTTATATGTACATAGTCCTAATACAAGGTAATGGTAATCCATTAAGGTGATGACACCCTTTTATGAGGTCTATGTTACTAGTATTGACTTTAGCTGATAACGATTAAAAGTGGTGGGATTTACAATATATTTAAATGCATTGGGAAAGAAATAAATAAGAAAAAGAAATTTATAAATGATTAAGTATTACAAAATATAATAAATAAAAAATAAAAAAAGAAAAGATCATGCATGCACATGCTCATATTTCTATTAGATTTATTATATCATGGATTATTTCATTATGTGTATTAGTTTTTATGACATAATTATACTTATTTTTTTATAATTTTATTTTGATACCCTATTGGTTATCTACTAAATTCTATAGAACCTTATTAGTATTTATATTATAAAGTATTCACAATATTAAAAGTTATAGGTTTAGATATTATAGATAAAGATTTTATTTATTGATATTAGTGGCCATAATGGTTGGTCACTTATGAGTTTTTATACTATATATATATATATATATTTGGATCTAAATAGGCTTAACACAATAATTATTTATGATGTAGATGGTTTATATGAAGTTCTATAAATAGATCATTTATTTATATTTATCTCTTATTTGGTTTATGTGGTTAATAATATGTGATTAAATTTAGTTTCATTATTTGATCATCTCTTAAGATTTAATGTTATCACTTATTTATTTTAAATATGCATAATCTCTAATTTTTTATATTATTAAGTAAATAATAAGGTGGAGCCATAATAACTACAATACTTAATAGAGAAAAAAGGAATTTGTAATGTTAGTGACATGAGATAAAATGAGGTGATTTATTGAGTTAAAAGAAAAGAAGAGTATGGTAAAATTGCATAAATATAAATGAAAATATAGTTTAGAATATAAAGGAAAAAAAAACAATGATTCACTTCTCAAAGTGAACCCAAAAGAGAGCTATCAAGTAATAAACTTTCTTTAGTCACAACTAATTCATCAATTCATAAGAAGTCCTTTAAATTAGATATTATAAGTAATTATTTAATAAAAATATAAGCTTTCTATCTACTTTTTAAAGACTTTCATATCCATATATCTTTAATTATTTTGAACACCATTCATTAAAGTAGCATCAACCATATGTCACATATAATGAGTCATCTATCACTTTAACTTCATACCTCTAGTTATTTAATTACTTAGATGATTTATTTTAGATTAAAAGAAGTTTATGTACTATTTTTCATGATTACTTAATTTCTTCCTCCTTGATTAGACTATGATTAACTTTTTTAGGTCATAACGAGCACTTATTATCATGTTTGATATGATGATCTTATAATAAACACCTTTTTTTTTACAATTTGTGTTAAAACTGTATTTACTCATGAACTTTATAAACTTTTTATTCATATTAAATTTCTTTTCCTTTTCTAATATCATTACCCCATGCCAAAAGAAACTCTACTTCATTTATAATTTCTTTTCCTTTTCATATTATTCATATAAATCTATTGAAAGATGGATTAATATGTATGAGAATGATAAAATATAATTAGTACATAATCACTATGGGTTGTTAGGAGTCTAATAAGTTAAAAAAGAAGTAGTTGACCATATAATTCAACCATAGAGGATCAAGAGAGAGAATGAACATAAGATAAGTATGAACATGCACAAAAGTTGGCTAGAAATTATACAAAATGACTAAGACATCATACTAAGATTAAGAGTAGTCTTATCCCCATATATATAACGAGAGCAAATATATTAGGCAAATATTTAATCCAAAGCTTGATACCTATGATAACATCTATATGACTTACTACCACCAAGCATGTATGATACATACCCTACAATAACATTCATTAGGCTTGGTGCAATCCTTTACATAGCATATACACTATGTAAATATTTGATCTGAACATCGATACTCTACAATAACATCTATTTAGCCCAGTGTTGAGGATAATATCTTTAAAAATCTAATTTATATTTCTATTTACTAGTCATGTAATGTTATAGTTATGCTAGTTCAAATGTATGACATATATATATATTAATCCAAATGTTATTTCAAAGCCAACATATATTTTCTTTTATTTTAACCATTTTTTATATTCCATTATTTTTTTTAATTTTTTATGATATCATTTAATGAGAAAATTTAAAAATCAAGTTAATCATATAAATAATAAAGTCATGTAAAAAGTAATGCAGAATGCCACCAACATCAAGCAAAACAATAAAGAACAACATAAAAATTTGTTAATATAATAAAATATAATCTAAAAGAAATCATAAAAATATAAAAAGTGATATTATGTTATATCACAAGTTATAGATTTATTTTTGTTCAAAGAATTCATTATTTATTTATAATTTTTAGACATCCCAATTATGTCACCATGCTAACCCAGATCTTTTTTTTAAGGCTAATGTTTATTTTACTTAATTATTTACCATGTTGTCATGGAACCAGTAAAATATTAAGTAATTTTTATAGGAAAAACCATAGTAATAAAATACATTGAATAAAAGATTGTTAAAATATTATATTAAGACAATATATTAAAATAATACTATTATACTACATATCATATAACAATCCTCAATTTTTAACCCAAGTTAAAAAAATCCTAGAATTAAGCTAAGAAGATTTTTATTAGGGATGATTGAACTTGATCGAGTCAATTTCTTCACATATGTTATATATATTTAAAAATATAAAAATAATTATAAAACATGGAAAAATATGTTTTGAGTTAAAACTTGACCAAAAATATTATTTGGTTATATCAATAAAAAAGCTTTTTCAAGACAAACTTAATGATATTGAGTTTATAAGGGATAGAGAATTTCTTATACATTTTTAAAGTTGCCAGTATAATTGGTAATTTTTAAAATATTACTCAGCCTAGATTTGTAGTTTTTGAAATTTTAGTTTAAATCAAATTCGATTAAAGAAGAATAGATTTGCAAAAATTAGAATGTCAAATGTGCTAGGGTACATTTATAATTTTAAAATTTTTGGCTTAGTTCTAATGCACTTTATCGAGGATAGATTTGTAAATACCAAAATATTATTTATAATTTCAAAGATGTAGACTCCTACAAATTGAATTCTATCTCTTGAATTGAAGACTTGCAAAATTAAAAAAAAAATAACTTTGTAATACCATGTTGAAGATGCATGAATCTTGAGTTGGAATTCTTCTTTCTTTATCGGAGCATGATGATAATACATTCCTCAGTTGATAGACCTTAATGGAGAGGGCTACACTTGGGTTTGCTCATTGCACTCAACTCCTAATTAATCGGTACCCCACTAATGTAACCCAAGCTCCACACAAAACTTGGATGCCTAATAGACTTGTTAAAATTATTTATAAGCCACATTAGTAAGGTTTTGATAATTGTAATTCTTCAAAGTTCCCTATTAGATTAGTTTTGGGAAGCGAGAGGCACAAAAAAAAATTGACGTGCACTGTTGCTATTGGAAAAACCATTTTTTTGTCTTGTGTCGTCATCATTGAAAATCTCAAAATCTTGTTCCCACATATTATGACATTTAAAATTTCACAAAAACACCTTGCAACTCCATTACTTACAAATCTATTCATTGTTTTGCTTCTACTTTGCTATTTAGAATTTCAAATATATGTTACTAAAATTTAACATTCTTATATTTACAAATCTATCATCTACAAATTGCCTTTTACTTAAATTAAAAATTCTATAATTACAAATATATTATTATGTGATTAATATTTTAGTATTTACAAATCAATCATCGACTAATTGATATTGATCTAAATCAAAATTCTCAAAATTGTAATTGTACTCTACACAATATTTCCATATTATAACTTTGTTTGAATTTTCAAAAATTTATAATAAATTCCCTAGGTCTTACAAAATTATAAATTTATCCCAATGAGTTTGTCTCAAGTATTTTCTATTGATATTATCAAATAATATTTTTTTATCAAATTTGAGCTTATGGTGTATTCTCTAATATTTTATTATTATTAAGTATAAATAATACTTTAGGAAATTGATTCGTTAAAATTCAATCACTCCTTTTTACAATCTCATCTACTTGCTTCTAGGGTTTCTCTTTTTTCTAGAGTAAAAATATTGAGTTTTTAAATTATTTGTATAAATTGGTGTGACAAAACTTGATATACTAAAATTATTTGTTAAAATTCTATCTATGTGTGTTAAGATGAAATCTAGTGATGAAAACTCTAGTAAAGAGGCCACTAGTATAAGCAATGAAGGCAAGTTAATTCAATAACTCAAAGTGAGGAGAAAAAAATTATTTGATGATATGGTTGAGTTTATCTTATCAAGGAGTGGTGTAATTCTACTATTATAGGCAAGAATGAGGAAAGGCACCAAGTAGACAAGCTACTAGACCAATTCTTTGAATTACGTCCATCTCATTTCTCAGATGTTATTTACAATCATTGATGTTCTACTTGACTAGTTATAAGGTGTTAACATATTGATTTCAAATTTCCATCATTTGAAAATTAAAGAAATATATGGAGTTAAGAATGCTTTTAGAGCTAGTTAAGGGCATAACGAGTTTTTAATTCTATCATTTGGTTAAATGAATGCACCTATAGCCTTTATGGACTTAATGAACAAAATTTTTTGAAGAAACTTGGATCAATTTGTAATCATATTTATTGATGTTATTCTTGTGTATTCTAAATCCATAGAGGATCATTATGTATTTGCATATTGTATTATAAATTTTGCAAACAAAAATCAATTATATGCAAAATTTTCTGAACATAAACTTTAATTATTGAAATAGTATTTATGGGGCATGAAATTAGTGTAGTGAAGATATCTATTAATCCTCAAAAAGATTTTGTTTTCATGAATTGGCCCATACACACCCTATTTAAGAGATTTTGAGTTTCTTTGATTTAATAGGTTATTATTAAAAGCTTATGTAAGAATTTTCTTAGATAACATCATGACTAATGATATTGACCCAAAAAAGCCATGAAATTTGAGTGGAATTCCAAATGTGAAAAAATTTTAAAAAGTTGAAAGAAAAATTAACTATAACTCTAATTTTGGTATTGCTAGAAGGATCCAATTAATACCAAATCTTTAGTGTTGCTTTACACTAAGGACTATGGTGTGTGTTGATGTAAAATGACAAATTTGTTACTAATGCTTTTAAGAAATTAAAACTCATAAGAAAAATTATCTCATGCATGATTTAGAACTAGTTATCATAGTTTTTGTCTTAAAAATCTAATAACATTACTACATACGATGAAATGTGAAGTGTTTATTGACTATTAAACCATAAATATGTTTTCATGCAAAAAGAATTAAACTTAAGATAGAGAAGATGGTTATTAGGGATATTGACTTAGCCATCAATTATTATGCAAGAAAGATAAAGTTCTTGCTAATGCACTAAGTAAAAATCTATTTTATGTTCGTTTGTAGGATAACCTAATAAAAAATAAACCTATTTTAAGTTTGATAAATTACAGATGGAAAGTGATGTCTAATAATGTTGGCTTATTGCACTAACTCTCTTTAATAGAAATTGGTTTCATTCTATAAAAGAAGATCAAATCTTGAATGAGGAATACAAAAAATTAGTTCAAAAAGTCAAAGATGCATGAGAATTTGAATTCATGCTCGATGAGTGTAATGTTCTAAGATTTTAGTGTAGATTTTGTATTTTTACTCATCAATAAGCAGTTATTATTATATGAATCATATAATTCCAAGTATTCCATTCATCTATAGAATAAAAAATTATATTAAGAGTTGAGACTAAATAATTGGTGTCCTAGAATGGAGAAAATGTGGTAGTATGGACCAAGAAATGTGTTATCTGCTAATAGAATGAGGTGTGTAGCAAGCTTAATAGATTATTGCAAAACTTATTAATTCCAAAATGAAAATAAAAATGTGTAGTCATAGATTCTATTGTTAAACTATCCTAAACTCCATCAAGATATGATTTAGTATCTGTATTTATGGATATAATGACAAAGTTTACACATTTTGTAGATATTAGAATGACCTTTACTATAAAGAAGAGATTTGACTGCGAGGTGTTCTCACCCTAACCTTGATAGCAAAACTTCTCTTTCAAGCTGCACAGTAAAAGTGGAAGCATGAGAATGATGAGAAACTAAGAAAGAACGATAAAAGAAGATAGTTTTTTTCTATAAAAATTGAATTCACCAAGAAGTTTTTCTTTAAAGTGTTTTGAATTACAAAATTATAAATTTTAGAGTTATGAGTTGTCTCATACATCATTCTTATCCTTTATATAAATATTTAAATATATTATTTTATTATAAAATATAAAATATTTTAATTTTCACATGAAACATATGGATTTTGACCCAAAAAAATTTCCACAAATTTTTTTGCCCCAAGCTGCCTAGAAGTCTCACATATGCCATAATTCATGGCACTATTCAAATGCATTGGTACTATTACTATGTACAGATTACTCTACACATGTATGTTGATTGCAAAGGTATTATAGGTTCACTTAGCATGTATGTAGACCTTGTGTGCAGTAGATGATCTATAGATGTGCACATGCAATGCATGTAAACTTGTCCTACATAATCTTGTGCCCCTAATATACGTGGGATTTCGACATTCCTAGCCTTCTTACATGCATGTCTACTCCTTTGTGCATGGTGCCTGACTAGTGTTGCAATGCGTGCTTTGAGGTGCCCACAATGATCCATTACATGTAGCCTTATTGCTTGGTTATGTTATGATGATTTTCGTTATTTTGTAATGACTCTTGATCATTACATATTTTTTGAGTTTAATAAATCTAAAATTAAGCTCTTGGTCAAGAAATTTGCTTAGTTATGTGCTTAATGGATTTTGAGATTGTATGAAATTCCATAAGTGATTATCTCAAATAAAGATCTTAAATTTTTCTATTAATTTTAGAGAAATGTGCATAAAGCATGAGGACTAAGCTAAGATTTGGCATAACATTTTACTCTCAAACTAATGAACAAACTAAAAGAGCTATTAAGCCTCTTGAGGATTTGATGGGACTTTGTATGTTAGATCTTAAGTCTCTAACATTGATAAAGTTTGTTTATAATAATAACTTTTAAGCTCTTATTCAAATGACTCATTATGAAGTTTTGTATAAAAAAATGCTAATCTCTTTTATAATGGCTTGAGAATAAAGAAGAAGAATTGATTAGGTCTAACTTTATTGAGGGTGCCTAAAAAAGATGAGAATAATTAAAGATAGATCAATGTTGATAAAATAGAGAAATTAGGACCTAAGTATATTAAACTTTTCCAGATTTTGACTAGAGTTAAATTTATTTCCTATAGAGTGGCTTTGTATTCACGAATGTCTAAAATGCATAATGTTTTGCATGTATGTGATTTTATGTTATTTAGAAGAAATTGAGTGAGTCATAGTCCAATTTTTAATATAAGAAATAACCAATCAAAATTTTAACAAAAGAAAAAAGGAGTTTGAGAAATAATGTTATTCTTGTGGTTAAGGTGCTTTGTTACATAGGAGGTTAAAGAGGATGTGATGCTTTAATAGCTCAAATTATTTTAAATTTTTTTAGAAAATTTCTTATAAGTTAGGGAGATTGTGACAACTTAATTTACTTAATTATAAATAGAAAATTTTAATGATAAATTTAATAACGATTTTAGCCTATATAAATCTAGAATCAATGACTTATTTTTACATGTCTAAAAAAGTATAGCATACCATTTATAGCTCAATTTGAGATTTGAGCATACCATTGAGTATGTCTCGATATAATAAATTTGTTAGTATTATATTTGTAATTTTTGAAAGTTGTTTGGATTTTTTGAGTTTTCTAATTAGAAAATAAAAAATAAAGAATATTTTATTCAAATAATTTATTAATATAAAATCATAAATTAACTTTTATCTTGTACCCTTTAACTACAAGAAGAAGATTAAGATAAAAGATGGTAGGAAGAAAAGGAAGAGAAAAAGTTATGATTTTGTTTAATCTTAGATTATGTTGAGAATTATAAGTAATGATTTTTTGCTTGTCTCTCATACATTGTACTTAAAAATTGATCATATATTATGATTGACTTTAATGAGTAGTGTAATGAGAACTATAGATTATGTGATCTCTTATTTAGAAGATTAAATAGTACAAATGTTTTGAATATATCATCCAATCAAATGGGCACTGATGGACCTTGGTTTCCTAAGGAAATCTTACAATATGAAAATATTATAAGTGAAAACCACTTACTATCATTACCAAATTTTGGTTCCACAACATCTATTTTTTCTCTTTTGTCTTAATATTTTAAAATATTTTAAAACCATTATTTGTTTTTTATAAAAATTATTGCATAAGCAAATATTTATCCTTTTAAAAATAGTAATGTAAGCATATTTTACAATCACATAGAAGGATGAAGTTTTTCACTTTTATTTTTAAAACATATATTCTTACAAAAGCAATGTTAATAAATCATTTAGATATCTTTTTACTAAAATAAAATAAATATAAAAATAACACATCAAAGGACAAGTATAATATTTTTTAAGTCATCATGTGTTAGCTCTTTATCTATTCTAATAACCTTATGAAGTATTTTTCTTTGACCTAAAATTATTAGGCCAAAATAAACATGAGCCAACCAACACTGGCTTGGTGAAAAAAGTATGTAATATAATGTAAAACAAGCAATTATTGGATACCCACATACATAGTCTACATTAATAATAATAATAATTAATAATAATCATATTATCTTTATTTTTTTAGATTCATTTGAAATCTAATTTCTTCTTTAAGACATCATATTAATTTCATTTAATCTTTTTTTTATGCTTCTAGAATATTTTATTCTAGATAACCCCAATAATTAATTTAGGTATAAATCATACTTCTAGAGACATTAATCTAAATAAGAATTTAGTCATAAAAATACTTGCTGAAACTTCATTTCTTACTTATGTTATATTATTTTATTATTAATATTTGTTAATCATCTATTTTATATTTTAACACATGTGACGTAATATATATTTAGAATACAACAAATCAAAACATGTAACAAATAATACACCTTAATGTATTATTATAATAAAAATAGTAAACATCTTCAAATATAATATTTTCTCATATCATTTAAAGCTTCTAACTTAATATTACACATCATATAGTATCATATATATAATGTACAAATTTTGCTAAGTAAATATCTTTTATTTATCATTTTTCATATATTATTTGAGACTTTCAATCCAATATTACACATCTTAAATCGATACACTATATACAAGTTTTTTCTATGAAATATCTTTTATTTATCTTTTTTCATATATTATTTGAAACTTTTATACATCACATCAAATTATGTATACTATGTATAAGTTTTACTTATCTCTTAAATCTAAGTAGTGGTATCACCAAAGCTTAGATCTTTGCTCTAAGTCTTGATTCATGTAATACTTGAGAAATTTTTTCTTAATTTCTTTTTATCTTTTGTATAACTCATTTTCAAATCTCTTGGAACACCTTAACTTACCTTTTTCTTTCTTCTCCTAACTATAATTGAGTGTTTCACCTTTAAATTTCATAAAAGAAACTTTTTAAGTTACAACCAACACTTTATTTATACATGTTCTCATGACTTTTTAAATGTTTGACAATTCAAATACCTTTAATAGTTGTATCCCTTCATTTGGATATTCTTCACCTTTTAACCTCTCATTTACAAAAGCTTTCTATTGATTAAACTTGCCTAATATCAATCTTCTTGGTTGTTTGTTATTTTGGGTTTTAAGTTTTTCTTAGTTTTGATTAATCATACAAGTATGATCATTAGATTCAAACTATAAGTTTCTCAATCTTACCTAAGTCTATATTCATTGCTTTTTATCATACTATGACGATCTAATTATTAAACTTTGTGATAAATTCTTATAACCAGTAATAAATAATGGTCCATGCTCTTATGCCTTAATTATTTGATATGATAATCTTATTATATTGTATGAATATTTTAGGATATCTTTTCTCAAATACTTTCATGCTAAGTTCACTTTATTTTCTTAAAGTATAATTATATAGCACAAGATACTTTTGTCATACTATACGATCATATATGTTTACAGATCTCTTATAATTATTATACTGATATATTTATTCTATCCTACTTGTACTACTAAACATTGAGTACTACTCTTTATAATACTTGTACATTTGTATCCTTCGTACTATATAATGTTATATTATTTATTGATTGTTTGCTCTTATGTATTAATTGCAAAACATGATGCCATAATTATCTTGTATTATCTTATGCTTGCTTTTGTATGTATTCACATTTATTCTACTTGCACTCTCCCTCTTACTTGATTGTACCATACGATACTGTATTATTTTACTATGCAATCAACCCCTTCTTTATCTTAACTTATAGAACGATTTTGATCCACAACAATTAACACTTTATCATACCCATTCATTATTATAATTATACTTGTATGACTTAATCAAAACTTATGAATTCATCAACCTAATAGTTTCTTTCAATCAATTTTATTTAGTTGACTTGTGATATTGTACTATATGATATCTTAAAAATATTAAAATATCTTTAAAATTTTTTTAAAAATATTAAAAAATTTAAAATATATTTTATCAAAATTATTATATTATAAGTCCTCATTTCTTAAAATCATCAATCATTTTTCTAATATAGTTTTTTAATATACTATAGTTATAATTTATTAAAAAAATTTACCTACACCTTTAAGATATTATATTATGATACCATATGACCAAGCTTTAGTTAGTAAGAAATGAACAATTCAATCATACCATCACATAATGTCTTGTGAATATCAAATCATATAAGATTGGATTACTTGAAATGGAATTACATAGTAATAACATGAATGTTGTATTATACGATGGGACCATCGGATAATATGATTAGCTTTAGGAAAGGGTAGAGCTTATGTTAAGTCCATTCGACCTAACATATAAATATTTATATGATGTTGATCATATAATATGATATAAGGGTTCAAATTATGTAATGTGGAAGTTTGAATAATGAGCAACAACATAAAGTTTAAAGGAATTTGCATCTATGTTTACAAATGTTTATTATATGAAAAAATATATAGATATTAATAGGATATAATTAGAACTATGTAGGAAATTAAGGTAAAAGATAAAGGAAAAAAATAATAGAAGAGGTACTATAAAATCATCAAGTAGATAAACTAAATAATTTTGATAAAAAAAGTGATGTTGTTAATTAACTTAAAGTAGTATTGTAGAATGTGATGTGCTGTGAGTATATTACATGACATATATTTATTTATTGTAGGTCTCTAGATTATTAATGATGGCAACACAGAGATCTTGTCATCCTGAACATAAGATGTTGGGTAATGTGGATGTAGTTATATGATATATGATGAGTTCACCCCTATCATTGTAGGTATTAAAATTGTGGGCCATTATATTATAAATAAACCAACCATCATGAGCACTAGATCATGAGTGATGTGGGCAATGGTTATGTAATAGATGATATGATATGAGATCGAGAGAAATAGGGATAGTGGTTGTATGAGAAAATCATGATCCTAAAGAAAGAAATGATAAATAAATAAAAAAAAGATGAAATAAAATGAACTAAATATGAAAGAAAAAAAGAAAAAAAATGATATGAATACTATATTATATTAATATTATGAGATAATTTTATGCATGCATGATTATAATATATAAGCATATATATTTATAGACTATCATTCAATATCCTCATATTTTTATAGATTGATATACATTATTTATTTATCATCCCATCTTATTTATCAATGACTTTATTACATTTTTATATTTATTTATTTTTCAAAGTTAATAATTTATTTGTTAAACATATCATGTTTATTATCTATTTATATTATATGCTAAAATATAGATATGCATAGAACTAAGGGTTCTTAAAAAGATAACTTGGGATCTTGAGTGTGAGAGTATATTTCCGTTTGTAAGTTTCATAAGAAATATTATGTATGTGATGTCTTTACTATATTATTTGACATATGATATATTTATATTCCTTTTTAGCTTTTGTATTATATAACAATTTATAGGTTATGTGCATTGCTTTTATTTGGTTATTCATTATGAGTTGATATACATATTAAGATGTTGTGTCATAACCCTTCACTTGATTTTTTTAGAGCCCTCAAGATGTTCCTATTTACTCCATTTTAACCAAAAATTTTGGTATTTTGATTAGTTTGGCATGTGTCCCTTGAACTAGGCATTTGAGGACTTATTTATAAATATTAGAGTAAAAAATGTTTCTTAAGTTCATTCAAAACATGGTAGAGTTATATTGTTTTGCCTCAATAATAGCTTAATCACGTGAGACAAGTGTGCAAGTGGTTACATTGATAATGATGTATTGCTTGGGATAAGGGAATGTGTGAGAGAGTAACTATTATTGTAAGAAAAGCCATTGATTATCTTGATAATAGTTTAACTATTTGGGGTAAGTGTACATATATAATATTCTTGATTTACTTATTTATAGATATGAAAATATTAAAAAAATCAAGAATAACCAATTAGATATTCTTCTTTTTATTTTAATATAAATTAATTTATTTTAATGTAGAAACATATGATATATATATATATCAACACATAAGAAAATATTATTGATGTTTGCAAAAGAAATCTTTTTTTCTTATTTGGAAAAGAGAAAAGCCTTTTTTGTAGTAGAATAAAAATCATATTTCTTTTAAACTAATTATATCTCTTCAATGAATTAGAAAAAGAAACAATGTCATTTTAAATTTAACTATAAGTTTTTTTAATAAAATAAAGTAAATACTAAAACATATTTTAAAATAAATTAGTTTTCAAGCAACTTAATATCATATACAAATTTTATCACATGACATCTAGGAAAATGTAAAATAGAAAACCTTAAAACTATGCCATCCTCTTCCTCGATATTATTTTCACTAGTATTGTAAAATAGAATACCCTTGGAGCCCATTAATGTGTATTATTTTCACTTCTATTACTAAAGAAATGGTTGTGCCAATCAATATAGGCTTAGTGAACAAAATCTGTATACAAATCTTATAGATTATTATAAGTTTAAGACAACTACATGCTACGGTTAGTAAATTTATAAATAGTAAACCAACATAATATAAAGGAAATGAAGTGATAGCTAGCATATCATATCCAAATAAATTAAAAATATTTAATTACTTAATTTCCATTTATTTTTTGTTGATAACTCACATATTTCAAAGTTTATAAAATTTTCATTAACCTCTATATTTTTTGGCCTTCATCATATACAAAATAAATCCTTTATATTTATATTGAGGCTTTACCTACTAAGAATCTCTTATAAGTTAAGTTGACCAAACTAGCTATCTCTTAATTGAGTACATCACTAGTGGGCTCCATTACTAAATTGAGGAACATGATGTGCATAAGAGAGGATTATTTGAATTATGAAAATTATAAATTCAAGAAACACATATGCTACAACATAAGTCTGTTGATAATTCTTAATTATCTTTATAGTAAGTTTTACAAAATATTATTTAATTATGAAAACACTTTGTGTGCAAGTTTAAGTAAGGTAAAGATAAAAATATTTTAAGTGATTCATTCTAAAACTATATCTACATCTACACCTGACCAAAAAACTAGAGAAATCACTAAACATTGGGCTAAAACCCTTACAACACTGGCTTTAAAAAGCTTATAACACCAACTTAGAAAAACTCACAACACTAGTTTAGAAAAGTCTATAGCATCGACTCAAAAAAGTTTACAATACTAGATTAAAAAAAGCCTACATCATTAACCTTAAAAATCTATAGCATTAGACCAAAGGACCCCTACAAATCTCAAGGAGAACACCATTAAAAAGAACAAGTATTAAGTCCTAATAATAGAACAAAAAAATCAAATAGAAGCTCAATAAAATTGTTCTATAACCTAAAACAATTAAACAAGACACATACTAAGATAATATTAAAAAAAGATATGCAACATTGTTTAAAGGAAGAATATAATGCAACTTAACTCAACGAAGAAAAAAGGCTTGTTATGATATCAATGCATGTAACCTTAGCCTCACTCTTTTTTTTTAAGTAGTAATGATGATTCCAATGAGTATTTCTTTAACAAAGATAAGAAAGTAAAGTATTAACCCTTTCTTTTTAGTTTGGATGCCTTTATATAAACATTTTTGAGATCTTTAATAGCCAAACTAATCATTATTCATAGTTATAAAATAATCTTTCTATCTAATCTAATGGATTGTATAAGTATGATTTGACCATCAATACATCATTTGACTTATTAGATTTGACTGAATAGTTCATTTCTTTATACACAATATATCATACTTATATGATAAGGATATCATACATGTACGAGCAACAAAAATTATTTTTTTAAAATTTTGGGATTTTTTATACAATGCATGACCATACACTACAATGAGTAATATGACTAGCATAATCAAAGATCCTTAAAGAATCATTCTCATATGATAGGTGGATAATACTCATATGATACAAATCTACTTACTTAAAAACTAAGTCTCAAACAAGATCTTCATAGAAAAGTGGTATCATACTAGTATGAAAGTGATATCGTGTTGATGTGACAGATGTTATCCCTTTTATAACATAAGTCATCAATTCCTAATATGCTAATAAAATGATTATACTTGTACAAAAGTTATATTATATTATTATTCTAACAATCCTAATTTTTATAATCATATTATTTTAAAATTTTGATAAATTTCTACAAAGAGAAAAGATTATACCAACTCTTGAATTCTAATATAAAAAACCCTAGAATAAAATTAAGAGAATTATAAAAAAGAATAATTTAAATACATCAAGTCAATTTTTTAAAATATATTCTTTATATATTAAAATATTAAAATAATACTATAATAATTAAGGAGTATACAATAAGCTCAAATTCATCCAAAAATATTATTTGAGCTTATTAATAGAAAGAATCATTAAAGAAAAACTCAGTAATGATGAGTTTCTAACTTTTGAAGATAGTTAATTTCTTATAAATTTTTAAAGATGGGGAGGGAAAATAAAATTATCAAAAGGTTACTTATGATAAATTTGTAATTTTAAGAATTTTAAATCTAATTGGCAAAATATATATTTGCAAATATGAGATTCTTAAATATGTTATGGTAGATTTATAATTTCAATAATTTTTTCTATTTCCAAATCTAATTAGTAATGATAGATTTATAAATAACAAAATATTATATGTGTGGAATGTTAATTTTAGTATGTAAGGTCTTTATTGGTTTTTTCTGTGAAAAGAATATGTGTTTGGCAAAGAGATAATAGTTTAAAAATCACTTCTCAATTTCAATTATTAATGGATAAGCATGAGTTTTCTTGAAGTCAAAATTCTAATTTTTTAGGCATTAAAAAATTCAATGATTGCTTTTCACATTTTAAGATACTAAATCCTTTCCTATGCATTGATGTTTCCAAGTAAGCATACTTAAGTATTGTTTTCTCCGTTAACGTCTTTATGAACTCAGGAACACATTACCACCATACTTTGACCAAAAAGGTAGAATTTTAGTGTTGGATTATGACACCTTTGGCAGAAAAAGTGTAGAATTTTGTTTCAATTTTTTCTTATTATGTCATGATAGTCATTTTTTATGATAGAAGCAGAGGAAAAGAGATAAAGAGGATATTAAGATAGGAGGAGAGAAAGAGATACATGGTGTCAGATTTTTCAGAGAAATTGTAGAAGGGTGTCGAATTCATTGCAAGAAAATTTCATATTAATACAGTGGCATACATCATATAACATAAAGAGCTTTGGTTGTAAGGTTGTGGTGGAGCTATATAAATATCATAATAGATGATTTTATGGATCATACTAATATGAGAAGTATTGTAATTATAACATTAGAGGGTTAATCATACCATATGGTATGTGTATTGTATTATTTATTCTATTTATGTTTAAAGAAAGTTGGTTAAGACAAAAAGATCATGCTTGTTAATAGATGTATATGATGTTCTTATTGTATTTATAAAATCATCAAATGATGTTAGTAGATTGATGAGAAAAATAAATAAAATAAAATAAAATTATTCAGTGATCGTACAATACAATGTTCTCATTTTTAACAAGTACAAGAAATATACTAAAATAAAGTAGATCATATGTGTACATATAATGTAATATGGTGTATCGTATAGTATCATAATCTTATAGAATTTGAGGATTGAACCTGATGAATAAGCAAAGTAATGGGAAATTGAATGTATCATACGATACTATAAGAGAATCATACTCGCACTATGTGATAGAAAATTATTATATAGATGAATATACTATATGATACTGGGATCTTACTAGTTCTAATAATACAATTTGAAGAGTCATAAGATACAATTAGTAAATCTAAGACAAACATGATGCAAAGAAGAAACTAAATACATTAGAAGTAAATTATGGGAATAAAAAGACTTAAGATGTATGATATTTGTAGGATACATGTGAAGCATTTTATGGACATTTTATTGTAGGCAATTTAGAGGAAAGAAGCATTGAACAAAAGAACTATTTCATCAAACCATAAAGATGAATCAATAACCTATGATGTAGTATAATAGTATTTTTTTTATAGCTTTTTATTTAATGCATTTGTTATTATGGTTTTCATTGATAATTGCATTCTTAGAAAGTATATAAATCAATGATCTTTGATATAGTAAAATATTATATGATTTTGGACTATATTCTCTTATGTTGGAAAATATTTATATTTTATGGTTCAAAATGATCTCGATAATATTCAACATTTTTTTATCACATGGTTTAGGTATCTCATGGTTCACCAATTTTTCTTTGTTACATGGTAAAATAAAATGAAATAAAATTTATATACAAATGATATCTAAAAATCTAATATTATTATTTGATAATAAAGAAAAATAAAAAATAACCTTGATACATTAAAGTCATTATTTTAGTATGATTAGGATTATAATACCTATCATGTAAAAGTTACCAAAACACTTTAGCTTGATTAGGATTATGATACCTTTTATATGAAAATCACTTATACCTTAATGTGACTAAGGCCATAATATCTTCTATATAAAAATCACTAACACTTCAATGTGATTGGTGCTACAACACTCTTTATGCAAAAATCACTAATACCTCTGTGTGACTATGATTATAATACCCTCAATGTGAAAGTCACTAACACTTCAATGTGGCTAGGGTTACGATGACCTTTAAGTGAAAGACACTAATTTTTTAGCTTGACTAAAGTTATAATACCTTTATGTGAAAGTCACTAAACTTCAGTGTGACAAGGGTTATGATATCTTCTATATAAAAACCACTAACATTTTAGTATGGATGAGGATATGATGCCCTTTTACCTAATTTAATAAAAAAAATTGAGAATCAATAATTATATTAAATATAGATATTAAAATGAATAGAAAAATTATCATTTATTTTTATTATTATTTGTACACATAACATATGATATGATTTAACTTATTTAGTTTAGCATTTCTTTTATATTTGATTATTTTATTAGATTTATATGATGAGATCTATAAATCTTATTAGTGTTTACATCATAAGTTGTAATATATTACATCGAGATTGAGGATTTTAATTCCATAGGAGTGGACCACTCTCATAAGATTTGAGGGTGGGTAATGTTTAATATAGGTTAGGTAATTGAAAATACGATGTACATGTTTTACATTATATTGATAATTTTTTATTTTTATTTTATTTAATATTAGGGATTTTATCACATCATTAAGTTTTCACCTATGATTTAATACCCTCACTTGATATTTTATCTTCAAAAAACCTTTAATTTCTAATTGATTAAAAAGATGGCTAGGTATGACCTTATAGTTATGATAATATATATTCTGTGATTTATAAAAGGCCAAAGCCATTACAAAAGTCCCATAAAGAGGATCAAACAAAAAGTCAAACAACAATAGCTTAAGAAGCGACTTGAGAAGGGGTATTCCCTAGTCCAAGTAAAGTCAGTGCTACAAGTAGCACGTGCAACCCAATCCACAGAAGCGTTGCCCTCTCTATGCACATGCATAATGCGCAGCGCACTAAGGCTCCCCGCATGCACGATCGCCTCCACAAAAATATCCTCCTACAGGCAGGTGTATGAACATGTTCTGCACCTCCTGCATTGCCAGAGTACAGTCCATCTGAATCTCGACAGCATAGGAATCAGGAAAGTTATGCCTCAACACGTTGAGGGTCTCTAAGATTGCCTCTGCCTTCATGGCCTCGCTAGAGTGTGAATAGTACCTTCTGCCCACTAAGAGAAGGGCTAACCAAATAGTCTCTAACCATAATGCCCACACCAGCAACATCATCCCTTACAGCGGCATCACAATTAATCTTTATCCATCCAGCTGGAGGGGGAACCCAGTGAAGGGCTACATTCAACTACAAGGAGTTGTGAAGGTTCCCATTGGGCTTGGATGCATACCCATTATATTGCTTCATCGCTGTGGCAGTAGCAATCTGAACATTGCGAATTAAGGTGGTGTTGTTGATCATTGGCTCTTTGTGCTTTTTTACGTTTCTATTCTCCCAAATGCAGTGAAGTACCATAGCAATTGTAGCTGCGTGCATCATATTGTCGTAGCACCTCAGCCCGGATGCTGCCTCATAACTAAGAAAATGCTACAGGAAGTCCCACTCGCTGTGAGCAGGGAAACCAGCGCAAATCGCCTCAGCAGCCACGCGCACATGCTGCGCATACTAGAGCTCTTGAGCATGCGGGCACTCCCAGAAAATATGGTTAAGCGACTCGACGGTGATGCACCCCCAGGTGCAATTGCTATCGCCGATCAAGCCCCTCCGCTCAAGCCACGCCACCTTGGGCAATGTATCCTTCACCATGCGTCAGATAAAGAACCACCCTGGGAGTCACTCTCAATCTCCAAATCCACATGAATTGTTTAGTGTCATATTTTGAGCTAACTGCCTTGTCTCTGTGTGCACAATAAAATCAAATGCATGCAAAATTTCCCATTATTGACCTTCATAGACTCCAATTGTAGCAGCGTGTCATTGTTATGTCTTTGATTCCACGACACATGCATTACCCTTTCATATAGAATATCATCAGCCCAAGTACGGATCTTGAGAACATCCCAAACCCCAAACACAACAAAGTAGTCCCCCACAAAATGTTGGCCACACAACGTCCATATTTATGTAGGTTGGCCACCACTTGATGGGGAGAAAACCAAGCCAATTATCCTCAGCAAATAGAGTAGATGTGCCATCCCCAACCGCCAAACAAAGCAAGAGATTGCATCCGACATTGCATCCATAGTGAGTCTGCAAGCGTGGGAGGCACCACGCTGCACTTTGTGTAGGTTGCACACGTCATGGTATTTGTTGCGCATGATGTTAACCTATAAGCTATCTTCTCGCAATAAATCCTTCTGCACTGTTTCATTTGCAAAATACGTTTCCATACGCGCAAATCGTGAATACCCAGGCCGCCCATCCCCTTAGGCAATGTGACAGTATCCCAGTCAATGTTGTGAATCGAATTTGCGTTAGAAGCACCACACCAAAGAAATCTCCTGATCATTCTTTCAACTGCATCGATAGCGCCCTTCAGCACTATGCAGTGATTAAGAACATGGCTGGGGATAGCCACAAGCACCGAGTTAATCATAACAGCCCTACCATGCAAAGACAAAGGCCTGATCCACCACTTGGCAATATGATTTTCTATCTTCTGAATGATAAAATTAAAATCTTCCCTTGTAAGCCTTTTCGTCGAAATAAGGACTCCAAGATAACTTAAATTTGCACCCTGAGCTATGCAGACTTTCTTTGCAACATTTTTCTTTCTAGTTAATGCTTAACTTCACTAAGTTTGATCTTAAGTTCTATTATATGGAAGAATATATCTTACAAATATGATTGGGTGTATTGTACTATATGATGTTTAATAACTCTATATCTCAATAATCACCTATTAAGAAAAACATCAATATACGTGCACAATAAAGGTGTCATATGTGTATGACTACTATACCAATCAATAAACTTAAGATCAGTCATGATTGATTTTTTTGTCAAATTCAAAGATTAACTAGTCATATTATACGATGATGATATCTTATAAATATATTTAGCACAAATAGTACATTCGTAACTCAATTCATTCACTTTTCAATTCTAACTTTATTGTATAAAATAATTAATGCAACTTATTATGCATTAAATTTTTAAGATAAAGACTATAAATGTAGATCACTAAATAAGACATGCCTTGAAATGAAAATCTTCATGAGTAAAAATGTTTTTGAAATCATTTAAATAGTCACTCAAATCTTATCAAATTTTAGCATCTTAAGAAAACTGTCATAAGTTTTAACATTTTAATAACAATAAAGATAACTCAATACAAATCATTTTTAAGAATAAGCTTATGTTTCTCATAGTATTAATTTTGATTTATAATAAAATACCTCTGTTAAATTCATTGAGTCAATTAGTTAAATTATCTAAATGATTTACCTATTTAATATTAAGATGCATAATTTGAAAATATTTAAGAAAAATATTACTAATAAGAATACAATTGTTTTGTTATAATCAATAAGCAGTGTAAATATTAAATGTTTAACAAGCTTATTTGAGATTATATCTAATATCAAATATCTTAATGAGTATACATGGCCCTTGGATTCATTTTATTTATGAAAGTTCTCTTCTTTTTAAATCATTTTTCTCTTTACTTCCTTCTTATGCTAAGTTTGTAAGGTCTTCTTCTCTTTTTCAAAGTCACATAATTCTCCAAAATATCTACGGATTTTCCAAAATTCCTTTTCTTTATTTCTCATCCTTTCCTTCAACTAAACAATTATTTTCTACTATAAAAATGCCACACAATATCTCTTTTCCTTTTCTTTTAAACTTCATGATTAACCATTTCTATTCATGTTGCTTCATTCCTTTAGGAAGGTTGAGTTCACACACACAAAACCTTGGGCCATCCATTTATTTTATGACCCTTCAATTATTAGTAGTTGGCCTTTAGTGAACTTTTAGATATATGATTAAATATCTAAAATACATCTAAACATTAAAAACATTAAAAAAATATATGATTAAAATATAACACCCTCTAATTGATATATTTGATCTATAAACAATCTAATTGGGGAGTCAAGATGCTCATACATTACCATATTTATCTAGATTTTTATTGTAGTATATTATAAATATTAAAGAGTAAATACAATAAACAAATAATTATTATATTATACTATAATAAATGTATTCTATAAAAAAATGAGAATTCTTTTTTCAATTTCAAAAGCATTACAAATCTATCAAATAGTTCTATATTTTTTTGGTATATTATTTTCAAAATTAGCCTTATCTAATGTCATTTTAAAAATTACTATCACGGAAAAGAACCCTAAATAAAAAAAAAAAAATGCTTTTCGCGCAGAAATGATGCATCGTCGCAAAGGAATGAAAGCTTTTCTTTGATAGCGGCTTCCATTTCTGCTATTTGCGCGTCAATTCTCTGTATAGGTTCTTCGTGGTTTCTTTGTGTTTCATTTTACCTTTGTTCGTCAATTCTTCTGCTCTCGCTGTATCTTGGTTTTCCCCTCTTTGTGTCAATCTTGTACGGGAATATAGAGGGAGAGAAGAAAGACCTATATCAACTTCCTCTGTGGGTTAGGCTTTAGAGAAGGTATCACGCCACGTTTTTATTGTTTCCTTATTCGGCAAGAGGAATGGCGCCAGTGCCGGCGAGCGTCGCCAAACAGGCCGAGTTGCTCAAGCTTGACGGCAACAACGCCTTCAAGAAGGAACGCCTCGGTGCCGCAATCGACGCATATACGGAGGTTATCGATTATTTTCTCTCTCATCAGGCCAGAATCCTGAAATGTTTCTCATTTCGATATTCGTTTGTTTCCTGGTCATTGACTCGGAAACGTTGGGTCAATCCTATGTGGATCATTGGTTAGGTTATATGGTTGATCGATTCTTTTTGTTGTTGGGCCGATGCGTTCTTGAATCAAACGTTTTCAATTCCAGTTTCTCTGAGTGATGTTCTTAATTTCTTCTTTGGATTTCAGGCTATCACTCTTTGCCCACACGTGGCAATATACTGGACAAATAGAGCACTGTGTTATTATAAGAGAAAGTAAGTGCTGTCAAGATGTTGCTCTTGCCAACAATATTCGTGGGGATATCAAAGTTTCTGATTTGGTCGTTTTTGAGTTTGTTAGAGTCTGGTCTCGTGTTGAAGAGGATTGCAGAAGAGCTATAGAGCTTGACAAAAGTTCAGTTAAGGTAAGATAATTCTTGTTGATTTGATTGCTAGTTGTATATCAATTAATACTATGATTGCCTTCTCTTACTCTTGGCGATATATATTATTCCATTGTACTTTTGGTTATCCGCACATTGGATATGTGTTTAATCTACATATTGTTATGAGGGTGAAGTATAGTGTGTGATATTTGCGAAGTGAATTTTATTTTTCAGGTTAGGCAGATCAAAATGAAGAAACAATTTTTCTAGGAATCGATAGATAGGTCATGTTGGAAAATTGTGTAGCATTTTAGTTATATGAGTAAGATTTGGTCCTACAAAGGTTATTCACAATGATGATCTACACATCAAGACATGTATGATATAGCATTAAAATGTTCTCTTGTATTGGTGAGCAGCTTGATTCATAGAAATCACTAGGCTTCAGTGTTTGCTATCTGTTACAGAGCATTGCTGAAAAACTCACAGATTTCAAAAAACTAATTGAACACAAATTTCTTTGCCAAATTATAGTAATATACTAACAAACTAAATTGGATTCAGCCACACTTGGTTCATGACAATATGATATTTTTTGGGATAATTTATAAAGCAAAACCAACATTTTAGAAGCAATTAGAGTTCAGAGGTAACCCACAAACATCCTTCTCTTTTTTATGTTGTTATGGGAGATCAAATGATATGGTAGTTTTCGTTTGAGGCTAGTGTATATATTGAGAAGGAATCCAAATATTTATCTTTGAAGCTTTAAAATGAGGAATTAAGGTCATTTTGAGAATGATGAAGTATTACAAATTTATCCAAGTTTGAGAACCAAATATGGAGGTACAAGGACTTCATAAAATGCCTAATTTCTAAGTATTGCTTTAGCTAAGTGTTAATTTAAAGTTATTGCAGAAAATCTATCATATAAAGGTATACCTGGCTTGTAATCCACATGGAGATTGTGTATTTTAGAAGAGCATTTAGTTCGTCTAAATTTTATTTATTGGTTATATTGTAATTTTTTTCAATTAGATTAGCATTTAAGTTTTGGTAATTGTATGCTAGTGTTTTGTCTTAATGTTTGAATTATAGGATCACTATTATTATCACAATGATAAAAATATATTTTTTCACCAAATGTGATATTGGGATTGTTGTAAAGAGGTGATGTATGCTTGAAATCAAACTTGTCAAGTTTGTTGCACATAATTGCAAGTTTTCAAAAAGAAAAAGAAAATCTTTGTCAATAACAAAATTTCTTTGATCTTAAAATTTAGAAACCCATCATTTTCTTAAATATTTTATTTTTCATGTGGTAGTTATATGATGATTATTCATAACTAATAGTTTTTGTTGTGGTCAGTTATGAGTATCCTCTTAGGCTTCCTGTCCTTTGAGCTTGTTGCTATCTTGAGCTGGTCATCCTCGACCTTCTTGTCATTGATCTTGTGTTCGTTTTTCTCTTGCTCTTCTCTTTTATGCTTTCATCCTTGCAGTTGAACTGCTTAGTTTTCATCCATGTGTTTGCAGTGATGTTCCACCTCATCCCAAGCTCATTACCAGTAGTTTTAATTTTGATCGTCCTTGAGCTTGCTTCTTATTCATCATGCCTGCTATTTGTCGTTCACCATGCTTTCCCTCTAACTTACTATTCTTGAGTCTATCGTCCTTGAGCTCGTGGTCCTCTAAGCTTGCCCGCATGTTTCTTGTCCTCAAGTCCTTTGCTTTTTGCAGTCATTGATCTCGACTTGCCTGTCGTTTATATTGTTTACCTTGCTCTTTCTCTTACCTCTTGCAAACCTTCCATTCTCTTTTTGCAATGGTGTTATTGAAGGGTAATCTTGAGTCAGTTTTTCTCAATGTCTAAGCAACATCTTCCCTCTCCTCTTTGGGCCTATTTCTAGTCAAGGAGTTTTCGTCAAGGTTCCTTCCTCTCTTTCTAGGAATGATCACATTGCTTCCCCTTCTCCTACTCTTTGTCCCCATCCAATTGTCCCCCATCGTCCCGAGATTTGCAATGTTCTTCTTTCCCTGAATCTTTGGTAGCTTTCTCCTTGCTAACACCCAGATGCCTTCTTGCTCCTCTGGTTGTGCTCTAGAGTTCAATGCCCCCTTTTGGTTAGACAACCTATCATTTGCTTTGTGTTTACTGTTGTCATTTTGAGCCTTTTCCATTATTCTTTGACCATACCTTCCCTCTCTTGTATTATCTTATCCCCCTTATCTTCAACTGCTATAATAAGCCTAACCCCCCCATCACCCAATCAAGACAAAATCTTATCAAATCCTTTTACTTTGCTACCCCTTGTCATTCACATCTTCAATCCCACCTCCTTTGAAACAACTTGATCCTTCTAGGTTGGGTTGTCTTGCACGTATGACTTAGCTAGCTAATCATTCCTCCCCTGAGGGAAAATTAGTCTCAATTGGTTGGCCCATCTCTTGATTGAAAGAACTTATTCTCTAGAAACTCTTATTTCTTTTAAGACATGGGCTAGATCTCTTGGCAAAGTAGCACTCTGGAAATTTTGGTAGAAGACATTGTTGTTAGCAATTGTTGCGTTCGTTCTCTTACTAGCTATTGTATTGGGGGATGAACCCTTACTCTATGATGTTGGATGTCACAAAAAAATTGCCTAGAATACCAAAAGCATTTTTTATGAGTTTTGTATTTCATGGGGGATTCATTTTGTTTAAACTCTTTCTTGTTTTAGACCTTGATGATATTCTACAAGTCAATATTTAAGTATTGCATTGTCATCTTTAAGAGGTGAACCCCTAACATTTTGTTGGACAAGGATAGTTTTTATCTTATTGCCTTGTAGATAAAGTTCTTGAAACTTCCCTTGCACCTTAGATCTCAAATCTCTCTTAAAAATTGTTTTTTTGTGGATAAACTAATTATAAGGACATTTTTATTGTTACTAATTATATGCTTTTACTCTTTACTACATGGAATTTTGCACAAATTTTGCCCTGTTAACTTTTATCCCTGACTTTTAAGTACTTGCATTTGCAGTGGGCATGATCTATGAATTTAACCCAACCCTTGTTTTTCTTATAATGGTTTTGGGCACTCCCTTGTCTCTTGCCAAGCCTCTACGCTTCTCCTCTTGCATCTCAAGAGGCTTTTTTTTTATACCCTAGCTGCATTTGATTATCGATTTAATTAGCATTATGGACTCTTATACTGTATCGTTCCCCCACATTGAGATCATGACCATGGCATTGCGAGTTTGTGCTTTTGTCTTTGGTGGGCTCATTGTTTGATCTTCTCTACTTTGATGGGCTTCTTATAACGTATTCTCTACATTATTAGTGCCTTGTACGAATACTTGTTCTACCTCCCTCCTTGGACCAAATTGTTATGGTCCCTGCTTCCTAACTTCAATATTTGGATCTTAGTTTGTTGCTTTTACCCTTGTCTTGCAAATGTCTCATTGATTAGAAGAAAAATAAGATCTTTGAATAATGAAAAAAGATGAGTTATAGCTTGGCTAACTTTGCAATCCTTGTCCTCTTTCTTTTTTATTTTTGCATTATTTGTAAGCTTTCTTGTTTGGACTGATACTTTGATTATTGGGAACTCTCTTTAGAACTTCCACAAAGAATTTATTGTACCCTACTTTCATGTTGATAAATTGGGCTATTCTCTCATCTCTTCCAAAAAAGAAATCTCTTACAGATAAGATTTAGCATGTGGTCTCACAACAATCTATCGTGGGATAGATTGGAGAACCATTTAATTTAGGAGACACAAGACATTTTTAATAAACTTTATGTTAAAGTTTTATTTAAATGTTTGATATAAAAAATCTACTTGGTTTCTCTAGAATAAAGTACTAGCGAAAAAGATATTCATGCTAATTGTATAAACCAATTGAGTGTTTATGCTTGAATTCATTCATATTCAATTGAAAAATGTACCCTATTAAATCTTATTAAATTGAAGAATGTATGTTTGAAGTCAGATGCTAATTTAGCAAAAAATTGGTCCAAATTAAGCATCTAAATTGAACCACAAAAAATAAAGCATATTAAAGTAAGCAAAAAGTAAATTGATGTGACACGGGTTTCACACTCTTTAGTTAAGAGTTACACTAGGAAACTAACTTTAGATTCTAGTAAAATATAATTTTATTTCGCTACAATGTTAGCATCTGTAACAGCCACTTGTTTGGTAAATAGTTGAGATGGAATAAGTTTATTATTATGGTGCGCTTGAAACCATTAGAAATTGTTTGAATATATGGCTTGTTCTGTATGAAGTATTCCATGGAAGAGATGTGTCCAATTATTTGAGGTTTTTAACTTGAGTTTCCCACAATCATCACAAAAGGGCTTAGGTATGTTCTTGTTTTGTACCATCCTCTGCATAGATAACCAAAAATATAGACTCAAGCCTTCCAACCTAGAACAGAAACGACATTAGACTGAAAAAGCAAAAGCACAAATGCCAGTGGTAAATGTTACACTCTGAAGACAAAGGGTTGTATTGTTGTACAGGCCAAGGCCAAGGATGGCAGCTGATTGCTGACTTCATACTTTATATTAAGTTGACCTAAAAGATTTAATTTTGGAAGCTGTATGCTATCTCTAGACACAAATGCTTCTTCCCCTCAATGATAATGAGCTGTCCAATTGAGAAATTGCTTCATAGTTGTTGAAGCAGAGCCCACTTTTACTGGAGTTGATTGTTCATCTCGATTCTTCTGTGGCAGCTGTAGGTGAACTTTTATTGCTGGAAGTTGTGCAACTCACTTGGGATTTGATGCTTGCTTATTGTAGGAATTTAATTGGATAAGACTACAAGTAGGAGAGGCTGAGTTGTCAGAATGTTGCTTATCATAAATAGCTAGATTTGTTCTATTGAATAGTGGACTACCACCAACAAATGATAGGTCTATAACTCAACTATTTTGGGCTTTCTATACTCCCTTATGTTCTTATCCTGATATTTATTTCAAACATGAGCATAGATATCATCGGCTATGCTTTATTCTTCACCTATGATCCTTGTTAGTTAAGTTGATGTAGCATGCTTCCATACAAAAATTGTGATTTCATTTACTCGACGTACAGGCCCACTACATGTTGGGGGTTGCATTACTAGAAATGGAAGATTACTCTGAAGGTACCAAGGAATTAGAGAAGGTTAGCTCTAAAATGTTGCAACTTATATTGTCCTCTGATTCATGGCGTTCATAATTCATGCTGTGTGCCTTTTACCTGCTTAATATCAAAATTTTATAAAAGAACTTATGAATGTTATCAATTCCATGTGTTCTTTTGTTATCTATCTTCTTCTTTTTAATGATTATTGTATCTGGATCTTTCATGTTTTATCCTATCTGTGTTTTCAGTCTCTCGAATTTGAAACAAATTCTCTTTACCACAATCTTTTGTTGACTTTTTGCTCCATCACCAAGCATTTATATTAATTTGAGCACTTGTTTTATTCTTCAAGTATATTCTTTATTATCTGAAGAATATAACCACCAACATTATGGTAATATTATGATTAATAAAGTTTATTGCTACTGTTAATGAAATTACATGATTTATTTTTGCATTTTTTGGTTAAAAGTTTGTTTTACTAATAGCGTTGCATGATTTTGTGTGGATCACATCTTAATTTTGGGTCTATATTTAAATTAAAAACTAAAAACCTGCAAGATAATTTTTGTTTAGCTGTTAGTTTTTAGAGCGAAGGATCAAGAGTTGTACAAAGTTGGGTTCAGATTTGCTCCTGAATAAGATTCTGCATACTGTTTTTATGGAAAAATAATCAAATGTATGTAGCTTGAGAAATTATATTACAGTACATGCACCTCGAATTTCATGGCCCTGGAAATCGTGTTGTTGAGGATTTTTTTAAATATTTTAAAAGTAATGGACAAAAAATGAGCTGTTGGACGGTGGCAAAAACCTAAATTTTTCTGGTTTACCCTCTCAATTTTTTGAATGACACCTCAAAATCACCTCATCACTGAATTAAAAACTTAAAAAATGCTCTTATGGCCTTAGTTTGCATATTTTTGGCTCATAAGGCTTTACAAATACTTTCTTAATGCTAACTAGCTTAAGTTTGAGAAATTTGTGAGTGTTTATATAATGCCCATTTTGGTTGTGGTGTTTTCCTTGTTTTTATTATATTTTTTACAATTATAGGTAACTATGATTGCCCATGCTTTGAAACACATAAATTGAATCAATCTTCAATTTAAATTTGAATTTGTTTGTGCATAATGAACTCTATTCTAGGTTAGAAACAAAAATCTGAACTTTTTTTTACTAGAACTTCCATTGCAAAGAAGAGGATGTCAAAATGGATAAGAATTTAAGATATGATTTTAAAAGTGCACAGAAGGTTGATGCAGCTTTGATTGGAAAGGAACAAAACTTCTTGCATTATATTGTATTGTGAAGTGACAAATGTTTTGCTTTAGAGGCAATGCTCGACGTGTGTTTTGTCTAATAGTGCAATGGCAGCTTTTAAATGTTATATTGTGAAAATCCATAACTATTTGTTAAAACATGAACAATAGAATTTTAAAACATTTATTGCAAAATCTTTAGAATGTCATAAAATATGATTAAACATTTCTTGTTGTGTTGAGCTACTTGTAAATGCGTTATTTTCTATTTTATTTATCTACATTGATTGTTATTATGAATTAATGTTATGAATTATTTTGTGCATCATTGGTTGTTAATTGTGCTTTTTGTTTAAACATAACTAGTTATAAGGGATGTAGTTTGGGTTGGAAGAAGGTAACATTGGAATACTAAGCAAAATATTTTACCATGCCCTTCTAATAGTAAGTTTGCTTTTAGTTCGAGAATTTTATTTAATTTATTTCATTTTAGGGTTTACCTTGTCCAGTGACTTAAATGGTATAAGAAAGTATTAATTAGCCTGGGAACTCTTTTAGTTCCTTTTGCTAGCAATAGTATTTATGGAATTTGATGTTTTTATTATAAAAGTGAAGTGCCACATGCGTTGCATTTACCAAATTCTAAAATATATTAATATACAAGCAATGTGCATTGCTTGTGCCAAATTCTAAAATATACTTGTGTATGTTTTTTTTTTCATAAAAATAATAACATATAACATATAATAATAAATATTATTGAGTTTTTTTATAAGTTGTAGAAAAATTCTTTCTTATAGTAATTTAATTTTTTTTATCCAATAAGTGCAAATTGCATACAAGCATTTGTTCCTAAAATTCAAGTAATGATGGAATAAAATTTAAAAATAACTTTGAGACGAATATAAAATAAGACATCTATCCTCAAGCATTCATTGCAACCTTTCTGCATCGTTATCACTTATGTTATTTTTCTAATCATCAGAGAAAAAAGGAGGATCAAAGATGTCCAAATCAACAATACTGAAAGGTGAATTTTTGTGAACAATGTGCTCGACAGGGTGACGCCTTTGGAAGATGACAGTTTGTCTTCCTTGCCTTGTTGAAGCAACTAACAACCTAACCTTTGGCTATGGCAACAATATTTTGGTAGTGTAACTTCTATGTACTCTTCCTTTTGTTTCTTCCCTTGTGAGCATCACCAATACAAGTAGAATACCAGCTCTAACGAACATTGGAATTCCAAAAGTGAGCTACATGCACTCCCTCTTCACTTTCTCCCTTGATTTCCAACCATCTCGATCTTTTATTCATCTTCACTTTCACCCAATTGTTTGACTGCAAGTGGTCCATATTCAATTGTAGAATCCTTTTTATTATGGGTCTCATTTTGAATAACATTGAGTAGAAATTCTGGTGCCCATCCTTGATCACATTAGTTTTGACTTAATGCTGATTTTGCAAAGTAGTATATCCTTTTTATCTCTTTGTGTTGATAAGGCCTTCCGTCTTGAATGCCATCAACTTTCATCTCCACCTTGTTTGCACCATCTTGGCTAGGTGTTCTACGTAGACTACAAAAAAACTTCTTGCTATCTAGTTATTATTATTTGAGAAGCTTAGGTACTCCGCATTCATTATTCTCACCACACATGTTTGAGGGCTGTAGTGACCTTATTAGTTATCATTTGAATGAAATATAATTAGCATCTTAAATATAACACTTAATCATACCGAGTGAATTATGATAATGCAATAAATAAAAGATCTCACATAAAGATAAAATTTTTTTTAGTCTCTAGATTCTGTTGGAGTTATCTCATTATTTATTTTTTGTGTAGAAGACAAATGGCATAATAAACAAAGGATTTTACCATAAATAAATAAATTGCAGTACTAAAATAAATTAAATGTCTCATGAAAGGGAATTTTTTTTGTTACAACCTCCATATTTTATCTATAGATATAGATTTATCTTATCATACATTGTGTGTTATGTGAAGTATGAAAGATTTCATTGTTTTGTATCTTTACTTCAAAATCATGAAGGAATCAATGGAGATGACATTAATTGTATAAAAATATGTCAAATCAATTAGTAAAACACTTTTGATGTGTTGTTTGGTGAAAGTATTCTATTAACGGCCAAAGTAAGTTTTATTAGATTTATATGTGGCAACATTATTTGATATAAAATGGTGTCTATGAAATTCACACATATCAATGTGGTGTTGAAGAAAATATATGGTTAAAAATAAGTATATAAAAGAGAATATTTATTGTACATTAATGGAAAATAATCCTAGGGAGAGTTGAGCGATTTTGACATATTAAATGTAGATCACTTAATGTGTTAATTATAAGATGCGAGAATTCTATCTATTGAATTGGGGAAATGGTGGGCCAAAAGGATGTTTCAAGAGGCTTTTTTAAAAGACTTGGCACCTTCGGATCTTAATGAAATGCTTGTTGTAGATAGCTTGTGACGGTGTCGAATGATTCGCTATATTGAACCCTATTATTGAGATTAAAACTTTATCTTATGCATAGTGGGATTAAAAGTCTATATGGGTTTGTTTTGACTAAACTTGTACTTGGCTTGACTATGCTCTATTCCATGTTTCCTTTTACTACAGCTGTACCAAAATTAGCTCTGTTTTTTTTGTGTCGATTGTCCATTCAATAAGCAATTTTTCTATTCTTTCAGTCTTCTAGTTATCACATATTCTATTTTTAAACGAACGCCTTCATTGTTAATAGTTTTATATGTTTAATGTTTAAAAGTTCAACTTACACTAGCCTATCATGTAGGGCTAGTGCTAGTTACCACATAAGCTGGTTGGAATGCAGGTTATGGCACCCTCGCTTCAATAGTTCTATGTTAAGCATGTTTATTCTTGTTTTTGGTTTGGCTATAGTTTTGTGCGTCAAGTTTAGTTTTTACCCAGTAAGGATCCAACATTAGGATTAAATGTGTTAAACTGTATCTCAAACCTAATCTGACTAAATTCAAGTTGAATTTGGCATGGTAATTGATGCTTGTTGAGGTAGAGTTTACTGTATTATACTTGACATGATAACATGATTTACAGCCCCCAGCCCAAAAACATGACAAAACTTACTAGAGTTTCTTCTCACATATGACTAAAATTAACTTATAGTCTTTACAAATTGACACTAATTCAAACTTATTATTTTAAGTTGACCCAAATTTAACTTGGCTTTTCTTATGTTTTTCGATTCTTAAATCAATCCCAACTAATTTCTTCCTTGTTCTGGATGGCTTTTCGTGTGGGATCCATTCACGAGTTCATCCTTTAGGAGTTCATCCTTTAGGAGATATTGTAAAGTCTTACATTTGATTGTTATGCTACCGGCAAGCGAAAGGGAGAGATGTATGGTTGTGTGAGTTAAATGATGTATATATATTTAAGGACAACTCTTTTTTTGCTGTCATTCAGATTTCAGTTGTATAGAAGCAATGTTAGCTGTTGGAATGAAATCAAGATGCTTATCTCCTTGAGCCATCAATGTGAGATAATTTTTTCCATACCAGCCATTACCTTTATTGTCAGTGCGGGATTAGAACTCCAGATGCTTTTGCCCTTGCTCCAACTAACTAATTTTACCCAGGGCGCTCTTGGTGATTTGTTTCTTGGTAGCAAACGCGTGGGGAATGTGCTTTTCAATGGGAAAAATGTGGACTAAGAACTGAGAAAGAAAAGGATTTGGGTTTTGTTTTGGTTTTTGCTTTAGGTTTTGGAGGAATGCTTACATGACAGGTGAGTTCTGGTGGAAGGCATTCCAAGATAGTGATATCCTTGAGAATTTTTCTCCTTGGAAAAGTGGACCATTACATGTATTTTAGGCTTATTTTTCTTGGGAGTATTGATGTGATGGATGGCACAAACATAGAGGTGTGGAAGTACTGACCTTTTTCCCGATTTCGGCAAGTTCAATTGAGTTCCTTTCTACACTGACTCTTGGTGGTATTTATTTCTTTAGATTAGTTGGGATCAGCTTAGTCCTTGACATTTGACTAAATGATCCCAATAATGCCCTTCAGATGAGTTCTAAAGTGCAAATATGTTGGTTACATTTGGTCTTCTTCTGATCTATATATGAGCTGACCTGTATTAACCATCCATCTCTCCTCAGGTTGATCTAAAAACCTCAATGGAGCCTCTCAATCCTTCTCATGCCTGTTGATACCAAGTTCAGGGAATCTACTGAAGAACTAGTAATAGTTTCATGGTCCAAGTCATTTGCAGGTCTTGAGCTGGCACACTATTTGTTGCCATTTTTATGTTGTGATTGTTGAAGTAAATTGGGATTGTATTAATTCTCAGTTTTAGCCATCATAACCTTAATAAAGCTCTCATGAAATTTTCTGAACCTGAGAACAATCAAATGGATGGTGAATCACGTTTTGGAGCAAACAATAAGTTTCAATTGTGCCACTTTCGACTGTGATTGTGGAAGTGAAATGGAATTGTATTACTTCTTTGTTTTAGCCATAATAACCCTAACTCTTGTAAAATATTCTGACCATGAGAACCAGCAAAGGGGATGCTTAATTAAGTTTCGGAGCAAATAACAAGCTTCACATCTTTATGCTAGGTTTAGATGTTTAAACCTTATTCTCAAACGTGTATGACTCTTACACAACAAGAGTTAAACATTTCCTTAGTTTTGTGGTTTTAACTAGAATACAAACAAAATGTTTGGTCACAACCTTAGCTAATCTATTACTATCTTTGAATTTTACTAGTTTGTTTGAACACATATTGTGGCAGGGGAACAGTGTTGGCCATATTTTTGAAATTAGCCGCAAGCATTTGAGTGACTAGTATTAGAAAATGCAGGCTTTTGAGCTTGGAAGGGTATCAAACCCTGCTGGCTACATGGTTGAAGACATATGGCTGGCTCTTTCCAGAGCAAAATACGAAGAATGGGAGATTTCCTCTAGCAAGCGAGCTTGGCATTTGCAAAAGCTTATGTAGGTGAAACATCCTCATCAGTGAGTTACTGAGCATTGTCTCAGTTCCTTTGTTTAATTTTATAGACAACCAGATCGTTTGTTCTTGACTAATCCCTGATTCCCTAGGGATGTCTGCGAAAAAGCCCTTTTGGAGCATCACTTCCTTGAAGCTCCTCATTCTGTAGTTGGATCAGAAGAAGCTTTGAAAGAGAATGGAGACCAGATCGAACTTTTGAAAGAAGTGTTTAACAAAGCTGCAGAAGATGACACACCTACGGAAGTCAGAACGCTGTCTTCTTCCTACGTATTAAACTTGCTCATTTTAATCATATGAGAAATGACTTGTTTTGTTTCAGGTGCCGGATTATCTCTGCTGTAAGATCACACTTGACATCTTTCGGGATCCTGTGATCACCCCCAGTGGAATTACTTACGAAAGATCTGTGCTTCTTGATCACCTTCAAAAGGTTTCATCAAATATAACTTGAGCATCTATTTCTTGAAGTTGGCAAAATTTATACACGTTGTTCCACAAAAGGGTTTCATGAATTAGAATTTGCGAATCAATTTTATGGCACCTGATTAAAATCAACATCTCAGCTTCAATAGGTTTTTGATGAATTGGAAGCATAGGAACAAATTCATGGCATTTGAACAAGAAACTATACTCGTCATAAATTAAAACTTAGCATCAATTTGTCGTGATCAAAATCTGACACTATTTCTCATGCATGCCCTTCTAAATAACATTCTTGTGTTGCTTATGTATTTTTAAATGTATTTATTGATTGTAGCCTTGTAAAATTTGATGTAGTGGGAAAATGCATGTTTACTATAACTATTTCATGTTGATACATGAACAAACATGCATAAATTTATTCTTAGGTATTGTAAGAAGGATGAAATTGTCTAATTAACCTCAGACATTCTCATCCTTTACTTGTAAAATGTAGAGTAACATTCTTATCATTCCTGCATCTATTTCTCATCTCTTCTCACATCATCTTTTGTTATGACTGCGTTCTTGTTAACCCGGTTGCAGGTTGGTAAGTTTGATCCAATCACGAGGGAACCACTTAGCAAACTCCAATTGATACCCAACCTCGCCATCAAGGAGGCCGTTCGATCGTATCTCAAGAAGCATGGTTGGGCATACAGGATGAGCTGAGGCTCGCAACCTGCATCAAGTTGGAAAACTGGGTTCTTCGTTGAAGGCCAAGGCCTTCGGCGTTGTACAGATAGCACATCCTGTGAGCTCATGTGTCGAGAGACGTGATGACTAATTAGCCCTGATGTGCACTTTGTTGATCCCGTTGTAGCTTGAAACTGGAATGATAGTTGTGGGTTCTTATAGCTTAAGGGTAAGTAGTTAACCTTCTGTATGCTACAGTTTAATACTCGTTTGATCCTATTTTTTACTTAAGATTTTTTGCTCAGTGATTTACTTTGATTCATGATTTGATTGTCCGGATTGCTCTCGATTTGTTTGTGTTTGGATTAAATCTTTTGTTACAGGATTAGGGTTGTGTTTACCTTTTCTTCTTTGGGTCATGCTTTTGCTTACCAAGCATATCATGAGGCCAAGTAGAATAACTGGAGGTTAGATTGAATAGGGTTTTTGTCTTACCAATGAGACAACTTAGGGAAATTAGGTTATATGATTTTTAATTTCTATTTTTATAAAAATGATTAGTAAAAGTGAAATCAAATATTTGTTTAGTTATATTCTAAAATGTGTTTTTGCAATGTAATATATAACAAATAATGAGACGATTTTATTCTATCAAAATAATATAAAGAATAAAGTTGTTTTTAATTATTTTATTATATTTTTGTTAATGATATGATTATTAAATGTCTTTTTAATAGTATGTAATAATAATATTTTTGAAAAGTTTAAATAAATATTTTAATATTTAAGAATAATTGTATAAATACATGCTAAGAAAGGGTGTATAAGAGACACGCTTGAAAATGAAATGTATAATACAAAACACAATGCTATTCATTATTTTCAAGTATTTGGTCTTAGCCAACGTATGTTTATCCCTCAGTAAAAATTCATGTTTTATTTATATAAGTTCATGAACATATAATTGTATTATCCTTTGTTTAAAAGAAACGAAGTCACATTATATTTAAAAATATTACAAATATATTTATTTAAAAAATTTAATTTAATTAACCAAATAAAATCTATACCCAAATATGTTTTTAATAGCAACAATACTACGAATCTCTTTAGTCATAGTGACAATGGATCGCTATTTACCACGTCATGGATCCGTGACGTAGTGAAGGAATCAATCTCAACCGTGCTCCTTCCATCCAACGGTCTAAAAGTTATTTCTCTCAGTTAACATGTCCGCCGATTTTACCCGCCAACCTTTCAACCTCCTCACTCCGCACTACTTTAAAATCCCTCGGCCCACAGACCGTCACTCCCATCTCATCCTCCTTTCTCAACACGTTTGCGAACCCTAGAGAGTTCTACACGTGAAAGAATGTCTGGTCGTGGGAAGGGTGGCAAGGGTCTCGGCAAAGGTGGAGCGAAGCGCCACCGTAAGGTCCTTCGCGACAACATCCAGGGCATCACGAAGCCTGCTATCCGTCGTCTCGCTCGCCGCGGAGGTGTCAAGCGAATCAGCGGTCTGATCTACGAGGAGACTCGCGGTGTTCTCAAGATCTTCCTTGAGAATGTCATCCGCGATGCGGTCACCTACACTGAGCACGCTCGTCGCAAGACGGTGACGGCTATGGATGTGGTCTATGCTCTCAAGCGTCAGGGTCGTACCCTCTATGGCTTCGGCGGCTGATATTTCATTCGTTTGGTTATGGTTTCACCCTATTTGTGCTGTTATCTGGGAATATTTTAGGGTTTGTCAGTTCTGGTTTTTGTGTTGTAAATTGTTTGCATCTATAATGTTGATGCTTTAGTTAATGGGGAATCGAAGTTCTGCTATTTTGTGGACTTAATTTATCTGGATTTTACGAAATTCATTCCTATGGTTTTGAATTTTTTTTTTCTTCCTCTTGCAAGTTTTAATTCACTCGACTGTTTTGCTCTCTTTGTAATTTTGGGCTTCTGGGTATCTTTCTTGAGTTACGTTTACGGTTGAAAGATGGGAGTACATCATCTGCGTGATGTTTAGTTCTAATTTTCTTCGGCATATCAATCTTCGGCCAACTTGGGTTGTTTCAATTGGATGGGAATGGTTTTATGTAATGTTAAATTTTCATTGTAAAAGATTGTGTTATGAAGAATTGTGTTTCTTTTGTTTTTGTTTTTGTTTTTTCAAATTAAGACCATCTATAATTTCTAATGATGTATCAAAACAAAAGAAATAAATAGCATCAATTACCATGGTAAGCTTGGTTGTTTCTTGTTGTATTCTACAAGAACGGGCCATCTTGATGGCTACTTTCCCTGAAAGCAATTGACCCAATGGTTGGATGATTTCTTGATGAATTGAATGAGGGATTTATAGGGAAGGATGTTCTGTCAATCCTTAAGTTGATGAATATCCAATCTGCTATGATCTTGGGCTTAAAAATTGGCTGTTTTGTGCTTTAATGTATGGATCGATTAGGTATCTTTCTCTTCCTCAAGGAACACTTCAATTCTTGTTTTCAATGGCATTTAGAACTCAGTGGATCGTTCATTGGCTCACCCACAACTGGCTAATTGCATCATTCGTAATGGCAATAACATATCATCATGATTAACAATACCATCAATTATTTCTATTTGATTTAATCAATTTCATGTCATAATAGAATGAGTGGTATTAAAGAAATAAATTGGATGCTTTCTATGAAATCTTTTTATTGTTTGGTGGTATTTTATTATTTTAAAATTTATTATCATTTGTTTAATTTTAATTTTTGGTTTTATATTCATGTATTTATAGTAATAATAATATCATTATACATATGAAATATTAAAAAATTTATAAATCTATTTGTGTGTTTACCCACTCTCTTAGGTTTAAACCTATTGTTTTATAGTCTTAATAATAGTAATAAATATTTAGTAGTTATATTTGAGAATTTATAATAACAAATTATTATCATATTTTTTTATTGTATAAAACGAATAATAATATATAAATTATATAGAATAAATCAATATAAATTATGGATGGTGATGTATGTCTTTAAAAAAGAGGAGAATTGATGAGAGGGGTATAAAGAGGTGATGCCAACAATGGTGAGGAAGATAGGGAGAGGTCATCGCATAGATGTGTAGAAGAGAGAGAGAGATGTCTAATTGGCAATTATATAGAGAAGAAGAGATGAATTGATGATCATAAAGTAATAAATGTAGAAGAATTAGTGGAGTGGAGAAGAGAGAGATTGAGGGTTTTGATTAATAGCAAAAAGAAAAGAGGTTGATTGATAATAACAAGAGAACGAAAAATTTGATAATAGTAGGAGAGTGAGGTTCCAATTATGGCATGAAGGAAAGGAATTTTGATATTTTATGTAAGAGGGAGAGAAATTTAACATCATGTGAAGACAAGATAATTCTACTAAAAAAAAAACAGTCAATGATTTTTTTAAGAAATGTTTTTTGTGTATTAATGTATTTAAGATTTGAATATTCTATTTATTAATAATTAATTATTAATTATCATAATTAATTTAATTATTATAATTTATTCAAGAAAGAATAAAAGGGTCTTAATAGTTATAGCTTTTTGATTAGTTATTATATAATTCAAAAATATAAAAACAAAGGAAATAAATAAAGATAAAACTTTATCTTTAAATAAATATTCAGGGTCTTTTCATGCTTTAATGTAGCTTTTTATTCTGAGCACAGATAAGTGGTTTATATGCCAATTGGTGCTTATGCCCTCTCTCACCATATGAATTCAAACATTTAGCTCATTTTACATGTTTAGGATAGATGTTGGATTATATGAATTCTTTGTCCCTGCATTAATTCCCTTTTGAAAAACTTTACTTGTAGAGTTTAAGTCCAAATAACCTTCAATTAGATCATATGCTAATATTTGTAAATTAATCATAGTCATCCATACGTTATTTGAAAGTGATTGATTTTTCATTTAATTTGGAACTTGCATGAAACAAAATAGTTTAGAAAAACTATTACTAGACAAATTATAATTAACATTAGAGAGTTTTGAAATCAAATCTTTAAACATCTAGATAATTTTTGAGTCACTTACATCAAAATTAGTTTATAAATTCCTTTCATAAATAATACATTTAAAATATAATATATTTTTAATGTTAAATGCATTATTTATGAACATAATAAGAGATAGTTCAAATATATAAGCATTATCATTAATTTTCTTTAAAGTTTTAAAAAAATATGAGTCATTGCATCTAATTTCTTATATGTAACGAATGTCAACCTCTTAAAACAAATATATATTAAAACATACTCATTTTTTAAAAAATTATTTAATGATATTATTTTGATTCACTGTTTTGAAATATTATAAATTATAATACTCTATCTGTTGCTTAACTTTATTATATGTAATTTTAAGATGTGTAAATAAAAATGTAAAATCAAAATACAAATGTAATAATAAGTCATTTAAATCAATAAATTGATTAGGTTTCATGCTATACAAATTTCAAATTGTGATAACTTTAATGTCGTAGCTGTTATTATAAACAAATTATACACATGGTAAATATAAATTCTATTTTTAAATGTCCTTTTCCAATTAATAAACTTAACAAATTTCTTAGGGTTCTATTTATTATTTTAGTTAATCTATCAATTTATAGGTAAAAATATAGATAAAAACTTAAGCTTAGTGTCTAGTAATTTCCATAAAGTGTTTTAAAAATAAAAAGAATGAATCCAACATCTCTACCAAATACTATAATATCGACAGTCTATGCAATTTAATAATTTTTTTAAAACATAATTGTATTGTATGATAAGCATCACAAGTCTTGTTATAAGAGATTAAATGCATCATTTTGAAAACCTATTTATGATTATAAAAACACTATCATGGCTTTTAGAAGCATATAATCATCTTAAAATAAAGTTCATAAATAAATCATCTCATCACTTATTTGGAATAGGTAAGAATATATATATATATATATATATATATATATATATATATATATATATATATATATATATATATATATATTCTTACCTATTCCAAATAAGTGATATATATGCTTAATAATCTTATCTATCATACAAGTATGATATTGAATAGCTATTCTTTTAACATGTCTTTTCAAAGATAGTCAATAAAATTTAGATTTAAATAAAGACATAGTAATATTATTTCTCATATGTCTTGTTAAATATCTTGAATGTATTTTAGAAATTATAAATTCTCTCAAAGAAGATTGTGTTTATAGATTTCTTTTACAAAAATAAATACTAATCGAAAGTATAACATAGACTCCTTTGAGGTATGTGTCTTATCTTTTTTCTTTTTCGTATATGACATTAAAATGTAGATAAATTAGATAATATAGTCTTTAATCATCTAAAATTCAGAGATTTAATTTTAGAGGTGAAATAATTAGAATTATCTGAGATACTACATGTACATGTTTGTTTTGAACTCTGGGCTTGTGTTTCAAAATAAAAAAAAAAGCTTGTAAAACTTTTACCTATCTTGCATGTTTAAGGTTTACTTCGATTTGGGTATTTATAAATTTCAACGTTTGTTTGTAGTAAGGATAAACTCTTAATAAAGTAAATAACACCTCTAAGTCTTAATGTTTGAATTATAACATAACTTTTTTTTGTGATAGGTAGAATATTTTTGTTTTGAATCATTCAATTTCTCACTAAGCAATGTTATAAGGTGGCCTTCTTAACTCAAAACTCTAGGCATGCCTATTCTAGAAGCACATAGGCTAATTCAAACACCAAAATTAGATAACTTAAAAAATGAAGTTATATGGACCTTAATTTGATAAAAAAAAACTTGATTAGCTATAAATGCTATAAAAATTTATTCATCTCTAATAAATTAGTGATTAGTACTATAATAGTATTGAAATCCTTAACATACCTAAGATACAAAGAAGTTAAATCTTAGAAACTCTTAATATTAGTAAAACCTTTGGGAATAAGCTAATTATCATAACTTTGATTTTAGGTTGATCTCTCTCTAATCCAGATGATAAAACTATAAAACTTAAAAAATTCACTTCACTTTGCATAATTAAATATTTTTTAAATTTATATATAATTTCTCTTTTTCCAATAATTTTATAATATTCCTAAAATATTTTTGGTGATTGTTTTCATTATCACCATAACTCAAGATATTGTCAAAATATATTGCTAACAATCAATCGATAAATGACATTAGCATTATATTCATTAGTCTCACAATAGTACTAAGTGTATTGGATAACCCAAAAGGCATAACTAACTATTCAAATAATTATTCTCCTATTTTAAAAATAGTCTTCCATTCATCATCATGTCTAATTTTAATTTGATGTTAATCATTTGTAAAATAAATTTTGTTAAAATATTTTGCATTAGATACTACATTCATACAATCATTAAGTCTAGGAATAGAAATATATATTTAATAGTAATTTTGTTTATAGCTTTATTATCACTACACAATCTCTAACTACTAACATTTTAAGTGTTTATGCAAGAACATAATATGTACTTAAATTTTCTCTTAAGAACCCTTTCTTATCAGTTGTCTTTTTAACCTATCATTCTTGATTGGATTTATTCTATAATAAGATAAATTTGGCACTTGTGATCATTGAATGAGATCTATAACATGTTGTATATCTCTTAGAGGTAATTTATTTAAAAGGTCTTCAGATGTGACATCAATGAATTCTTTAAATAAACTAAAAATTATTTGAGGAATGTGTATGTAAGATGGCACATGTAATATATCTTTTACATGAAGCAATAACAAAGAATTAATTGAAGTAAACTTTTTTCAAAAATTATTAAATCTCATCCCTTATATCTTATACAAAAATATTTTCAAAATCATATTTAGTCTGATAGATGGTACTAAAAATTCTCTAATAGAAAAAAATGATAATTTACACCTTATTTTTCTTATTAGCTACTTTCTTTAACTTAGAAGATGGTTTAGAGGAAAGAAATTTTCAAAAGGTTTCATAAAATGAAGCTTTATATCATATCTTTTGAATTTCAAAACATAAGTATTCTCTTTATTATAATTAATTTCTTCTAAGTCATGCAATCATAATCTTATGCTATACTTGATCTTTATATGTCCTTATTTTAATTGGTACCAAGCATTTAAATGTTACTTTTGAAAAGTATGATTCACCTAACAGATATGAAAAGGTAGATAATGCATAATTTTTAAATTTACTCTTTAAATTGTATTTTTTGATGTACATCATATATAACTAACCTAAATCTCTTATCATGACAAGTTATACAAGCACTAAAAATATTTTTATGCCTCTAATCATTTATTCCACCTGTGAACACAGATAAGCATCTTAACACATACATATTCATCTTTCTTTTCATAATTATGCTTCTTATTAGTGAGGCTTGTATTTTCCTCCATAATCTCTTTTGTTTCAATATCAGACTCATCTTGCTCAGCACATATTAACATCTTATAATTTACCATTCTATGCCTAGAGTTACCACACTTCAAACATTACGTTATGTTTTTTTGGTAATTATCAGTAGTTGAATTCTTAGTGATTTTTGTGCCAAATGTAGGTGACTCCTCTAGTTTAGTAGTAAACTTAGGTGCATTTCTTGAATTTTTTATTTAGCATCTTATGCTTTGAGTAACCATGTTTAAAACATTTTGTTTCTTTTTTTTTTCTAGTAATTATTAGTGGTTGAATTCTTAGTAATTATTTGTCCAAAATAAAGGTGACACCCCTAATATAGTAGTAAACTTAGGTGAATTTGATGCCCTTCTTGAGTTTTTGATTTATTAAATAAGACAGTAGAGCTTCTTTGTCTCCTTGCATATTTTGTAAGTGAAAATGAATCCTTTAAGGTTTGTAAGTCATCTAAGGCAATATTATGTTTAATATTTATTCTAAGGCATATAAATAATCTATTAACTATCATTCTATTGTGATATTAACCTCTAGTTATGAGAAAATTTTTAGATTCTAAATAGTTGATGCTCATATTCATAAGAAAATTTAAAGAAGAGATGCAAAAATAAAATTTCATGAAAATTATCTTGGTGGAAGTGACAAACCACCAAGAAATATTTTTGACATTACTTTCAGTATTTTAATTTTATTTTTAGAATATTAAGCTTGATTAAAATTTGTTTTTGAAGGCACAAAAATATTAATTAACTTTCATCTCTAATATTATTATTCACCATCTTTGATTCAATATCTCAAATACACATTTCTCAATCATTTGATCAATATCTTCAAAATATTATTATTTAGTAATGATTTAAATAAGAAATTTAAAATATAATAAAAAAACTTAATTACCTTTCCTAATAACTGCTTGCCATTCATGGATTGCTAAAGGGAATAGGTTGCGGTCGGTGCATCATTCCCGAACTTATTTGGGCAAACCTATTTTGAAATTATTTTGAATCATGGCAGTTACCATTCGAACCAACATCATATATGGGTATTGGCCATGGGTGATTAAATCCCAGATGGGCCAAGGAGCAGCCAACCCCAAAACCAGGCATCCTATAAAGCATACTAGAATTCTTATATGGAGAAAAATGCTTTTCAAATACACTATGTAGGACTAAAGTATTGCTTTTACTACGTGACAAACTTTTGAATTACGAGAGTAACATGAACCATCTAATAGTGCATTTTCACGATCAAACAATCGTTGTCATATCTAATTTTTCAATTCATTAATTTTATCAGTCATCTAATTGTGTAATATTGTGATCAGACGATCTGTACTTCTTTCGATTGACAAATTAAATCTTATCATTAGATCGTGATTCTGATATAACTGTCCACATCAAATATAAATTTTTAAAAGGCATAGATTAAATTCCATCCATCCGACCATGCAATTTTTGTGATTGAACGGTCGTAGTTTGGTCAGATCCAATGGCTCTAGTGCAACAGTTGTTTTAATGGCTATTTTGAGTTGGGCAATTTATTTAAAATATTAATTTCCCAATTAAAAATTATGGAAGCAGAAATATAACAATAAAATTGGGTGTTATGTAAGTACTTCTAGCTGTTAGAAGATGCCTATAAATAGAAGAATCTTTCAATAAAATTTTTAGATGAAAAGTTTTATAAAGTTCTGAAGAATTCTCAAGTCTTAATCTTAAAGTAATTCACAACCGTTGTTAATCATCTCTTTACACTATGTCTTTATTTAATGAATTATAAATTTTTTGATTTATTTTTCAATAAGCTAAACTCTCATTTTCTCATGTTATAGCTCATTAAATTAAAATAATTGTCTTGTTAAATATTTTGTCAAGTATAGAAATTTATTTGTATGAATTTTCATCATCTTTTTCTTTCTTTATTTTTACCAATTCCATTTTTTTTGTAAGGTTATTGTAGCCTAATATTATAAATATCATATTTTTAATAATTAAAGTTTTATTTGTTCAAGCTTAAAATATAATTTACTTAGCATTAGTCAATTTTGTGATAGTGGTTTTAGCATTTCATTTGATATTGTTGCATGTAAAATTAATAAAAATAAAAATAATTATTTCTCTAGAAGAAACAATACTTATTTACTTGATTTGAAAATCATAAAAAATTTTCAAATAAAATGTTTTGCATAACATGCTAGTGATTCAAATTTATGGCATAAGAGATTTTGTCATGCTAGTATATATACACTAAAAAAATGATTAAATATAACTTAGTAAGAGGTTTACTTGAATTAACTTTTGTAGATTATTTTGTTTGTAGACCATGTAATGTGGGAAAAATAATGAAAGCAATCTTTAAAACCAAGAAAGATGTAACCTCTAAAAATGTTTTGGAAATTATACACAGACTTGTTTGGATCAACACATCCTATGATCTTAGGAGATAAAACATATGAATTAGTTATAGTAAATGATTATTTCAAGTATACAATAGTTGTTTTTTTTTAAGAAAAGAGAGTGAATACTTGAATGAGTACGATACATAAAAATGCTTTTGGCCAAAAGTTGTGCTTACAACTTACTATATTTCAAATATAATACTTTCTAGGCCCATATTGAACAAATCACCATATGAATTAATATTTAATAAGAAATAAAAAATTGCTTATTATATGTATTTGGTTGTAAACGTTTCATTTTAAATAATGAAAAAATATACCTTTGCATAGGATACTCATTTAACTTTTATCTCTATTATCTTTGTTCATCATCTTTGATTCAATATCTCAAATACACATTTCTCAATCATTTGATCAACATTTTGAAAATCTTATTATTTTGTAATGGTTTAAATGAGAAACTTAAAATATAATAAAAAACCCAATTAGATTCCCTAATAACCGCTCCCCGTTCGTGGATTGCTACAGTTAATGGGTCGCGGGTCGGGGCATCACTCCCGAACCTATTTGTGTAAACCTATTTTGAAATTATTTTAGATCGAGGTAATTACCATTTGAACTTACATCATATATGGGTACTGGCAAGTCACATGTCATTAATTCCTAGATGAGCCAGGGGGTAGTCAACCCCAAAACCAAGATTCTTATAAAGAGCACCATAACTCTTATATGGAGAAAAATGCTTCTCAAATACACCATGTGGACTAAAAGCATTGTTTTTACTGTGCGATAAACTTCAAAATTGTGGGAGTGATTTGAGTAATGTGATCATGCATTTTAATGATCAAATGATCACTACCATATATAATTTTTCAATTCAATGATTCTATCAGTCGTCTGATCCCATAATGTTGTGATCATAGGATCAATATTTCTTTTGCAGGACAAGTTAAATCCTATCATAAGATTGAAATTTTGATCTAATAGCCTAGATTAAATATAGATTTCTAAAAGACACATTAAATTTCATCCATTTGATTGCACAGTTTTCACAATCAAATGATCGTGGTTCAGTCTGGTCCAACAGCTCTAGTGCAACGGCTCCTTTAGCCATTATTTCAAGTTGTTGGGCAAATTTTTTTAAACTATTAATTTCTTAATTAAAAATTATGAAAGCAAAAATATGATGGCTAAATTGGGTGTTTCGTAAGTACTTTCAGTAGTTAGAAGATGTCTACAAATAGGAGAATTTCTTAGTAAAACTTTTAGATGAAAACTTTTATAAAATTTTAAAAAATTCTCAAGTCACAAGCTCAAAGTAATTCATAGCCATTTCCAATAGCCGTCTCCTTACACTACGCCTTTCTTCGATAAATTACAAATTTCTTGATTCATCTCTAATCAACTAAGCTCTCATTTTATAGTTGATTAAATTAAAATAATTCTGTCTTATTAAATATTTTGTGAATTAAAAAAATTATTTGTATGGATTTTTATAATTATTTTTTCTCTTTTTGTTCGTACTATTTTGTTGTAAGGCTATTGTAGACTATGTTATTTTCTTATTGTAAGAGTTTGGCTTACATTTGTTTTTGATGAAAAGCATATATAGTTTGTTTTTTTGTGCCTGATTTTGGTCAGGGATGAACTTAGGGCTAATTTTAAGTTAAACCATCTAAAAATTACTTGTGTATATGTTATAAATTTTTATAACTTATCTCACATTTTTTCAAAACTTTATTATTAAAATAAAAATTAAAATATTTTAAGAATTTAAATTTTTTATTCTAGCAATTCACCCACTCTTACTGAACCATACTTTGCATTCAACTTTAGATTGTTTAGTGTTATAGATAGATTGTCAAACTAATTATGATATTCGACTAATGTGATAGGACTCTTTTTAATGCTATGGAATTTATTCTTTTCTTATTGGTGTTAAAATTTTATTAAGTATAACTCACCCCTTCTTATGAAAAAGTTGTTCTTTCACTTGACTCTTTGCTCCTATTCCTCTTATCATCAATATGACAACTCAAAAGAATCTGACAAGTGTCAAAGAGTTGAATTGCATTTGTATAAACCCTTGCTAGCCAAGAGCTACTTGTTTCATGACTTTGATCCCATGGTGAGCCTTTCCTTATGGCAATACAATTTAAAGAGGTGATGAGAGATTAGGGTCAAGGTTTCATACCGTAAGGTGGCTGACTCGAGCAAGAGGGTAAGATCAAGATATAAGATTGGGAGAGGTGTGAATGGTTTTAAGATATTTAAGCGAATAATTATAGATTAATTAAATAACATATATTATTTAGACCTTAAATCTCCAAAATTCATAACAATTTAAAACAAATTTTATCGAGATGAAATATGTGACATTTGATGCATCCTAACGAGTTTTATCTAACAATATATTTATAATTATTTTTAAAATATTTTATTTTTAGTCACTTCTAACATACTTTGTGGATCACTTTCAAGTGCTTACAGGTTAATCTCAATGTATTAATATGACTTAAGTATTTTAAAATTTGATGATGCTACATTTCATCTCCTAAGAAAACTAATCAAATTCCTTTAGCTTGGCCATCCATTATCCTATCTCTTTGAGTTGGCCCACCTAATTTATAACATTTATTATTATTTTTTAGGCTCACATATTGATTAACTAATTCATTCATCACTTGACTTGCCTATCACTTTATCATGTTGCCACTTTGAATTGTTTAATCACATCACATCAACATCTCCACTTGAATGACCAATCAAGCAAATTCTCCTTTTTCAAAACTCCCTTTAGGTCTAAAAGGAATGTAAGCAAATAAAAAGAAAATAAGAAAAAAGAAGAAAAGGGTGCATGAGAAAAGAGGATAGGCCCTACCAATCTCAATGTAATAATGCTTTAAGAAGTTTTGCTAAGGCTTTTATCGATGAACACCTATCAAATGTTCTTATAACAAAAAAATACCTCCTACAATGCTCAAAGTCATAATAGAATTGTTTATGCTGTTTAAAATCATGGTTTTAAATTTTGAGACATGCTTTGTGTTACCAAAATTTTTATTTCTCTTCATCTCATTGTCAATCCAAATATTTTTAGCCACAACCATATTCTTCCATAGATGGAAGGATGATGGGTCAGTGAGATGATGATAAAATGAATAATCGCTAGCCTTGATATTTTCATTTTGTTCTTAGGCCTTTTGGGCCTGAAGGGATAGCCATTAATCATGATCTCGAGTGAGTTTGAATCTCTTCTTCACAGTGGTGGTGGGGGTGAAAATCTCAACTTTCCTTATTAAAATCAAATTTGTTTCTTCATACAAAGGGGAGCCAAATGTCATCTTTAATGAAGATGAGATTTTGAAAATGATAAGCTCTTCAAATTCACATTAATTGGAAAATTTTTGCATGGTCACTCTAATATAGAATCTTTAAGAGTTGAGTTCAAAAATATTGGTTTCTCTAGGTCATACTCAGTTGGTTATTTGGATATTTTTCATATCATAATTTGATTTTCTCTAAAAGTGGATTGCATTAGATACTAATGACTGCTATTCGTTTTTTATGAGGATTTTAAAATTGGAAGCCTATGTTTTAATTGAATGTAGAACCATCATTGACCCCAACTTGAATTTCATTGGAATACTTACTAATTCACTTATTCAATAAATTAGCTTAATACTCAATTGCAGATGTGTTGGATTTCCACTGAGAATTGATGTAGCTGCTATAAACCTTACTCAACCTCACATTGCAAGAGTCTATATGGAGATAAACTTAGTCAAAGGAACTATCTTCAAAAATTAGAATTTTGAAAAAGCCAAGTAATAATATAGGTTTTTCGCACAAAATTTCCTATGATAACCTATTTATCTAATGTGTTGGATATTATATGCACGATCATTCCTAGTTGCAATGTAAACAAACTAGAGGGGTTAATAAAATTGGGGAAACTCAAGCTAAAGATACCATGTAGAAGAAGTCTCAAACTAATGTTTTATAACAATCACAAAATATGATAAAAATAAGGGAATTAAATTTAGAAATTGCTTTGTAGCAGATAATTCACAAGAAAAACAAGTACTATAGGTACAAGCTCTCCTCAATAAATCATATTGTTGGAGAAAGTGGCTGATGATAAGGATTTTTTCCATACATTGAATGAAGATCAGGTTAAAGCACTGGAATCCAATGGACCATTTAATCAAATATCTAATGACTATAGGATTTCAAGTAAGACCTAAAATAAATTTATTAAGGAGGTGAGATTGTTAGATTCAAAGGCCTCTAAAGTTAACCATTCTCATAATATGTCACACCTCAACATTCTATTGTCCCTTAAACATGTTAGTGAGGACATGGAAGTAAGAGTGTTTGAATCATAAGTTTTATTTAAGTACATTGAAGACTTTTCTGATTTCACATTAATTACTTCAAAAAATGATAGAAGAAAGAAGAAAAAAATTGGGTATCTCAATAATCAAGTACAAGGAACAAAAGAAAGAGTTCAAAAAATATTCAAAAAGTAGAATTATTAGCTCATTATGACTAGTATGTTGATTTGGAGTATAAGAGTGGTGGTTGAAAAGACTATTTAAACCATCTTAAGTCTATCATTAGATCTAATTAGTTTAGCATCATTCTTTGCTTGAACCTATGACTAATAATAAAAAGATGGAAAGTCTTAAATGGAAGTTTCAATTTGCTTTAACTGCAACAACAAAATTTAGGTACACCTTCTTTACAAGATAGTGCATTCAAATACTTATACTTTTATCTATTGTAAAAGAATTGATATTGAGAGGAGAACATTATGGAGGGAACCTAAGATAATTTTAGATTATTTCTCCCTCCAATGACTCATTGATCACTTGAGGAATGTAAGGGCTGTTCTAATCCTCACTTAAGAGGTATCAGTGAGTTTAATGATTGTGTTAAGCATTGTGGCTTAAAAGAGCTTCCTTTTATAGGTAGCTCCTCCACTTAGTCAGGCATTAAGAAGGTTCTTTGGATAAGGAAGAGGCTACGTAGAATTCTAATCGATTTGGATTGATATAACCTTATGCCAAACACAAAGTTCAACATTTGAGCAAAGTTGTTTCAAATAATTCCTTAGTTTTGTTATTTTTTTTCTACATTATCTCACTTAATTTTGAAACCATTCAAATTTCAAAACATATGGATTAATCAACCATCTTTTATAAATTATTGAAAGAATTGGAATTTATCTAGTATTGGAAATGAAAAAAATACTCTATTCATTAAACTCAAAAGATAGAAGTATGTTTAAAAGATTAGAATAATAACTACTTTGGCAACATATTTGAGGCCTTAAAGTTTGTCGATAAGCATGCTAAATAAAAATAAAGATTGTTTGAACTTTATTAAAATTAGGAGACTAGGCAAGGCTACTAATAGCACCAAATCTGTTTCTTGCTTCAATCAGGAATGAAGAGACATTATAGAGTTAAAAGGAAAAAATTACTTAACTTAACAGAAGGATGAAAACATTATCTTTTTGTGCTATAATTAAGGAGAAATAATGTAAACTCAAAATAACACAAATTAAAGACATCTATGAAAACTAGATAATAGAAGAGGAATGTAAAACTTTTATTACTATTCAAAATTTTCAAGATTTGTTGTTGTCTTCATCTTCTACGAAAACAAACTCAAATTATTCTATACTATCACTGCAAAAGTGTCTCTGAATGAAAACTCTTGAGAGAAGTTATTCTTGTAGAGTTAAAATAGATTGCTTGGGACATGGACCATCAAAGTGCACCAAGGCTAGATGGATTTGATAGGATTTTCTTCTCCTAGTGTTGGCGTATCATTGCTAATGATGTTGTAAGGGTAGTTACAGATTTCTTGAATGGTTTACCAATTTCAACTGCATTAGCTAGTGCTAATATTGTGCTCATTTTGAAAAAAGAGAACCCACATACACTCCTTAATTTTTGGCCTTAATTTTTGTCCAACTTAAAAAAAATATTAACCAAGCTAATTAATTTTAAAGTAGAGAGCATTTGTTAGAGGAAGGGGCATCACAAACAACATATTGTTAACACAAAAAATGATGGATTTTATCAACAAGAAAATCAAGGGAAGCAATTATATTTTAAAAGTAGAAATCAAGAATGGATTTGATACCTTCTATAAGAATTTTGTGTGATAAGTTCTTCAGCAATTTAGTTTTGCTACATGTTTTATTAAAATAGTCATGAATATAATGAAATATAGTAGATTATCTATCATCATCAATGGACATAATAAGATATACTTTTAGACCTATATGAGCCTCAAATAGGGTAATCCTTTATCTCCTCTATTAATTATGCCAATGTCTAAAGTTTTAAATAGGAGACCAACAAACTATTTGAGCTGGGCAACTGATTCTTTACATGATCCCTAGAGGTTATCTAAAGGCAACTCATTTAAGTTATGTAGATGAATTTATCATTTTCATGCATGTTGATAAAAGTTCTATTACAAATGTGATGCATTTCTTAAAAGAATTTCAAATGACTGAGAGCTAATTATTAATACACAAAAGAGTTTTTCATATGTGACAAAAATTATAATTTAGGAAAAGTCATCATCTTATTTGTCTAATGAGATTTTGAAGAGAAAATCTTTCATTTAACTACCTAGGTTTTATCCTAATTAAATTTAAGGAAATAGCTTTATTCTATCATTATTAATTAAGAAGTTAAATAGTAAGATTGTTGGTTGGAAGCAAATATTACTATTCTTTTAGGGGAACATTGATCCTTATTAAACACATCATAGGTGCAATTCTTCTATTTATATTAATAATTTCTAGCCTATCAAACAAAATAATCGATCACATTAAATATATGATGAATGGCTTTCTGTGAGGAGACATCTTATGATCATAGATATGATTAATCAAGTTGGAAAAAAGATTAGCTTTCCAACTAAGGAGAATAGGTTGAGATTGAAGAACTTAAATGAAAAGTGATTACCACAAATTTTCATTGTGGTAAATTTATGAGAGCCAAATATATTTGTCAAATTAGGAAAACTAAGATCTCTTGTACTTAAACATGCATTGAAAAAATTAATGAAATAACAATATAACACATTAAGGTATTGAAATCAGATGATACATATTACTATATATCAAATACAAATAGAAAATTTAGTTAAATTGGGCATAAAATGTAATTACAGAAAACAAATTTATCTTTAAATCCATAATGTTTTTGGTTATCCAAAATGCCTTTGAAAATTATAATATTTATGTGGAGAATACTAAATAAGTTGCTCCCATTTTCAAAACAATTACAAAAGTTTAATATTCAACTTGTTTCCAAGTGTACATTATCCTCATGTAGGCACCATTGATCAAGCTTTATGTAGGTATAGTAAAGTCAATAAAGTTTAGTCTCATTTTGAGAATAAAAAAAATGTACGTCACATATATTGCAACATTGATCCAAAATTAGTGGAAGCAGTTAATTATGGATAAATCTAAAATGAAGTTACATATTTGGTCCCTTTCTTGATCCATTAGAAAGTCTAGAAAGTATGTAATCTAAGATTATTTGAAAAAAATTGAACTTTCTATTGACATCATAATTTGAAAAGTAAAATCACGTTGCTATAACATATTTGAATAATTCCTATTACCTTAGATAAAACCATTGGATAGCATATTGGTGTAATTTAGTTTACTCCCACCATTTTGCATTATAAGATAGCAAAGGATGCAAATAGTTAAATTGTGTCCCCTTCTCAAAAATAGTCTCAAGCTGAATATTAGTGATATGCACCACGGACAATTTGAAGCTATAGATGTGGTGATATAATAAGGGATCAATAAGATAGAATGGTTAAGACATTTGTAACTCTTAGTGCTACAACGTATGTGAAGGTCAATTCTACTACTCTTTTAATAGGTCTTCAACTTTGTCATAATCTAGATTTGAATTAAACAAACATCTTTATGCAGCTTAACTATAAATCAATCTTAGATATGATCACAAGTAAATTATCAACACCTTGGTATATTAGGGATCAAATTAAAGTAATAATTCAGTTGGTAGTGAATATGAATGTGCAAGTATAATATTTTTATAAAAAATAATACAGATGCAAGCTTGTGTGCAAACTTTGCTTGCTCGATAATACAAAACATTCATTTTGATTATCAATAGCTTTTCAGTTACTTTAGCGGATTAGCTAGAATGGATATGCTTAAAGTTCTCTATGTTAAAGTATCTTATATGCTCTATGACAATGATGATGATAGTTAATTAGGTGAGTCTCTAATAGAATATGCAAGTTTCCAATTGCTAAGCACCTCATAATTTTCATATGCTAATCTAGATCTTCACGATCAATCTAGTGCTGTTGTTTTTTATGATGACAACAATAAGCCAAGGGGATTAAAGCATGCCGGAGTTAAAGAATGACCTTGTCTTGATCTTCAGGTTTGATGATCAGGTTTCCCTTCTAGCGACAAAGATACCTTCACAGACAATTAATGGGATTCAGTTAGTATAGCCAGGTGGGAGGTAGCACAACAACGAAAGATTACACAAATTGGGATCTACTATAATTATCATTGTTTAGAATTGTCTATTTTTTCCTATATCTTCCTTAAAAATCCAAGTATAATCAAAGTTCAAACTCGTACAAGCACGTCACTTGCAACGTACATGTTATTCACAATTAGTTTCGTTTGAAAAACTTGGTGAGATCCCTCTATTCAAAAGTCATTCAGTGCATTAATTCATTTTGTTCGGTACATTATCAGCTCCAGTTAAGCCATTGTCTATTGTATAGTATGTTGTTACTTATCGTATTGTTTGAAATCTTCATTCTATGCCCCTTATTATTTATATTTGGAAATGATTATATTGCATTACCTTCTATTATCGCATTAAGCACATACACTTAGTAGATACTTGCACTATTCATATTTGAACATAATCTTCCTAGTTTTGTATCAAACAGGTACATTAAGCTAACACGCAATCAATGAAATTGTATTGTCACTCAAGCACACCCCTCAGGATTGAACAAGTACAACAAAAAATACGAATGATGGTTCATCGGCTTGTTATAATACTCTTCATTTACTGTGTTAGGCATGTATATTTTGTGTAAATATTTACTATTAATATTTGGATATATTTGTACTTCAACGATACCTCCCACTACCACATTGGACAAATACATTTTGTAAAGTTCTTTATTGTTCATATTTAGACATCTACATATTACTATGACACCTCTCAATTCTATGTTAAACATATATGCTTGGGAACACAATGTCAACAATATCATACTACACTCTCAATGCGTCTCATTTGAACGATCAAATATGTTGAATAGCACATGATTATATTAATCATCTGCCATCACATTAAATCGTTTTAATTACAACAACTAAATTAACTCAGACTCGGATCACAACAAATATTAAATATATCACTCAAAAACATATTGTAATCATTTGCATGAAATAATTTTTTTTATGATAAAAAAGTGCATATATTTATCAAGCATAAGTCAATGAATTATAATTGATAAAAGATAATTTATCAAGATTGATTCCACCTTATATAAAAAAAAAAACAGTTAAAACACGGAATTCCAGCAGTTGCAACGAGCAAATTCTATCTTTAGTATAGAAAGCGTTGAAATGAAGCAACAAGCACCGACTTGTCTTCTTCTTCCATCACATGCCATTCTGTCTCAAAGCATCTCAGATCTGATCCATGTCGATTGGTCAAACCGTCGATTCCTTTCCCAGCTGCCATCAATTCTTCTCTTATTTTAGTACACAAGCAAAGAAAAAAAAAACCTTTTTTTCCCTCATGTCATCGGCTTCTCGAGCAGAGCGGAGAGATACCACTCGTTCTTGTTGAAGCCCCGGTCGAGCTTCCTCCCCGCGTCCCACCTCAGCTTGTTGAAACCAATTCGATCGAACATGGGCACATATGTCGAATTCATCTGCGTCCCAAGGCAGAAGAAGTGATCCAACCAGAAGACGCCCCCCGGCCGCAACACCCTGTATATGTCGAACAGAGTGAACTCCAGCATCGTGTCCGGGATCCAGTTACTCAACACGTGCATCGAGTGCACGATGTCGAGCGTGTTGTCGAAGAAGGGCAATCGATTCGCCACGCTAAGGTGCAATGGCACGAGCCCCCTCGAGGCGATGAAGCTGTTGAATGGTCCGTCGAAATTCATCGAGCTTGTGACGATGGTGACGTTAAGCTCCCTCATGCGGGCCGCGAAGGTCCCGCTCCCGCCGCCGATGTCGAGACCGATGCGGATGGACCCATCGGGCCGGGTGGACAGGACGGCGTCGATGCTGTAGTCGAGGGCGCCGTTGTCGAAGAGCCACCGGGATTTCTCTCGGCCGGAAAGGTCGAAGCAGTCTTTGCAGTCGTAGGAGCCAGGGGATTTTCCCCTGTTTACAAGGCAGGAGTAGTTCTTGCAGGAATAGGCGTCCCAGATGATGCTTGTGTCCGGGGGGATGGACCATAGGCTCGCCGGAAAGGGGGCAGGGGGGACGAAGTTGGTGGGGGTTTTGGGATGGCAGCGGCGTCTGGGGAGGGGCTCGCAGCCCTTGAGCATGAGGATTTGGGCGAAGACGTCGTCGACGGGGCACTCGCCGCCAACGGGGTAGGACATGTACTGGGCGAGCTCGTCGGGGAAGCGGCGGCAGGTGGAGCCCAGGGAGGGGAATAGCTCGTCGGAGCCGAGCTGGGAGGTGAAGCCAAGAGGCAGTTTGTGGGGGCCGACGGCGAGCTTGAGTTCGCCGGAGAGGCTTTCCTGCCAATCGGAATCACTGGAGGAGGAGGATGAGGAGGAGTCGCCATGGATGCGGCCGAGCTCAGTGAGGAGGGTCTCGAGGAGCGAGTTAGACGTCAGTAGCCGGCGTTGGAGGTCGGAGAGGTCTAATTGGGTTTGCGCGAGGCGGACCTGGGTAGAGTTAAGCTCGCGGAGGAGGGCCTCGGAATCCCAGAGATGGATACGTGGGACTCGGTCGGACCATGGGATTCGAAGGCTGTTCGGGTAGAACAGGAAGAAGGTGAGGAGGTTAGAGGAGACGAGGAGGAGGAGGATCTTCAGCTTCGAACGAATGCTACTTTGTTGCTGTTGCTGGTTCTGCTTTCTTGGAGGGTAGTCTTCCAATCCCATTGTTCGCCCTCTTCTGCTCTATTTCTGTGGATTGAGAGAAGACGAAGGAAATAGGTAAAGGCGTTGCCTTCGCTTCCCTTTCGTTAGTTTTATAGGAGAGATATCGTTCATAATGAAGCTCTGCCTAACATTAGGTACATAAGGCTTCTTTCTTCTCGTCTTCTTCCGAGTTGAAAGTTGAAGCCTTCCCTGGAAAGGGGGAACGTTGATGCATAGTTGTGGCACGGCAACGCGGCGGGTGGCTCGCTCGAGGCGAGATTTCTCCCTCTTTAGTTATTCTTTCGTTTGAGTTGACTCGCGGTGGCTCATTAAATGGCCTCTCGGCCTACACCACTTGTGCCTAACTTGCGCGCAGAGAACAGCTTGTGGTGCAACAGTTGACCATTTAGTGAATGGCGGTATCAGTAGTAGTCAACAGATCCGATGTGAAAGCACATTGGGAAATTATTATTGTTATTGTATTATGTTAAAAAGTTAATAGGGAAAATATAATTGTAATATAATAATTTTCTTTTCTAAATTATAATTTTGATAAAAATTAAATTGAATAAGTTGTAAAAAAATATTTATTTGAGTTTATGTGAGAGAATATAATATAAGTATTTTATTTGATAAAGATTAAAATAATAATAATTTTTTTCAAGAATTTTATGTTTTAAAATAGAGAATTCAATGAAACACAAATTTTTTTAAGCATTGTAAATGTGTGTTTTCTACACATTTGTATAATGTGCTTGATGATGACAATTATGGAGTGATTATTTAATAGAGGGTGAGATTATGGTGAAAAATTTGAGATAGAATTGAATTAGATTATGATACTAAAAGTTGATAAATTAAGAAGTAGTATGTAATACTACAATAAAAACATTGGTTGTTATAAAGTTTGCTTAAGTTGAGCTTGTAGCTCTTAAAAGATTGTTTGAAATGTATTTTTCAAATTGGTTGACCCTTGGTCCATGATAAGCAAAACTAGATTTTTTGCATCTCAACTCTTTTGCATTAGCTTGATGTTAAACTTCTAATGCAACGTGTTATAAAAACCTATCCTATTATTGAAAGTTTAATCCTTTATTGTTATATCTTAAACTAATTTTTATCAAGTTTAATAATAGTCTCAGTAGGATTTGCTTGGTAATTAGAAAATCATGTATACGATGGTCTTTTAAATGCATTTGAAAATTCAGATGAATAAAATAGTTTGAGAAAATAAAATCAACTAAAAATAATAATCATGATATTTAAATAAAAAGATGTGCAATAATTATTTATCAAATTTATCATTAATAGAGCTTTTGTATAGATGTTTTTTATATTCTAGTGTTTTGTAAAATAAAAAGACTTTAACTTCAACATTTTTATGAATTATATACGATAATAGATCTAAAACATTTTTATTAGTTCTTATGTTTTAACTTAATTTAAAAGTTGTCACATAACAACTTTTAATAATAGAAAAGCATAACTATTTGGATTAATACATATTAATAAATTGGTTATGCTTATTAAATTTTCACAATATCTAATTGGATTGGTTTATTTAATACATTTAGAATTATTAGATCAAATATGTTAATTAAATTAAGCATTATATAAAAATTAATTTTGGATATACATGAACAAGAAATAACAATATGCATAAATATATTTAAATGTTTTTGTAGGATTTTAAGACTAAATTCATGGATCACTTTATTTTTTTAGTAAATTTTTGTAATCTTTATTTTTTTTTCCTTATTATTAGTAAGAGGTTATTGAAACTGATATTGTTATCATTTATTCTTTTACTCTTTATTAGCAAATGAAATAGTATTTTATTCTAATTCAATGTTAGAATTTTTTAATGTTAGTTTTTAGTTTATCATTAAGGTGAGTTTTCCAAATAAGTTTATTATGTATAGATTATTTTTTTGACTATAGATGGATTAGAAGTGAAATGTGAATGTGATTTCCTATGAAGATCTTATAAGATTAAGAAATTTTTTTGAATTTTTAAAACTAAAATTATAAGTGCTATTTAGGATAATTTTTTTCTCTCAAATAATTTCTTTTTTATAACTAAGTAAAAACTTTTTTATTAAGAATTTGTTCTTTATATAAAATATTTAATCAAAATTTCATAGTTTGTCTTATTGATTTTAACTTATTATAATTCATTTTTTTTATTATCATTTATCTCATGATAGTTCAAAAAATATTTTAGTTGTTTAGTCAATAAAAAAATTTATAAGATATATAAAAGCCATTAAATATAGGTATCTAACCTTAACAATTTCATGTCATAACAAATCTTTTTAAAATTTCTAAGAATTGGTGATATGTGAACTCATCTCTAATTTACTAACTCTTTCAATCCAACCAAAGTAATAGCTATCTTATCATATATGATATTAGAATTAGATATTCATAATTTTAAAATAATAATATAAATAAAGTGATATAGACATAATTAAAATAATTAAATAATATTTAAAGGAAAAAATATTCATTTTTTCAATAAGTATTAAACTAAGAATAATAATAAACTATTAGCATGTTTATCAAAAAAATTTCCTAAAAGCTCACTTTGTTCATCAAAACTAATGATATTTTAGATGAACTAAAAATATTAAAATAGATATCTCTATTTAATTGTCATCCAAAAGTTTCAAGATGAGTTTACTCATAGTTTATAATTAAACTTCATATAGTAAAATATCTAATGAGTATCATAATCATAATTTATAAATTTACTATATCTTAATTTTTAAGTTTAATTAATTTTATTAAATAAAAAAATTGTACTTTAAGAATTTAAAACTATCTTGTGGACTCATCTATTACCAAATCTTTTATACCTATTGTCTAAAATTTGATAAACAAATTTTTGTTTATACTTTTCATATTGTTGTAATAATTAAGACATCGTGAAATAAACTTTGAACTTCTTAGGCCATTGCAATGGTTGGGATACGACATAATAGGTTTGTTAACAAAATTAGTGTAAGGGTTAACATATGGTACTAAAGTTGAAGATATTGGTCGATGTAAAATCTACTTAAAAATTTGACTCAATGCTTGTAACATTCTCTAATATTTAAGACTGATACAAATTGATCTCTTTCATAAAATATGCTAAATCATTAAAAATTACTACATTGTAAAATATAAAATGATAATAAAATTAGATAGATCTTGTTGACCATAGCTTAATAATATTTATTTCATCTTGATTTGAGTTTATTTGGAATTATTATGAATTTTAAAGATTAAAAAGAGAATATATGTTATTTAATAAATTAACCAAGAAAATCTCATAAGATGGAATTTTTAGTTTAACCCTTCTCAAATCATTCTTATTGTGCATTTCCTCGCCATCAAACCTAGGGATTTTCTTGCCAATGACAAGGAGTAATCTATCAATGAATTCTAGCAACATCCTCACATGAAGAAAGAAAGAGGCCTAAGTTCTTCGATTCCCAATTTTTTACAATGATTGTTAAGATTAAGTCTCAGTTAATCTTAGGTTGATGGGAAGAGAATTTGTTGAAGATTGCAAATTTAGGGTTTTGAGAAATGGCAAATTAAGGATGAGAATGAAGAAAAGAAAGAAAAAAATCCAAAAAATCATCAATTTGGAAGTGAGTTGTGCAACCTTAAACATGTAATTGTTAAAATTATAAAATTGTGCAAATTTATGTGAAACATTAAGTGATTGTTGCTTAATAGCTTGAACCTGAAAAATGGAGAGTTTGACTAGTAAAAGGGTCAAGCATGACGAACTAGAAAATCTTGAGATAAGTATGCTAATATAAAGTATGTGTATGTTTAATGTAATGTTGAATGATATCTATATGACCTAATGTAAGAGTCATATACAATATTTGTGATGTTTGGTGTATTGATATAATGGGTAAATTTGTAAAACTATATTGGAAATGATAATCTGAGATATTGAGAATGTAAGTGTGATTTTTAGTTATGTTAATTCAATTACATATATTTAATTATATATTTTTAAAATTTTGACATTTGTTCTTATATGATTTAAAGAAATAAAACTACAAATTAAAAAAAAATAGTATCAATGATTAATGAATAATGATTTACACTATGTCACATGATTGATATGTGTCTTTTTAATAGTGGTTAATGATTACTAGTATGTCATATGATGGATATCTATCTTTAAGATAGTGGCTAGTAAGTAGTGAGTTACATTATTGAGATTTATCACTGTGAAGTAGCTAATTGTATAAGATTTGTCACAAAGATATAATTATCAGAAACATTAAAAGACTAAGCATTATTGTGCATAAAAATATGACATGAATGAAAAGAGGATATTATCTAACTACTTCGAGAGAGTGAGAGCATCAATAGAATCATTATAAGATTTACTTAATTAAGTGAAGATAGGCATCAACAAAGAAGATAAAATGAAAATATCAAGAAATTATATGTATATATTATTTCTTTTATAATTGTGACATTGTTTATAACATGTTATGTTTCGTATTATATTCTAACTTGAATGAGATCTTGTTTGTTATTTCTTTAGTTTATTTAATTTGATTTAGATCCTATATGTGATTTGTCAAAAAAAAAATATTTATTTACACATATTTATTATTAAATGCAACTTATTAAGCTTATAATGATTTGCTTAATCTTTTCTTTGTTACTAATATTTTAGATATTAGAATCACAATATAAGAAAAATCATGCATAAAAACTATGTGGAAAAAAAAATATATTTGTAATGATTTATATCAATTAACTCTATAAAATTATATGGTGCAGTGTGATATGTATTTGAAATCTATAAATAATGGATTATTTGTAATTGCATAATTTTATAATATAGAATTGAATTTATATGAATAGTTATAATATATCTAGTTGTGATAAAAGAATTACATAAAAGTTATAGTTATTGACATATATTAAATTGATATTATTGTATAATAGAAAATGAACAAAAAACAATGGATGTTTTGTTCGTTTGAAATTTAAAAATTTGAGAAAAATAAGGATTTTAAATGCTTATAACTTAATAAATAGAAAATTTGTAATGTGAAAAAATAGTAGTCACAATGTTCCTAAGTTAAGCCATTTGTTGGCATATGAGCATGAATAAGAGACATTGATAGGAGGAGTACTATATATCATTTTCTTAGCAAAGATATTAGAATCATATTCATTGGATTGGAAAAAAGAAAGGGCTAATTAGCACAACTCTATCTTCATAATTGTTTCTACGAGAAAAATCAAGAAAAAAAAAACAAAAAAGTTTAAGACTTAGCTCATAAAAGATGGCTCAATGAAGAAAATGTATAAAATGCAAGAGATGACTCCTTTATTTGATAGAAAAATTCTCATCATTTATCATCATCAAATTAACATGCATTTTTTGTTCAAATAATTACGCATTATTATCATTAGCTTGTTTTAAATAGTTAGCTTAATTTATTTGTAAAAAATTTTGTCATTTTTTTACAATATTTAATAAACAAATAATTAATTAAATCTATTGAAATAATATTTAAACAATACAAAAATATTGCTCTCTCCTTCTTAATAAGAAATGATATTATTTGCAAATTTTAATTGTCTTTTCACCATTTAAATATTTCATAATTACTATAAAACATATTTGCTCTTTTTTATATTCTTATTATGTTCACATATAGCAATTTAGTCAAGAAATTTTTTAAAATAATTTTTTTAAAAAAATTTACAACATGATATTTAAATAAATTATTTTTTAAAACATAAAAATCGTCTCACATGTATCTATAGTTGTGATGGGAAAAGGTACTAAAAAAAGTTTGTTAACAATGCACAATATAATAAAATGGATATGCTTGAGAATTTCTTTGATGATTTCCAAGATTAAGTGGTCGCAAGGTGTGGTGGCGATACCATTGTTATTTATTTGGAATATTTAGTCCATATGTTAGTTCCTTGAGCATTAAGTCAACTTTTTATTGTTTTAGACTTTGAAATCATCTTACATGATATTGATATCTCATTGGGCTCATCATTGCAATTTTTAAAAATAATTAATTTGAATATAAATTATTTTTTATTATAATTTTTTTTATAAAAAATTTTCTTTTAAATATTTTTTTTTGTTAAAGTCTTTCAAATTGAACAAAAAAAAAACAAGAAGATTTCATGAACTATAACACCTGTGTTATGTTTAATATATGTTTAAATGTTAGTCTCGTGTACATATATATGAATGTCAGATTACACAAGTTATCATAAACCAAAGCTTGAAGGTGAGAGACTTCGTCTAACAAATAATAGAAGCAAACACTAATGTCCTAAACTTTAAAAGTAATAAGGATCACGACTTTGATAATAAAAAAAGTTACATTGTATATGCTAAGTAATAATTATTAACTTTATTTCATAAGTGATCTCTTATCTAATTTCATAAGTTTTCTCTAATATAAAAGAAGACGTAAGAGACAAGGCTACAACGAACAAATGACAACAAGAAAAGCAAAACTTGGAAAAAAAATTTAATAGAGAGTTGGGAAAGTAACCTAAGGAGAATATAAGATGTAAAAGAAAATGTGATTTGCAACAAGATGAGATGATATTTTTGCAATGTGATTGTTTAAGGAGATAATTGATCATTTAGAGCTAAGGGGTAGTCAATATTAGAAGATCACGTACTTGACAAGATGATTTCTGATTAAGAATATCACATAACTACACGACTAGGCCTTGGGAATTGGTGAAGGATTTTTCTTTGATATTTGCCTTGCTCAATAAAGGGTTTGTAGATGCAAATGCCTTGTTAAATAGTCATGGGTAGGCATCGAGGATTCTTAGTCAGAGATCAAAGTGATTATTCTCTAATTGAGATGAAGGGAGGCTTGAGCGAGTCTTTTGGTAAAAAAAAAACATGTTTGAGAACTTTTGGTGTAATAAAGCACAATAAGGTGCACAAGAAATAACAAAGCAAGATTGGAAATAGGTTAATTTTGAGGCTTTGATGAACTTTGAAATGGTTGTTTCATGATTGTATCAATCAAAATTGAAATACTATGCAAGCAACGTTCAATAGAACACGATTAAAGGACAAAAGCTAAGAAGATAACAAAATCATTTAAATTATGTGTTAAATTTAACTTTTAGTTTTACATCCAAATCAAAAAAAAAAACAATAAATAACAATAATTTTTTCATTAACCATTAACATGAAACTTAAAATTTTTAAAATTTTAAAACTATTTTTCTAAACACATTTTTATTCCAACAAAGAGCCAAAGCCTAGTAAATCAATGTAGCCCACATGAGATCTGTCAATTTTTACAAAATTTGTTAATAATTGTCACTCATCTTACAAAAAGCACATTCTATAAAACAATGTTTTAAAAAAGTTTTATGTGATTAAAAACATTTGTTGGTGATAACAATTTATTTAAATATTGATATTTTAAAAAAAAAATAAAAAGTATTTACAAAGATGCTTTCAATTTTTCTTCACACAAGAAATCTTTTATAATTCTATTTGCATAAGTACTTCAAATTCAAAGTCAATGCCCAAGAATGAATCCTTCAAGGCTTCCACTTCTAAGTTATTTCCACATGATGCCTTCCTGCTTTCCTGCTTTTGCTAAGTTAGGTTTTTTTCCAACACAAGTGTTCATCAAGTTTTACTCCTCTTGTTTCTATTCCTCTTTGTTAGAATGCTTAAGTCATGCTAACAACTAAGCCTTATGAAACAACAAAAACAAAATGCAATTTTGATAGAAATAATACATGTTTGAAATAATTTAAATCAAAGTGTATTTGTAAAATCAAATCTTAATGTTTGATGAATCTGCCCTTATGATGGAAAGGAGCTGACAATTGGAGACTCGAACTCCAAATTTTCAACTTTGGTTCAACTCGAACTCAAGCCGAATCGACTGAACATGGAGATATCTCAAATAAACTTCAAAATGTGGCTTAAAAAAAGTGAAATCAGCAACAGAACAACACAAGGATCAAACATAAAAGAGGCAAGAAATGAAGGATTATATACCATTTAATTTATTTACATAAGAGTAGGAATGATGAAACAAGAAGCAAACAAACAAGGAGACCAAATAGCAGTAAAGCTAATTGAACTAGAACTGCAGATTAACCAAGAAAACCCTTGCTTTTCATGCTTGCCTCTGATTCCTTGATTGCCTCTTCGATTGGGGTGAAGGCTAGCCCAAGCTCGATCAACCTCTTAGCTGCATCCTTGCAAGCAACAAGCCCTGGCTGAGTTTCTTCTGTGAACCTGTTGAAGTTAACATTAAGAGCTTGTTTATGAATGAATAAGCTATATACTAAATTCAAAGGAGGAGGTATAAGATCTCCATGATCAGGGTTAAATTAAATGCCAACAAGAGTGCAGGAAATGAATAACATATCATGTAAATTTATATTTAGTAGAGCAGATTGCTGAAGAGATCACTACTTCTTTGTGGGCAAATAAGTAGTATATCTCAAATTGATGTCAGTTTACTAGTTTATATTAGTGCTTTAGTATTGCTTAAAGGCATGCGAACAGTAGTTGAAATGAATATGAAATGCAAGTGAACACTAAGGATTTAGTCAATTAATAGAAAATGGTTTAAAGGAGAGGACCTAAGCTTTTCAAATCTCGAAGTTTGTCAAATAGAAAGACAGGATGAAATGAAGTTTGAGAAAAAGCAATGTTCAGCAAACATTCCCAGCTTCTCATTCAAAGCGATATAGCACAAACAACATGAAGGATTTCAACTATACAACCCAGTGGCCGTACAATCTATAAAAATATTTTCCTTTTAACTCTTTTGACATTTTTCTTTCAAATGAAGAAGGCATACAAGAAACATGCAGCTTAGACTGCAAATTCAACATAATTATGGCTGTGAATGGAAATATCATTCAAAAGTTAAGCTAGAAAGATCAGCACAGTGAATTGATCTGCATCACTAGCATGAAGTCAGGTTCACAAACAACTAAGGATTCATCAAATACTGAAGCTTTATGCAAAGAAACTAGCATGCTATTGTAGGATGATCAACCAAAGAAATAGGCTTGTAAATGAATCAAATCTTGATCTGAACCCTATGCAACATCCAATCTGAAAATATAATCAAATGGATCATTTTTTTAGGTCCATTAACCTGAACCGATTATTTGAAATACCCCGTTTAGAATTACTGGATTGGATTTAAGACCTACCCTGATCCAATTCAACAGTAAATTGATTTGAATCATGCACTGAACCCTAAAATATTTTATATTTTGTAAAAAGACATGTTTGTTTTGGTAAATATTAACTATGTACAAAGAAAATATTTATCAAACTTTATGAAGGAATTATTATCTTATTTTTAAGTCAATCACTATCTTGTAATCAAGAAGCATATTGGTGATGATTTGAATTAACATTTTAAAGCCATCAATTAGTCAAATTAAACTGGATATCATACTTGGATTTTTGGATTGAGCCAAATCTTAGGTCAAATCTAGATTGTGATCCAATCTAAGCTATTGGGTTAGATGATAGATTGAAGTTGTCCTCAGCCAAATCTGACTCATTTACAGGCCTTAAAAACAAGATAATGAAAAGAGAAATATTAGAGGAAAAGATGGAAGTTGGACAATTCATTTTTAAGCTACCTATGTACATTGTACCCAGGAAACAGCCTAGCCACAGTTTCAGCGAAGTCCTTGAATTGGTATATTCCATGTGTACAAAGGTACCTCCCTTTCGCATGTGGAGTCTCGAGGAGCAAGACTTGAGCATGAGCAACATCACGCACATGAACAGAACCCAACCAATAATACTCAAAAGTACTCAAAAGTATCCTTTGATCCTTCAAAATGTAACAAGAAATTATAATATAGCATTTATACACTTACTTTTGCATTCTACTATGCTACATTAACACAAACCTTGAAGCAGTTGCTGAAGGACGGCAGAACTGGCATTCAAATCAGGTTGTAAGAGCGGGCCAAGGCATGTTGAGGGATTGATTGCCACAATATCTAACCCGTGCTTTTCTGCATACTCCCAAGACACCTTCTCTGCCATTGTCTTCGACACTGGGTACCATTTCTACATTAACATTCATTAAATGAAATAAGTTTTGATAATATGGACTGATTTCCACAAAATGATAAATTGTCCAAAAAACTTCCTACCATTTATGAAAAAAAAATAAACGAAAGAAGTGGTCAGAGAGATTTTTAAGTTTCAATTAAAAACCAACAATCAAATGTGTAAGCTCAAATGTTGACCACAATCTACTGTACCATGTCACGAAAATTGGTCAAATATATCTAATTAGAAAAGGAAAAATATGTACTGTAAAATAAAAAATTAAAATGCTTAATACAGACTGTTTGCATTTTTGTCATTCAAATCGATGGCTAATATTATCGTACACCTGCTAATTCATAGCAGCATTAGTGGCTGGCATGTGCTTGGTCATTAAAGGTTACCAAATAGCAAATTCAATTACCTTATCATGCTATCTAAATATTACGAAATCACTTAATCCTATCCTAAACAGAATTTGCTTTGGGAAAAAGAAAAGTAAGGCAACACCTGATGTCTAAAATTGGAGAAGATGAAGTTGCATGGGAAACCTGATTCTGTCCAACTTCATTCAGTGAACCTCACGCATGCAGGAAGACTCCAACACCCTATTCTTTATATGTTATCTTATTCTTATCTTCTTTTCCTCATGGAGATTGATATAAGAGGAATGAGAAGGAAGTTGTGCTTGGTTTCGTTCATAGTTGAGATCACCATTGTTGCCATCTTCGTAGTTTTTTCTTTAAGTTTTTCACCTAAATCTCTATTTATCCTCCCTTTTATTTAATTTTATTCTCTTTTTTTCTCTATTTTTATGACCTTGTGAACTCCACATTAACTTAAACAACTAACCTACAATTTGCAATTCACTAAATGTCAAAGAACGTTAATCCCATATTTGGTTAAAAAATACCCTACACATCACCTTTTTGTTCACGCAAAATTGAAGTCTTACCTCAAGAAGAGGCTGGGAAGCCTAACCCTCACAGTCTCGCTAACCCTAAACCAAACAAGACCTACAATTAACTATTAACGCCTGCATGTCGATAAAATTTTGGCAAGCAATATCGACATATATGTTTTAAGAGTGAATAGCAATCCACAGTCAAAAGGCTTTCTTCATGAAAAAAATCGATCGCTAATGATTGGTACAATTGCCAGATAAAATTATAGCATAACTACAACCATGAAGCATTTCAACTTTGTTTCCATAATCTTCCTACAGATGCAAACTAAAGCCCCAATTCAAAACTAGCTAAAAAAAAACCCCTAATTTTGGAGAACGAGAGGAGGGTTTATCACCATACGAGATTTGCAGTAGTCCAGATCGGTCCAGCAGTCCTCATCAACGGGTCGCCCCGGCCAGTCGGTGGCCCAACTCGGGTTGGGCACCATGGCCGAGATCGAGGATGTGATCACCACGCGGCGAGACCCTGCGGCTCGGGCCGCTTCCAACACGTTGAGCGTTCCCCTCACCGCGGGTAACAGCAGGTCCCTCTCCGGGTCCTTCGGGTCTTCCAATGTGCAAGGCGACGCCACGTGGAACACCCCAGCAAGGCATCCCTCCACGGCGGCGGCGATCGCGGCCGCGTCAAGGAGGTCGGCCTCCTTGAGTTGCAGGAAGCCGGCAGCACCGGAGAAGGAGAGGAGATGCGAGTGGTCCGTACCGGGCTGGAATGCTACAGTGACAGCGTAGCCCTTTTCGAGGAGGATTCGAACCAGCCATGATCCGATGAAGCCATTGCCGCCGGTGACGCACACTCGCTTATCGCCTGTTGGTGCCATAGAGATCGATCGTCTTATCTTCTCCCCCTTCTGCCCCACGAAAGCAAAGCAAAGCAAGATTAAAGCTTTGTAGAGTAGATTAAGAAGAAACTAACTTCCACAGTGCCATACTCCGAATTAGATCGTCAAAACTGGGAAGGTATATTCTTCAACTGATATAATTCAAAAATCAAAATGTGCTATCAAAATTAAACCTTTATGTGAGCTTCAAATGCTGGATTTTGGAAATTCCTGCCTATAACAACATAAATATATGATAATAATTTGCTAAAGTTAAAGGTAGCATTATCATAATTTTTTTAAAAATATCTTTTAAATCATCTGTTAATTAACATAGGATTGTTAAAAATTTCATTAATTTCATAATCTGAGCTTTTCTTAATATTTTTGTTCAATAAAAATGTAGCTTAATATGTTTTTGACTATCAATGAATCTTGTTCTTATTTATTATAGAATAATTAATTAATAATAAAAATTTATAATCTATCGATTTCACTTATAATTTAACTTTTTTACATGTTAGTTAGATCACAAAATTTATTAATTTATATACATAAAAATTATTATACAAAATATTATTAATAAAACATACATTTAAAAAAAGTTATTATGGCCATTTTATAATTTTAAAATGATAGTAAGTATAAATTTTTTTTACTAAAAGGATAATGCATATAAGTTGCATAAAAGAATGAATTTTTATACATACAAGTAGTTTAAAAGCAAAAGAGTTTCTTTGCAAACGATGTTTTTCAAAATAGGTAACGGTAGGAAGAAGTGTAGCATTGTGCAAAAAGTAATATCCTTAACGGTAGGAAGAAAAATACGGCAAAGAAAGCTTGTTGTCTCCTTCATTAAATCCTCCCTCTTTTCAAGTAAAACGCAAGCCTTCTTTCCTCAAAGGAGTACTCCAACTCCTCTGCTGCTCTCGGAATAGCTGCAGGAGAGTCATGAGCAACGAAGAAAGAAGCAGGAGTAGCAGCCATCTGCATGGGCGTGGATACTGTTCCTGGAGTTTTAAGCGCCGAGATGAGCGTTGCGGCTGGGCTCTGGTTTTCCTCGTCGAGTATATTATTGCCGACGGGCAATGTGGGAGTCATCTGCAAGTCGCAGACTCGAGTGGCAAACGGCTTTCTTGGTGTCTCTGTTTGATCGGTGTTTGCGTTCATCGAGTTCAAAGGCTTTCTTGGAGTTTCCGTTTGGGAGGAGTTGATGCTTGAATTAAAAGATAACTTCTTCGCTGCGATCATACGAGCAATGGTAATTAGCAGTTAGCAGTTCGAAGGCATGAATTTGGTAGCAAATGTAGAAGGAACAAACCAGGGGAAACAAAAGTTCGTTCATCTATTTTCTTTGTTGAGTTCGTTGCCTTGATGCCATGCAAAGAATCGAGCCTTGCCGGTTGAGAAGCAGCTGCACCAAGGGACAATCTTCTGCTCGCACCTCCATAAGAAGTTCGAGGTACTTTCTTTGCTAGTTGTGGCCTGGAAGGACTTGGTTTGGATCCGAAAAGTGCTTCTTGCTCGGCTATGATCTGACTCTGCAGCTTCTTCTGATCCTGAAATAAGAATGATGCTTATCAAGACAGCAATGCATTAGTATATCGACCGGCGCTTGATTCAACGGTATTATTGCATTACCCTCTGTCTTCTGCGCTCTTCTTCTTTCTCTTGACGAACAAAATTATACTCTTCTAGCATTGACAAAAGGCGGACCTGCAGTGAAAAAAAGCTAAGTTAAAGACTAGCAATGACTGAACTCCTAAGTAGGAAAAGAAGAAGTTCTTACACCATCGTATTTAAATATTGTTCCTCTTTCTTTCTCCCAAGCTATCACTTTGTTACACAAAGCCTCCACAAGTCCTGGCAATCATAAAACAAATGGGATGCAGATGACAGACATCACAATTAACTACACATTTGAAATGCTACCTGGAATCCGCTGAACTGTAGCTCGAGCTTTCTCAGCCCGTTTAAGTGTAAGATGGGCTCCCCTAACAGCAGTATAACGATTTTCATCCTGAAATACATCAGCAAATGTTAATTGAAGAAGAAGGGACATTGATTGGAAAATAGATTGCATGGTCATGTTTATTAAAAATGCTCAACCCTGTTGTACTCCTCAAGCCAAGCCTCTTCCTCGCAAGCATTCAACCATTTTTCAACCCTTTCAAGGATATCTTTTCTGCTGAAGGCTTCCTCTTTGACTGCTGAAATCTGTTCCTCGATCTGCTCCAAGATTAAAGAGGGATCAATAGCACCTGCGAAAAGGACACTTCGTTAAAAGAAGCTAGCAGTGACTAAGAAATTTGAAGTCGCAAGGTTACCAGTTTCAACTGCATCAATTGCAATTTCAAGTTCATCATCTCCTTTCGTTATTAAATGTGTTCTATGGCGCAGCTCCTCTAGCTCAGTCTTCTTCTTCAAAACCAACTCTTTCATTTTGCTAGCTTTCAGTTCTTCAAGTCTTACAACTTCTGATTCTACCTGTGAGGACAAACTAGCATCATTATCTTTTAAAATATTTGAATACATCAAGGTGCAAATGACAAGTGTCAAGCTCAAGTTTAAACTCCCAAGTTAACTCACATAGTTAAGGAAATCTGTGGATAGCGTGTTTGCCTCTGTAATTTCATCTTCGGAGGCGGCAATATTACATGTTACGTTTTGAAATAACTGTTGCTCCTCGATTGGTGTATCCATTAGATTCCAAAGTTCCAACATGGAAGTTGCTAAATCTTGAAGCTGGAGAGCTAACATAAGAGTCAGTAAATGATCACAAGAATATTTCCACGATACTCTTACATGTTACTTGCCTTCTGCATTCTTTGCATTTTGACTTCCCTGAGACTGTGGATCATAGAAGCCAACCTTTCAATCACATCATTTGTGACAATCTTTAACCCCTCAGCCTCATCCAAACTAGGGTGCACTTCAACAACTGTTTGTCTAAAATCCATACCAAGAACAATGCACAGTGCTTTTAAAATACCTAAATGTTCCAACACTTTTTTAAGACGATCAGCCTGAAAGAAGAGATTAATAGACATCATTATATAGACAAGGATAACTCGAGAAGATATGCAGCACCTGGAATACATAACCCTACTCCTTTTTATTCTTGCTAAGGAAGTGAGACAACCTTTTCCTTTTGTAGCGTTTCTAACAGCCTCTGAAAATCCTCAAGCGTTCTTGTAGATAGATCAGATTCGTCTACGGCCAGGTTGGATAGAGCATGCCCATAAGGGTGAATCTCACTTGAGATCTTCCTTATTTGCTCAATGACTTGAAGGAACTGACTAAACCTTTCATTTTTCCTTTTTCTCATCTCTTCTAATTGTGGGGTGATCGCCTTCAGCTCTTCCTTCAGGCTCATTGCATTTTGTTGGGACTGATCACAATGGTTTCAACAATAAGAAATGCATATATTTAATCTAAATTAGCATAAATTATTTTATATAGGACTCCTAATCCTCATATCTTAGTTAAATATTTGAGAAAAAGATAGGATGATCTTAGTTAAATGTTTGAGAAAAAGATAGGATGTACAATATGTTCAACTAGAGACACAAATACTTGATGAAGATTTACCACACTTCTAAGGGAACGACATCCAATACAATAGATGTTGTTGGCAATTAGATATAAAAAAATAACAAATTACATGTTACTCTAGCAATATATTATAATATAATTCTCATAAAATATTCTTTGAATAGAAACTGACCTTCTTGCGAGGAAGTGGCCTTTCACCCATAGAAGAACAAATCGAAGCTAATTCCGATTCTACATCAGCTATAGTTTGACGTAGAAAAGCTCTAGAATGGTTTGCTTGATCAACCTTTCGTCTATATACCTCTAGACACTCTTGTTCAAGTTCAAAAATTGTCTTATCTCTTTCAGCATCAGGTTCTCCAATTTCATCCCATATCATCTGTATACAATGGCATTCAGAAAAATGAAAATTTTTACGATCACACTCCATTAAAGTAATGAAAAATGTATCTTGTTTAGGCATCTCTTAGAGCAACATCTATTTTGGGTTTTTCCAAACACAAGGCATGCATTGTTGTAAGATAACAAATGAGCAAAAGTTTAGCATCACCTGAAGCTCATATAAAAGTGATCCACAAGTCGTTTCAATTTGAGAAAGTTGATCAACACAAGGAGAGGACATCTTGACCAATCAAGTCCCAAATCTACATAGTATACCTACAAGAAGTTCATCATATGAGTAAGGTAGCATACAAATTTGTAGTTATTGAAATTAATAAACCAAAACAAAGAGAACAATGTAACTAGTACCATTTCTTGGCTAAATTGCAAAAGCAAAAATGGACATTACAAATAACTATTGAGTACAATGCATAATGAGAAACTCTTCCACTAATAAAATGTGATGTGGAGCAATGCTCTAACTTGTATTGTATAGAGGTTTGGGCATTTAATCATTTCCAATAAAAGAAGAGAAAACAATGAATCAACAATAACAAATCAAATAACACAAAACTAAACAAAAGTACGAAATACCCATCCTACTTTATTGCATTTTGCTCAACTTATATTAATTTTACTTGGATATTCTAATAAATAGATTATTATGACAAAAGAAATTTTATTAACTGAATTAAATGCAATTAAACCATCTTTATGTTGCTACTAGTGGTAGATATGAGCTTTGAGAAGTTATATTAAGTCTAGTTGTACATGAAAGCTAAATTACTAGAGAATATCAACATATAACAAAACAAGATAAATGATTTGCTTTACATTTGTTCACAATTTGTTTTAGTGATTAACTAACTTATGTAATGCAATCAAAATTATACCCTTTCTAGAATTTTATTTAACTGTAAGCTTAATTGAAGATCAAACATCTTATAAATTGTTTTATGTCTCAATAAAAATTTTAAAAAGTGATCTAACACCAATGAAGCATACAATATTTGTGCAAGTTTGTAAATAAGTTATAAATAACAAATAGAAAAGTTTAACATATTTATTTAAATATCTTATTTCTTTCAATATTGTGCTAATGTCCTATTGAATTGGAATCAACTTCATGCAACATATAAACTAGGAATAAAGATGCTTATGTTGCAATACATCAACTAAAAAAGAAAAATTCAACATGTAAAAGATGTTAAAAATAGAAGGCTGTTGTCTATTGATTTTCAAATATGAGTGAGACTTAAGAAAAAAATATATATATTATAAGATATATAATTTAGTATTCTTTATTGTTCATAAAAAAAACAAAAAATACTTATAAAATTGAACTTCAAAATAAAGATAAGTATAATTATTACACACATTTAAAATGAACAATTTTTCAAACTTTTTATATCTAATATAAACCCATTTGATATTGGGAGTCACTTAACTTGTTACAAAATGCTATCATATCAAATGGTAAAACTTATCTTATCATTAGCCCTAGCTATCCTTCTCTATTAACACTCCCTAATCTTGTAATCTTTTCGATCAAACATCCCCTATAAATTATTTTTTATCACATCTCATTGGCATTCCAAAAGGAGGGCTAGTGGCAATATCAACTTTTTGAAAGGCAAGAAGACAATGATCTAGGATTTGATTTATATTCTCAAGATTAGTTTAATATACAATCAAACAAAAAATTAGGATAGCATATCAAAATTTTGGTTAGAAATCAAATGAAATTTTAAATTAAACTTTTTTATCACACTTAGTTCACTTGCACTACTCCAATTTCAAACAAAGGAGAAAGTTTTCCATATAAATGATATAGGTAACCACAATAGAAATTTAAGGTTTATCAAACTCATATCTTTTATTAAAACTATAATTTCAAAAGATATCATTCTTATATCAAGTCTTTGAAAGGCAAGAAGACAATGATCTAGGATTTGATTTATATTCTCAAGATTAATTTAATGCACAATCAAACAAAAAATTAGGGTAGCATATCAAAACATTGGTTAGAAATCAAATGAAACTTTAAATTAAACTTTTTTATCACACTTTGTTCACTTGCACTAATCCAATTCCAAACAAAGGATAAAGTTTTCCATATAAATGATATAGGTAACCACAATAGAAATTTAAGGTTTATCAAACTCATATCTTTTATTAAAACTATAATTTCAAAATATGTCATTCTTATATTGAAAGCACTATCTCTCTACTTTATTTAATCCATGATTTGATGAAACTTCTCTATTTTATTGAACAAATGGACTAATTAGACTCCAACAAATCAAACTTTCTAAATGTCAAACAACACCAATCTTGTCAATGATGCCTAAGAAGAGATAAAAGTAGTGTATACACTAAGATGCAATTGAATTGTCACGAACTAGAAATGAACTTAATTAAAATAGAAATATTGGATGCAATAATTGTACTCAAAGAAAGGAAACCTAGCATGCCACGTGAGTGAACCAAATTCACCTAGTGGGAAGAAAAGAGATCGAGAGCAGACCCCTTTGCTAAGAAAAGGGAAATTGATAAATAGAGAGGGAGCTGAAGAATTGAGGAGTTGAATTTAAGTTAGTTAATAAGCTGGTCCATCCGATTTAAAAATTCAAGCAGCTCATTTATTGGTTGCTTTTCTACTAAGGAGTCTGTGAGTAGTGATGTAATTAGTTACAAATCAGGTAAGTTTATATTTTGTTTGGAAGTGAACAAGGTTATTAGACCCCAAAAAAATTGAAACTGGGTCCGAATCATATCCTTAAGAACACAAGGCTGACACCAATCTAGACCACAAATTTTAGGTCAGATCCTAGTCCAGGGAAGACTGCTGAAATATTTAGATTACATAGCAAAATAAACTAAAAAAAATGCTAAAACAACCACCTTACAAAATAAAATGAAAAACAAAATAGAATAGAACAATAAGAAATGTAATCTGAAACAATAAGCTTACAAAGCTGAAACAGTAAGCTCCTTCGCCTTCTCCAGCTCACAGATTATGTCCTGTGCACCTCCCAATCCTAAAAGATGAAATCAGGAAAATAAAAACGAAATGGTAAAAGGAACAAAAAAGTATTTAAAAAACCCAAGCAAACATTCCGTATAAATGGAGAACAACAGCCTAGAAAGCAAGCGCATGGCGAACTTACCTCGTCCAATTAGCTTACAACGTGAGAAGAAAATAAATGGAAGGTTGCACACCAGCGTCGATTCCTCAAGAAAAGACAGATCTGCTGTGATGCTTCAGGAAGACAGCATAAACGATAAATGCAAGCTTCCTGCTGCCACCGCCGGCCAGAGGTACGGTCCCTCACGAAGATGTTAATCGGAGATCGCCACGAGGCTGAAGCAACTAGGGATTTTGGAGTGAGGAGTGGATGAAAGGCGGGCGCTGTGCGAACGGGGGGGATTTTGTTTTGAATTTTTGTTCTGTGCAACGGGCGGGCGTACGAAATGCCTCGATCGCCTCCACGTGTCGTCAGTTAATCACGTCCACATAAATTTTTTAATAGTACTTCAAGCAGCCGTTTGTTATATTTGTTCGATGATTAATGATGGATAGCGTTTATGCCTCGCAATCAAATTTCAAATATTCGATTAACGTTTATTTATTTATATTAGCGTGACAATAAAAGTTATTAATAAATAAAATATATTAAAACTTCTTAGCTGTCCTAAATTTATGGTCTTTATCAGGTTCGAATTCGGGTTGTGTCCTTGAGGACATGGATCGTTATATAGTTCAAATAAATTTGAAACCAGGTATTTGGGTCAGAAAACCGATAAGAGTTACCTGAACCTACATGCTCCCCTACTCATTTGCTCTCAGAAATAAATGAGCCGTTTCATTTTTCAATCAATGGATCTATACTTAAACTGAATGATTCTATCAATGAGACTTTCGAAAACTATTCGGATATTACTTTTTTATTTAAGAATTCAAATGCTTTAAAAGGAATTTATGTACATTAAAAATGTGTTGTTAATTATTTAACATACATTTTGTTAGCTAAAATTAATAAAACTTTAAAATATTTCATACTTTTAAAAAATATTCAAATATTTTGTCTAGACATAATTGAGAATTGTATCAATAAAGATAAGATGTATAATTTTATATAGAGAAGTCAAGGGTACATAAGCAATTGAATGCTTTATGGGTGAGTTATATTATCTTTAAACGTGTCACATTGTAAAATCATTGACTTAAACATTTTTGCATAATTGTTCGTGTTCAATGATTAGTATCTAAAAAAAGAATTTTTGAAAAATATTTAAGTATATTTTTTATAAAATTATTCCTTACAAAGAAATTTATATACATTGAAAATAATATTAAAATTTTCAAACACATGTAATACATGATAATTTGGACAAAAAATAGGGATATATGTAAGACAAGAAAAATGAAGAGAAAATTTTCAATAATAAGAAAAATTGACAAGAAAATATTAGAATTTCTCTATACAAAAAAAGGTAAAGTATCATAAAACAAAATTACTTCAAAAAGAGCTCTCATATTCTCTTAGGTAAGGCATTTATGGATTTTTTTTATAAAAAAAAATAATTAAATTAGTTACAGATAATTCCAATAGTACAATGACTAAAGTTTTTTAAGACTTTTGATTATTTCTTAAGAAATTGATCAAAAAGGAATCTTATAAAATATCATAAAAGGTGCTTCACAAATTACTAATTTACATTAAAAAAACAAAAAAAATATAGATGTTACCCAAGAAATGGTTTACATTGATTGAGAAACACATTTAGTTCTTAGCAAAGTGAATCACAACTAAAAAATGTCTTTTTAGATGAAAACATGTGAACCATTTCACATAGATCTAATTAAAGATACACTTTTAATGGTCCCTTGATTTTTGTCCAAATATTTATATTGAAGATGACAAATCATGGTGTTTGCATTATATCATATGGCATGCAAAGATCTATATTGATTTGTCTATTTAAAAGTTCAAAGGAACTGACAACACCTTCACCTACTTAAGTGTTTATGTGAGAATAAGGTCTTTAGATTTCTCAATGAGTCACATACTTGGAGTTAGAAAAATCTTTGTAGAGATGAAAGCAAATGTTGTTGAACTGGATAATTCATTGTTAGTGTATTCTCCAACATCCTTGATAATCATCACCTCTTTTGTAGCACTCACAATTCTAAGGATAAAAATCCCACCTTAGGACATGAGTTAAGAAATGATTTTGTCTCCTTCAAGATGGGTTATGAAATGACTTTCTCACCTTCAAGACCTAAGTTCAAGCCATCACTATCATGGCAATGACCATGGCCTCTTCCCCATTAGCAACTTCCTAAATCCCATAGCTCCAAACTTCAACCAATCTTCCATGGACCATGGTGAAGTCTAAAAGTGCAACGGTGTTGGAATTTATTGTGGACACCTTAACTCAAGAACTAGATGCACTATTTTTTTGGTTGTTATGCAGTCAAGGAGGGATCCACAGATGCCATCGATAGCATTATTTTCAACATGATAATAGAAACAGTTGTTGAATTCACCGACTTTTTGTTTGAGATTTAGCAAGAAAGTTTTGGATAACGAGCACTAGAGCATGTCTTTGATGACCAAAGAAGTTGGCTTAGTCAAGCCAATGAAGAATATTAATACAAGGGATATTAAAGGAGTCACCCCTATTGAGTTGAGAGTGGAGTCACCCCTAATTGCTCTCAAGAAATAACTATTGATGAGAGAAAATAAATCAATAGGGAGATCATGCTAAAGAACCAAAAGGTGTTGACCATTATAGAGAAAATCAATCTATTAACTCCACATTTGAAAACAATGAAGAAAACTTATGTAAGCCAAAGGTTGATACTTGATGCCATATGTTCAATCTTGATGTCAACATCAATAGCATTTATGAAAACTAGTAGGTTGTCAATAAGAAGGTTAAGCACTTGAGATCAAAGTTCTACCCCCTTCAACAAAAGCTAAAGTCTAAAGATAATAACATTAAGGTAAAGGACTATAGTGAAGAAGTTGGTTATGCATTATTTGACATTCGAGGCACATCAATGGTGAGTATCCAATGAAAGGTATGCAAGAGGATATTTCCATTACAATAAAAAGAACATAATTAAGAAGTCTGTAAAACAACTCAAGTTTACATGAGTTGAAAAAGTTCTAATCACTATACCCAAGGAAGATATGATCATACTATATACCTAACCAATGCTTTTAATAATTCGAATGTTTCGGGCAATCAAGTTTTATAATTGTTTTTTTAGAGATGGATCATGAGAAGAGAAAAAAATGATCGTACAATCCAAATAGATCATAGATTGATTCTTTTTTTTTCTCTTGTGTTTTTTTAAATGTACTAACAAATGTTATAACAATACTCAAATAATAAATAAATTTATTTATTAAATTCTTTGTACTTTAAAAAATGTGTCAATTATCAATTGGTAATCAAGTTAGTTAGAAAAATTGTCTTTTTAAATTTTTCAAAAATTAAGATGATATATGATTTTTGCTTGAGCTTTGCCAATAGTTAAAGATAGAAATTTTCCACATTTGAAAAAAGGAAAAAAATGAAACAAATAAAAATAGTTAATAAACTTAAAGCATAATATATAACACTTTAGTAATATGTTCAGAAAATAACCCATGCTTTAGGAAAGCACGATGATTGTACAATCAGTGTGTGATACAATCAATTACTCATGCTTTTTCAGAAAACAATTTATGAAATCCAAAATTACAAATCAAAAAAAATTATTTTGGTCTTCTATTTAAATTTTAAGTGATAATTTCTAGTGGGATTTGTTTAATAAATCATTTTGAATTCTATTAAGGAAATCTATTTGGGAAATGTAGCAAATGGTCAGGCATAGGATAAGTTACCTCAATTGGTGTTCTCAAACCCTTGTCTAAATAAACCCATGGGGGTCCCCCAACATTTAGTTCACTAGCTCTTTTCACTTATTCTTATGATTGCTATTTTTTCACTCTCCCGCATTTTATAACAAACTAACTAACAAAAACAATTAAAATTTTTGAGGAAATAGAGTATTATCATAGGCCAACAATCATAGTATCCAATACACTCTTGAACTCAAGGGACATGCCCTCTAATACAAAATTCATAATGGAAGCACTAAAAGCGCAATGAGGCACAACACTTAAGGTATTAAAAAAGATTTGCATCTTCATCAAATTTTTACTTTGTAGACTCTCCCTTCCCATATAACCCAACTTCTATGAGGTTTTCAAGCGCTTCAGGGTCCCTCCAACTAATCATCAATGTCATTGCCTTAATCTACTACTTCATACAAGTGTTGAAGAAGAAAAAATAAGAATTAGAATCTCAATTGGTTTTAATTAATCATCTAGTTCCTCAAGGAAAAAAATCTTCCTTCAAAGTAGGCATGTAAGTTACTATTTAAATTATTAACTTCTTACTCTCAACTTATGAACTCTTCTTACCTTTGTTAACAACTTGTCTCAGGAGGTTTTCATAATTCTTCAAAAAAGAAAGTTCTCAAATAACAATAATATGTCATGAAGGAGAAACTGATCAATTATCGAGAAACCCGATTTGGATAAAGAAGGGTGATAAACATGCAAAAGTTGGTAGGAGGGCAATAAACCAATGTCATCAACAGCCCTTCCAAAAGGCCTTGTCATAAGAGTTGAGTGACTCGCATAAAGTTTGGTCGTGGTTTTCTTAAAGCTAATGATTATTCACAATAAATAAAACAAGAACAAAGGAGGTGCTATGCAAGTGTGTTTTAATTTAGTGCCTATATCAAAGTTACATGACATACTAGGTGGTGGAAATTATTTTGAAGTACTGGTCAATAGAGACTAATGAGAAAGTTTTTATAAAAGAAATTGTAGGTTTGAAGCATTATATGAGATAGATGGTAACAATGTTAATGAATGTTGATATCATTGTGATCCTAGTTATTCTTTGATAACAAATTCTATGCTATGTAACACATGTTTATTTAGATACCACATTCCCTCTTTTTATTGACAACCAACTTTTAATAATTAGTTACAATCTTTTCATAAAGCAACATGATGTCAAATGTGTTAGTTTAAAACAAAAAAGCATGTCTCAAACTTTACATCAAACGACATGTTCGACATCTTTGCATATGACCATTGAGGAAAAAAGTAGATCACTCTGCAGTCTCCAGAACAAGTTGCAGTAGCAGAAATTAATAGATAAACATCAACCCCATCATTATGATGTCTTTTATTACCATTAACGATCGACATTAGAAACTAAAAAATGTGTCAACATGTCAATTAACCTTTCTCAATTATAGTTTTGACAACATGAGCTTCAAGAGAAAACAAATTCAAATCGGGGCACAGGAAAGATGACAAACAATGGTGGTTTCTAAGAAGAATTACTTGGCATCACCTGAACTCTGAATGGTTTTAACAATCTCATGCACGGCAGAGAAATCAAGGTCTCCCAGGCCTCTGCCTCTGGCCCTCTTGAATGCCTATAGATGAATAAGCAAAAGAAATACCAACAGCTGAGAAAGACTATCAATTGAGGAGGAAACAGAAATGAAGAGAGCAGCATGATTTGAAGAACAAAACTGTATAGAATCATCCTTCACCTCATTAGCTGTAGCAGCAACAGGCAAGGAGACTGCATTTTTGTCACCTAGAGCAAGAGCTAACCTCATGTCTTTCTGCTGATGCTTGAGGGGAAAGGCAGGGGGGTAACTGGCCTGGATCATGGCTGGCCCCTTTAGCCTAAACATTGGATTTGCAATGGCACCAAGATCCTGCACATAGAACCACAAGATTTTGCACAACGAAGTTTTAATATCAATCATAGTGAAGCTGGAATTAGTTGGGTTGATTTCTGTACCAGTACTTCAAGGAGAGTTTCCTGATTCAATCCACTTGATACAGCAAGGGAGAGTCCTTCAGATAATGCGTTCATCATACTGCAGAAGCAAAAGGCAAATGCAGAGCATTACTAGGTTGGTGTTTTTAAGACATTAAGAGAAGCGTCCGGGGATTTCCAAGAGCATGAGTGATCAATCTGTATAAGTTCACATAGAGAAGCAAATGTGGGTTTGATGGGCATAGTTCAAGTTCTCGAAAGTGACAAGAATCTGCTGGCAATAGCTGTAAAAATGTATTATAGGTCGTCTCAAATGAGCTCTAAAGCAATGGAATCTGAAACAAGGTCTTGTTTACTGCAACAAAAAGTATCTTTTAAAAGAACCCTTCAGTTCTGGTAATATTAAGAGTGAAGAAGATAAATAAACTGTTGCATCCAATAAAAATAATTGATCTACAACCATCACTAGATATGGTCAACCATATGAATCCATTGTTGTCATAAAACTATATTCATTAATAACTATTTCTTATTGTTAAAAAATTACATGCCCTTTTGATACATTCGTACCATCTTTTTAGATCATTTCTTCTTTCATTCATACAAGAAAATTGTATCAACTAACATCTAATTACTAAGGCATCAAATAACCCTCTCAAACCATCCAAGCCAATCCTCTCCAAGTTTATCTTTAAATAAGTGCCACACAAACTTTCCCACAAATTCTTTTATTTCGAATAATGAAACTTTAATTATAGCCACTCATTAATGTTAAAATCTTCATCTTTATAACAATCATTTTATTTACAAATAAACCAACATCCAATACTATATAAAATTATCAATCTTATTATAACTTCAATTTTAATTGAATGTTTTGATCACACAAGATATCTGAGAAAATACTTTATTTTGTCCAAATTGCATAGATCATATTATTAGCATTCTTATCAATTTCAATATTATTTTAGAATATAGATTGAAGATTATGAATTTCTTCGTTCATCAATATACTAGGATTTTCATTTTTTGCATGAACATCCTGCTTACAAGCTCTGATACAAATTTTTGAATCGTCTCCGTTAAGGAATTGAATGGGCTGCTATTTGGGATATCTAATAGGTTGGCAATGACTTGGAAAAAAAGTGCCTCCAGTTGGAAATAAATATAACCATATTCTAAGTACCAATATCATCCAATTTCATGTTGTAGAGCAGTAAAAATAACAAAAATAAGAAACTTCTGTTTTTAATGAAGATCATAAACCTGTGAAATGAAGGTTAAAATAGTTTCAATTAAAGCTTCAACTCAGCACAAACAGCTCACTGAATCAGCAGTAAGCATGGAATCACTTTGCAACCAAAATAATATGATGGTTTCAAAAATGGTTATCACAATATATAACTATTATACACTATTGGATGCATATATGTGGCAGTTAAGTTTTTCAGAAAACATTTGAACTACTGAAGATTTTGGAGGTCTTTTCACGATTGATGTAGTTGACATAATAGTGGGCATATTATCACATTAAAGGTCAAAATGTGATAGTCATCTTAAAATTAACTATGCTCCTAGGAACTTTGAGCCAGAAGAAAGAGTGAGGAAGAGAGAGATCCTTCTCCTCCACTGTCCTCCAAGGCTTTCCTGAGTGTCCCACAATGCTCTCTTCAGCTGCCAACCAGCACCCTTGAGATTGCATCAGTTACCCCAATAGGTGTACCTAAAACAATCCTTCTGTCCTCACATCACTCGCTTGAGCCTTAAAGGCCTTGAAGACCATCTATGCTGCCCATTTTAACCGTCAAGACTTGTTTTTGTTTTCCATTAAAAACCTCTGCTTCTGAATTTTACCTAACTCTCCTACAATATTGTTTGCTAAAACATTTCCCAAACTTGAAAACACTCCTATTCTTAACCTTTAACCCTTTACCTATTACACAACTCCTCTAATGGTTCCCCCAATCATTGGTCAAACCTCATCATTGCGTACTCTCCCAAGCAGCAACCCAACTTCACTTCGCCCTCAATACTGCCCCCACAAGCCATCAACTAAAACCACATTCACTACAGCTACCAAGGTCTCTTAAACGCACCCACTTTGTGAAGGTTCACATGATTAAGCCTCTACTGTTCTCCCAAGTCTACCCACCCACCTCACCCTTCGAATTGGTCCCTGCTTCTTACCTTCAGGAATATATCTCATACTACTTTTGATGATAACTATGCAATCTTTTCCCTCAAATTACAGTCCTTTAATTCCCAAACATTCCCCTTGAACCTCAATTTGTCATTTCACCCTTCCTATCAATGCCATAAGCATGCTGATGCCTCCATACCCCCCTCTATTGAACTCATTGGTGCCCTCAACACCATTAATTATCTGTCCCAATTTCAAAACATTCCTTTCTAACAAGGACTAAAGAATATGGACTTTTGAGTAGCACAAAGCACCACTCGAGATGAGATTTCTTTATATCTCTCTTTGAAACATGAGGTCACGTTTTCCTTGCAAGGGAGATTCGATAAAGGCATCTATTATAATGCCTTCGTTTTTGGCACCATCCACTCTATCTCCCATCAAAAGCCTTTGGCTAGCCTCGAAGAACAATCGATGTGAACCTGCAAAGTCTATGGAAACCTCTAGCATTGTCTCAACTATTACCTTTACACCTCGACAACCCTTGAGGCTGCCAGCAAACACTACCTAGCCACTTGATGATTGTATTCCCACAAGAAATGATTACCATGTTTTCTCAAGGACTCCTGATCAACCAATGAAGTTTCCACTACGATATAGAACAATTCTTCTCCTTTTACAAGACTTCCACATTCTGCTTGAGGCATATCTCAGTCATACAGCCTCGAGATAGATGTTTAAAGTTTGATACCCTCATTTGTTTATCCTTCCTCTTGAAGGTAAACACACGCACAAAAATAATACTAGACAAATGGTTTTTCATCCTGTTCACCTTTTAGAGACATCAAGCCTTCTTCCCAACTCAAAACCATAGACAGATTAGCCTTTACCTCCTCAAGGTCTCTTGAGAAATTAGAATATTGCTTCTCAAGACATATTTAACAAATTTCTCATATTTTCAAAACCATTCTAAAACATCCTAGTACCCTCTAAAAACATTACCGTCACTTTTCATCTTCATCCCCTTGAGATATTATCTAAATTGATTGGCTTCACTCCCTTTTCCATCAACAAGCTCGCTAACTTGGGTCTTAATACCCATAATGACATCCACATCAATTTGACACCATTGTTAACCATAAACTACTTCTATATTAACAACAAGAAATGTACCATGTCTCGAGCCATGTACTTCAAGACCCATGTCATCATCTACAGCTTGGTCACTCCCGCTAGCAAACCTTGAGTATACTTGATGATGTTTGTTGCATGCCACTTGCCTCTAAGACTTTTAATTACTATATAGAATGGCATCGCCCCAACAATATCTATTTTCGAACATCCAATTGCCACATGATACCCATCCAAAAGTTCTATTCCACTGATATCCAACAACTTTTGTACCAAATGTCGCTCCATCAATAGACCTTGCACTCCCTGCAACATGGAACCTTTCCAAGGTCAAAATTTTTAAGCAAACACCATAATACTCCTTGTGTTACAACTATTTTATTTATTTTATAGCTTCATTGTCTTCCATTGGTAGCACTTTAGCAACCCTATATATTGGCTCCCTTAGATTGCAAGTGCCTTCATTTTTTTCAATTTATACCTAAAGTTCTATTCAATTATTTCTTTAAGTGTCAATTCGCAAGGATTTTGTGGGAAGAGGAAATAAAAAAGGTCCAAGAGATATTGAAGCACTATTCATTATCATAACTAACTCCATTATCATCTTCTTCGACAACCTAAACCTCATTTTGATTTCTATAGCTGTTTCCTAAGATTCCATTACCCTCATCATCAATTCCACTAGACCAACCTCGTGTTCATCACTAGGATATCACAATAGGTGAATGGGTTTTCTGTTCTTTTTCATTATTATTTTGAAGAATTATTAGTTGCATGCATCATGTATATAACCTTTGTATGTTCCATTCTATGGAAACCAAACACACACCTTATTAACATGTTGCAACTATCAAACATATTTGGCAAGAACACACAAAGCATAATTCAGTTTTCTCTTATTTTATGGTAACATATTTGGACATGCCCGCAATTTGAGCAACATTAGCATTTTCAAAATGCATTAATCCATCATTTAGAATGGGTCCATAATGTGGAACGAATGTCAGAGTTCCTAATCTATAGAGTTTGCATATTTTATGCATTCTGCATACTACATTTACTCCAAGTACTCTCTATAATCAAATTATATGTAGTTGAATGCATCTCAGAGTATCATATGTACTTGGCTGGTTACTTGAGAGTTCTCAATAATTGATATAAAGTGGCATGGAGATTACTCTGAGTACACATTTAAGATGTGAATCTCACAACACCTAATCTCCACGACAAACTTATCACAAATTATTCTTAGAAACTAAAAGCAATTCCATATACTTTATAATTGCCAATAAATTTTTCCAACAAGCTTAACAGTCTTTGGGTTCCATTAGATTGCCGACAAATTTCAGTTACTTGTTCAAAGTGTACAAAGGTTTATAAATTTTAAATGCATGCAATAAAATTCCATTTTGAAATTTAGGTCAAGAGCACAGGGATGTTTCACATAGAGGAAATATGGCTAATTGCACGAAGATGTAGTTGGTCCCACAGAATAGCAGGGATAATATTAACCTATATGGATGCAGTGAATTGAACATTGAAGTTGATGTTCAAGAGAATATGCGAAACACATAGAGCTTGTATCAATGGCTTGATGACTAAATGGCTTAAAGCATGTGAAAAGTATTTTAGCTTTTTTGAAAAGGATGAAGTTGGCATCATTTTTATGCAGTCCAAAATAAAAGCATATAAAAAGTAAGTCGCTAGAAAGAAACATAATAAAATAAAGAATATTAAACCCAATATTTTTAAGCCTCCTACTCAACCTAATGCATACACATCAATCATACCTAATTTGTCACAATTTTTTTTAAAAGAAAACTAAGATTTTAATAAACATATCAACTAATTGTCAACTGGTTGTTAAAAAGAGTAAAAAGTACACAAATTTTGACTCATGACAATCTAATGAAATGACAATCAAATTCAATATGATTGATTCTTTAGTGAAAGACTACATTACTTTCATTATTAAAAAATAGATAACTATCATAATACAGAGGCAATAGTTTTGCATATTAAAAATTGAGTTCATTAAACAAATGTTCAACTCAAATCATTTCAGTCTATATGAGTCATGAACTTCATCATTATACTAAACTATCATTAATTGTTTTTTATTTTTTAAAGTAATCAAATTTTCTCCCAAAAAAGTGTAATAACTTGAAATTGATTGTCTATCCTTTCTTAAATTAGTGTAATTATTATTAGAATATACCTCAATTTATAGATGATAAATGTTCAACTCAAATCATTTTAGTCTGTATAAGTCATAAACTTCAACATTATACTAAACTATCATTAATTGTTTCTTGTTTCTTAAAGTAATCAAATTTTCTTCTAAAAAGGTGTAATAACTTGAAATTGATTGTCTATCCTTTTATAAATTAGTATAATCAATATTAGAATATACCTCAATTTATAGATGATTTTGTTTTGCAAAAAAAAATAGTCCTTTTTTAGGAGCCCCATTAATATATTTTAAAACCCGTATATCAAAATGCTAGTAAACCTATTGTCCACCAAGCTAATTGCTTAGGATGTTGATGAGGAGAAAATGAAGAAAGAAGAGAAATAGTGCTTCAAAAAAAGAAAATATTTGATTAACTACTAAATAGATGCACATCAGCCATCTAAGAAGAGTTTTGTTTCGCAAGAGTTCTTCATTATTTTCCCAAAAATATATATTTAGACCGATCGAAGTGTTGATAGCTTTAGCAAGTAGACATATCTCTCTTGTGGTAAATCAAATGTATTGCTATTAATTATCTCAATCCCAAAGAAGTACTAAGGGCATATAATATCTTTGTGACAAAATTTAACATTAGATATTTTTTTGTAACTGTAATCCCAATAAATTCACTATTGGTTACAACAATATCATCAATATAAACAACTAAGGTAACAATACCAAAAATTGTTGACAAAAACTAAATAATCAATCTAGCCCAACTAAAATTCAAAGGTAATAATAATCTAACTAAACTTTTAAATCAAGTAATAAAACTCTTCTTCAAACCATAAATGCGTTTCTTCGACTTACACAAATGATTTGCAATCAGGGTTTGTGTCAACTAACCATGCCAAACACTACAAGCTTAACCAGCCCTACACTTCGCCCTTCCAAAAACTATCCAATTGGCCCAACTTGTCACATGCCATCTATTAAAAAATAAGGCTGTGCTTTGACCATAAATGAATAAATTTTGCCAATCATGGGCCAAAGAGTTAACAAATGGAGTCAAATTGAAAAGACATGACATGTGAGGTGGACTAGAAGATGATGGAGCCCATTCCAAAAAATAATCAATTTCAACCGTAATAATGTGGCACATATAAAGAAACAAAAGTAAATATCAGCAAAATTGTGCTCATTTATTTTAGATCTAAAAATTAGAGTGTGATGTAGTTAAAATATTCAAGAAGAGATGTGCATCACTTCGTGCAAGACCATCATTAAGCTTTGAAAAGCTTGTAAGCATAAACAAGAGGATAAACCCCACCTGCCCATAACCATATTGACCACCAGTTTCATTTTTGCTCCGCTTCCCACAGATCCCAGAAAAAAAGTCTTCTTTCCTAAGACATTGAAAGCAGGAACCACTTCGTCATACAAAACCTGCCAAAACAAAATTATCAGCATAAACAATAATATAGAAGAATAAACTACGCATCCTTGAGACAGACCTCACTACTAAGCCACTCACAATCTTATTATTACTAACAAATCAAATTAATGCACTAAACACAAAAAAAAACATTACGTACATACTTGGTCCATGTAATTGGATATCTAAAAATAACTTTGTAAGCTAAATTTAAGAATGATAATTATTTCAATCTAGTATCTAAAGGACATACACTGCATAAATCTCCAGCCAACGCTAGGCCAGATTTATTGAATTATGCAACCAAGGCGTGAGAGAAAATATTCTGTACTTCAAATATAATGCTTAGGACTTTTTGGAGACTTGTAGAACTCCGAGAGCACAGGGACATTTGGGCATAATACAAGACAAAGATAATCGCATAAACACAGTAAATTTTGAAACTTATGGCAAAGCACTTGATCTAATTAGTACTAAGGTAGAATTGGCCAACATGTTTGATATTGCTGTATAGTCTAAAGTACATAGTTGGTAATAAGTCCAACCGTTAAGTATTTGCTAATTGCTAGTGCATAGCCAATAACAACCTATACAAGGTTGATATTGGATAATACATAATTGGTATGGAATATGATCTACCTCTAAACTATGCATACTTACTACCCAATACATTCCACTTAAAGCACAACATCCCATGCAAAATCGTAGGCCTGGGCCCACCATGAACTTTGTGAAGTTAATGGCCGACCCAAGACTTCAAGAAGTTAATTAAAAGCATAAGCTTGTTGAACTCCTAAAGAGAAGAACAGAGAAGTGGCAAACCCAAATTGTTGACAGAAACAAAAACAACATATTTTGGAATTGATCTTGCATTATGCATTAGACATGGCCCACAAAGACAGATGAAGACTTGAAATGTGCACGTTCAAATCTTATAGCGTGTAGAATCTAACTTACCTTTGGTACAAGTATCAATATCATATGAGAAGTTTTTCCATTGAATATGGAACAAATGTTAATACTCCTAAGCACGTAAGTTAAATGAAATATAAAAGTCATCACCTTATCACCAGCAGCAAGTATAACCAATTGACCATCTTCTGCAGGTTTCTTGCTTCCAGATACTGGAGCCTCAAGAAAACGTCCACCTTTATTTGTAATGGCCTGAAGAATTAGATTTCCAAAAGCACAGCATAAAATTTCAACCAGCATGTCTTCAAAGAACAAGATAACTAATACATAACCAATGACACACATAGTATTTTTAGAACAATCAGTAACCATGAAGATATGGTAATTATTCATCCGTAAATTATATGCATCAACACTACCAACGCCCCAAAAAATGGAAAAGCATGCACAAGCATCAACTTTTTTTTAAAAACTAGATTCTTTGGCAAGACCTAATTTGAAATTATCAGATTAGAAATAAAGAGCAGACTGCAAAAGAAAAAGAAACCAGCTAAATAACGGATCAAGTTTGAAAGGTTTGGTATGCCCCTGATATATAGGGTAAAGTTCTAAGATTTAATTTCGAAGTAGCATAGTTCATGTAAAAGGTGTAAGAATTACATGGTAGAACATTTATAATATATTGCCTATTAACATGGTGAGTGCTTAACCTTTATTCTACAAAATACAGCACGTACCCATCCATTCAGATAACAAAAAAAAAAAAACACACTACATGTACAGCTAAGAATGAGATAGACAGAGAAGGATACAGTATTGAAAATATATGCACAAAAAATTCATAATGGCATACTCATCTAAAATTATTCTAACCTCGTTAATCCTTGATGAAGTATCAACATCAACAGTTGACATGTCAATGTACCCTTTACCTTCACCAATTTGTTCAAGGATTCCGTCTTTTTCAAATACTACCTATACAAGTTTTGGAAGTGTCAAGAGCTCATATGTAATGGGTTAAATAGAAATAGCAAAAAGCTTGCCGATAGAGCAGCAATGGGATCAGCTAGCATTGCAATGGTGTACTTCGACTTGCTAACAACAGCTGCAGGAGTTTCTCCTATAGAGGCACCATGTTCCAATAGCTCTTCACACTAATATATAAAGCATAAAATGAATAAAGAAAACTGTTGTATTAGACCAAACAGTTGACATTTGCCACTTCTTTGCAGAAGAAGATTACTTAATTTGTCAAGAATAAGCTCAAGAACTAACCAAGATTCATTATTGCTAGCAGGCGTTGTAATAAAGCAAAGACAAGTACATACTACGACACAGGAAACCATAAGACCATGCCTCACAAAAGCATCCCTGATTGACACATAAATCAATATTTACACTTCGGAGTACAACAGGACCAATGGTTATTAGCAAACAGGATCTCAATCACTTGAAAATCAAACTCACTCACACAGGGCAGCTAACCTGTTTACTAGTTTAACTATACAAATATTTAGACTTCAATTAGCAGCAACTCCTTACAACCAGGCTGCATGTTGTCAACTAGCACAGTTGATAAAAATCATAAACGTTATTGCTGAGGACCTGGGATCAAATCCAATCAACTTATTATTTGAATTTTGCTCTCAACCTATTCAAAAAAAAAATTGGCATACACATTTTTTTTCTTGTTCCATGATTTACCAAGCAATCACAGTTAAATAGTACGAGCAAAGCAATATCTACCGAACTAATCGATAAATTAGGCAAAAGTTGGTAATTGCGTACAGGTATCATATGAACTAAAATATGATTATTTTTATCAAGAAATCTGCAGTGCTGAATAGCATATTGTATGGTTTTGAAGCCATACTCTGTGTATACCTTTTGTATAGCTTTTTTAAGAACAAAAATTATGTTAGATGGTTTTCTGAAAACATTGCACATGAAAAGCTTCACAAACCAAAGCCATGATTTACATTGGTGACACCCCCACTTATGCAAGTTAGAAGCTTTAGCTAAAAACATCTGAAAAACGTTATTAGAGATAAAAGATCTAAATTAGTCAACACCAATATAGCACACATGCGAGTTTTCATGAAATGTGAAACTGATAAGCCGTTCAATAGCACAGGTAGAAAAGTCAATAAACCAAAAATAAAATGATAAATAGCTATGTAAACAGAGTATCTTAAACTAGGGATGGCAACTTTGCATTGTTCCACATTAATGGATATGGAAAAATGTATGTATACAGTTACAGAAAAATCAGGTAAATGGTAATCATGATGACAATAATGCTTATAAAACCATCCGAATCAATTCATATTGTAGTGGTGAAATTTACAGGCCTAATAATGCTTATGAACCTTGTAATATTTAAATTGCACTCTGTAACTGAGTTAGACAACAAAAGTTACTTAAACCACAAAGTAACTAAGCAGGTACCTATTAACACTGAATGTGTTGAGCCCTAAACAGGGAAATCTGCATTGTGCAAAAATTCTAGTACTGGCAAAAAGATCATGAGCTGTTGTACAAGTCTGTGAGTGTATTTTTTTAGTACCACAATGTATTGTTGAAAAGCATGTTGCTACAAGTTAGCAGTTTGTTAAAATCCTTTATTGAGCCTGATTAGGCCCTCAAAGAATCCTAAACCTTTAACAAGGCCATCAATAATTCAATAATTATTGACGTTTAGAAGATTTCACGTCTTGGATTGTGAAACTCTTATAATTTTGAAAAGTACTTGATAAAGGGATGTGATGAACTATGTAAAAATTATGGATACTTTACAACATGATTAGGCCCTCAAAGAATCCTAAACCTTTAACAAGGCCATCAATAATTCAAAAATTATTGACGTTTAGAAAATTTCACGTCTTGGATTGTGAAACTCTTACAATTTTGAAAAGTACTTGATAAAGGGATGTGATGAACTATGTAAGAATTACGGATACCTTACAACGTGCTAGAGTACTTGATTTATGTCATTCTATTAAACTATGAACTTGCATTTTATATTATATTGTATAGGAACTATATCGGAAAAGCACATGTTGCTTATTCCACTCTAGCTTTTCAATCACAAAAAGCATACTTGCTAAGCATGCCATTTCCAATCATGAGCTTCTCATAAAGTTTCTCTCTCATCCCCAAGCCTTCAAATTCAAGCATCGCAACAACTAAAGATATTGAACACACCCTCTCTAATACTCTCCTAAATCCCTTGACCCTCCATGAACCCTCTCTACCAACCTCTATCCACTTAAGACTATGATAATGCCTCTTTCTCTCTCCTTCAAACCTTTGTCAAAAGCCACTACTGTCCAACCAAACCCCAATCAAGTACTTACAAACACCTTTCAACCATACAGCTTCAATTCGGTCAACCTCCACATTCTTGGTAACTTCTCTGTCGTATGCCTCCCTTTTCAGCAAATATTAAACCTATTAATCCTTTAAACTATTTCACAGAATACAATAACTTGATCACCTAGTGGAACACATTTCAACTAGATTATATGAACAACAAGACAAATGTAATATCTTACAATGATTATGAGAAACAACTTTATTTAAACAAAAGAATGATCACAAGATTTTTCCATGTCTATCAATAATAACTATTTGGTAAATAAATTAAGATTAACTTCACATAATATCAATTATACTTTTTTAACTATATATGTTAACATGGTTTTTATGAGAATTATAAAATATGCCAAATATGAGCTATATGTTGAATTATTGGCATTATCTCATGAGCTCTAAGATCAAGTAATCCTTTGAATGCAAGGCATTTTATTGGGGATGCATACAGTCACATTAGTTAAAATTGCCAACTTTGGATAATGGGCATTGTTGGATATTTCATCTATAGTTGAACTAGCGATGTCAATTGCTACTTCTATTCAACACTTTTATTTTGATAGCTTTATTTTATGTATTTATTCATGCTTTTTATTGGTATTTTCTACATATGTATGTTGGATGTCTTTGTCTTTGTATCAATAAATTTTGTTTATGTTCAAACCCACCCAAGTTTCCCATGCAATGACAATTTTTTATGGAAACTTATGATTGACTTGTTATTATCTTTTTTCTTGCTAAGTGCTCAACAAAGAGGACCACAATTTTTCATCAAAGATGTCTCAAACATTGTCTACATATGGCTTTGACCATCTCACTCTTATATAACCTTATGAACAATTGTGTTATCCCTTTTAAGTATTTGGTGTTTGAGGTTACCCTGAGTAACTCACTTGTTATGGAACCCTGTCACTTAATTTTTGCCTTTGTTCTTATGCCAACTGATTGTTACCACAAAAATCCATAAACTGAATTGCATAAGAATTGCGGGCATGACAACTTGGCACCAAAATGATGATCATAAGCAACCTTTGAACCTTGTAGAATCACTGTCTAAACCTTGATCTTGTCTTCTTTTTCAATAGAAACCCAATCATCAATCACATAGATTCAAGATAAAACCACAATTTAAGTGGGAAAAGATTGATGAGGTTCATGATTGCTCAAGATGAAAGTTATAGCTATGCTTCATATAAATGCTCACTGGAGAAGGCCAAACATTGCATAGTGCACAACCATTGAGACTTTAAGAGCTTGTAGCTTAGGTTAAAGAAGAGTCAAAGAAAACATTCTTGTCATATGACCATAATATTAAGTTAAAAGAGAGATTTATTGACATATCATCTTATATTCATATATATTCAAATTTTAGTAATAAAATATTATATTTTAGATAGAGAAGATAGATAATATCTAGATAATTAGATTTGAATTTGATATGATATATTTTATAAATCTCTCTCTAAGTTATTCATAATTTTCATATTTACAAATAGCAACCATAAAGGTCAAAAGAGACATACTATGAGTCGTGCCCTTCAAGGCAATTGTAAAATCAAATTTGATAAAACGTTTTGCTTCAACAATTTTACCAATAACCTCGAGTCACATCTTAATGCTTGAGGTTTCATCTTGGTATCGTCTTTTTTGCATAATAGTGATTTTCCTCTTTGAGATAGAAACAAGAATCTTCAGAATGTTATATATTTGAATGTTTCTCTTTTTAATAAATTTGTTTGATTAGAAAGAAAGTTGGAGGATTTCTTTTTTGGTATGAAATTGGATGTACTTTAAGATTTGAAAAAGATAAATTTTTACCCTTTGTTTTGTACACCATTATTGTGGCTCCTTAATTAGTAGAATAGCATCCTCTCCTATGGGCATATATCTGATTTGTGACTGAAACACTTCAATTCTCATCTTTTATTTTTTTTATTTTTTTGCCTGATCTCTATTGATTACTACTCTGCCAATCATCGCATCCAATCATATCATCATTTTCACATACACACGCCACTCGTCACAGCAAACATTCACAACTCTCCAAGTACACTACCTTCATCCAACAAATTACGAGTAACAAGTGAAAAAGAAAGTGGAAAAAGAAACCATCAAACAACCCCGATATCCAGTTCGTGACCATATAAACCTTTCTTTCAGAAGATACCAAGAGAAGCATAGATTCACAAATTTAGACATCATAACATCTTACAAAATACAACTCAACTGAGTTGCACAAATAATCGATCAAAGGTCTGAGAATAAAACCCAAACCTTCAACAACTTCTCAACACATAACAAATAACATTAACAAAGAGAGAGTGGGGGAATACCTTGGAGAGAGTCCTGTTCCATACAGTAACTTTAAATCCACTGCGAAGTAGATTCAGGGCCATTGCCTTCCCCATGATCCCCAGACCCAAGAATCCGACCTCCATGGCTCTTCTCTTCCTCGACTACAATCTCCCTTCAACGCCAATAACCGGTCCTCCTCCTCTCCGCTTTCGGGACAACGATAAATGGCAAAGCAGCGACAGTGACGAAGGCCATTGTTTATGTTGAGGTCGTATTTGCCACGGGGGCTATGGCGTAGCTCCACCAAAATGTTCAATTTCTCCCACAATTAACGAAACAACCCATTCGGCTTCCGCCACGTGGAGGAACATTCAGAAAACCACTAGCGATCGACACGTGTGACAACATGGCTCGCTGGTGTTTCTGCTGCAAACTTAGCAGCTTTTATTTGTGGAATATTGCGAATAAAGTTTTAAGTTGATGAATGAAATATAATATGTTTAATAGAGCATTATTAAGAAATATTCAATTAAGCCATTGGTGTTATAAAATAATATAATTATTTTTATTTAATAAATAAATAATTTTTAAATATTAATTTAATGGATAAAAATGCCTCTCCAGTGTTGAACATGTTTTTCGAAATATATGTTTCTATTTAAAAATATATATTTGTTTAAATATTTGAAAATTATTTTAGAAGGCATTTTTTTAATAAATATATGTTTGTTTAAATATTTGAAAATTATTTTTGAACAAAAAAAACATGATTATTCAATTAAAATAATGTTAAGATATTCACTCATGTTAAAAAATGAATTATGAATAAATAATTTATTATTAAATTTCAATATTTAAGAAATTATTTATTCTCAAATGTATATTAATTGGATTGAGAGTACATGGACAAAATACTTATTTATCAAAAGTATTTATTTATGATTTTAATTTTTTGTAAGTTTTGAATATTTTTTTTTAATTTAAATATGAGTCTTGAAGATTTATTTTTTATTAAAAGATTGTCAAGCATTTGGTTTTGCTAAACTTCTTTCGTTCCCTCCCTTATGAGTCTAAAAAGAAAATCAAAACAAAACCAAACTTATAATTAGTAGCTAAGAGAAGGAAGATTTGTGAATGAGAAATAAATAGTTGAGAATAGAAAAAAATTGTTTAAGTGGAAGAATAACAACCAATGACATGATTATATAATTATTAATTTTTTAACCCTATTTAAATCAATCAATGGAAGAATAGAATTGCTCAAATGGGTTATCAAGCCTAATGAAAAAGTTGTTGAACTAGTTCCTCTTAGAAACAACCATTTGGTAAGTTCTCATGCATCGTTTCATTGTCTACGTATGTCTCTAAATTATTGTACCTCTGACTTTCAAATATTGAATAAATCATTCTTTGATATATAATTTTTCCAATTTTAAACAAAATAACATGATTATATAATTAAATGTCTTGTAATCAATAATGAAATGTGTCATTATCCTCTTTACTCATTGTAATCTAATAATAGCCAAAAAAGCATATGAGAAGATAAACTAGTTAAACCCACAACTAAACCAAGATCATCAATTTTGGGAAGAAAAGAGAATTGTTTTTGAAGTGACTGATTAAGATAAGTATAATAAACAAACATTAACCACTTTTTGTTATTTTTTAACATGAACTAAATTAACAAGCCAATCAGGATGATAAACAGGATAAACGAAACTACTGTTGAGGAGCTTAGAAAAACAATCATCTACCATATATTACTTTTTACAGCTAAATGCTCAATTCTTTTGGTGAACAATTGCAAGATAAAAGATTAAAAAACATATAGAATTTTATTTTTTCAATAATTCTTTTCTTGGTTCAAATCTTACTTAAATCATTTGTTGATTTAATAAACATATGATTCTATTTTTTAATTATTCTTTTCTTGATTAAATCTTACTTATATATATTTGTCAAATTCAATGTTAGATTGATTGTTAAATCTTGATTAAATAAAAAAATATGTTAAATTTTTTATAATTAAAAAAATTTAAGCCACATCCCGAACTATCTACGAATACAAAGCTCATGAGCCGAGCAAGCTCTAATTGGCATTCGAAAGCATAGGGACCAAAGACTGGGATCAAGTCGGGTCGAGGTCTAATCTTAGTCTAGTGCAGTTCTAAACCCAGTTGGGGTTAGGCATATTGTGTTTTAAGGGTAACATAAAAACCAAAATTAACCTATAATCCTTAAACCATATGAGTAAATTGGGCGATCAAATCTAGAGCGCACAAAGGGGAGCCAGCTTTAATTCGGCTCCCATAATACCCTCTCACAAATGTTTAAAAAGTTTTAATCCATCTCCTACTCAGTAATGTGGAACTAAATTCTTGGTGCATGTTTACTTCCTAAACAAAAAGAGATTTAGCATTGTCTGATCGCACATTTTGACAATTGCACAACAAAAATCACCTTTGCCTTTAAACAGTGATCTTAATCTATCCAACTGTCTATTTGATGAGCTTATTTAATGATTACTGCTTCATCCACTATAAGAGTTTTATCCTTGCTCGACGTCCAATAATTCTGATCTTGTCCAACTTTATCAGATGATTTTGAGTGTTTTCTCATGAAATATTTGTTTTTTATTCTTGCAGCACCAAATAATTTATTTTGAATCCTACAACTAAGATCTACTCCAATTTTACCTTTGATAAATCAAATAATCTAGATCTCATCTAACTTGATTGAATGGTTCAAATCTAATCTACTTTGATCCAACCATCCAAAACTCATCTGCCTTTACAGCATTTGATCAAATGGTCAATAACTCCTATAAGTAGATCCAACAGCTCTTGTCCATCCCACATAACGACTAATTAACTAGTAATTATATATGCCATTATAGAAAATCTTTTTTGAATAATTTTTAAGCATTTGGAAAAGCTTTTGAAGCCGTTTAGCAAGAGCTTTTCAAACAACTTTTGCTTGATTTTTAACTGTTATGACTAAAATTTTTCTATAAATATCTTACCATTGTAAATAAAATGACTAATAAATTTGAGTAATATTTTAATATTTTAAATAAGGGTTACATCATATTCTACTAATATAAATTTCTCCAAACAATATCTATGATTTATGACTAATTAAAATTTCAAATTCTTTTGATTAAGTCTAATTCTTCTAAGTTTTTATTTTCTCAAATTTTTTCATAATTTTGATCTCTTTACATCTTTTTATATTCATCAATAATCATAGAAAAAGTTGTACATTTGTATCAAAATTTTATTTCTTGTTACATTTTTGTTATTATTTTGTGTTGAGTGGCTCAACATTATTGAAAGCATGAGTTCAATTTAATCTAAAGAAATAGAGTTGGGTTGAGCTCGTAAAAACCCAGGTCATTGTTTAACCCATAAAAACTAGTAAGTTAGATGTAAATCATAAAAAAATCTCAAGTAGGTTAGAGATAAATAGTAAGAAAAAATCTCAAGTTGTAACTCTTTTATTAGTGGAGTCTTTCTTAACCTCGATTGGGTATAGATGTAAGTTTTAGTTTAAACCAAATTACCTAAAAATTTGTTATATCATTTTAAATTTTATTTTTATTTTTCTAAATCATAAAAATCATAAATTAATATATTTATAAATCAAAGTTTTTTATAAACATAAATTATTTTTATAAAAAAATTTTAAAAATAAATAAAATAAAAAAAATTATCAAAAATATTTTAAAATCAATAATTCACTACCTCATGTAGGATCTGCACACTCGTTTTCACTTCATAAGGTACGATCCTAGCGATCCTAGTTTACGATCAGAATCGAATTACATGATTAGAGGATTGTATAGTACGATAATTCTTATTTTTGTGAAGTCTTATGATACAATGGAGGAACCATATAAGTACAATTCTAAGCAATAAGTTAAGGTCTAAGAGTAGTTAATAAAATTTTAGTTACTTCCATTAACATATATATATATATATATTGATCATTTTATTTATATTATATTATAGAAAATTAAAAAAAGATAGAGATTGAAAAATGAAGTCAACTCACGAATTCAAGTAAACTTTATAACTGTAATATAAATATGCTAGTAAATTAATTAATATTTTATTTAGATCATTTTTTATATTATTTTTTTTGTTAAATGATGATGTAATACATTATTACAATATTTGATGTATTTCATTAGTTATTTTGTATTATACTTCAATAACATGATCTATTTATATGTATTAATTATAATAGTCATGCTATACTCATGACATAAAATGGCATAAATTGGATTATACAAGAGAAATATTTGAACACTAGTTATTCTGTGATTGGATATTATTTGAATATATAAATTAAGTAATTCCTCCCCTATGACATTCTCTTGAGTGCTAGGTTTCCCCATTACTAATAATTGACATAATCAAGTTGAGATTATTCTACTATTAGTGATATAACTTCATTTGATTAGGATAATATTTTCTTATATACTTGATATAAGATGAGAATAACTCATTTATATCTACATAATATGATATACAAGATATATGACAAAGACAACCCATCAAGATAAGGATATCATTTTGGGAAATCTATGTTATTAGTACTGATTTTAGATAATAATGATCTAAAGGGGTAAAATTTGAGATATATTTAAACATATTAAATGAAATAAAAAAATAATCAAAATTACTTACATGTCATTGGTGGTTATTAGCTTGCTTATTCATTCTTACTTTATTATATGATTTCATTGATTATAGGTTATCACATTATTATTTGATCTTATTTTATTTAATTATATAGTATTTTTTATTTTATTATTTTATCTATTAAGTTATTTAGAATTTTATTAGTATTTACATCACAAATAATACATTTAAGAGATGAGAACTTATAGGTTATATATGAGGATAATGCTTATTAGTTAGTATAATAGTTGGTCTTTTATCTTATGATAGATTTTTATAATATGTGCACATTTAGATCTATATAAATCTAGTATAATATTTATTTTAAATTAGATTATTATTTATATATAATTGATCACTTATTTATATTGATTTAATCTATGTAGTTAAAATTGGAGTTTGGTTTTTTTTCTTATCTCTCTCTTAAAATTTTGTGTCCTCACTTGTTAGTTAATATTCACTTAATCTCTAATTTTTTATCTTAATTATGAATTTGGTTAGATAAGGTCTTGACAATTACATCACTAAGTTTAGATTGGTAGACAAATTTCTTATAATTAAGATTATATTCTTTCAAAACTTTTCCTTTTTTATTAAACCCCAATTATATTATTCTAAAATATTTTCTCTTTATGCTACACCTTTCATAAGTCTCTTTGTTTGTCCTAATCCTTGTAGATCTTGTCCCTCTTCTATAATGATGACGGCATCGCATTTTCATCTCCTTTTCATATTGCTATCAAAAATCATAATTTAATTTAAAAGTTTAAAAAAATTGTTATTCTAATCCTTATTCCATGTGTCCTGCTTGACTCGACACAAATATAAATAAAACTTGATTAAAACTTAATATAATAAATTATCATGTTTAAATGTAGTAAGAAATAATTATGGATGGCACAAAACTAAAAGTAAGAATGAGTGGTGAAGAAAATATCATATTCCATAAATTATTTCTAATACAACAACTAGATAGAAAGCAACACACATAATTCCAAACTACCATATATGAAAAAGCTAAAACCCTTTTAGACCCTTATTTGTGATTTGGTTCACTGCTTGTGTCGAACTTGAGCTTTACACATTGTAGGCTTTCTACATTCACTTGTGTTGTATCACATCTCCACTCACTAATGCTTCCCTAATTTGATTATTTCCTTCATCATTGAATCTCTTTGTTGCTCATGTTGTAATCTTAGTCATTACATACTTTTTTATGTCAACAAAATTATTATATTAGTTTTAATAATATTCTTTATTAAGTGTTTTAGATCATGCACCTCAAAACTAAATAGAGATTAATCATTTAGAGAACTTGATTAAGTATTTCATGAAGCAACCCACATGCAAAGACATGTCAAGTAGTATTATGACTTTGCACAAGCTTAACTCAACTAATAAATCATGGAGCCATATATTTTTGCTCTCAGTAGAGTGACTACTCATTAGGAGTTCCTTATTAAGATTTTATTTTGCTTTGTTTGGTTATCACATAACATAATTAGGATTGTATTTATATATTTAACTCATATATTTTTATAGTAAATTATTTATTAAGTTCACTATAATTGTATTGAGGTACTTGTAAACCACTACATATTCTAAGTTCATCTCAGGTCTTAAGATATTGAAATCAAGTTTAAAATATATTTAATTTAAGTTGTATTGTTCATTGTTTATTTGTTATATAGTATGATGTCCAATATCTAACTTAAATTAACTATATTTTTGTTTAAAATCTTAGTTGAAGTTTGAAGTCATCATAGCATCAAAGGGTATGACATCTTTATCATACAATAATGATTGTCAACTCAACAAATTTTTAGAAGTATAAGTAGGGACATACGAGGTATCAATCTTAGACATGCATTATTCAATCTCTAAGAGTAAAGTTTTCCTTTGCATTGTATAAGTATGAAGACTTTGTCGTATTAATATATTGTTTATTTTCTCTCAAGATTGGCTACATGTATAGGCTTAGATTGGTCAAATATATATAATTTCTATATCATATTAATGTGACCATATTATATTATGAGTAGATTGACAAGCACCTTATATTATATAATATGAAGTCTTTGTGTCGTAGCTATAAGTCTTAGTGAAAATCTTTTATAAGTTAATAAATGAAATTATTGTGTATATTTATGATTATTATATTATACTAATATGCCTTTATTTTGTTACTATTTTGCTTACCTTATAATTACAAAATATTTGTTTGATAATTATATGTTTATTAATAGACATATTTAATGTATCGTACAAGTATGAAATTTGTATCTTACGAGAATATGCACCAATATATAAAATTGTTTTACTTATAAAAATGTTGTTACATCAGACTTAGATGATATTTTTTAACATAAAAACATTAACTCAACATTGCATGGATATGATAGTGATATCATAAGAGTGCATTCAGGTGGCGACCCCCTCGCCAGCGATTCTCAAATTTTAAGGTCTTGATATCTATTTTTTCTTTCATCTTAACACTTTGAAAATATATAAAAATTATTCATTGCTTTATATAAAACTGTAGCAAAAGTAAATATTTATCATTTTAAATTCAAGTAGTAGAAGTGATATTAAATAACTCATTCATTTACAACTCATGGAAGACATCAAGTTTATTATAATATTGTTTAAAACAATATGTACATATAATATTAATGATTTTACATATATGTTTTCTTATATAAAAAAATTTGTAACACTTCAATTGATAAATTATCATTTTTTATGATATATTATCATATTATATCTTATCTTTTATCTATAGTCTTATTCGGTTCCTCTTTTAATTGAAAAGTATTAAATCAAATTAAGTATGAGCCAATCGATACTAACTCTGTGGCAAAAGTATGCAATGTAATATCAAATAAGCAAATGCCAAGTAATCATATGTATGATGTATATCAACAATAATATAAATAAATAAAAGACATTTTTTTTAATTCATTTGAAACCCAATTTTATCTTTAAGAAAACATATAAATTTCTTTTAAAATTATTCTTTTGTGCTTCCAAAGCATTTATTCTAGATTTTTTAATGACACTTTCTTGGTAGTACTCTTGAAGAAATATTATTTATGGTAGTGATCTTACTTTATAAAAATATTATTCTTGATAACAAAATATTTTTTTAAAAAATATTATTTTATATTACAAGTTCTCTTTAGAAAATTATCATTGATACTCTTATATTATATCTCTTTGTTAAATATTTTTTAGTTTATTTATAAAAGTATTTTGTTAATCATCCTTTTTATTTTATTACATATTTGATATGATAAGTATTTAATATGTAACTAAAAGAACATATGTTATACCCGGTAAAATATTATACGTTTAATCTTCAATAATTCAATTGTGGCTTGGATGACTTCAGATCGACAGTAGGATGAGCCAGGAGCTCAATTGGAGGCTATTGGAATTTCTGAAATTTTCTGGGGATTTTTCGGAGCACCGAGGAAATTTTTAAGTAATTTTCCCTGTTTAATTGGATTTATTGGATTTTTGGAAATTCGAAAATCTAGTTAAATCGGTCTATTAAATTTTTAAACCGGAATTTGGTTTTTACCACGCGTGAACCGGACCGGAGCGGTTCAGCGAAGGCGGGGGCGGTTCGCCGAGGTGCGTTTGCGCGTGCGTATGGATAAGCCGCGGATAAGCGGATCGGACGGACGAGAACAGCAATGGAGATTAACCGGCTGATCGGGGTTAAGCGGCGTTATTAGAAGGTCAACCGGCGCTTAATGGGTTCTTAACGGGTTATTACCGGTTTAAGCTGGGTATTTAACCTGATTTGTTCGGCTGTTAGGGTTTCGAGCGGTGGCCGGAGACGAAGTGTTCGCGGCGAACGGCGATATTTTCCGGCAGCCTTTCAAGGGGCTTTTTGTACCTGGAGGTTCGCGGGACCGAGGAGAATCGATTGGTACCGGTTTCGTTCGGCGAGAAGCAGCGGTTGGTCGCGTGCGAGCTTCACCGTCACCGGAGAAGAAAGGTAGGAAATTCAGATTTTAAATTAGTTATTTAGCAAATTAAAAATATGGATTATTTTGCAAATAGCTACCGGAGCATGCGAATGTGGTTTTTGGAATTGATTAATGCAAATTATTGATTTTAGCATTTTAGGGTTTTTCTTCGGAAAATTATAACCGCCGAATTTGGAAATTTTACCAAGCATGTGTTGATTCGATTATGTGCTTTAATCATGTTAAGATAATATCAAATGCTGAAATTTGTTTAATTTCATAGATTGTTAAAATGGGGATCAGATGAAACTTCGGCGAAAATTTTCATTGAACCTTAGAAATTAGTGGCATTAATGAAACATTAGGATAGTATGAACATCGGATTTTGTTTCTCTTTGATCTCGGTCGCCGGAAATCGACGGGGGAAACGGAATTTTCCCGGAGGAATCGTCGGCTAGGGTTTCGCGGGCGCCGGGCGGAGGAAGGAGATGGATTAGATTAATTTTGGTTTAGTTAATTAAGTAATTGTAATTATTCAATATTTATTAATAATTTAAATGTTAAACATCGGCTGGAAATTGGATTAATTATTCCGCCGGTGGGTTCTCGGTTCAGCGCGAAGGCCGAACCGACAGCGAAAAACCGGTTCAGTGGGATTAAGCGCGGATGAACGACGCGAAGGCCCGAACCGGCAGCGAAAACCGGTTCAGCGGGATTCGGCGCGGATGAACGGCGCGAAAGCCAAACCGGCAGCGAAAACCGGTTCAGCGGGATTCGGCACGGACGAACGGCGCGGAGGAAATTTAATTCGGAAATTAATCCGAATTTTCGGAAAAAGGATATATGTGGAATTTAAAAATTAATTCGGAAATTAATCCGAATTTTCGGAAAAAGGATATATGTGAATTTAAATTTTAATTCGGAAATTTATTCCGAATTTCGGAAAATTGAGAAAGGGCAGAATTTGATTTTTTTGGAATTTGAAAAAAATGCAGTAACTAGAATTTCGGGATTTTAAATTCTGAAAAAAATTCAGAAAAAGAGAAATTGGGATTTGAGCGATCTCGAAAATTCTGGAGATCCGTATGTAGAGAAAAATTTTCTGAAGTAGGGAAAAATGTTATCAGTGATGACAGTACAGTTGAAACAGTCAGACAGAGGTATGGTACATGGATGCTGCCAAAACAGTCAGTAACTGGTACAGTTGTGTTGCTTGGACGGCAATGGCATGGATTGAGTCAGTTTACTCAATGTTGGCATATTTCACGGATTGGCATAATGGATCGGACTACTATAGGCCCTATATGATGTTTTAGGGTGGTTGTGGTAGGTAACTGTGCAGTACAGACTTAGCTTCCACAGTATACATGTGGACTGGTATGCGCCTTGTTGTATCTGGACACATGTTGCCGAATCTTGGAGTTATAGCTTGGCAATGACTGTAGGGGCGTGGCTTCTATGGAAATTGTTGGGAGAGGACTTCTTGGGACGGTGGCTGAGTCGATCTCTTCTAGTCCATGAGTGTAGGCCTGCGCGCCTGAGAGTGGCAGTGGCAGGGGTGACTCGCCGTGGCTAGCCAAGTATGTAGGCCTACGTGCCTGAGGGTGGCAGGGGTGTCTTACGTTGGCTAGAGATCTATGTGACTGGTTCTGTCTATAGTCTCCAGAAGATTGATTGACGAGAGACGCTGCGGTGTCGGGTGCTAGGCGTTGTGATGCGTGCGCAGAGATGGGCGTGTCCCGCTGGCATGCTTTGCCTAGGCACCATGCGTGCGCAGAGATGGGCGTGTCCCGCTGGCATGCTGCCTGGAACCCTAGAGGAGAGCTACTCTGGTGTGATTAGGGGTGACTGTGGTTGGTCGGAGTTTGGGACTGAGAGTGCCTTTCCACCATACATTGTTATGCTGTATTCCTATACTCTTGCTATTATCCTTCTCTTGCATGTGAGTTTTACTAGCTGTCTTTCCTACTGGGCGTAGCTCATTCCTTTATTATCTATATTTTTCCAGCGGATCGGCAGACTTGACGCCACCCAGATTAGGTGGGATCGTGGTCAGCAGGCTAGTGGAGGATATCTGATCTGTGATTCTGAGACATTTTGGTTAGTGTGATTGATACTATTGGATGTATTCAGTGAGACTATTATTCTTATGTCAGGTATTGTGTGAGGATGAATCTGACTTATGTATCTGGTTGGATGATGTTGCACTTGTTGGACTTGGATCTTATTCTTGTGATATATTTTCCATTCACTGTCTTACTTATTGTTTTGGTGCTATAGTGTGTGGAGTGCTATATTTATATATTTATTCTGTGGATGTTATATATATTTTTTTGATGGTGAGGTCATTACATGACTATGGAACTTACCGTGGGGGTTCAGACTTCTATTAGATCGGTTCTCCTATCGGTATAGGATAGGAGTATTGGGTCTAGTAGGAGTAACATTGCGCGAGTCCATCTGTTAATTCAGGAGTCATGAATCCTGAGTTGACGGTGTACCTGGGAGATGGGATCCACATTGTTAAGGAAAGTAGGTGTGTAATGATGTGTTATATCCTATGTTTTTCGTAGGCTACTCAGGTTGTTATGGGACGATCATAGCTGTCTATTTATAAAAAAAAAAAAATGTATACCAAAAATCAGCCTAAGAAAAATGGGGTGTAACAACATAATATCATTATATTCAAATAAATCATGCATAAATAATTATGTCAACATGTGATAACTATTTAACATATATGACGTAGTATCATCTAGTAAATCATACAAAGATTCCACTTGGAGTTGTATTAGTCCTATTTGAACTAATAGTAGTGCCAAGATTATCCCCTCTACTTCTCATTAATTATTACTATTATATGGGTTAATTAAAATTTACTCTTATTTATTACACATTTTAGTTTATTTTCAAAAGTTTTTCAAGTTATTTATTTTTATTGTTTTATTTCAATTATTTGAAGAATAATTGATAGTTTTTAGATATTTTTAGCTTCAAATTTAGTACTAATCATCCTTTTAATAGTTATGTAATTTTATTAGTGCAAAATTTGATTGAAAAATGACTTCCAAAGAGCTTAAAAATGAGTTATGGGTTATTTAGCATCTCATTGAAACACCAGTTTGTACGTGGTTTGCCCCTATCTATTTTGACAAGAAGTGGTTTGTAGAAGCCAGATAAATGATTAGGGGTGGATGTAAGCACGAGTTTTTGTTAAACTATTTAAAAAATCTTTTTGCATTTCTTTTTTATTGTAATGATTTTTTTTTCATTTCTTTGAAAAATATTTTTTAAAAAATTATTATTTAGCATAAAATTTTTTTATTTAACTAAAAAAGATTTTTTAAGATCAAGAAATTTTGTTAAAAGTATAATTCACCCATCCCCTCTTCTGCATTAAACCCCACACAATTCACATCAATGTCCCTTTATATGAATGCCTTTTGACCTTTATACTTTTATTTATATAAGTTTCTCATTGACTAAGCTTACCCTCATGTTATTTTTTTAGATCATTTCTCGTTTTGGGTTTTAAGTTCTATTCAATTTTTACTATGGTATATGTATGATCACCAAATTTTTTACTGTATGTTTCTAAACATTTTCTAAATTTGTCTTAATTTATTTTTTTCATACTGTCATTATCTCCTTATTATATTGGCATGATATTACAATTTCTCTTATATTATATGGATGATTTTATTTATGATGCTTATTTTCACCTCACGATATTGTACATTATTAATCATCGTACAGTACAACACCCTTAAATTAACTATTTTTATGAACTATCATTATGTCATTCTATATGATCTTGCTTAAAATACTAGTATGATCAATTTTTTGTATCTCTTACTAAGTTATAATCAATGACGATTTGTATGTTTTGCTCTTATATCCTAATTGTATTGATATGATCATTTTATTGTATTATATAATCATTTTAGAGTATATTTCTTAGGATACTTTCACACTATATTAATTTCATTTTCATATGTTATAATCATATAATATGATATACTTCTATCATACTCTATGATTTAATATTTTTATAGATTCATACTTACACATGGTTGTGTTGACATACTTGTCTTGTTATACTTTGTTTTTATCAAGTGTTGGCTTTTACACTCTATCTTACTTGCATCTTATTTGCTTTCATATTTTACAATATTGTATTATATGCACTAATTTTTTATATTTTTGTATTAAATGATCTAGTATGATGACCTGTTTGTCTTGTATGATTTTCAATCTTTTTTTGTGTGTTTTTACACTTGTCTCACATTTATTGTTTCTCTTACTCATATCATATGATACTCTATAGTTATATTGTATGATCAACTTTATTCTTAACATGTCATACTATTCTGACTTATAACTAATTATATTTTATTATATTTATTTGAATTCATCTTATCTTATGAATCTATTTACTTGATTGATTCTCTTACTTGATTCTATTATATAGTCTCGTGATATTATATTATATAATATCTTAAAATCTTAAAACTCTCTTAAAAAATTCTAAAAAGGATTATAAAAAATTTAAAAATATATTTAGATCAAAATCATTTCTTATAACTCAATTCTTTAGATCATTAATTATTCTTAGATATTCTTCTTTCTAATATCTCATGGTTCAAATTTATTAAAATTTATCCTCCCATTTTTTAAGTGTTCATCATCTAATATATGTTACATGTCATATTAAGATAATCTTATATATTAGACTTATACAATGGTTTACTTTACAATACTTATTATTGTGCTAATATAATAAAGTTTTATTATATGTGTATGATTTTCTCTACTACTTAATATATACATAATGCAGGCCTTCGTAATTTACGATCGATGTATTGCAATTTTCAAGAGCTTAATTTTTGTAAAAATATGAATCAAACCATGACGATCAACTATCAGACTAATATAATTAATCTAATAAATAAGACAACTTAAGATTTAAACAAATTTTATGCCAATTTTTATCATACTAGGATAATATTATTGTTATATCAATATGATGCATACTTATCTAAAAATTTGGATTAAAGACTTAGCTATTTATTAGATTTATGTTTCTTATACAATATATTATATTATATAATCCTATATCATATAATATTTTCTTGAGATCTTAGAATTTTGTTAATAAATACTTTATTTTATTTATATTAGATAATGTTATCATCATATATGTACAATATATTTGTATGAACATAAATGAAATGATAAAGTAGGCACATCATTTGAATACTTATCGTCTTTATATGATTCCATTAACTCATTAATATGATTTGAATCCTAAGAGCAAAACAACTAGTTAAAGCTTTTTAGGAATGCATTTTGGGAAGGCAATTAACACTAACATAAGATATGCTTCAACTTTTTTTTGCATCTAGATTACTAAACAATGCTCGAGTTTAATAATTAAAAAAATGGCATTTCAATTCGTAGTTATTTGACTTTTGTTATTAGTTTAAGGAATATTTATATTTAAATAAAATAATAATATTATTTTAATATTCTTTAATTTTATTTTTTGTCTTGTAAAAAAAAAACAGATATTGTATTTGTTTCAACAAGTATTTCTTAATGCGATCGATTTTATTAGGATACAAATTCATTCAACTTTACTTAATATTTTGATCCTTTTTTATTTTACAAAATAATTTTTCATCATTTATTATGTTAATTAATTTTAAACCTATTTGAAGTGATCCATCTGCTCGCCGACTTGATTCGTCTCTTCACGCCGGTTCTGTTGGAACTTACGGGAGTCGGTGTTTTCACATGCTTCGCTATCTCGCATCCCGTGCCTCCGGCCACCGCAAGGCCACAGGGCTTGTAGCCCTCGCCATTCTCGGAGGTACCGCCGTTATCTCTGATTCCTTTGACGGAAACAGTTCGTCTCCCACCAGTAAGCATGCTTGCCGTTTTACCCTTTCATTCTCGTCCTCTTAGAAATAGTGAAATTAGTTTTTAATTTTTAGATTTTTTTTTTTTTTTTTAACCTCAGGAGCCACAGTTGCGCTCTCTCCTCCTCTCCGCGGGCTCCTGTATTCTCGATCGGATTCTCTCTTGCAAGGTTTAGCATTACCGTTGCACTTCTCTAATCCTACAGGAGGTTAGAAATTATGGTTCACTTTTTTTTGTAGTACTTGTAGGTCCGTGGATTCATTGGGTGCTCTTTTTCATACCATGCTTTTAGGGTCTTTTTCCGCGCATCCTTCTGTGGAGGGAGTTGTTTCTCCTGGTGATCTGAAGAAGGAAGAACCCCGAGGGGAAGGGGATGATTCGAGGTGCTGTCCGGGATGTTTGGGTCGGCATTCAATCGCAAATGCTGCCGCAGCTGCAGGCCCTGCTGTCGTCAATATATCTGTTTCGAGGGGTAGCCATCTGTTCCTTGTTTTTGTGGTAGAAATGCTATCTTTTGTGCTCTCAGTGGCTTTGATTCTGGGTTTTTTTTTCCGATAGGTATTCACGGCCTGTTTTTAGGAAAGAGCATGGGATCAGGAACTATCGTTGATTCAGATGGCATAATCTTGACATGTGCTCATGTGGTGGTAGACTTTGAGGGAATGAGAAGTGTTTCTAAAGGGAAGGTTAGCTCTTAACATCGTTGCTCTGCAAAATGTAATGTTTTGTTTTGCCTATTGCCATCTACGTGAGCAGTATTTGACTGAAAGGTGATGCAGCAGCATCAAACGGCAACATAAAATAGGAAAGAAGATCAACTTAAGTTTATTTAGACTTATATTTCTAATTTAATTTTATATATCTTTTATTGAAAACAATTTAATTTGGGATATGAGTTTATTTTTTGAGTTCATCTAAATTTATGAATTTATTTCAGATCAGAATTATTTAGATCTGGTAGTTTGTAGTTTTTTTTTTCTAGTTTTATTCAAAAGGTTGCTAGCTGTCATGATTATAAATAGGTTTTACTTATAGGATGAATGATGCTGTGATGTTAACATTGTGTTTTCTTTACCATTGTGCTGCTTCATGTGCTATTATTTTCTTTCTTGGAGGAGATTTTGAAAGAGTAATTTCTTTATGGCCTAAGTTAGGACATAACAAGTTGATGGTTTGGGCTAATTGTTAAGTACCACTACTTGTATATCAAGGCCTAAAGTTTCTGTTGAACATTTGAGAAATAATCTTCCTTGTATACCTCCTAAAAAGACACTCCTTTTGAAGGATTGTTTGTGGAACTTTGCCTCCTAATTGAATTTGACATAGGGTTACGAATTAGGTGGCATCATTGCAATTTAAACAGAAATTGAAAGATCACAAAATGGGAGTTCATAGCGACAATAACAATAGCGAGGAAGATGATGGATTGGCTTAGGAAAGAGAAAGAGTTGTACTGCCAAAGGTATAGTGGTGTCTTTGTTGTAATGTATACAATAATTAGTGGGGATAGTTCAACCAATGATGGAATGACAAGAACAACATTGTCAAGAGGGCATAAATTTAAGAGAAGATAAAATGGGGACATACAAGAATTCAATTGGGGAGTTCTATAGAGGAGACCTATGATAGCATCACTTCTCCCACTAAAAGAAAGTTGGAATGTTGAAGTCAAGTCATTCTTAACAACCTATGGAGAAGAGGTGGTTGATGAAAAGCTAGATGCATGGCCTAATCAAATTGAAACTTATTTCTTGCTTTATGATTATATGAATGTTGAGAAGTGACCTTTTGCAAAGGTAAAAATCATTTTCTTCTTGAATTAGTAAGATCAATCATGTTCTCAAGTTCTTTTTCACCCTTATTAAGGTGAAGCCCTTTTTACTATAGCATATCTAACAAATAGTTTTTCATCAAAATCTTATATTTTTGTTTACCTTTGAGTCTTCTCTTTGACTAATTTCTTGACAATAGAATACTCAATAAATTGCTAAAGTAATCAAATTTATTGTTTTTGTCCACAATAATATTTCAAATCATAGTAAACTTGAACCCAAATCCCTAAGTGCATCTTTGTAAGTTACTCTCCTCTCCAAAAAGGTTGCCAAACTTACATGGAATTATTTTTGTATCTTATGATGTGTCATTTGTTGAAATCAGCCCTTCTAGTCCAAATCATTTGTTAAATGAGCGACTTAAATGACAAATTTGATTGGAATCTTACTGCACCTTCCCTTATCTTTGAGTTCATAAGGCCTTCCATACTCGCTCAAATCTATGCCAAATGGAAGTTGTTTATTTTGGAATGTACAATGCAAAGGGAGAATCAGTTTCTGAGAGGCTAAATCTTGTCTTTTGAAGAAGGTTTAAATCTTCTCAAATTGGCTTACAAAATAAAATTGGAGCTAAGTTTTGGTGAAAGTATGGTGATTAAATTAGGTAGCTTACAAAAAAAACTGAAATGTACTAATGTTATCTCATTAAGGAGGTTCATGTGCAGAATATCTCACTTTTAATTACTTGGTATACTCAAAAGCCTTCAACTCTTGGATTGATAATTTAATTCTTAAAATGCACTTGGTAAAGGAGTAAGATCATGCACCAATGATCCCTTTTTTCTAATTACATAATATACTCAAACTTTGTCTCCTTTGCTTTCAGCCTTCAACACCCTAGTTGATGGTTTGAAGCTTCCCAAAGACGTACATGATGCCTTAAAAAATTTAAAATGGAAGGGGCTTGTGAAGGAAAAAATGAAAGCCCTTCAGCAAGATGCTTCTTGGAATGTTGTGGATCGCTAATTGGTAAGAAAGTAGTTTGAAGTGGGTGTTTATAGGGAAATGCAAATCTAATGAGCACAAAGGTACATATAAACTTCTCAAATAAATTATTAAGAAACTTTCTCCTATTGTAAAGATGAATTTAGTAAGATTTATTTTATCTCATTTTGTAAATGTGGTTTGGAAATTGCATCAATTAGCTGAAAAATTGAATTTTTGTCTGAGGATTTGGATGAAGAAATTTAAATGAGAATTGTTCTTGGGTTTGACACCTAAGATCAAAAAGGGAAAACATGCAAATTAAAGATATTATTTTGGGGCTTGAACAATCATTATCTATTTATATGATTTTGTTATAGACAATGTCAAGACAACTATGTTATGTTTGCCAAGCAAGCCACAAATGGAAAGAAATCAATCGTGATCATGTACTTGGATGATATCATAATTATTGTTGAAAAAATGCATATTTGAATAAGTATTTGGATGAATAAATTTAAATGAGAGTGTTCTTTGGTTTGACTCTTAGGATCAAAAAAGGAAAGCATGCAAATTAAAGATATGTTTTGGGGACTTGAGCAATCATTATCCATTGATATGATTTTGTTATAGATAATGTCAAGACATCTACATTATGTTTGCCAAGCAAGGCAAAGATTGAAAGAAATCAATTGTGATCATGTATGTGGATGATATTATAATTATTGTTGAAAAAATGCATATTTGAATGAGGATTTGGATGAAATTGAAATTAAGATTGTTCTTGGGTTTGACATCTAAGATAAAAAAGGGAAAGCATGCCAATTGAAGATATATTTTTTTTTGGGACTTGAACAATCATTGCCCTTTCATATGATTTTGTTATAGACAATGTCAAGACATCTATTTTAGGGAAAAAAATCAATCATGATCATTTATATGGATGATATCATAATTATTGGTGATTATGAATTCAAGATGCATAATCTCAAGAGATAGGTGAAAAGTAATTTGAAATAAAAAACTTGAGAAGCTAATGTGCTTTCTAGGAATGAAGGTAATTAGAAGCAAAGAAGGTATTGTCATTACATAAAGTACACACTTGATACTAAAAAAAAGCTCATAACTTTGGTACCCCCTTAAAGAACAATTGGAGGTGCTGGTTGATAGATAATGATCCTATTGTGGATATATGTAGATCTTAGCAGTTGGTAGGGAGACATATCTATCTACCACTCGCAAGATTTGGTAGTTGTAATCTAATTCAATGCATCAACCCAATAAAAAACATTTAAGGGCATTTAACCATGTTTTGAAGTATTTTAATGGAGCCTTTGGGAACGGCTTGAGATTTCAGAAGAGTGAAGAACAAAGTATTACAGGCTATGATACAAATAGTGTAGGATGTGGATAACAAATAAGCTTTAGAGTATTGAACTAAACTTTGAAGCAACTTAGTTGCTTGGTGGAGAGGCACAAGTAGATAACAATTCGGTAGTTCCAATCTTTTGATGTTCATGCACCTGAAACTGTTGTTTCCCATTAAGGATAGAATTCCTAGGAAACTAATGATAGTTATTTGATGCCTCTGCCCTCTCATAGCATTCTTCATTCATAGGTTCTCTTTTTGTCCATGCCATTAGTTTGTAGTATTTTGCACACTCAAGAACGTTCTTAAATGGCCCAAAGATTTTTCCTTGTCAATGATTGTGCACTAGTGTCATGGTGAATGTAGTTCATACCTTTGCCCATGTTCAGATATTATCACTGAAGGCATGCGTTGCTAGGTTTGAATTTTCTCACTAAGAACATTTATTTAAATACCAAGTCAACATCAGTAGAATACAAGGAATCATAGTACTTGTGATCTAAAACTAGTATCTATTCAAGACTCCCTTTGTGTGATAGCTTATCTCTCTGTCTCAACAATCTGAGACATATCCCCCTGCAAAACCACAATTTTTCTCACATTCCCATTTTTTATACCTGCAAACATAGATTATTTTCATATTGCCTATTGTCTGTGATTTTTCCTTATTTATTGAGGATACATAAAAATGTCTCTATTCCCTTTGCTATTCATTTGGTTCATTGATTAGGAAATCTTTGCTAAACTCTAAAGCAACAAATATAAATTCCGAAAGATTGCATTGACGCTGTGCATAGCAGGAAACAAAAGCTTTAGTTAATTTTCTATTGTGCATGCCGACGAGATTGAATTAAAGCATAACAGTAGTTGATGAACAAATATCATGCCTAGTTATAAAGATGCATTTTCATAGAATAAAGCTATACTCTTTTCACTCATCCTCCTTTTTTTGACTTAGTATCATATCAAGTCAACTAAAACATACTATCTATGCTAGAAAAGCCTACTGATTCTCAGTAAGAAACTTTTTGGACAAATTTAATGTCTGAAGAACATTCTCAATATTGGATAGCACCTATCTCACTTGAAGTTGTCAGTTTTGTGATTAGGATGTCACCTTGACTGATAATTATGCACTTGCTTGCTATATTTCTGAAATTGTAACCATTTACAGCTTTCTTGCTAAGCCTGCTCATTGTTTGCAAGAATTTGGAATACTTGTAATTTCAACTCTTAAATAACATAGGTTGATGTAACTTTACAAGATGGAAGAGAATTTGAGGGCATGGTGATCAGTGCCGACATCCATTCTGACATTGCTGTTGTGAAGATTAAAACTAATGCACCACTACCTTCTGCAAAACTTGGTTCTTCAAGTAGACTTCGTCCAGGAGATTGGGTGATTGCTATGGGCTGTCCGCTGTCCCTGCAAAACACGATTACCGCTGGCATTGTAAGGTACTGATTAAATGACTAGAACAATCTTTGCATATTTTTGTGAAAAGTTCATCAAAAAGTCTCATCTTGGCTAAGTTGTATGCTGGAGTAAATAGAATCTTTAAGCTTCATGGAAATCATTTTCTTGATCTACTTGGTCATTTCAAAATGTTCCGTTTATCAACCCATCACGCCACTTCGAAAGGAAAACTTAAAAGGAAAGTGCCAAAATGGTTGCTGTCTGCAACTCGTAACACATTTCCTTGTGCACCTTTGTATTTATTTCCATCTCTGATAGCTTCTTTATTTTCTCCCTTTTTGCCTTTTCAGCTGTGTTGATCGGAAAAGCAGTGATTTAGGCCTTGGTGGGGTCCGGAGGGAGTATTTACAGACAGATTGTGCAATCAATGAGGTAATCATCATTTTTGTTGTACCATGTTTACTTTTTTTAAGGCTGAAGTGAATTAATTATTATCATTGATCTAGTCCATTGCAAAATGAGGAACACATTTTTCTGAGTTGCTTCACTAAGAGACGTCTATGTTATTAGGTTTATGTAGTTGTTTTAACTTTTTTCCTTGTTGCTTGCTTGTTCTGTTCTGTGTAATTATTTCATTGTCAAAAAAAAAATGCAGCTTGTATGTTAGTTAAATTTGAAATGAATTTAGTTTGATATTTGAGTTTTTCTTGATCTTCTTTACTCTACTCTTGTCCTCAATTTTATTTTGGTGCATCTCTCACAATCTAATTTGCATCTAAAAAAGACTTAAACAGGCTATATTTGAATCTAATTTACCTTTTATTCTTTTTTATTTGAATCTAGTTGCATGTAAATTTGTAGGTAACTTATGCATTTTTGCTGACGAGTTCATTTTCAGGGAAGTGGAGTTTTGATTGGGTATTTTATGATATACTTTAAGAATTGAAGTTATTTCTAAGTAGGAAAAAAGACAATATTAAGTTATATATGTTTCATAATTCAGACTTTCTTTTTATATGAGGATTTGCTGAGAACAAGGGATTTTAGAAGATGACAGTGTTCCATGTAAAACATTTAAGGTACTGTGGAAACTTATGTTATATAGTATGGCGTTGATTATCAAATAGTTTTGGAGAGTATACTGCAGTTAATGATCCTTTCTGCCAAACTTGAACAAATTAAATAATAGAGCATTGTTGGCCTACCACATTTTGTTAGAAAACTGTATTTGTTCCCATGTAAAAGAACATGAAAAATTGGAGCATGTTATTGGAAAAGAGGTTCAAGCTGAACCATGAATTGATCCCTCAGGCACTGGTTACATTGTGTTGTGATTCGTTTAGTTTTTGTAGTCTTGATTATTGGTCTTGAAACTTCTATAATCACAAAGCTGGGTGTCTATTGATAAGATATAGACATGTAAATGGGTCAGATTGAGAGTAGATTGTCTTTGACCTTGATTTGATCCAAAAAGTTTCAAATCAGGTTGATAGTCTTGTTAAATTGGGTTAGACCTGAATCGATCCAAGATTCATTAGATTTTAGACAATTGGGTTGAATTTCACATTGATTCATTTGTTTAAAGTGTGAAAATAAAGAAAATTATAAGTTTACTGCATGATTGTAACTGGAAAATTTTTTAATTGTTCCAACCTTTCTGTCTGAATGCATTGTTTTATAAAAATTTGTGTGTGTTTATGTATATATATACCTACATTTGTGTATATATTTTTATGCAAGTAAATGTGTGTGTGGACAAATGTTTGCATTTAGTTAGGTAAGGTTATAAATGGATCAACTTAAGGTTATAAATGGGTCAGACTTCAAATCTGGTAAACCAATCAGAGAAACGATCCGATCAGCTATATTTTTGGTCGAACCACAGATTGATTTTTGTTAAGATCTGATCTATTTATAGGACTATTAAAATATTACTTGATTGACCTTAGGATTTGGTGTTGGATTGTTGTCCAAAGAAGGTGACCAATTCAATGGGAGAAGTTGGGAAGTTTCGATTAATCGATTGAATTCAGTTCAATTGAATTCAAAATTGATAGACCAACTGAACTGTTTGATTGCCTTGATTACTTAAATCGAATTCGTCTTGATCCAATTCAAAGAATCAATCGATTAACTTTGCCAACATTCCAACTCTATTCTTAGAAATTATCTCCAAATTGTGGTAGTGCTCAAAATAGATGGTGAGAAACATTATTTTCAAGTTGTTGGATCTCCAAAGAAGAGGTGAAGTTACATAAAGCATTACCGTGCAATGAACCGCAATAATAATTCCTTTATTTTATCTAATTTTACTCAATAAGTATTGTGACTATAGCATAATTCATAATTATTCTAATGTTAAGTATGGGAAGTTGCATTCAAAACTATTTTAAAAAAGTTAAAGAATGTTGAAGAGAAGGGAAAAGAGAAGCTACAGAAATAGTGAAGACCTTAGATCTAGTCCTAGTAGTGGATTTGAATTTATCCTTGATGGCTTAACTGAAGTGTATAAGCAAAGTGTCCGTGAAACATGATCCAAGGAACTGTTCACCCATGAAGCATGATCCAAGGAACTGTTTACCCATTTATGTGTCAGTCCAGCAAGAATTGAAAATTTTATTAGTGATTTGGAAAGTCATACAAATCTCACATAAAGCTTAATGAAAAGACTTTGGAGGCCATAATGCATTTGAAGTTGTATTCATTGGGCTGGACACAAAAGAAATGAGGATTCAGATCTATAGACAATGCAAACTTCGTTACATCGTCACACTTGATTATATTGACAAAGTGGTATGCATAGATGTGCCACTAAATACTTGCCAAATCATTCTTGGCAAACCATTTCTTTACTATTATGCTATTTGTGATTGGAGAAGGGAGAAATCAATATTATTGTCTCACCAAGAATGGCTGCTGATACAATAAGAAGTTGGAGTTCTCCTTTAATGAATCTTGCCATTGTAATACGAGTGAAAGATATGGTGAACACTTGTTCTTGATTTAACCTTTTAGTTTCAATGAACAAGGCAAGACGACAAGACTTAGGCTTTGACTCTTCAAGAAAGTGACAAAGTGGCATGCATAGATGTGCCCCTAAATACTTGCCAAATCATTCATGGCAAACCATGTCTTTACTATTATGCTATTTGTGATTGGAGAAGGGAGAAATCAATATTATTGTCTCACCAAGAATGGCTGCTGATAATAAGTTAGAGTTCTCCTTTGATGAATCTTGCTATTGCAATACGAGTGAAAGATATGGTGAACAGCTGTTCTTGATTTAACCTTTTAGTTTCAATGAACGGGATGAGCACCAAGGATGACAATACTCAGCTTTGCCTCTTCAAGAAAGTAACTAAGTGGCGTGTATGGATGTGCTGCTAAATACTTGCCAAATCATTCATGACAAACCATGTCTTTACTATTATGCTATCTGTGATTGGAGAAGGGAGAAATCAATATTATTGTCTCACCAAGAATCACTGTTGATATAATAAGAAGTTAGAGTTCTCCTTTGATGAATCTTGCCATTGCAATATAAGTGAAAGATATGGTGAACACTTGTTCTTGATTTAACCTTTGAGTTTCAATGAACACGACAAGCACCAAGGACAACAAGACTTATGCTTTGCCTCTTCAAGAAAGTGATGATTTGAAAGATTTAGACCATCTCTCTATCTATTCAAATGTTCAAGAAAATAAACAAGAAAGAAAGCTTTTTCACTTTGTATCCAAAGAGAGTTATAATAAGGGAGAGCTTTGATGCACATTACTCTACCAGCAACGACGATTCATGGGAGCCATCCAAGATATGAAAGGAGCACCAAGGATTGGTAAGAGAATGAATACAACAGTTGTAGTTCCAACAACAGAATATGACTTTAGAGAATTGATTTGTTGAAGTGAATCCTCTACCAAATGAGCAACTCATGATTTGGGGAATGAGTCATAGCTAGTTGTCCAAAGAAAACAACCAAGTCAAGTGGCAAATTCAGATAAGTCTTATTTAATTCTTTGAAATCAGTTCAATTGAAATCAAAGCCAATCGATCAACCAAAACGATTGGCTATAGACCTAATTTAATATCTAGTAGTTGCCTTTATTGCTTGGTTGAATTCATCTTGTTTGAATTCAAATGACCTAAAATTGGACACCGTCCTTGCTTTGTCACTCAAACATATCTCCCAATTGCTCAAGCTTTAAATAAAATGACTAGTATATGAGAATTTAGCCAAACAAGTTGAAAAAGAAAGTGGATACTACTTTGCAATTTTGAGAAGATGTGCACGTAATCTTTCACTTAAAGCATATTTAGGGAACTATCTTATTGTATTTTTATATTTCTTTCCTAATTGTTGAATTTGCATGATTGTCATATGGGTTTCGTATTATCATATGAAAGGATCCTACGTGACAAAAAAGTCTTGTTTTTGTACTTAGTGGGAGGTTGGTTGGCAGGAAAAGTTTTTTTCATCTATGACCTCTTCTTAGTTCTTTAAGCCATGGTTCTTCTTGCTTTTCTTCGGCAAAAGATCTCAACTTACAATTGTGTGATAAGTCGTAATGGAGCTATGTAAAAGAAACTATGCATTAAAATATATTTATGAACTTGAAACTTTTCATTTTTATTTTCATTTTTTTTGAAAATGGTGGCAAGAACTTACTCAGTTTGTTAGTACTTATTACGATTTCTATGGAAGACCATAGTTGTTGGAAATTTATTTAGTGTCTTGTTATTTTTGTAATCTTCAATCAAAATGGATCTCCTTATGTTCCAATGCTAGTCTTATCATAATTTTACATTGGTTCAAGTGATTGCTTATTTTGTTATTTTAAGCACAACTAAAATAGGTGTGTTATGATATGTAGTTGTGTACTAAATGGTAGATAGGCTGAAATTATTTTAGGCATTAAATAATGGTTCAAGGATGATTACTTTCTTAAGCACAAGGAATGAATGAAAATGGAGAGGAAAATAATGTCTTCTGTTGTTGCCCCAATCATCACATGTGGTTGATAAACTTTGCTAAAAACATTGGGATGCATGGGTAATGGTTAAGGTATATTAAGTTCTCCACTGTCCATGCTTTATCCTAATAGCTATTGGAACTTGACCAATGTTTAGTACCTTTAGATGTCACAACAAAAAATTAATTGTTGTAGTTGTTTAAATAACTATGGACTCCCATTAGAACATATGCTCAAAAGTTTGCATGTGCTTCCCTTTTTGAAGCATATGTTATGATCTTTTTACATGACCTTTTCAATTGAAACTAAAATACATGTATGGAGAAGTTTTTATAACTAAATATGGGGTTTAATGGAAGCTTCCAATGCCCCCATTTCTTGTTGGATCAAAGTGAATTGTGATGATTCTACTTTCCCATGTAGAAGAGTTAGTATTGGGATCATCATCTTGGACTATTTTGGGATCTCATTCTTGCGAGAGGTGAGGAGATTTCTCAGGTTCTCCATTGCTTATGGAGGAGCGTGCATTTTGAGAGGTTATCTCACTTGTTATCTCTCTCTTGCCTCACTTCTCTTGTATGTAGTTCAAGAGCGACTCTCTCTTTGTTGTCTAGTTCATCGATGGTTGCTTCTCCAAGACTGATTAGTGCTAAACTTTTCTTCCACTATTCATAGCAATTTGGAATCTCCATGATTACAGATTTACTCATTTTATGAGATAGAGGAATCGAGCAGCCAATTAGGTTGCCTGCTATGCTTCTAAGTGAGCTCCTTTTTATTGAGTTATCTTGCATCTCAAAGTGGGATGTTATGCATGATTCACCTTGATTTAGCAATGGCATATGTTGCGACCACACTTTTTGAATGGAAGCATTGTTGCTTATATTTGCATTTGGATACAACAATATTATTAAAATGATATTCTTCTAATTATTGATAATTTCAACCCATGAACTCAAATGATAGTTTATCTTAAAAAAATAGGGGTATCAAGAAGCGATTTAAGCTTAACTCATATGATTTGAGAAAGGTCCAACGTCGAGTATAATGACATTATATTTTGAAAAAGAATAGCTAAAAATGTATTTGATAATTGTCTTTGTTCTTAAAGTTAATGATAGGATTGGGGCTTCAAAATGTAAATTGAACTGCAAGTTATATGTCATTATATTTAACAAGTACAAATGATGATCTAAGAGTAAATGACAAGAAGAATGTGCAAATATCAATCAATGCTATGTCAATGAAAAAAGCATAATGCACCATAAATGCAATTTCATCAATGTACATGTTTACTTAATTGAAAAGAGATGAATGGTAATTTAAGATGTTTTCATAGGTGAGTAATAATTGATTAGATTTGTACGCAATGATATACTCTATCAGTGGAATCATACTTCAGTCATGTAACACCTAGCATAATGATGCTTTCTACTAAAAATAAAACCTAAATATACTTTGATATAGTATTCTCATAGTTATTTCTAACAAAATTTAGGCATTAAATTAATTACTACTAATTCACTTATTGCACAAACAAAATATATAACAATTTGAATGGGCTTGTAACATGTATAAGCAGAGAGCCCTTATGAAGGATTAATGTGGTCAACTTAGACTCAGTCGTCTTTGATTTCCACTAAGTTACTTGCCTAGTCTTTTCTTTACTCCTTAAATATACAAGTTAGCTTAAACAAGCATTCAACTATTTTGTTCTTCATTTTCTTAATTTTAGCTGAATTTTCTAGTCTAACTCTTTTAGTTAGATCCTCCGTGTAGAATATTAAGATATTTCATGTCTATAACTATATTTTTCATTAAATCACACAACTTAGGCATATAAAGATGAACAATGAAAACTACATAAAAGAGGCCAACTTGGCAATAGCATAGCTTCCTTATGATATCCTAGTTGTAGAAGAAGGAAACTATGTTGATGTTGCCCTTGTTTATATGTAAAGCTTCAAGATCTAGTTTGATGGAGGTAAGGTGTAAAGGGAACAATGTATACAACTATAGCCTCCTTCGTAGTGACTCCATAATGATAGATTCTAGGTTTTAAGGATATTTGTGGAGTGGCATATCACCCTATAGATGCATGTGAATCGAGAATGAACAGGGATTACACTTGCAAGTCATTGCAATCACTAGCCCTAGGCGAATCTTGCTGGCCTAGAAGTGATTTGTTGATGTACTTCAACTCCGGATGCACATTTACATTATTACTTGTTTCCTTTACGTTGGCGATCAATCTGATCATATATTTCGAAATCCTTCTATTTTTAGGTCGTGAGATGTTTGTTATTTTATTCACTTGCATGTATGGTGTGCACGAAATAAAAACTCATGATAAATATTTTAAAGCATATAAATAGATCACGGTTATGCATGAATCTTGGCTTCTACAAACCAGTCTAACTTTTCATCTTTCTGATCTTGGTCATGCCTATATGCCCTTTTATTTCTTAGGACTGTTTTTATGTAGATCTATGAAGTTCCAAATCCATGAAAAGTCTTGCCATTTATTTTGAGCATTATTGTCTTTGCAGTAATTTCTAAATCCAGGTTGACAACTTTTGTTTGACATATGCAACTGAAGTTCTTTGATGAGCATGTAGGGGAACTCTGGAGGGCCTCTTGTGAATCTTAATGGTGAGGTTGTGGGAATAAATATATTGAAAGTGTTGAATGCTGATGGAGTAAGCTTTGCAGTTCCCATTGATGCGGCCGTAAAGATTATGGATCATTTATTGAAGAAGGGGTATGTTTTCTTGTTCCATTCCATGTAGCATAAGAGGTTTTCCAATAAGGCACTATATTTTCTCATCAAATGTTTTTTGGTGTTCACCTTATTTATTGTGTAATGTTTAATTTATTGCCTTATAAAAATCATGACAATCCCTATAATTTCGTATGCTTATTGCAATGTGATCGTTTTTAGGCTTCAATACTCTATGGCTTTCTGCAGAGCATACTAGTCATTTGATTAATCACCATGTTTTAGTATGCATTTTGAATCATCTACTTCTGATCGTTGATTGCTTGTATTTCATTCTATCTTATTTTATAGACCTAATGATTTTCTCTTTTACATAGTTTATATAATTTTTTGCTGTTATCCTTTTGTTATGACATGGAAATACCCCAGGTTCATATTTTATGATTTTATTGTTAGGTTAGATTTTCTTAGGTCTTACAGGACGTTCCTAGGGTTGTACGATATATTTGCTAGCAAACAAGTATTCTAGTGAGGCTCTTTTTGAGATTTTTCTTACAAGATTTTATGTCATAGGTTTGTTTTTTTGGTTTATATAAGTTGATCCTTGGCTTTTAAATTAAAGAATAGTTCTACATAAAGCTTATAGATGAGGTTTGAAGGCCCTTCGTTGTTTGTGGATGTGGATTTGAGGTGCTAAGCATTATTTCATAGCTATTTGGCATTGCTGGTTTGAGCCTTCAATGTGTTTGCTTCTTTTTTGTTTTTTGTCTTCTTGTCATCTTTACTCTTCTCGAATCTTTTGGATTGAATTGAACTAGTTATGTTCGATTAAATTTGAGTTGCCAATTGATTTGTTCATGATAAATTTTGATGATGATAAAATTTCTTTGTATTGGTTGATATCTCATGTTAATCATGTAACTTCAAGAAATAATAAGACAAAATGTGCTTATGACTAGATTGGTAGATGAGAAAAGGGTGACTTAAGAAAAGGACCAATGAAGTTGGAAAGTGTCAAATTGGGAGAGAAGGAAAACATTTTTGTGAGCATACAACTTTCTATATGAGTTTGAAGATTAGACTTAAAGAATAACTGAGTTATTATGGAAAATCGTTACTTAAGCACAAAAACATCAAAAAGGAAAAGCTAAAATTGAAATAAGGCTTCAAAGCAAGGATTGAGACACCATATAAATTGAGACTAAAGTATGGAGTGAGAAGCAGCGAAAGGGTGAAGATTGAGAATAAATGTTTGAGAAAAGAAAATAGAGGTTGAAAGATCTTTCTTTGGAATCTACAATTCATAAGCAACTAAATGACTAAACTAATAAATTTTTGAAATATTCTAGCTCTTTCCAAGGAACATTTGTATACATAGCTTAGTCTAATTCTTTAGGTAATTGGAAGCTTAGGAGATCATCGAGATGTGCTATTTGAAACAAGACTGTATGATGACTTGTTTTGGCTAATCAATACACATATATATGTAAATGAATTTTGAATGGAATTTTTTAGTGGGCTTATCAAAGGTCAAGCATGCTAACTAGGATCGGACTTATTACAAAGAAATCAAGCTGAACATGTGAAAGGAATTTACTTTGTAAAAATAATGTAGATTTTGATTCTAATTAGAAGTTGTCCTTAAGCAGTGTTTGATATCCAAAGATAGTATTATTTTTTGTTAGCAGTCATCATCCTTTTTTAATCTGTTGGTTATCATCAGTATTTATCTACATGATTCATGCATACATCCAAATCATAATGAATAATAATGATAGTATGTGAATAGAATATTAGTTTTCTTACAATTGAATGAATTGTTCCTGTGTATGTATTATTAGAATAATAAATTGTTTTATCCACAATAATCATAGTTTTTTTGCACTTAATGTAAACACTTTTTTGGAGGATGGACAACATTATTAATCTTTTGATATTTCTTATGTATTTAGTTATAATAGTTTGCTTAAGAAATGGTTGCAATTCCTTGTAAATGTTTTGTGGAGATGAGATTTGTGAGATGGATGAGTGGATAAACCTGAAAGAATAAACTGAGTAGCAAGTGAATTGGAAAGAAGATTAGTGTAGTACTTGTTGGGAATAAACTTAGTAAAAGTTGACTTAAATAATATGTATATACTAAATATTAACTACTTAAATGAATTTATTATTAGAGATTAGTTATTAGAATTGTATACTATAATTAGGAGTAAAGGTAGACAAAAAAAAATGATAAGAAACTATTAGAGAGGGTTTGACATGTGTAGATGTTAGGGAAGAATTATTAGAAAATTGTGTTAATCACTCTTCTGTTTATTTGATAATCTATTTTAGGATTTGATCTTGTGTTTTTGTGAATATAAGATTAATTTGTTGAGTTTCTTTAATAGTGCAATAAAAATAAGATTGAACTGTCTAATAAATACCCACTCTAATAGATTTTACTTAAAAAATATTTTGAGATGAAGGCTATAGAATTTTTAATAAAGAAGAATTGTATAATTGAATTTATTAAAGGGCATACCTGTTTAAACCAATGCGAACTAGAGACAATAACGAAATTGAAGGAATATGTTTGAAAAAAAAATGTAAAATAAACCTGCAAATGGAAAGGTTATATGATTGAAAGTGTACATTCAGCAGGATTTACATCAAATAAGGGAAGCACATGGTAAGTTATTTTTACTGAAAAGCCAATTTCACACAATGACAGTCTACAATATGCACTTTATTGTGTTGTTAACGGCACTATCTAATATAAGTAGAGCTAAATATATTTTTTGTATTAATTAATAAAATGAATATTCCTATTAAGCTTCATTAACAATAGAGTAATTAAAAGTATGGACTGTGTTGGAAAACCTAGTTGTAAGTCTCTAATGTAATGCATAAAAAGTTAACATTTAAAGGTCCATTTTATTTCAACCCATATTTTAAGGAAAGATTAGAGCCATCTTCATTACTATCAATTAAGGTTGATACTACAATTGATCTTATCCAAAAGGTTAAAATCAATTAAGGGTGGTTGGAATTGACAAATATTTTGCCTTTGTATCGATGTTATCCACTTGATAGAAATTCATTTTGTTTATTTTTCATAACAAGCGCTGTAGTAAGAAATGCATCTATTGGCTCAAAATTGATTCCATCACCTTCACAAGCGGGATTGAACCCATGATTATGAGTATGTACATAGTTGTAAAACTTCCTTGATAAGCTGCAATAGTTTAAAATGTTGAACTTGTTAATTTCTTGATTGTTTGAACAAGAGAATGCATAAATTATTCTTGTTAAGCTGGTTAATTTTAGAACACTAAGCAAATTATCCCCAGTTCCATACTCATTTTGTGTGTTTCATTTGTCTTTTAGTATTGCTGCATGAAGAAGCAAAAAAAAAAAAAAAACTACAATAAAAAAAGAGTGGAGGTCTTGGCCTCTTATGTTGGATTAAAGAATGGAAGTGAGCATCCGACGAGGTCTTGGCCTCAATTGTGGAGCACCATTTTAAGATTCCTCTTTTTGGCGATTACTGAGAGGGAGGTGGGAGGGAAAAGAGAAAAGAAGAAGACAAAAGCTTTGGGAAGCCCCTTTAGCGTGGTCAAAGTCCTTTGCACTTGCGCCGGAGATCGTTCCAGGACGAGTTGCTTTCAGATGAGCTTCTTATTCCTTTGTTAGTGATCCCGACTTCACTGAAAGCCCTGGCCGATTTCTACCCCCGTGGAAGCGATCCGACATTTTGCCATTTTCTGAGCCAGCGAAAGCCCTCACTGCTTTTCTCTCTTTTCATGTGAACTTTCATCATCTTCCTGAGCATCGATGATGTCAAATAAATAATTAGGGATTTAAGACTGTTTGACCTCGGCTTTTTAAAAGCTGCGTGTACCACTTGTTTTGACACGCCTTGACCCCGCCGACTTGTCTTGACACCGGTCGACTTGTGTTAACCCATGTCAACGTTCCAACACTCATCGACCCCACCACCCCGCACCTACCTGAGTGACCTACATCGACCAGATCCATTCCATGTCGGCTTGTGCCTGCTAGAGCCAACTTGCGCCTACCTAAGTCGACCCACATCGACCAGATCCAATTCACGTCTGCCCATGCCCGCTAGAGCCAACTTGTGCCGGCCCACACCAGCTCGAGCTTACCTAGGACCACGATATATCCACGCTTGCGATGGCACGCACCTGGCCAAATTGTCTCTACTTCCGACTGATTCGGTAATGATCCTATTTGATTCGCCGTAGATCCTAGCCGATTTGCTATCTGTCCCAGTTGAATTGCTGTCGCTCTCGGCCGAGTTGCCGCATTCGGTGTTGTCATCTTAACCTCAACTACATCGTTGAGATATCTTTCAATAGTGTCTTATATTCGCAACTACTCAAATTAAAGCTTCACTGAACCTTTGCCGCATCGTACTCCAAACTTCTTGAACAACTTGGGAACTTCATCTGTTAGAGTATATTCGCAACTACTCAAATTAAAGCTTCACTGGACCTTTGCCGCATCTTACTCTAAGTTTTTTTGTTTGAATTGCTGTCGCTTTCGGCTGAGTCGCCGCATTCGGTGTTGTCATCTTAACCTCAACTACATCGTTGAGATATCTTTCAATAGTGTCTTATATTCGCAACTACTCAAATTAAAGCTTCACCGAACCTTAGCCGCATCGTACTCCAAACTTCTCGAACAATTTGGGAACTTCATCTGTTAGAGTATATTCGCAACTACTCAAATTAAAGCTTCACTAGACCTTTGCCGCATCTTACTCTTAAGTTTTTTTGTTTAAATCTCTCGAACAATTTGGGAACATCTGTTAGGGCCTTCTCATCTTTACTCTAAGTTTTTTTGTTTAAATTTCTCGAATTCCCTTTTAGCATCAACACCGTTCTATCGTTCCTCAACATATGTAGCATGCTGTAAATTATTGTTATTTTTGGTTTTTGTATGATTTGTAAAATTTATGCTTTTCATCTTTTCTGTATTAATGTTTGATGCCAAAATTTATATTTCCATCTATTGAATTTATGAACACACATGCTAACTGCACCTTACTCATGCTTTAACTAGTTTTTGGACATAATCTCTGCTATCCATGTTTTCTCATTGTAGAAGAGTTATCCGACCTTGGCTTGGACTTAAACTGCTTGACCTTAATAGCATGATCATCCAACAACTTAAAGAAAGAGATCCTTCCTTCCCTGATGTAAACCGTGGTGTCATGATACCTATGGTATGTTCCTCTAGCCCTGGAAATGCTTTCGTTTGGTCTTAGTTTGTTTTCCTTGAAAAAACATCAGTAACTACGGCACAATATTTTGACCATCATAAATGTTTAGCTATTATATTACTTTAATGCGTCAATTTGTTGGATATGAAACAAAACAGTCTTTCAAACAATATTGCTTCTTTCTAACAATTGTTATCGCATTTCCTGTAAAGTCTTGTTAGGACATTCATTCAAGTTTTATATGCTAAATTTTTTAAACAGTACTTGTTAGGATAATTAATGTGTATCATTTTTGGATGGTTGGTGAGTCTGCAAGTGAACTTAAATCGAAGTTCAAACTGTGGATATTGATGGATTTATGCTGAACATCTGAATTGTATCTCTACAGTGCATGTTTCGTTGCAAAACTTGATGTAATTATAGGCATTATTCATGTAACTAATGATAAGTGGTTAAAGTTTTTGTTCTTTTAATCTTTTTTCTTTGTCAATCAGGTTACTCCAGGATCTCCGGCTGAACGTGCTGGATTTCAGCCAGGCGATATTGTTATTGAGTTTGATGGCAAGCCTGTTGGTGGCATAAAGGAGGTACGTACATATAGTTGTGATAAAAAATACGTAATAATACAAAACCTACTTTTTTCTCTTGTTTTTTTGGTGGTTTGTGAGGTCAGAGACTTTAAAAACCGGCACAACTGATTAAACATGGAAATTAGAACTTTATCTCGTATTTTCTATAAAAGTAAAATTCTTTTTATGTTTTGATTTGAAGTATTGAATTTTTAATGCTGTCTTTATATAAGGAAATTTTAAAATGAGAATAAGAATATTATCATTTATCACGTGAAGAAAATCTCTGCATGGGTTGTGTTTTACCATCTGTTGTGCACTTAAATTGTTCAATGATGGTTTGCTTGCTGTCTGTTTTTTTTCTCAATGCTTCATTATGCGAGCATGAGGCCATTCTAGCTTTGTATCTTATTTTGAGTGTCATCTTGGTCAAAGAGTAGTTGGAGTGCTGCTACTTCATGCAACGCAGATGTGGAATAGATGTAGTGTGAATTAGAGGCTTTTTCAGTTGGAACTAATTCACTGAATTCATCCTATAAATGAAGTTCTTCAGTTTTTATGTGGTTTGCATAATATGAAAAACAAAATTAAACCATTAACGTGTTGGGTAAGCATTTGAGTACTCATGCTGGGTTTCGTGTTTCCTTAAATATTTTACCCCAAACTCAAAGCATCACCTCTTCAATTTCATAGAATGCCTTTTCAGTATCTTTGTCCAACCAATTATGGCTTTGTTTTTGCATCATTAAAGCTTTGATTGACCATGTGCGTCTTTCATTAGCCATACTTTATATTAGCTATCAGTGAACTTTTTCAGTGAAGCTTTTTGCTGAGAAGGATTGCAGTAATATTGTGGATTGTGTTAATAGATTATCCTTCTTTTGCCCATCTTCTCTAATTCCCATTTTCTATGGTGCGACTTTCCTCTTTGTGGTGTTTCCCAGAGCTATGAGGATTTATTGTTGGCCGACTTATTGAACTTTACATCCTTGTAAGCATCCAAGTTGCTAATATTATTGTATGGTGTTGGCTAAAACATTTATGAACCATTTCTCATGTTTTCAAAACAAATTTCACAGCTTGCTTTAGCACTTAAGACCGTGTTTTTGTCTACCTTATCCTTTCTAGTTATCCACCATGACTTTTTCCTTAGTTGAAGGTATCTCTTATTCTTTTTTTATGTCACCAATGCTTATCAATTAAACTGTGGTTCATATGCTTGCTCTTTAGAATGAGAGATTGATTAGTTTAGCTTTTTGATTAACATAATTTTCTAATGGATATGATAAGTTCAATGAACATAATTGCGTGAAAGGATAATTAGAAACCCATACGTCCATTACTACCTAAAAAGAGATGTCATTATGTTCCTTAGTTTGGTAGGAGGGATGTTGCTTGTTGGGCATGTAAGTACGACAAGGCCCACTTAGGTTACAGCAAACATCTTTATGTAATAATAATTCTCTCATGCTCGACTATTTATAACCAAGCAACTCATTAAGAATACGCATTGTGAGGATGATGATAACAATAATAGAGTGTCGTTGTAGATAAAATAAAAAAACCACAAGAGAAATAGATGATGCAAATGTATATATGAAAAATCTAAACTTAGAAAAAACCATTATTATACTTAGTAAGATTTTCAAGGATGCTTTCCAAATTCATGATTTTCAAATGATAGAATAACGAAATTTTGTCATTGGTTGATTACAGTTGTATGTCCATATCAGATTCAAAATCATATTGAGTACGTATTTAAAAACGAGGATTTTGTTTACCTTGGGAATAAGAAGTAGAATGAGTCTTTATTCCTTTGGAACACAATTTTGATTAAAACCTGTCATCAAAGTGTATCACAATTCACAACATTGCTTGGTATTGTCTTGCAGGCTATTAAGAATTGTCGACCACCACTATCGAATTGTAGTCGGTCATCACTGCATCTCAATCGCTTGTTTGTTGCGCCTAGACTTTTATCACTAGGTAACCACCTTTAGACCGTCGTTTTTGGACCATCGGACTTTTGCCACTCGGTCTCCTGGTTATTACTTGGCGAAAAGAGACATTGTTGGATCCTTGTCGTTCTCGTTGCCAACCTTTCGTTGGGCTTCATTGTTAATTGTTTGTATTGCACTCACAAGTTTTTTTTAGGAAATAATTTCTGATGAAATAATCTAAATAATAGATTTAAATTTATAGCAATAAATAAATTTAACCAAATAATGTAATATAGATTTTTAAAATTTTAGCTCCATTTTTTTTAAGATTCATGAATTTGAAATTCATGCAGATTTGAGTTACATCCAAAAAAATGTACTCGCTTGAAATTGGAAAGGGTTTCAAATTTCTCTCTAAGCTTCATTGTTACATTGCTTGCGGCAATAAACTCAACCATAAAACTAGAGATGAAGGAATTTTAGGATTTTTCATGCACGCATGTTTTGTTTTTCTTAATATTCATACCAATTTACTTTTGATGTTGTTCCCCAAGGTAATCACATGTCCACATCAGAGCACGTTTCGCTAACTAATCATAGTCATCATGCATCTATGCGTTTGTGCCATAACTGCTTGTCCTACTTTATAGACTTGTGTTTTTGTCTAGTGCTTCTATAAAAAATTATCATCCTAAACTTCAAGTGCTTTGGAATGCGTTAGTACTATTATACTCCGTTCATGCTTGTTTATAATAGTCACATGAACTATTTGTATTATGCTTTCAGAGCATCTGTAGTTTACGCCTATATTGCTGCACACTGCCCCTTTGTAATATGTGTTGCTGTAGTGTCTTTGTATGTTTGACAATAATCGCTTCATAAATATTGCACAATCCATTTTGCGTTAAACTTCACACATTTAGGGTTTCATGCTTTAACATTGGCATTGTTGTATGACTCAACTATAATGGTAGAGCCATAGTCGTGTTTCCACTCTTTGAATGAGCGCTTATGGATGATAATAAGTGATGGATGTTAAATCTTCAAGAAAAGAAGGTAATACAAAGAATACTTTTATTAATGTTAATATGGGCTTGGGTGACCTAGTTAATGAAAAAGAAGTCACAGATACCATTATTTTTAGATGTCATCTTCTCAAAGTTGCTCCTTTATGTGCCTGAGTTGTTGAAAAATATGTGAATAATGGATGAGGAAAAGAGTAAAACACGAGAAGAGGAGGTGATCCAATTAAAGTGAATAGTATGTGTAGGTCACCATGTGTCAGTCCTGAGAGAAGTTTGGGCCATTAGATTGGACTATTTGTGATAGAACTTACACAAATAAAATTAGAAGATTATTTTAAGCCGGGAGGTGAAAATGAAATAAACAGTTAAAACTAAACAAACCTTTTGTCATAGGAATATTTTATGCAAATTATCTATGTACTGAATTGACTTGAATCAAATTTCAAGCACAGTTAAATAAGGCACAAAATAACTTGGTCAAGGGCTTTGATATATTTTGAGTCAATGCAAACTAAGAGCGAATTCTCAGTTTAGAATTGAAGTGCCTAAAATGGCTACTAACCAACATATCCTTGAGGTTTTTTGGCAATTCTTTTATTCACCTTTGCCTTTTGAAAATTTGACACAATCATGTTGTTTTGCTTGTGAATTTAGTTGAAGATGTTTTAATTATGCACATATGCTCTATGGCTTCACAATTTTGATTTCTTCTTGAGTTTATAGATGCATATACATACATGTATACATATATACATATATACATATATACATATATACATATATAATACATATATACATAAATATATATATTTATACATATATACATACATATATATTTCAGACTTGGGTTGTTTTAAATTTTGGATAACATAATGCAATTACAGTATTGCACTACCACAGTCTTAAGCTCTAACAGTTTAATGGCCCCTTTTAGGGGAACTAGAGATGGGAACTTGCTGTCAGTTTTGGAACTTCCAGTTCCAATCATGTAATTCCTTCCATAAAGCTCCTATAAGCGTACGTGGAACAGTTTTTAGAAAGAATTTACTTCAAGAATGACTTGGTACCAATGCTGATGAAAAATAAACAGTGTCCCAATTTATCTTGACCATTGGTTGAACCTAGAGTAAAACAACGTTGTTATAATCAGATAAAAGCATTCAAGTCATCTAACAATGTATGAGCATCTAGTTCTGTCTAGATCAAGCATCAGCTTTTTATTGTTTGAACTGGTTAGCAGGAGATTGAAGGAGATCCTATTACTCTTGATTCAAAGTAGGTTCTTATGAATTTGCAAATTTGTGCATGGTCTTGGTAATTGGTCTCTCATCCTTCATTCTGAGGTTGTGTATAAATATACTTGTATAAATGCATGTATTATTAATATGTTTGCTATACATATCTTAGGACCATGCAAATCAGCCCAATTTCCCAACTTTAATAATACACAAAAGGTTGACCTATTTGATTGAAGAATAAACTAATCTTTATGCCGCAAGTATTTAATTCAAATTGAAATCTACTTGATCATATTCCTAGTGATTCACCCAAGTGGGAGAGGGATGAATCTAGTGTAATGAAATTACACTAAAAATTGTTATGTTAAATCAGCAACTAAAATGAGAGAGTACCAAGAAGTTAGAAACAATGTTATGTATGAGTTAGATGATAAAAAATTATTATGATTAGTTTAGATGTTAGAAACAAGAAATAGAAAAATGTGAGTTGGAGATAGAGTGATGGAAAAATTGCAATAATAAACATCTATGGTTAGTAAAAGAAAATAAAAAGGAAGTTGGAGAGGATGTAGCAAAAAAAGAAAAATAATTATAAATAAAAGTCAGTTGGTCATTAAATTTGTTAGATTAAGTATGTTAGTGTAAAAAATTATAATAATGTGTAAGTGTCAGAAAAATAAAATGAACAGAGTCTTGACAGACTGAATAAAGCAAAGAAAAATTCTTGTAAATAAAATTTAATGGTTGATAACTTGTTAGATTAAGTGCTTTTAATAGTTAAGGAAGACTTGTGGAGCTAGTTTTCACACAGTTATTTGGGTGATTTTTGATATCACTCAATTCTAAATCGCTTGAGTGCTTATTGGGTGGCAAGAAAGGTTTTTAAGAGATCCTTAGAGCCACTTGTGCTCAATTTAACTTTAAGGTGATATGAGTTAGGGATATTAAAAAGTAAGGGGCATGTTATCAAATATGATTAAGTAAGAATTGTTGTCATAGAGCTTTGTTTTGTTGTTGACTGTAGGGACTTCTTTGTTGTTTTCCTTGCCTCAACATTCTCTGAAAGACATTGCCTCAACATTCTACCAAATTTGGTAGAACAAGAATTGCAAGGTCCATTCTTGACCATTTCTCTTACCATCTACCTTAGCATTCTCTGTCATTCTTTGTGTTTTGATCTCTTTGCTTGGTTCCCCCTGGACCTTTGGAAATCACCTGGTCCCTTGGACCAACTTAACTCATCTTTGTCTTGTTGGCTTCCCTCTACCTTCTTGGTGGATTCCATCCTCAAGCGCAAACTCATGGCGAACTGATATTGTTTATCATTACTTAGCTATTGCATTTCTTTTTCCCCTGTTTGTTCATATGTATAGAACTAACTTTGGCGTTGGTCACAGTATAAAGATCTTTTAGAAGCGCATATATCTCCGAGGGTTTGATTAAAATGTGGGCATAAGGGTCTTTATGACAATAAAATTTTTGCTTTATTTTCAATTGGGTTTTGCTTTAGCCTCTTTAGGGGTTGTTACTTCCTTGGTAGCTCAACACATGTACAATTTACCTACTTATGCATTCATAGCACAAGATTTTATTTCTCAAGCTATGTTATATACTCATCACCAATAAGTTGTAGGGTTCATCATTATAGAAGCCTTTGCTCATGGTGCGATATTCTTCATTAGGGATTACAATCTGGAGCAGAATGAGGATATTGTATTAGAAACAATGTTAGATCATAAAGCAGCTATCACATCTCATTTAAGTTAGGCTAGCTTTTTTTTAAGGTTTTATATCTTGGGGTTTTATGTTCATAATGAAGTCATGCTTGCTTTTGGTACTTCAGAAAAGCAAATATTAATTGAACCATATTTGTCCAATGGGTACAATCTGATTGTGGCAAGACTTTTAGTTGGATCAAAGTGAATTGCGACGACTTGGCTTGGCCTAATGGCTTAGATGGGCATGGCCCGTGTTGTTCGTCACAATGCGAAGGCCTCATCAAGTATGGGTCATGATTCTTCTACCATCCACTTGGCTATTGAGGAGAGAGCTGTACTTGACAATATTCTGCTTGTGTGTTGGCTAATTCTGCCTTCCTCTTCAGTTTGGTTTGTGTTGGAATCCTTCATTGTGGTTGACAAACTCTTATCCATCTTTGATAGTTCCTTTGCACAAGACTCCCACTTGAGCTTCATTGTTCTCTAGTACTACTTGGCCTACAAGGTCACATGTGTTGCGTGAGGGTAATCAGATAGTTGACTGGGTTGCTCGTGTTACATTGTCTAAGGATTGTATGTAGGCTTGAGGTATGCCCTGCCATTGGATTTATTGTGTACCTTAGATGATGATGTTTGTTTAAATTTCCTTAATACTATTTTAATATACTGTTGTGGCCATATCTTTTTGAAAAAGTAAGGAACATGCAAATAAAGTTTTTGAAGATTCAAATAAAGTCTAAGTACAAATAAGAGAGATAAATAGAGGGTTTGAGATTGAAGGAGCATTTATGTGTGACTAAAATAAATATAATAGAGGGGAAAAAGATAGTAGCTCACATAAGGATTTATTTTGGTTTGGACTTGGTACTAGCTTAAGCCACTCCCCTAGTTCCTTCGAAGTTTTCCATTAGCTAGCATACTGATGACCATTTTTAAGCCAAAACATTAAATTCAATGAGCATGCTTAGCCTTTTCATGGAATCTTCACTCAACATACACAAAACATTTTGACGGGGTGCTTTTTTTGAGATCAAGTCAATCACTTAATCAACTCTTACAAGAGAATTGAAAATAACAAAATATTCAGTAGGTTTGGCTGAATGTCCTAAAACATGGTAAAATAAAATATTACAAATAAGTTCTATGATGTGCAAAACTTGACACAAAACAATGACAAATTTATCGAAAGGATTTGAAATAATGTGAAACAAAACTTGATATGATATAGAAAATCTTCTTTCCATTGAAAGATTTTCAGAAAAGACCTAAATTTTACAAGAAAAATCGGATAATAGGTTATTTAAGTCTAAAAGTGGAAGCACAGTATCTGTTTCTTGCAAAATGAATAGCTTTGTGAAGGCTTGGCAAGAAATTGTCCAAAGGAAAATAAGAAGAATGGTATGGATTGAATAAAAATAAAGTGAGAAAATCCTTGTCCCTAGGGCTTAATGATAATGCTCACCGAGTGGTTTATCTCTTTTAGGTGAAAATTGGAATATGAAGTGTAGGAGAGCTGTTTTATTTGGGGTAAGAACTTAGGTTTGCAAGAAAGAGATTAAATCCTCTAGTTTGGCCAAGGAGTAGGAAATAAGAGAGCTAAGGGTATTTTGATGAAAGCTTTGTATCTACTCCTATGAACCACGCTATCTTTCTACATTAGCCAATTATCTAATTTTTTTATCACAAATAATTGAGAATTATTTCGTTAACTTTTTATTTGTAACCTTTTTGTTATTTGTTTTTTTAATCTATTATGGTATCCAAGTCATACTAACTTATTGTTAGCACAACAATCAAGTTTATTAGTCCAAACTATCTCTAATAATGCCAGACATTCAAAATTTTTCTTGTTAGATATAGCAAGTTATATCATCTTTATTGAGATCCTCTATTTTGTAGTGAAGACAAGAGTTCTATCTCTAACAAATAATGATAAAATATGATTATATTATCATATCTAAGCTTTTTGTATAGTATAAAATTAGTTAGCTTTTTGAAAAAATATGTGATATATTGCATCAAATGTATTTCTAAGATAAGAATCCTCTCAAGTTTTTTAGTTATATGAGAGGACATTTAAGTAATGCTAAAAGAATCTTGTCCTCTTCAAGAGTATTTTAGTGCCTTGCAAGGCGTTCTTGGAGAATTACTTGTGTATATCCCATTGTTGTTCGTTCCCAGAAACATAAGACTAGTGGGAAGAGTTTGTTATTACAAAATTCTTTTTTGGTCTCGAGGGCTTCCAAAACCTAGTTCACCATCATATCTTTGCTACTTATGGAGCAAAATCTCTCTCTTCCATGTTCACTTGGTTACATAATGTCTTCATTACCACCATTAAGCCTACTACGCAATGTCCTTCGGCTTTGTTGCCTTAACTATTGTGGTTTTGGATCTTTTTGCATGAATGTGGATTTGTGGCAATTGTGAACATGGTAATTTCTTGAGAAGAGCATTTAGTGATCGGATTTTGGTTAAGAAAATCTGTAAATCAATTCAAACTGAAATTTGTCAAAATCCTAATCGAATTGAAAACACAAACATTGCACAAAAACTGAATCGAACTTAATAGTTGAACTTCATTTTTTGAACTTTAACTAACTGATCAAAATCTAGGGCTGAAGACCCATATTCTTGTGTTTATTAAAGGCAAAAGCCACAACATTGAATTTATTAAACTAATTAATTGAACCAAAATGGTATTATACAAGATGGTTCAATTTTTTTTGTCGATTTAGTTGTTTGAATCGAAAATCTAACCAAAAATTAAAAAAAATAATCAAGTTTGTAGCTAAAACCGAACCGAATTGGTCGAAGTTGTGTTCTTGGGTTTTAACCAAGTAATATTAACTTGTAGTTTCTATTTTCTAAATACTAATAATTTACTTTTTTTTTTCTCTTATGGTTATCTTCTTTTTTTTTTCATTTGAGTGGTGTTACCATCTAGGTTATTTGTCTTTTCCCAAGTTTAACCATCTTCTTTGGCTCGGGTCTTCTAATTTTTAGTGTGTTTTGTAAGTTAGGAAAGCACCACTATACATCCCATCCCCATATAGTTGATAATAAGTGTTGAATTGATTTCGAGTTATATGACTTAGATATTTGGGTTCCATGTTAGTAGAATCTATTAATGGACCTCGTTTTTTTATCACTTATGGTAATAACTCTTCTTTGGTTAAAGATGGATTTGTATTTTAATTTGTAGATATTAGGTGTCTAGTGTCATATAATCATTTTATTAAAAATAAAGATTCAATTTTTTACCACAATTTGTTTTCTTAATTAATATTAATTCTCTTGAATTTGTTTAAATATATATGAACTTTTTTACCTTTGCTTGATATCATATGTTAGGTTTGTTGTTGTCATTGTTTTTCTATCTTATTATTTTTATTTTTTATTTTGGATGATGTTATTCTTTCAATTTGTTGTATCCCAATAAACTTTTATTGTCACTTATAGAGTTTCTGATCATCCATCTTTTTGTTCATCTCCATATCCTAGTCTTGATCATAAGTTGCCCTCTTTGTCAATTAAGAGTGTTTGTTATGGTTATTCTTACACTTCAAAAGATATTTTTGTTATGTTTATGTTGAACAATGTTTCTATACCTTTCAGGGCTTTACCTTCTTTGAATTGACTTCTTTAACTCGGTTGGATCCTACTCCTTTCAGCATGCTATCTTCTTTGAATTGGCGTCACATAAGGGACATGTTTTGTTTGTGTTGAATATTGTTTGAAGAAGTTAGTTTTCATTATCTATAGAGCTAGTGCTCTTGTAATATAAAATTATAACTTAAAACCCATTTATGCTACTTAAGCTTTAATCAATAATTAAAATATTAAAATATAAAGCAAAAGTTATTAATAGTTATGAGATAATCTTAAATAGGATTGAATGTTTAATCTATATGAGCTGGACTTTAAAACAAATTTAATTATCTTACTATATATGTTTTGTTAGGCCTTATTTCTCTCCCCTTCTTCTTTTATGCTCATGATCTTATTTCTTAGATAATAAAGCTAGTGACCTATGCTCTTATATGCATGAAATCAACATCAAAGGTGCTTTGAAGTTTAGGATGCCGAAATGGAGGTTATTTTGTAGGTTTATTTCCTTATATGTGATATTTGTTTATAAAATTTAAGTTTTGTTTTATTTAATGTTCACATAAAATATATGATACTTGAACTTTATTTGTTAGAGTGAGTCATTTGTTTGAGATCGGATGGTTGATATGGTTCATGACATCTATGAATCAACTCTTTTTTCACTATGGTTGAATAATGTGAGAGGTCAGCACAAAACTCTTTTTGCTTATTTTTGGTGAAGCAATTGTTGTAATTCACCCATAATGTGGAAGACATGGTAGAGTATATTGACATCTTGGTGGTCTACATAACATTTAATTTAGTTGATACGAAAGTTTTAGAGTTACAAGGAAGTGATGGTCAATGTCGATGAGACTCTTACTTGAAGAGAAGACTAGATTTAGATTCACATAATTAATTTATCATAATGTTATAATTTTAATGTATAATTAATGTGATTTTTTATTTTTAAGTCTTAATCTCTATTCATAAGGGTTTTTTATTTAGTACAATTCTCTCAACATTTAGTTTATCACAATTTATTTTATCTTCTCAATTTTCAAATCAATAGAATGTCATTCTTCTTCTTCAAGTCTATTTCTTACACTTTCATTTTTGAAAAATGATATGCCCAACTTCTAATTGTTTGTGTATTTAACATTTTCATCATTTGCTATTCATTTGGTTATTAGTCATGATTGTCTAATGATTTATGTATTTCTTAATCCCATCAATCCAATCAATTATAATTCATTTCAAATAAAATTAAATAAATAAAAGATTAAAATGAGTTCATGTTTATAAAATTATCGATATCATTTTATTCATTGATGTTTACTTAAAATTTAGTCAATATTTAAAATATTAAAATAACAAAGACATTAATGATCACATAGTAATCAATAGTTTTAAAAACAGATTTTTTTTGTTAGATTAAATAGATAATTCGTGTAATTTTACTTTTCTACCCTTTAAAATTCATGAATTCTTTAAAAAATGATTTAAATCAATTGAAATGTTTTATTAAGCACTTTTAGTATTAGTTTTTTTTTTATTAATTAGAAAAGGGTCATATTGGTAATTCCTGGCAGATCATTGAGATAATGGGGGAAAGGGTTGGCGTGCCTATAAAAGTCGTCGTCAAACGAGCAAACAACAAGCTTGTGAGCTTAAGTGTTGTTCCTGAGGAGGCAAACCGTGATAGATGAGCTTATTTTATTTATTTTATTTTGCCTTTATTTTCTAATTTTTTAATTTTCTTTTTCATTGAATAAATGTTGCTAAATATAACCTTTATAAAAGTAGCTGCACTGTATAAGTTAAATTCTTCTTTATCTCTTTAATATGATTTGAGTACGTTCATGTGGTATTTAAGTCTTGCTGTATTGTTGAATTTGTTCTATGCTTCGTATGAAACTCTTAACTCGAAAGCCTATTGTTAAATTGATCGTACAATTTGAAGTTTAGAATCAACAAATGTAGATTTAGATTTAACACATTGTAAGATTAGTATAGTTAACATAATGTTTAACTCAATCAATATAAAATGATATTAAAATCATTAACACTTATTATTAAATATTAAATTTATTAATAAATAATAATTTTAATGAAAGGCTATACTTTGTTTGGAACTTTATTTTTTGTGGGTTGGAACAAACATATCAATTATGATTGTTAGATTGATGGCCGGTTGGCATTAAGTGTTTAAATTAGTCTCATGTTAATAATTATGATATTTGTGAAAGATAAAATGATCATTTTTAATTCAACAAAACGATTCTATACTTTGAAATAGCATTAATTTATTTAATAATCATGTCAAATAGAATCGAAAGTAATAATAAAATCTAAGTCATTTACAAGCTTAACTTAAATGAAACATGGCAATATCTCAATAACAAACAATCCTTAAAAGTGTTAAATGAGTTGAACCTCTACTTGCTCATATGACTTATTTCATTTATTGTTAATCTTAAACAAAGTTAAATTGATATAAATTTAAATAGATTAAATGTTTATGAGAATATGGATATTGTTTAAATATAAAACCAAAATTACTAATATTTTTGAGATAAAATTTACTTTATCCTTGATTTGTAATGTAGTAAATTTCATTGCTTTCTGAATAATTTGTCTTAAACATCTATTAGGTCTTTAAGATCAAAGCATAACATTCTTATATTTTTAACTAAAAGCAAATTAAGCTATTTTTTAAAATGTGTCAAACTATTAAAATTTTGAGTATTTGATAAGTTAAGATTAAATATATTGCTCGATGGAGGTCATTGGACGATTCCAATAACACTTGCTTCATCTTAATCAGAGTTTGTTTGAAATTATTACAATTTCATAAAATTGAAGAGGTCAGTAATTTCAATAATAAACTAATTAAAAAATTAAATATATAATTCAAAACTTTCTTAAACAAAACTCTTTAAGCATTTCTTGACCTTTTCTACTGAGCGTGTGAAATAAGTCTACTTCGATCCATGGAGTTGACTAATCTTTAACCAAAATTTCTTCTTTCCAGCAATGGGAACTATGTTCTCCATCAAAACTCAACATACTTGAGGATCAAGATGCAATTTTTGTTATCAAGAAGTTTTGAAAAACTAAAAATGAAAATCTTTTTTATTGCTAGCAATTTAATTTCAAATCTCCTTAATTTGTGACAAAGATCATAGGCCTTAATTAAACTTTTACTTTATTATTAGAACAATTAGAGGGAGAAATATCGATGGAAAAGTAAGAGTTTCTAAAAAAGGGCAAACTGAGGAGAGAGAAAGAGGAAAGGAAAGAGAAAATCCAGGGGAAATATTTTCATCGATTTGGAAGTGTGTGGTTCAAACTTGTAGTTCATGAAACTAAAGATTTTGTTTATTCTCATCTCAAAAGGTAGAGAATTTGATTATAAATAAGATTAGACACAAAAAAATGAAAAACTTTTAAGTATTCTAACATAAATTATATATGTATGTTTGATATAATGTAATTGATATAAATATGACTTGTATAAGAGTCATACACAGAGCATGTGATATTCAATGTATTGTTGTAGCATTACTTTTATTAACTATATAGTAATTAGTATTTTTGGAATCTTGAATATGTAATTAAATATATTACATTATATATATTTATATTGATAGATGTATTGTTGTGTAGATTTAATTATCATGCTATAAATAAGCATAATGCTTTACTTGTTTAAATTACTTATAGCTACTAAATTCTATAAAATTATGAAAGTATGCATATTAAATAAAATGTTGAGAATGCCAATTTGAATCAATTAAAAAGAATTAAGTAATTAGTAATTTTTTAATTTAAAATATATTATTCTTTGTGACTAATGATTAGTGTGTCACATAATTGAGATGTATCATTATGATTGTAGCTAGTAAATAGTGTGTTACATGACTGACATGTGTTGTCATGATAGTAACTAAATGGATAATGGGCCACATTATTAGGATTTGTTGTAGTGAGATGACTAGTGGATAGTGTGTCTTATGAGATTTGTTGCAAAAATATGACAATTAAAAATATTAAAAAATTAAGCATTTGTTTGGCATGAAAATAAGGCATAAAGAACGAATAAATGAAATTTTAATTATAATTAAACAAACTAAAAAGATGATACTGATTGACTACCTTGAGAGAGTAGTAGTAATATGATCATCATAAGATTTACTTAGTTAAGCGAAAGTAGATATCGATAAACCAAGCTACAATTAAAAAAGAAATAAAAATAACAAGAAATTGTATGTTTATGTTTTTTTCTTTGTGATTATGGCATATTATTTTATAACATGTTATGTTTTGTGTTATTTTTTAGCTTAAATAAGACTATACTTTTTCATTCTTTTGTTTTATTTTTATGATTTAGATCCTAAATGTGATTTGTCTTAAAAATTTGCTTATTTTTATATATAAATAGATAAATATATATATATATATATATATATATATATATATATATATATATATATATATATGAAGCCTATAGTGGTTAGCTAAGCATTTCTTTTTAGCACTGACTTTTCAGGTTTATCAAAACAATGATGCAAGGAGGATCAACCATAAAAATTGTTTGTGGGAAAAATAACTATATTTGTGAAGATTTTGAATATAATGTTCTGATATGTGCTTAAAATTTGGATGTAATAGATAGTAAATAATTGTGAAATTGCATAATATGGTTACGAACCTATATAGAAAGTTGTGAAATATAAATGCATAGAATGCTATTATTGTTTATATATATTGAATTTATATTAGTTTATATTAAAAAATAAACAAAATACAAATGAAGTTTTATCTATTTGAAGTATAAAATTTGAAAAAAAATAAGGATTTTAAGGAATTAGAGTTTGGTAATTAGAAAGATTGTGATGTGGTGGGAAGGACAATCACATTTTGGTGATACCAAAGCAGTTAAAATTCTAAGAACTTATGCTTAAATGACATGGTGCTTGGATAGTTTAAATCTCATGAATGAAATGTCTAACTATATATTGTTTCACATTGTAATGATCTTTGAAATATGTTTCTTAAGTGTTTCATTTATATATGTACAAAATAATATGTTATACTAAAACTTCTATCTTTATGATTCATAATGGAAATAGAGACACAAATCTTAATAATAAGGCTATTAATATCAATAATGAAGGTAGTTCAACAAACAAGAGCTTGAAGGGAACACTTATTTAATGAATTGCTTGAGTTCTTTTTATTAAGCAATAATGAAGCTTTAGCTACACACAAGTTTACGGAGGGGAATGAAATAAATAAGTTAGTTGAGCAACTTCTTTAGTTAAATATTTCTTACTTTCCAAATTTAATAAATCCTATATAGGCTGTAGTTTGATAACATAGAGATACTATTTGATAGCACATTTTTTTTGTAAATAGAAGAGCCTTCTTAGAAGCCCTTGTGATGAAAAATGCTACAAAAGATTAGTAGACTAGTTAGAAAAGACTAAAATTTATAGGAAAATAAAATTTCAAAATATCTTAGTAAAACCTTTAATAAGTCTTTTGGGAATATGTATATCTCTATCTATAAAAAATTAAATTCATGATGAATTAAATAGGATGTACCAAGGAAGCTTAACTATAATAGCTTATAAGCAAGCAAAAACTTTTATCAATAGCCAAGTATGCTATTTAAGAACATAAGTATTATATGTTCAGAAAAGGGCATTGGGATTCCATTAAAAATATTATAACTCTTATAGATTTTTCTTAATATAAAGAACTCTTAAGAGTCAACTCCATGAACAAAGTAAAAACAAGTGACAAGAGAGGAAAGAAGGAATCTAGAAAAAAGAATGAGATATAATTTTACATATGAAAGTAGAACTAAATTTAAGAAGCCAAGTATAAATAAATCGGGGTTGCAATCTTGTACAATATTCAAATCAACAATAAGCTAAAAGTCTCGATGTAAAATTTATACGAAGTACCACTATGGAGTCACAAATGAAAATCGTTTAAGTACTTTAAATGTCAACAAATAAGCCATATTGTTATGCATTGTCTTATGAATGTTGAAAGAGAAAAAGGGAGTATTATACCTTTGCTTTGGCTAACCAATTTATGCTATTATTTTTGCTAAATAAATGCTTATAAATTTGAGTAATTAAGTTTGGTTGTTGCTAGTTTTATCTTAAAATTGTATTGTACGATGGTTGAAGGTTGTTAATATGATGGAGAGGGATGGGGGAGAAACTGAAAGAGTGCTCGATGTGAATATCACATAGTACAATATTAGGTAATTGTATGGTACAATTATATAACATACACAATCAAGATATAATGTGAATAAACTATGAAGGTGAGTTTTTGATGTATGAGTACAAAGCAATGTATCATACTAGTATAATAATAAAGATAAAAAATATTATTATTTCAAAAATATCACAAGAGCTAAATTCATTATACATTTATCTTTTTAATATGATTTGAGTATCTTAATGTGATATTTAAATCTTATTATTTCTTTGACTTTGTTCTATGCTTTGTATGAAACTCTTAACTTCCTAAGCCCATTGTTAAAATCATTGTATGCTCTGAAAATTTAGAATAAAAAAATATAGATTTAGAGGCTTAGATTTAGATTTAATACATTATAATATCAACTTAATTAATATGACATTAACTCAATCAATATAAAAAGATATTAAATTAATCAGCACTTGAATTATCTATGATATAGTTATTATTAAATATTAAATTTATTAATAAATAATAATTTTAAAAAATATTATTGTTTTGTTATTAAAAAAATGATATGTTTGATGGGTATTTAATGAAAGGCTATAACTTGTTTGGAAGAATGTTTTTTGTGGGTTGGAACAGACAAATCAATTATGATTGTTTGATTGATGGCTTGTCGGATAATTGTCAAAATTAGTCCTATTTTAATAATTAGTAATTAAAATATAAAATCAAAATTACTAATTATTTTGAGATAAAATATACTTTATCCTTGATTTGTAATGTAGTAAATTTCACTGCTTTCTCAAAAATTTCTCTTAAACATTTATTAGGCCTTTACGATAAAGCATAACATCCTTATATTTTTAACTAAAAGCAAATTGAGCTCTTTCATAAAATGTGCCAAACTATTAAAAATTTGAGTATTTGATAAGTTAAGATTAAATATTTTACTTGATGGAGCTCGTTGGATGATTCCAATGACACTTGATTCATCTTAATCGAAGTTTGTTTGAAATTATTGTAATTTTTTAAAATTGAAGAGTTCAGTAATTTTAATAATGAACTAATTAATAAATTAAATATTTAATTCAAAACTTTCTTAAACAAAACTCCTTAAGTATTCTTGACCTTCTCTGTTGAGCGCGTGAAATAAGTCTCCTTCGACTCATGGAGTCGACCATTCTTGAACCAAAATTTCTTCTTGCCAGCAATGGGAGCTATGTTCACTATCAAAACTCAACAGACTTGAAGATGAAGATGCAATTTTTTTCAACAAGTTTTGAAAAATAAAAATGGAAATCTTTTTTATTTCTTGCAATTTAATTTCAAATCTCCTTAATTTTTGACAAGGATCATAGTATTTAGCCTTAATTAAACTTTTATTTTGTTATTAGAACAATTAAGGAGAGAAATATCAATGGAAATGTAAGGGTTTCTAAAAGAGGGCAACTAAAGAGAGAGAAAGAGGGAAGGAAAGAGAAAATCCAAGGGAAATATTTTCATCAATTTGAAAGTATGTGGTTCAAACTTATAGTTGATGAAATTAAAGATTTTGTTTATTCTTATATTGAGCTGAGAATTGTTACTATAAAATAAGTTGAATTTGAAAGGTAGAGAATTTGATTAGAAATAGGATGAGACAAAAAAATGAGAAACTCCTAAAGTAATTATTCTAACATAAATTATATATGTATGTTTGATATAATATAATTGATATAAATATGATATTATATAAGAGTCATATATAGGGCATGTGATATTTAATGTATTGTTGTAGTATTATTTTTATTAACTATATAGTAATTAGTATTTTTGGAACCTTGTATATGCAATTAAATGTATTACATTGTATACATTTATATTGATAGATGTATTGCTGTGTAGATTTAATTATCATGCTGTAAATAAGCGTAATACTTTACATGTTTAAATTATTTATTGCTACTAAATGCTATAAAATTATGAAATCTATGGATATTAAATAAAAAGTTAAGAATGCTAATTTGAATCAATTAAAAAAAATTCAGTAATTAGTAAATTTTTTTAATTTAAAATATATTATTCTTTGTGATTAATGACTAGTGTGTCACATAATTAAGATGTACCATTGTGATTTTACCTAGTGGCTAATGTGGTACATGATTGACATGTATCGCCATGATAATACCTAATGGATAATAGGACACATTATTACGATTTGTTGTAATAAGATGATATGTGGATAGTGTGTCTTATGAGATTTGTTGCAAAAATATGACCATTAAAAATATTAAAAAATTAAGCATTTGTTGTGTATGAAAATAAGGCATGAAAAATGAATAAATAAAGTTTATAATTAAACAAACTAAATAGAGGATACAGATTGATTATCCTGAGAGAGTAAAAGTAGCCATATGATCATCATAAAATTTACTTAGTTAAGCAAAAATAGATATCAATAAACAAGATTATGATTAAAAAGAAAAAAAATAACAAGAAATTGTATGTCTATGTTATTTCCTTTGTGATTATGGCATATTATATTTATAACATGTTATGTTTCATTTTATATTTTAGCTTAAATAAGGTCATACTTTTTCATTCTTTTGTTTGATTTTTGTGATTTAAATCATAGATGTGACTTGTCTTAAAAGTTTGCTTATTTGTATATAAATTTATTTTTAGATGTAACTTATTAGGCCTATAATCGTTAACTCAACCTTTCTTTTTAGCACTGACCTTTCAGGTTGATCAAAACAATGATGCAAGGAGAATCAACCATAAAAATTATTTGTAGGAAAACTAACTATATTTGTAAAGCTTAAATGTTTTGATATGTATTTGTAACTTGAATGTAATAGATAATAAATAATTGTGAAACTGCATAATGTGGATATGAACTTAAATAGATAGTTGTGAAATATAAATATATAGAATGCTATAATTGTTTATATATACTGAATTTATATTAGTGTATATTAAAAAATAAACAAAATATAGATGAGGTTTTATCTATTTGAAATATAAAAATTGAGAAAAATAAGGATTTTAAGGGATTAGAGATTGGTAATTAGAAAGATTGTGATGTAATTGGAAGGACAATCACATTTTGGTGATAGCAAAATAGTTAAAATTCTAAGAACATATGCTTAAATGACATGATGCTTGAGTAGTTTAAATCCCATGAATGAAATATGTCTAACTATATATTGTTTCACATTGTAATGATCTTTGAAATATGTTTCTTAAGTGTTTCATTTATATATGTGCGAAATAATATGATAAAGCTTATTTTACTAAAACTTCCATCTTTATGATTCATGATGAAAAATAGAGACACAAATCCTATTAATAAGGTTGTAAATATCAATAATGAAGGTAGTTCAACAACCAAGAGCTTGAAGGGAACACTTATTTAATGAATTGGTTGAGTTCCTTTTATCAAGGAATAGTGAAGCCTTAGCTACACGAAAGTTTGAGGAGGGGAATGAAATATATAAGTTAGTTGAGCAACTTCTTAAGTTATATATGTCTTAGTTTTCAAATTTTATAAATCCTATATAGGCTCTAGTTTGATAGCATATAGACATTATTTGATAGCATTATTTTCTTATAAATAGAGGAGCTTTCTTGGAAGCTCTTGTGATGAAATATGCTACAAAAGATTTGTAGATTAGTTAGAAAAGACTAAATTTTATAAGAAAATAAAATTTAGAAATATTTTGGTAAGACCTTTACAAAGTCTTTTGGGAATATGATATATCTCCATCTATAAAAAATTAAATGCATGATGAATTAAATAAGATGTACCAAGGAAGCTTAGCTTATAAGCAAAAAATTTCATCAATTGCCAAGTATTCTATTTAAGAACATAAGTATTATATGTTTAGAAAGGCACATTAGGATTCCATTAAAAATATTATAGTTCTTTTAGATTTTTCTTAATATGGAGAACTCTTGGAATCAACTTCATGAACAAAGTAAAAACAAGTGACAAGAGAGAAAAGAAAGAATCTATAAAAAAGAATGAGATATAATTTTACATATGAAAGTAGAACTAAATTTAAGAAACCAAGTATGGATAAATCAAAGTTGCAATCTTGTACAATATTCAAATTAAGAATAAGCTAAAAGCCTCGATGTAAAATTTGTACCAAGTACCACTAAGGAGAGAGAGCCACAAATGAAAATCGTTTAAGTATTTTAAATGTCAACAGATAAACCATATTGTTATGCATTGTCTTATGAATGTTGAAAGAGAAAAGGGAGTATTACACCTTTGCTTTAGATAACCAATTTATGCTATTATTTTTGCTAAATAAAGGCTTATAAATTTGAGTAATTAAGTTTTCTTGTTGCTAGTTTTACCTTAGAATTGTATAGTACAATGGTTGAAGGTTGTATAATATGATGGAGGGGTGGTGGGAGAAATTGAAGGAGTGCTTGACTGTGAATATCATATAGTATAATATTGGATAATCATATGGTACAATTATATAACATATACAACCAAGATATGATGTGAATAAACTATGAAGGTAAGTTTTTGATATACAAATACAAAGCAATGTATTATACCAGCATAATAATAAAGATAAAAAATATTATTATTTCAAAAATATCATAAGAGCTAAATTCATTGTACATTTATCTTTTTAATATGATTTGAGTATCTTTATGTGGTATTTAAATCTTATTGCATCTTTGACTTTGTTCTATGCTTTGTATGAAACTCTTAACTTCGTAAGTCCATTGTTAAATTCACTATATGTTTTTTGAAAATTTAGAATAAAAAAATATAGATTTAGAGGCTTATATTTAGATTTAATATATTATAATATCAACTTAATTAGTATGACATTAACTCAATCCAAATAAAAAGATATTAAATTAATCAGCACTTGGATTACCTATGATATAGTTGTTATTAAATATTTAATTTATTAATAAATAATAATTTTAAAAAATATTATTGTTTTGTTATTAAAAAATGATATGTTGGATAATTATTTAATGAAAGGCTATAACTTGTTTGGAAGAATGTTTTTTGTGGGTTGGAACAAACAAATCAATTATGATTGTTTGATTGATGGCCTATTGGATAAATGCCAAAATTAGTCCTATGTTAATAATTATGATATTTGTTAAAGATAAAATAATCATTTTTAATCCAAATACAATAAAAAATATTAATCATGACAGCCATGGTTAAAGTACAATTCTCAAACACAATCAACCAAACTGATGCAATATTTTAAAATACAATTTTGCCTCAAGAATTTATTTTAATAATCATGTCAAAAACAACCCAAATTAATATCAAAAGCTAAATCAATTACAAGTTTAAATAAACCATGACAACATCTCAATGCCAAATAGTCCTTAAAAGTGTTAAATGAGTTGGACGTCCACTTGCTCATATGATCTATTTCATTTATAGTTTATCTTGAAAAAATTCAAATTAATATAAATTTAAATAGATTAAATGTTTATGAGAATATGGATATCATTTAAATTTATTTAAATTTTAATTAATAATTAAAATATAAAACCAAAATTACTAATATTTTTTAGATAACATATACTTTTATTCTTGATTTGAAATATAATAAATTTCGTTACTTCCTCGTTTGTTTGTCTTGAATATCCATTATTCAAGTATTATTTACTAAGCCTTTGAGCTGAAGCATAACATCCTTAAATTTTCAACTTAATGCAAATTAAGCTATCTCACAAAACGTGCCAAAGTATAATAATTTAAGTATTTAAGAAGTTAAAACTAAATATAATGCTTGATAGAGCTCATTGAGATGATTTCAATGGCATTTGTTTCATCATAATTAGTGTTTGTTTAAAATTTTCACAAACTTTCGTAATTAAAGAGGCAAGTAATTTCAATAATGAACTCTATAATAAAATAAATATTTAATTTATTTTTTTAAATTGAACTCCTTAAGCATTTCTTGACCTTCTCTTAAGCATGTGAAATATAGTTCCTTTGGCTCACGTAGTTGGCCAATCTTGAACCAAGATTTCTTCTTGCTTGTGATGGGAACTGTACTGTGTTCACCATCAAAATATTGGCAGACTTGAGGAAGAGGATACAATTTTTGTTAGTAGGAAGTTTTGGTAAGTTAAAAAAACTAAAAAAATGTATCTCTTTTATTTCTCACAATTTAATTTCAAATCTCCCTAATTTATGGTAAAGATCATATCATTTAGTCTTAATTAAACTTTTACTTTGTTATTAAAATGAATAAAGAGAGAAATACTAATGAAAAAGTAAGTTAGGGTTTCTAAAAGGGGCAAACCAAGGAGGGAGAAAGAGGAAAGAAAACGATGAGGAAATCCACGAGAAAAAATTTGAAAGGTGGAGAATTTGACTAAAAAAAGGGGTGAGACACAAAAAATGAGAAACTCTTAAGATAGATATAAGTATGATTTTATATAAGAGTCATACAGAGAGCTTGTAATATTTGATGTATTTTTGTAGTGTTACATTTATTAACTGTATCAAAATTAGTAGTTTTGGAATCTTTAATATGTAATTAGATATATTAAGTTATATATTTTTGTATTGATACATGTACTTTTGTATAAATTAATTATCATGTTATGAATAGGCATGATACTCATGTGTTGTTTAAATTACGTATATCTATTTAAATGTTATAAAATTTTGAAATCTATACATGCCAAATAAATTGTTGAGAATGCCAATTTGAATAAATTGAAATAAATTCAGTGATAAGCGAATTATTTAATTTCAAATATATTATTTTTTAGACTAATGGCTAGTGTGTCACATGATTAAGATATGTCATTATGATAATAACTAGTGACTAGTGCATCATAATAGTGACAAGTGGTTAATAGGCCACATGATTGAGATTTGTTATAGTGAGGTGGTTGATAGACAATATATCACATAAGATTTGTTATAAAGATAATACCATTAAAAATATTAAAAGATTAAGCATTATAATATATGAAAATATGATATAAATAATATATAAATAAGGTTTTTATTGTAATTAAATAAACCAAGTAAACTAAAAAAGAATATTGATAGAGTACTTTGAATATATATATATATATATATATAACCTACTCGGCATATGGTGGTTAGCTCAACCTTTCTTATTGGCATTGATGTTTCAGGTATATCAGAACAACATTGCAAAGAAGATCAACTATAAGAACAGCTTGTGGGAAAAATAACTATATTTTTAAAGATTTTGTATCAATTAATTTTGTAAAAAATACAGAGTGTATCCAATGCTTTAATATGTACTTGAAATTTGGATGTAATAGATAATAAGTAATTATGAAATTGTGTAATATAGATATGAATCTTTATAGATAGTTGTGATATATAAATGCATAGAATGTTATAGTTGTTGATATATATTGAATTGATATTATTGTATATTAAAAAATGAACAAAATACATATGAGATTTTGTTTATTTGAAATATGAAATTTGAGAAAAATAAAGATTTTAAGAGATTAGTATTTTGAGAATTTGTGATGTGGTAGAACAGACTCACATTTTGATAGTATCAAAATAGTTGAAGTTCTAAGGGTTGATGCTTAAATGACATGATATTTGAATAATTTAAACTCTATGAATGAAATATTCTTAACTGTACATTACTACATATTGTAATATATTTCTTAAGGGTTTCATTTACATATGCAAAAAATGTGATGAAGCTTATTATATTAAAACTTCTATTTTTATGATTCTTGATGGAATCTAGAGAAGCAAATCCTAACAATGAGATTGCCAATATTAATAATAAATACATGTCCATAACCTAAAATGTGAAGGGAACACTTATTTGATGAATTGGTTGAGCTCCACTTATCAAGTAGCAATGAAGTTGTAGCTAAAAGTAGGTATGGGAAGGGGCATCAAATAGATAAGTTAGTTGAGCAACTTCTTAAGCTATAATTATCTCAATTTTTAAATGTCATAGATCTTTTGTAGGCTCTAGCTTGATAACATAGAGACACTATTTGATAGTATATTTTGCTTGTAAATAAAAAAGCTTCTTTAGAAGCCTTTGTTATGAAATATGTTTCAAAAGATTGGTGGGCTAGTGAGAAAATGCTAAGATTTGTAGGAAAATAAAATTTAGAAATATCTTAGTAAGATCTCTACAAAGTCTTTTGGGAATATGATATATCTCTAGATATAAAAAATTGAATGCATGATGAATTAAATAAGACGTACTAAGGAAGCTTGACTTTAATAGTTTATAAGAAAGAATTTTCATCCATTGCCAAGCATATTTCAAAAATGGTAGCTACATAAGAATAAAAGTATTATATGTTTAAAAAAAGACTATGAGACTCCATTAAAAAGATTATATTACTTTTAAAATTTCTTAATATAGAGAACTAGTGAAGTCATCTTATTGTGTAAAGTAAAAACAAGTGGCAAGAGAGGAAAGAAGTAATTTAGGAAAAACTATGGGATATAATTTTGCATATAGGAGTAAAACTAAATTCAAGAAGCCAAGTACACATGAATTAGGGTGACAATCTTCAACAACATTCAAATCAAGAATAAGCCAAAACATGAAAGTAAAATTTGTACACAGTATCGTTAGGGAGAGTGTCACAAATCAAAGCCATTTAAATACTTCAAATGTCAACAGATAAGTCATATTACAATGCATAGTTCTCTGAATGTTGAAAGAGAAAAAAAAAGTCTTACAACTTTGCTTTGGCTAACAAATATGCTATCATTTTTGTTAAATAAATGCTAGTAAATTTTGACTAATTAGGTTTGGTTACTTCTAGTTATACATTGGACGAAAATGGTACAGTATAATGGTTGAAGATTTTATGATATGATGGGATGAAGGAACCAAAGGAGGGCTCAACTGTGAATATCATACAATAATTTGCTAGTTATATAATACAATCTGATAACATACACAATCAGGATATAAGGGTTAATAAGCTGCGAAAGTCGTTTTTATTGTACGGGTTCGAAGTAATGTATCATACTAATATGATAATCTGGAAAGAAAAATATTATGAGATAAAAAATGTTAGAAGAGCAAAATAGTAGGTAGTATGATTCATGTCATTGTTCGAATATGGTTTGTTAAGAGTGGTATTACACAAAGATATTGCCAAGTTATGATTGGTAATTACGTAGTGTAACATACAAGTAGGATATCAGATTGAATGAGATGACATGAGGATATTTTTAGTTGAAAACAAATTTAGATCATCATATAGCATGATGAGCTTATCATATTAACATTAAATGAAGACAAAAAATAAATTATGGTTTCATAGTTAGCTACTCTTAATTCTGGCTATTGAAATTATGATGTTCTAGATGTAAAGGTTGGAAAGGACTTACTTATGGTTTGTAGAAATTATCCCTTGATTTAGGAATCCTTAACCAATTCTATTTAAGGCTAATGTTGTAATTTGGTATGTTTTAGAGAAAAACTTAAGTTGTGGAGTGCAACAAGAAAAACAAGAGATAGCAAAGGAAATGAGTCTCAATTATGGGCAAGAAGACCTTAAGATTTGGAGAAGGAAATGCTTACCCTTAGAAAAGTCCTCTACTCAAGTTATAATGTAGAATGACTTTTGAGATATTGTATCAAATTTAGTTAAGATCTAAGGAAAGATAAAAGGGATTATCTTGTTTAATTACGCCTAAAAATCATGGAAAATAAATGTGATAATACCTAGCTAATCCTCTTTCATAAAATTGCAAAATAAGAAAACGAAATTTTGATTTATCATGACTAATGATAAATGTAGCTAGCTTGTAATGGATTGTTTGACATATTTGTCTTGTGAGAAATTGCTAAAAGATCCATAATAAAACCTAACGAAATGTCTAGCTTGAGAATGAAAATTAAGTTACATGAATATATGCTTCCTCAGCAACATCTTTTATTAGTATTTTTGAATATTGAACTTAGAAAAAATTTTGTTAGTATATAATGGATCCATTTTTTAATATCCTTGTGCAACTTTGTAAGAAATTCATGCTTAATTCTTACTATAGTCTTATCTGAAAATGAAAAAGGGGATTTCATACTGATATGCTAGCATGTTAGCAATTCTTTATTGATGTATATGTTGATTCAATTGTTAAACTTGAAATATTGGTTATTAATCCAAATTCTCTCTTAATCGAGACATGATTTGTGTTTAAAAACGTGATGAATTATAATGCCTAGTTGGTTACAAGAATATCTATACAAAATAACCTTATTTTAGTATGAAAAATATTATTACTTATTCAAATCATGAAAGGACATATTTTTGTTTATCAAAACCTTCTTAATAGAGATATAATGATGAGAAATATAGTTAAAAGGTTGTTAATTTAAGTTGATTGTATGAGTAAGTTTTTTTTAGTATGATAATTTTTATAAAACTTAAACCAATGAAATAACAAAGATGTTGAGTGTAACTTACATAACCGAGACATGGTAGGTTTTTTCTTTTATTATATCTTGATAAAAATTAAGATATTTAATGATCTCTTTCCCCTTTTTATGTAAATTTGATGCATGATAATGTGGATTAATTATAATGTTCACTCCATTGATTAGGTGTATATTTAACTAAGAATTTTATTACAGGTGAACCAATTATGTGTAAAACTAAGATTTTATTTCATGTAAATCTTAGTTATTTGATATGTATATATGAGATGGAACCCTCAATTAGATATAATAATGTCTAAAAACGAATTGGATACTATGACATGATATGAATATATATTTACATTACAAAATTATGCATAAAAATATTTAAATAGTATGTGGACAAATTAAATCTTACCTTAGGAGATGAATTATAAATTAACACTTGAAAATTTAACTAAATCCCTATGGATTATTATGGCCAAGTGTTCCTTTGATTTAAGTATGCTTGGAAAGTCTTGAGCCATGGCTTGGTTGGGTTATAAGAGGTATAGGTTCAATCATTAAGAGAACCTAAGTAGTTTCTAAGATGTGTATGACCTTTGGTTTATAATTAAAAAACTTAGAAGGGCTCATTTTATGATCTTAAAATAAGGCCGAGTTGGTTAAGGGTATAATTAGCTAGCAAAGCGATTGGGTGTGATTAACAATGCTAAGATTAAGAATGGAATTTAAAGAACCCATAATAGAAGATCATAGAGATAGATTGAGATACTATAATTTGGTGAGCCTTTATGCATATTATAAATAAAGTTTTGGATAGTAAAGCTCTTAATTAAGACCTTGAAAAATATTAGAGAGCTTAGAATAAGACTTAGACATGTGCTTTGTTTGACTAAGGAACTAATAACATAAAAATGAGTTAAACTCTTAAGTTGATCATGTTCTTTGGATAAGATCACGAGTGATCCTAATTATGCCCTTAAGATATTGCATAACATATTGGTTGTTGATTTAGGAGATGTGTAGTCATCGCTTAAGAGATATCTTAAGGTGGATATGTTAACTTAGGGTTATCTTAGGAGCATAAGTGATGTAGGACTAGACGAAATTTGCTTAGTTAGAAAATTCGTGACTGATGCACAACAAAGAGCAGGGCCGTCACCCTAAGGGACACACACCGAGATACGATGAGGGTTGAATGCAAAGGCACCAACCAATGAATCATAACTAAACTTAGGATCGATAGCGGCTAAGAAGTCGCTAAATCGATTACGGCTACACACTTTCAAACACGCAGAAATAGGGAGTACTTAGATTGGTTAAGTACCAGTTGAAATTAAAATGTAATTTATAGTAAAAGTTGCACTTCGCAGAATGAAAATATATTGAAGACAAATTAATAATCTAGGAATGGAAATTACTCGTAAAAAGGAAGACGAGGAAAAACAAAAGCTTCACTTGAAGATGGTTGAGCGGTGAAGGAAGATGATAGACTGGAGTGGCGTCTCACCACTTGGACCTCGCGTCCCTCCTCCTAGTATCAGAGCTTTGACGAGTCGGCACGCCAAAGACACTCAGAGCACTCACGAACTCAGAATGGAAGCAAAGAACACTCAAAAGCTTGCATTAACTATTCAATATCCTTACAACAGAAGAGGACTTCCCCTTATATAGGAATCCATAAGGGTACAAAAGACATTTAACTCATAACATGGGAATACTAAAGGACACATGGGTAAATTAAAAGTCACCTAAAAATTACAAACCGACTCCTAAAATTCTGAGAAAAATAATGAAAATTAAGTTTATTTAACCCTAATTTCGGATGGCTGGAGGCGCGGTGACGGCGGCGGCGACGGCGGTCGGTGGCAGGAATAGTGATTTTGACCTTTTTTTTTGTACAAGATCAGGTCCTTGGACATCGAAAGTCCTTCTCGAACATGATGTCCTCATCAATAAGGGTTACTAGTAAAACTTTTATAAACTCATACTTAGTTGTAAAAATAATCAGATATATATTAAACATAGAGAAAAAGTCAAAACTATGTGAACACTAATAATAGCCTAAAAGGCAAATTGAAATCAGGGTCAGACTAAATATAGGAAAAAATGAGTCAAGATATTTTAGATAGCTAAATTAGGATTTAATGAAAACCCTAACTCATCCAGATGAGGATAATCCTAGATATATAAAATAAGAGTTAAGGTTGAAACCCTAGATTATCTTAGTAAGGGCATGAAAAATCCTAGATAGTAGATGTTGATTAAGAAAAGCCCTTAACATATTATATTATTAATTAAATTGAGAACACTTTAGATTTAAAGTAAAAAAATCAAAATAATACTAGATATTAGTACATTAAGGTTAACAAGGTGTGGCAAATCATGGGTATAATTTGTTTAGGTAAAGTTTAGATGTAGTGGACAATTCATCATATATGCTCATTTGGAGATAGATAGGCTAACAACTCTACTCCCTTAGCTTAGAGATAATAATTACACATGGTTGGCTAAACCTGTAGGAGTGCTAAATCATATGATAAGAATCTCTTGATTTGGCTAAAATGTATTATATAAATAGTCTTAGGAGATTATTTGTACATTTATTCTTATAAGAAACAATTGATGTATTATGATTGTGATGGGAATACACCTGATTGTTGAGGATTTCTAGAACCTTGTAAGTTTGGTCATGTGATTGACATTATCTTAAGAAATATTATATTACATAATGTGATAAACATATCATGTCTTATCATAATTCTCTTAGACAAGAGAGTGTATTGGATTGGTAAGGGGATATTAAACATCTAATTGATCACATCATAAGAATATATATTAATTTAACTAATAAATAGTGATATACTTATGAAAGATAATATTTAATATCATTTATTAACATAATGTTTAGTTGTTATATACATATTTCTTGGCTATTATATATTAGTTTTATAATATGAGTTGAGAAGTTTCTATTAAGCTCTTTAGCTCACTCCTTTATATTTTGCAAGATCAAGAAGCAAGAGTCGGGTAGAAGCTAGGTTTGAAATTATTAGAGTTATTACATCAAATAGATGATATATCTTTTAGCTTTTTATTATTAGTAGTAATATGATTATTATTTTATATGATTATTAATTATATTATTAATAGATATAGGATTATATCAAACTTTATATTTTGATTTATTGGTTTCATATTTATGTTCTTTTTGTTGGAATTCATATTTATTTATTATGCTATTTTCATTTAGGTTTAGGTTGCATAATTAATGATTATTAAATATTTTATATTATGTATCAGATTTGTGAATGAGAATTTTATTAGATTATTATTATAATAGTATTTTTTATTTTATTATAATTACTACTTATAGTTATATTATTATGAATGTTTGGATTGTTTTGTTAAAATAGAGGTTTTAAAAAAATGTGTAAAAGAAAGTCAACAAGCCAATAGTGAAATAAAAACCATCAGGGATTCCATCATAGTAGGATACAGTTGTGCACCTTAGGATGTATATGGTACTAGTTAAGGCTAAGCTTTGTAATGTCATAGCAGACAACATAATTGAGTATATATTCCATCACTTAAAATGAAGCTCCTACATCACTTGATATTATCACAAGTACTCTTTCGTTGCAAAACATATCTATAATAGTTTTATTTGATTGTGGTGCATCACATTCTTTTATATCAATTAATTAAGTACAAGATTATTAGTTGAATTACAAGTATTAAAAATTTCTCTTTTATTAAAATTGCTTATAATTGAGAAAGTAAGAATAGACAAATATGTTAAGTAAGATATGAAAATAAATGAGAGATCTTTTTAATTTCAATTGATTATTATAAATCTATCAAAAGTAAATGTCATCCTTAAAATGGATTGGCTAGTATCTCACGAGGTGATTATTAGTAGTTGAAATAAGAAATTAAAAATTCATATAATTGATGGCACCAATTTACTTTATTTTGGTGATGATTGAAAAGTGTTTATAATATCTACTTTTAAAGCTAAAAGATTAATAAAAAAAGGATATGAGTGTTATCTAGTTTTAATAAAAGAGGTTGAAAATAATTGTAAGAACTTTTTATTATATATGAATATCCAGATGTTTTCTTTAAAGATTTACCAAGAGTATCACCTACTAGAAGAATAAAATTTGTTGTTGATTTGGTATATTGGGTGTGTGATGACCAATATTTTATTACTTTAGTGTTATCAGTTGCTTGGGTACTTAATATTAATATTTAAAATTTATCTGGAGTAAGATATAATAATTTTATTTTACAACATCTTGAAAAATATGTTTAACAAAGAGCCCATAATTTGACTATAAATACATTTTTGGAAAGGACATATCAAATGATATATTTATCTCATTTTTTCAAAATCATTTAAATTTTTCATAAATTGTTAAAACAAAAGAGAATAAATATAAATTTAAAAAATAATTAATCATTTTATCTTCTTGTTACTATTAAAACTTCCCTCTCTCTCTCTTATGTAGCCCTAATCTTCTCCTATCTCTCCAATTTAATGCTTAACCTTAATCTAGAATTGCTTCATAAGGAGGAATTGTCACATGAATTCGAGGAAAGAACATTGAGAAGGATTCTAGTGACCTAATTAGTTAAAATTGTCCTTTGGTGAGCTACGCCATGTGAATAGACCATAGGTGCTCATGGGATTCAAAAGCCTTTGGCGACAATAGTGAGTTCCTTTGATGTAATTGGAGGGTTGAGTAAGGCAATTACTACGAGGTGGAGAGAAACGCAAGAACAATTTTCCTAAACCTCACTTAATTGTATATTTATTATAGAAATTATTATTGTAAGCCAAGGATATGAATTAGGAAGGAGAATTAGTGTGGTTTATGCTATTGAAGTGTAAAGAAAGAATGCTTAAGTGCTCTTGTCATGAGTTGTAATAGTAGAAAAAGGTAAACATGTAATTTTTTTATTTTCATGTATTTATTCCATATAGAATTTTTAGCAATCATGAGATAGGATTTGATAAGAAATTATGTGAAAAACATTTTTTTAATCATTTTGAAGCTTTTGTGGACTTTTGAAGGAGAAGAACTATAGTAATTGACTATTGATCATAATAGAAAAGAAAAAGAAAGATTGACCTCAGGTATTATGCTATTCATTAAAGTTTATACATAATAAATGGTGCTTGATTTTACAGTTACAATTTCAAAAAAGAAGTTCAATAAGGGTTGCATGTTGGCTTAAGGAATTATTATAAGTTGGCCTAATAGTTTTATATTAGCTTGACTTAGAAGAACTATTTATAAAGACAACCCTCTCATAATTTATTATTTGTAATGTATCAGAGTAATTAATAAGTTGTCAAACAAATTGATAAGTGATAGTGAAATCTCTTATTATTATCTTTTGATGTAAAAAGTGAGGAGAAAGGGAGAATTAATGTCAAAGTAGATCCTGAGGATCTAGATAGATAAATTAAATAAAATAAAATATAAATAGTGAATTTTTTATATAATTATTATATTGATTAATATAATATGAATGATCTCTCCTTCATATTTATACATTTCATACTTGATTTGGGTATTATAGCATATCAACATGTGCATACATGCTATAATTCTACATGATTAATGATACATAGATGTCTTGGGAGTCGTTACATCCTTGTGATGAAAAAAATAAGAATGTGATTATTAACAAATATCGTAGGGTAAACAAAATGAAATTGAGAGTAATTAACCTAGATTATGTAAATCTCTATGTGGTATGTCAAAAGATGATGGAAAGAAAGAAAATGAAAAAAGTTAAGCATAAAGTCTATTATCTATTGAAGAATAAGTAAGAAATATTGAAAAATTTTTCTCGTGTAGACTTATCCTATAATGCTTCTTGCTAAGTGATCTGGTAGTTATCATTTATTATGTGATTTGGTGATAGTAGTACCACTGACATTAGAACATGAAAAAAGAGCTTATTGCTATGTGATCAGGAGCTATCACTTGTTATGTGATCTAATGGCCATTACTTATTATGTAATCTGGTAGTTGAGGTTTATAAAGATAATATATATATATATATATATGTCACTTATTATGTGATTTGATAGTGATATGATAAGATGTCAAGAGATATGAGATAAGTATCTCAAAGACAAGAGCCATTGGGAGAAACTAAGGCCCTTATTATTTGAAAAAAAAGGTTAAATGAAAAATGAGAACAATTGAGGTTGGATCAGATTCAATAAAAAAATATGTATATAAAAATTTATATAAATTATTTATAGAAAAGGATCTAAAACTCATTATGTTCTAAAGATCAAAATCTATAACATGATTTGCATTGTATTTGAAAATCTAATATATTTTCACAAAGTTTTAGAGACATAATTTCCTCCTTTCTTTATGTCATGTATATTTTCATAATGCTTGATATTAAGCATATTGTATTACATACTCTTTTTTCATACCAACTTATTTATACTATTAATTTATCTATCAAGTTTTTATATTCACTTCCTTACTTACATTACAGGACATGACATAGATGCACACTAAGTGACGACATTTAAGGGTTTAAAAGTAGTTATTGAGGATTAGAAATAGAATGTTTTATAGATAATTGGTAATATTATAGATTGTGAGGTGATACACCTATATATAGACCTTATGATGACTTTGTGATATGGTTTTCTATTGTGGTGATGCATTATTTAATGTAATATTAATGTGATTTTATCATTATGATATGGTATCTAGCATGAAAATGTGGCTTTATCTTGACTACTTAGTTTTATAATGTAAACTATGGTTTAGTGATAGTAGTTTATATATATATATATATATATATATATATATATATATATATATATATATATATATATATATATATATATATATATATATATATATATATATATATATATATATATATATATATATATATATAAGTTGTTGCATTTGTTAATGAAATAAATAATAAGTATATATGAAATTGAATAGTTTTTAGGAGAGACTTTAATTATTTTTTAAAAATTTTGAACTCTTTAATAGTAAAAAAAAACTTTGATTTATCAAATGATTTAAGTATAATTAATTACCATTCTTTGTATGGGTAGGTCTTTTGGGTCCTCCTAATATGTACATTGCATAAATATGCTTAATGAGGAAGAAATTAGGAGTTAATGGACATGTAAGACGTGAAAGGATGCAAAATTAGTCTCTAAAACATCATATAGGATGATATCACTTGACTTACAAAAATTAAAAGCACAAGAGTTTTTGTTAAAAGTTTTGTTAGACTTATTATCACCTCTTGAGGTACACCTATATTATTTATGAAGAAGAATGATAAAAACTTAATAATGTATATTGATTATAAATAATTTAATAATATTATAATTAAGAACAAATATCCATTATTTAGAATAAATAAATTATTTGATTAATTGCAAGAAGCTAAAGTGTTTATAAAAATTACCTTAAGATCAAGTTATGATCAAATAATGATTAGAAAAGAAGATATATCAAAAATTGCTTTTAGAACAAAATATATTTAATTTGAATTTCTTATGTTGCCTTATGGGCTAACTAATCTCCAACTACCTTTATGGACTTAATAAATAGGGTGTTTAGGAAATGGTTAGATGAATTTTTTATTATTTTTATTTATGACATATTGATATACTTTAATGATGAAAGCCTAACTAAGTTGTTATTAAAATATAATTCAATTTTTGCACAAGGTTTTACTATATGAGTGATTAAAAATAAATCGTAAGAATTTCAAGATACATATAACTTAGAGGAATATATGTAAATACAATAATGAGTTTTTATGTATATTAAGGACTTAAACTTGATTAATCTTGATAATTAAATTATTAAATTTGGTTTAAGTCATTAACAAATGAATCTTTTAGTCAGTCTTTTATGTAACTCAATGATCAACAAACTCATAAACGAGAAGAATTTTACTATTAAATCATTTGATTTATTGGATGGATCATCTAATGGTTATAAGAACCTTAAAATATAAATATATTTTTTAATATTTAAGGAGTTTTAACCAATGTAAATATTGCTTTGAACAAATCAAAATGATAAAGGAAGGTCAATGACATTGTTTTAATGTTGAGAGTTTATAAATGTCTTAATACTTCGATACTTTATAAATAAAATACGCTACATTGCAATACAATAAAATGCTTTACTAGTCAGATTGAAATTATGAAGAGATCTTACTTGCTAAGCCATTAAGTTTCAACCTTAGAGAAACTTTCAAGATCAAATTGTTGAATCTTTCAAATTATTGAATCTTTTTAATTTCAAATCTATAAGACCTAATATTACATTTTACATTTATTTCATAAACTTATATATTTTCAATCTAAGATCATATGTAATATTTCTTATTTTGAGTTTTTATTTTATTTTGTAAAAGCCTACTTTGATATTTAGATTATGGAGGTAAAGATAGCTTAGCTTGAGACTTTTGTGTACAAGTGAGTTGCCTACTCTAGAATCTTTTAGTTTGTTGGTTTTTGGAATACCATGTGAGTATCGTGAGTTGCACATTGGAAGTTATTCTTCTCTAGAGTGTATTAAGTTGACAGGGATGGCAAAATTTATAAACTTTTATGTTTGGTTTCATTATTTCTTCTTCATTTATATAGTTTAATCAACATTATTGATTATATAATTCATATATTTGTGTGGTAAGACTTGATCTACATTTTAAACACTTTTATGTTTAATTATATAAAAATAGTACTCATTAGATGTATATTATTAAACTTCATAGTAATTATATAGACATGATATATGTTGATTATATAATATAAATTAAAAAATGAGGTTATATTTTTCTCAAAATTTTTATGTAATTTCTTATTATTTTCAATTTTTTTCAATGTTATAAACCATTTTAGAGTGCAATAATATATTTAATTATATTTTATCTTTATTAATTTGATATGACATCATATTATTAAATACTAGCTTTATCTATTGTAGAAGATTAGGTTAAACTTGGCCTAATAACACTATGATAGAGTATCATTCTCTCTTTCTTTCTTTTCTTTTGAAGTTGGACTTGCCAATCTATTATATAGCTTCTTTGAACAACATGATGATGTTCTTTTACTTATCTTTTTCTTTCTCTTCTCTCTTCACATTTTAAAGATAATCATAAATAAAATATAGATATATAATCATAAAAAATTATATAATAAACGGGAAAATTAAACAACGTCCATAGGATAAGATAACATTGATCAAAAAAATAAAAATTATTTCTATGCAATAAAATAATTATTTTTATTATCTCATGTAAAAATCGTTTCAAAATAGATGATTAAAAGTTGAATAGGTAAGAAATGAGATAAGAAAAAAAAATTACATTAGTTTCTAAAAAACTTTCTTCGTTAATAGGGTAGAAGTTACTAATTTGCTTTAAGAAAGGTTTTTTTAAATAAATAAGTTTAACACTACTTTAACTTTTTTTAAAAAAAAATAATCAATTTTTTATATAAAAATTTTCAAATGATTACAATTTCAATAAAAACGTCTACATATCAATTTTTTAAAACTATTTTTTAAAATATTTTCAAGGATAATTTAAAAATTTTTTTTTTTACAAATTTCCAATTAATTTCCAATTTTTGGTCTGACAGGTCTTCTCCCAAGCCATCCATCGCCCCTTATATAAGGCACCCTTTTCCTCTCGGCTTCTCATCGGAACAAAACAACGGTCTTTTTTCCATTGTCGAAATGAAGTCTCTCGTTCTCCAATTAGGAGTTTTACTTGTTTCGTGCATCTTTCCGGCGACTTCGAAGGTCGCGTCGTGCAAATTCCCTGCTATTTTCAACTTCGGCGACTCGAATTCCGACACCGGCGGGCTGGCGGCGGCTTTTGACACAGTTAAACCACCATATGGCGAGACCTTCTTCCAAACGCCAGCTGGGCGATACTCCGATGGCCGTCTCATCATCGATTTCATCGGTTCCTATTTTGTGTCACTTTTTAATTTATTTTAATGTTAAATATTATGTTTTATTGACAAAAAAATTAAAATTTTTAAAAATAATTTACGCATACACTTCAACTAATAGGGGCTGTACTTGGCAAATTAGAATTTTTGGAAAATATTATCGTTATGTGTTATCACAAAATATATTCTATAAATCAATTTATCTTAAATATTTTTCCAAAATTATTGTTAAATATTCACTTATAAAAAAGTTTAAAAATAATAGTTATTTTTTAAAGAATATATATTTAAAATATATAAATAGTTTAATAAAAGGATTAAAATAAAAATTAATTAATTAAAAATAAGTACAGCCTGTAATAAGTCTCAAACCTTTCGCAGCCGACAGCTATGGGCTACCATTACTGAGCCCCTACCTCGACTCCCTCAGCATCAACTTCAGCCACGGAGCTAACTTTGCCACCGCCGCCTCTACCCTCGTTGACCAGAATTCCTCTCTCTTCCAAGGCGGCTACAGCCCCTTCTTCCTCCAAGTCCAGACTCGACAATTCTCTCAGTTCGTGTCCAGATCTCAAATCGTCGCCAAGCGAGGCAAGTCCTCTCATTTCCGTTTCTCTGCTTCTCCAAACAGCAAAAGCTAAAAAATTTGATGATTACAGGGGACTTTTTCCGGTCACTGATGCCAAAAGAGGACTACTTCAATGAAAGTCTGTACACCATCGACATCGGGCAGAACGACCTCACTGCCGGGCTATTCCCCGGGAAGTCCCTCGAAGAGTTCCTTCCGCAGACGCTTGCTGAGTTCGCCGACGGGGTCCGGGCATCGTATGAGAAGGGGGCGAGGTATTTCTGGGTTCACAACACCGGCCCCCTCGGCTGCCTCGCCTATGCTCTGCTCCGCAGGAATCTCAGCAACGCCGGCGAGCTGGATCCGGCGGGCTGCTCCGCCTTCTATAACAATGCCTCCCGGAGATATAACGAGGGATTGAATGAGACGGTGGGGGTGCTAAGAAAGGAGCTGCCGCACGCCGTGATTACCTACGTGGACGTCTTCGCCGCCAAGTACGCTCTGTTTCTTGAACCCGCCAAGTACGGTACGTCAACTCTCTCGTCGCTTTTTTTCCCAAGAGTTTAATTTTCAATTATTATAAAGAATGTTTATTTTAATTACCGAGATATTTAACTATTATTTCTTGAAATCAACGTGTTGATTTTACCCACGTGTGATTCGGCACAATCTTAACGCGCAAAATCAAATCTGACGTCATCACAAAAATAGTATTTGATGTGAATACATAATTATTTTTCATAAACTATTAGACATATACGAATACAGAGAAATAATGATTTAATATTAAGAGACACATTATGTATTGTTTATGCATAAAAAAATAAAAAAAAAATATTTAAACATTTATATAAAAAATAAAAATTTAATGAAAAATATTTATTATAAACCAAGTTTTATGGAATTAGTTGATGATGTAGGGTTTGAGGATCCGTTGATGGTCTGTTGTGGCTATGGCGGTGGGAAGTACAATTTCGACTACGATGTGAGTTGCGGGAACACGGCGAAGAGGAACGGTGGAACGGTTTTGCTTGGAAAGTCGTGCCGCAGGCCATCGGAGAAGGTGGTGTGGGATGGAACTCACTACACGGAGGCCGCCAACAAGGTGGTGTTCAAACTTATTTCCACCGGGGATTTCTCTTACCCGCACAGATCTTTCAATGCTGCATGTAAGAAAAGTGGGTGGGAAAATGGTTTAAGGCGAGATGTTTGACATAACTTTAGAAAGTGCTTTTGTTATGTTTAAATAATTTAGGAAATGGGGTGTTATGTTGTTATTACTAATGTCTAATTCTATAATTGTTCACTTAAAATTACTAATGTCTATTCCATCTATAACAATTTTGAATTATTCAGTTTAGATTATTTAGAAAAATAGAATCTATAATAAATGCATTGGTGACTCTTTTATGTTATTTATTTTATAGATTTAAAAAATTTGTTACTATTATTTTGATGCTAACATCTAACAACAATGAATCATATTCCACATAATGGTGATGGCAATGTAACTCTAATGCACAATTATGAATGGTTGTTCAAGGGCATCTTTTAGCATTGAATTCCTCATATGATTCAAAAGTTTGGCTTGTCATGCTCGATAGATAAAATCTATTATGTAAGTTAGTTTCTTTGTTTTGGCATTTCTAATTGATTTTTTTACACATGCTATAATTAATGACTATTATGAGCCACAAGAGTTAGCCAAAGGATTATCCTTATTGGTGCAATAATAAAAGATATGTTTATTTATTAGTTTTAAATACCACATAAAGTCAAGTAAGGAAAATAAGTAAACAAAAAGTATTCATGCTTTTGTGAATCATAGCTTTTATAACAATTATTGATATGATTTTTATGAATTTATTAAGGATTTTGTTGAATTTGAATCTTTCAAAAGGTAAAATAAAAACTTGTTATTTAGATGTGATTGGTTCAACACTAAAAAGGGCAATCAATACAAAATGTGCTACATAAGTAAAAAAATTCAAGTTTTTTACAAATAAACCATTTTTACTAACCTAGTAGGTCACATAAATTTTCTAATTACGAATTATCAATGCTTTAAGAGAGTCCAAAGTTAACTGATGACTTATATATAAGATCATGCTTAAGGTCATAAATGATTACATTTGTGAAGGATGCAAATGATAGAGATGGCAAAGTTGTACAATAAATTAAAAGAATCGATCCATTGTTTTTTTTGCCTCAATGTTGAGCTAGATAAACCTTCAATTCCATCATGATATGATCCTATAGAGTTTGTTAATATAATAATGCTTAGACATTATTATGACTTAACTTGCTTACATAGGATCTAACTCAAATTTCAACTAATTATAAGATGTTTTTTCCAACATTCTTTTCTTTCCAAAATTTCTTTTATCTTTCCTCTCTCTTTCTTATGTTTTTGTCTTTGAATTTTACATGATTCTTCTCGACTTAAGTCATAATGAATGTGATGATAAATTCTATATCATGCCCTAATTCACCTTAGTTCATGAGTGAAGTTAAGTTTTTTTTTCCTTATCTTTTTCCTTCAAAATATCTTTGTTCATAACATATTGTCCACCATATTATCAATTTGAGTTACATTGAACACATTGACTTGCAAAAATTAGCACTTTATTCGCCTCCCTGTCTTTCTTGAGTGTGCAGTGTATTGACACCTCATACTTTTATGTAATGATTTAATAATAATGAAACCATACATTGAATACTAATGTGTGTTTTAAGTTAGTGTTGAACAAGATTAGCAAGCATTAATAATAATGGACGAGCATGATTGTTAAAAAAAGGTTGCTTCAACTTTCATAATGGAGTAATCATGCTAGTTATTTCTCTTGATAGAGTAACAAGCCAATTAAAGAAAATTTTTGATTGATTTACATTAATAAAATGTTAAATTCTATCCAAAACGTCTTGTAGCACATAGGTTCATGAATCATTTAACCTTTCGCAAACTTCATCAATAAATCTCATGCATGCTAAGTTAGTAGTTTTTGTAACATATAAGTTTGGGTATATTTGTAACTCAATTTCACCTTCACATAAGGTGGCATGCATTACAAATATCATCTAAGTTAAATATGTTACACCCCATTTTTCCTAGGTTGTTTTTTGGCATACATTTTTTTTTTTACATATAGATAGCTCAGATCGTCCCATACCAACCTGAGTAGCCTACGAAAAACATAGAACATAACACATCATTACACACCTACTTTCCTTAACAATGTGGATCCCATCTCCCGGGTACACCGTCAACTCAGGATTCATGACTCCTGAATTAACAGATGGACTCGCGCAATGTTACTCCTACTAGACCCAATACTCCTATCCCATACCGATAGGAGAACCGATCTAATAGAAGTCTGAACCCCCACGGTAAGTTCCATAGTCATGTAATGACCTCACCATCAAAAAAAAATATATAACATCCACAGAATAAATATATAAATATAGCACTCCACACACTATAGCACCAAAACAATGAGTAAGACAGTGAATAGAAACTACATCACAAGAAGAAGATCCAAGTCCAACAAGTGCAACATCATTCAACCAGATACATAAGTCAGATTCATCCTCACACAATACCTGACATAAGAATAATAGCATCAATCACACTAACCAAAATGTCTCAGAAATCACAGATCAGATATCCTCCACTAGCCTGCTGACCACGATCCCACCTAATCTGGGTGGCGTCAAGTCTGCCGAGCCGCTGGAAAAGTATAGATAATAAAGGAATGAGCTACGCCCAGTAGGAAAGACAGCTAGTAAAACTCACATGCAAGAGAAGGATAATAGTAAGAGTATAGGAATACAGCATAACAATGTATGGTGGAAAGGCACTCTCAGTCCCAGACTCCGACCAACCACAGTCACCCCTAGTCACACCAGAGTAGCTCTCCTCTGGAGTTCCAGGTAGCATGCCAGCGGGACACGCCCATCTCTGCGCACGCATCACAACGCCTAGCACCCGACACTGCAGCGTCTCTCGTCAATCAATCTTCTGGAGACTATAGACAGAACCAGTCACATAGATCTCTAGCCAACGTAAGACACCCCTGCCACCCTCAGGCACGCAGGCCTACACACTTGGCTAGCCACGGCGAGTCACCCCTGCCACTGCCACTGCCACTCTCAGGCGCGCAGGCCTACACTCATGGACCAGAAGAGATCGACTCAGCCACCGTCCCATGAAGTCCTCTCCCAACAATTTCCATAGAAGCCATGCCCCTACAGTCATTGCCAAGCTATAACTCCAAGATTCGGCAACATGTGTCCAGATACAACAAGGCGCATACCAGTCCACATGTATACTGTGGAAGCTAAGTCTGAACCGCACAGTTACCTACCACAACTACCCTAAAACATCATATAGGGTCTATAGTAGTCCGGTCCAATATGCCAATCCGTGAAATATGCCAACACTGAGTAAACTGACTCAAACCATGCCATTGCCATCCAAGCAACACAAACTGTATCAAAATTCTGACTATTCTGGTAGCACTTACCCAAGTGTCACACTTCCTTCCAACTAATCTAGCTGCACTGAATTTATGGATAATTTCCAACAGTCAATTTCAACTTGGCTATGTGATTTCCAAAAATCACATTTTTCTCACTTTAGGAAATTTTTAAATTCAAAAATCAATTTCCGCCCTTTATCCATTTTCCGAAATTCGGAATAAATTTCCGAATAAAATTTAAATTCCACATATATCCTTTTTCCGAAAATTCGGATTAATTTCCGAAATTAAATTTTCCTCCGCGCCGCGCCGTTCGTCCGCGCCGAATCTCCTGAACCGGATCTCGCCACCGGTTCGGGTCTTCGCGCTGAATCAAGAACCCACCGGCCGAATATTTAATCCAAATTTCCAGCCGACGTTTAGCATTTAATTATTAATAAATATTGAATAATTACAATTACTTAATTAACTAAACCGTAATTAATCTAATCCATCTCCTTCCTCCGCCAGGCGCCCGCGAAACCCTAGCCGACGATTCCTCCGGGAAAATTCCGTTTCCCCCATCGATTTCCGGCGACCGAGATCAAGGAGAAACAAAATCCGATGTTCGTACTATCCTAATGTTTCAATAATGCCACTAATTTCTAAGGTTCAATCAAAATTTCCGCCGAAGTTTCATCCGATCCCCATTTTAACAATCTATGAAATTAAACAAATTTCAGCATTTGATACTATCTTAACATGATTAAAGCACATAATCGAATCAACACATGCTTGGTAAAATTTCCAAATTCGGCGGGTATAATTTTCCGAAAACCCTAAAATGCTAAATCAATAATTTGCATTAATCAATTCCAAAACCACAATCCGCATGCTCCGGTAGCTATTTGCAAAATAATCCATATTTTTAATTTGCTAAATAACTAATTTAAATCTGAATTTCCTACCTTTCTTCTCCGGCGACGGTGAAGCTCGCACGCGACCTACCGCTGCTCCTCGCCGAACGAAACCGGTACCAATCGATTCTCCTCGGTCCCGCGAACCTCCAGGTACAAAAAGCCCCTTGAAAGGCTGCCGGAAAGTATCGCCGTTCGCCGCAAACACTTCGTCTCCGGCCACCGCTCGAAACCCTAACAGCCGAACAGTTTCCGTTAAATACCCCGCTTAAACCGGTAATAACCCGTTAATAACCCATTAAGCGCCGGTTGACCTTCTAATAATGCCGCTTAACCCCGATCAGCCGGTTAATCTCCACCGCTGTTCTCATCCGTCCGATCTGCTTATCTGCGGCTTATCCAACCGCACGCGCAAACGCACTCGGCGAACCGCCCCCGCCTTCGCTGAACCGCTCCGGTCCGGTTCACGCGCGGTAAAAACCAATTTCCGGTTTAAAAATCTAATGGACCGATTTAAATAGATTTTCGAATTTCCAAAAATCCAATTAAACAGGGAAAATTACTTAAAAATTTCCTCGGTGCTCCGAAAAAATCCCCAGCAAATTTCAGAAATTCCAACAGCCTCCAATTGAGCTCCTGGCTCATCCTACTGTCGATCTGAAATCATCCAAGCCACAATTGAATTATTGAAGATTAAACGTATAATATTTTACCGAGTATAACAAAATAAAAATCAAGAAGAGAATAAATAAAGTTTAAAAATACATAAATCACACTAATCATATAATACAATATTACTATCACATAATACAACTAGGCCATTGAAACAATAAGACAATTAATGAGACTAAATGGTATGTTATGTTGTGTGAACTTGATTTTATAGTATTGTGACAATCTCAAATCATCTATGCCAAGTATGATGTATTATTTTAAGATAATTTAGTTTAATTAAAAAAATAAAATATCTCATATAGTACACAAAATCACTAAAAATAAAATATTCTAAAATATAAAGATGAATATATAATTGGATAAAATGATTCTAATTATACTTATTGTGTTTTGATCAAAGTTTGTTTTGAATTAGTTTTTAATTATTGTTGTTGTATATTAGGTAATAGATTATAGATGCATGTTTTATTCTTTTGAAACTTAAAATTTTGGACAAATAAGAATTTTAAAATATTAGAGTTTAGTAAATAGATTCAATCTATAATGTGACTAAAAAGGACATCATATGAATAATATTTGCTGTCATATAATATGACCTAAAATTGTGACCAAACATATTGAGTGTGAAAACAACTGAGACATTTGTATAATACAATGAATGATTTTTGTGTAGTACAACTACATTGCTAAACTAAAAAATCAAAAGAAAATAAATATAGAGAAATACATATAATATAATATATTAATATTATACAGTGCGATCAATTCATGAACATAGTCGTATAACAAAAAAGATTAGAAAATATCATAAAAGACATGTTACCAATCATACAAGTATAATCATTGCTTAATAGTAATAAAAAACGAAATAATTTCACATAGTATAATATGACACATCATACAAGTATAATCAAGTCTAAAGAATTAAATAAGCATTGAGAAAACCAAACTACAAGTATCATATAGCATGATATATATTTATCATATAGTATGGTCCTTTGTAAGAACACTAAATGATGAGGGAACAACAATCTGATCATTATGATGCATTCGATGATCATGTCATTTAACATTAATATACAATATGTTCCATTTGATCATATAATAAAAATCACACAATGACTGATTAATCACCTCAAAAATCATAAATTAGTTATTGAGTAACCATTGAAGTGGACTTAAGAAAAAGATTTTTAATCATTCTACTATAAATAATTAAAAGACTTTAGAAAGAACCAATGCAATTTCACACATTGATTAAATGATGTGTTTGTGGTACTACAAGATTCTAATTATTTGCCTCTACCTTTGAACATTATGATTATTTTAAAGTTACTCCAAAGCAAATTTCAAGCATTTCATCCTCTCTTATTTCACTCAAAAGGTGACATTGTTCATATTTAATTTCATGTAGTATATGCCACATGATAACTTGGTAAAGGTTGCAAGTTTCTTTTAAAGTGCTCATTGTAAAAGATCTTGTATTTGTTTTCATGCCAATCTAGTAATTAACTCATATGATTGATTGGTTGTGCCTCCTTTTCGCTTCTCATTTGCTCCATATAGATCAACCTTGTAAAGGTTTTTATATATTGGTCATTAAATAAATGGTGTTTAGTAGAATAAGTTTGATTATTAAATTAGGGGTGAATGTAGATTTATCTTTGGATTGAACCACTTAGAAAATTTTGTATTATTTATTTTATAGTATTTTGTTTACTTCACACAAGTTTTGAAAAAAATCAAAAGTTTTCTTTAAAAGACAATTTATCTCCATTTTTGTGGCTTAACAATCTTAGTAAGTGATATTAGAGCATAGTTGCATTGAAGGAAGAAATTTTTAAGATAAGATCAAGAAGTCTTAGAATGTGATGGTGTTCAATCACATTTGGTGAGGAAATATCTTCTCATTATCCATTTTTATTTAAATATGAATTTTATTTATATTGAAATAATAGAATGTGAACCATTCTTAAATCTATAGACTTTGATAATTTAGGACATTGTATAACTTCCCTTTGCTTTCTGAATAAGTAGAATTTAAAAAAAAACTACAATACTAAACGTATTGTATCGAATTCCCAAGAATACATCTCTACACTAGAATAAAGAAGAGGAAGAGAGATCTAACATGACTTTCCCACTATCCACTGAGCAACCATAATAAAAAAACCCCCTTCTCACTTACACGGAAGCATTGGATGCACGATGATTCCATCAAAGCTCACCCCTCAAAGATTTTATATCTCTCTTTTCTTGAGATTCTTAAGATTGACTTCCTTAAGCCACCAGACTCTTCTTCTCCAACCTTTCTCCTCACTCAAGATACTTTATTATACTTCTCAAATACAATATCTCCCCTTTTCATTACACAAATAACCTCATCAAAATCATTGATTTATTTTTTTCTTTACCTACCCACATTTGCTCAAAAGGGTCTAGAAGTTGCTCAACCCATGCAACCCATTTCATCCTAATATCTTACTCGATCCATGTTGATCGAACCTTGCGCACCTACTCGACACACTTGTTCTGGCTTGCATTGCCCAGAAAAGTCTAGAAACATTGAGCCTCTTTCCATCCCTTTAGTTCATGTTGTTTGATGCAAACCATGTCACTTGCATTAGACCCAACCCTGCTTCCACTGAAGCGCCCACACAGGACACATCTGAAGTTCCCAAAGTGCCTGATCGTAGCATTCTGTGTACAATCTGCCTTATATTGAATCAAGCAAGTTGAAATGCACCAAATCATGGCCAAATAATGCCAAGCCAAGCTAAAGCAAATTGAACCACGCCAAGCAATATTGAATAGAGCTAAACCAAATCAAACATTTTAAAGATGATCATAAATAAAATAGAGGGATATAATCATAAAAAATTATATAATAAATGAGAAAATTAAACAACGTCTATAGTATAAGATAATATTGACCAAAAAAATAAAAAAAATATTTCTATGTGATAAAATAATTATTTTTTTATGTCACATCAAAATTGTTTCAAAATAGTTGATTAAAAGTTGAATAAGTAATAAATGAGATAAAAGAAAAAAAAATACATTAGTTTTCAAAAAACGATCTTTGAAATAATAAGTTTTACACTAAACTTTTAAGAAAATAATTAGTATTTTATATAAAAATTTTAAAATGATTACAATTTCAATAAATAGTGTACATATCAATTTTTTAAAACTATTTTTAAAAATATTTTCAAGGATAATTTTAAAAAATAATTTTTACAAATTTCCAATTAATTTCTAGTTTTTGGTCTGAAAGGTCTTCTCCCAAGCCATTCATTGCTCCTTATAGAAATGAAGTCTTCTCATCGGAACAAAACTACGGTCTTTTTTCCATTCTCGAAATGAAGTCTTTCGTTCTCCAATTAGGACTTTTACTTGTTTCGTGTATCTTTCCGGCGACTTCGACGGTCGCGTCGTGCAAATTCCCAGCTATTTTCAACTTTGGCGACTCGAATTTCGACACCGGCGGGCTGGCGGCGGCTTTTGCCAATGTTCAACCACCATATGGCGGGACCTTCTTCCGAACGTCCGCCGGGCGATACTCTGATGGCCGTCTCATAATCGATTTCATCGGTTCCTATTTTGTGTCACTTTTTAATTTATTTTAATTTTAAGTATTATGTCTTATTGACTAAAAAATTAAAATTTTTAAAAATAATTTACGCATACACTTCAACTAATAGGGGCTGTACTTGGCAAATTAGAATTTTTGAAAAATATTATTGTTGTTTGTTATCACAAAATATATTCTATAAATCGATTTATCTAAAATATTTTCTCAAAATTATTGTTAAATATTTACTTATAAAAAAAGTTAAAAAATAAAAGCTATTTTTTAAAACAATATATAAATAATTTAATAAAAGGATAATAATAAAAATTAATTAATTAGAAATAGAGCTTGTACTAAGTCTCAACCTTTCGCAGCCGAGAGCTGTGGGCTACCATTACTGAGCCCCTACCTCGATTCCCACGGCATCAACTTCAGCCACGGAGCTAACTTTGCCACCGCCGCCTCCACCGTCGTTGACCAGAACTCGTCTCCCTCCCAAGGCGGCTACAGCCCCTTCTTCCTCCAGGTCCAGGCCCTACAATTCTCTCAGTTCGTGTCCAGGTCTCAAATCGTCGCCAAGCGAGGCAAGTCCTCTCATTTCCCTTTCTCTGCTTCTCCAAACAGTAAAAGCTCAAAATTTGATGATCGCAGGGGACCTTTTCCGGTCACTGATGCCAAAAGAGGACTACTTCAATGACAGTTAGTAAACCATCGACATCAGACAGAACTATTAGCAAACTTTAAGTGTTTGTTACACATTTTAAGTATTTGTTAGTATTTTTTTTTAAGTATTTAAAAGTTTATTTTGAATTTTAAATTAGAAACAAAAAGGGGAAAATGTTTAAATAATTTTGAATTTTAAATTAGGAATAAAGGTGAGATTAGTTTCTTTTGTTGTTTATAAAAGATGTAATTGTTGCTTTGCAGTTAAGTATGAATGATATAAAAATTCATTGCTTTTGTCTTCCTGCACTTCAGGGTTTTTGTTGTCATTTTCGAATTTCTCCCAAATACTCTCGAATGCAAGTTTGTTGTTTACTATTCGAGATCTATTTTATTTCACTCATCAAAGTAGTATCAGAGCTTGAAGAAGAAGAAGAAGATCGAACACTGCACTGTCGAAGGGAGAAGAGCAGAAGCATTTTTTTAAAGGGCGTTTTTTATTTAAACTGTCCGAAATTGTTCTACAAACCGTTCTTATTTTGACGAACGACAATTATGATAATTGGTGCATTCAATTTAAAGCCCTTCTTGACTTGCAAGACTTTTAGGAGATTGTTATTAATGGCTTTAATGAATCAGATGCTACTAAAGCAGAGAAAAAACTGTTGAAAGAAAATCAGGAAAAAGACAAAAAGGCATTGTTCTTGATATATCAAGGGCTTGATGAAGCCACTTTTGAGAAAGTTGCAAAAGCGACTGCAAGCAAAGAAGTTCGGAATAAACTCAACATATTTCTTCAAAGGTGTTGAATCTGTAAAATGTGTACATCTTCAAATCCTTAGAGGTAATTTTGAGCAGTCAAAGATGAATGAAAATGAGAATATCTCAGATTATGTCTCATGCTTGATTGTTATTTATGAAGTTAATGAAGAAAAATGGAGAACAAATTTGACGATATAAGTGTGATAAAAAAAAGTGCTTCGTTCTTTAACTCCTATGTTTGAGCATGTGGTAACAGCAATTGAAGAATCTAAAGATATAAGTAGATTATCTATTAAAGAGCTAATAGATTCTTTACAAGTGCATGAGCAACGACTAAAGAAAAGGGTTGAAGTTGCACTTATTGATCAAGCATTAAAATCAAAACTGAATTTAAAAGAAGACAATAACTTGAGGAAAGCAAATTCAAATTCAAGGGGGAGAGGACGAGGTTCATATCGAGGACATGGAAGGGTTGTTTCCAAAATAGATCTCAATAAAAATTTAATCAATCTTACACTCAACCTGGGCATAAAAGAAATAATGCTTCTTGAGGTCGAGGATAAGGAAGAAATATTGAATGTTAAAATTGTCATAAGTTGGTCATTATGTTTCTAATCGTTGGCATAAGAATAACAAATCAAATTATGTTGAAACATCACAAGAAGAGTCAATATCCTTATTGGCTGAAAATGAGGGCAACGAAAGAGAAGATGCATGGTTTCTTGACTCAGGAGCAAGCAATCATATGTGTGAAAAAGGCATTTATTTGATACAATTGAAAATATGCAAGCAAGTGTGAGTCTTGGAGACTCATCAAAGTTGAAAGTTGAAGAAAAAGGTAATATAAAATTTTACAAAGAGAATGGATTTCCAATTTTTATTTTAAATGCATATTTTATTCCTGATATAAAAAGTAATATTCTAAGCCTTGGGCAATTGATTGAGAAATGATATATTATACATATGAGGAATGGTTACCTTAACTTTGGAGGTTTGAAGTTATTGGCAAAAGAATGAATGATGAAAGGCCTTCCTTTATTGGATGATCCAAATCATATATGTAAAGCTTATATATTTGAAAAGCAACATTGTCTACCATTTCAAAAGAATAGCACTTGGAGAGCTAAAAGACCATTGCAGCTTATTCATAATAATATTGTGGTTCATTAGTGTCATTATTTAATAGACGTAATAAATATTTTATTACTTTCATAGATAATTTTAGTAGAAAAATATAAACATATTTTATTAAGGAGAAATCTGCTACTATCTTTATATTTAAAGAGTTCAAATGCATGGTTGAAAAAGAGAGCGAGCTATTTATTCAAAGCCTTAGATCTGATAGAAGTTGTGAGTATACATCAAATGAATTTATTTAGCTGTGCAAGCAAGAAAGTATACAACATCAACTATCACAAGTTATACTCCACAATAAAATGGAGTGGTTGAACGAAGAAATCGTATTATCTTTAATATGACAAGGACAATGATGAGAAAGATAAATATGCCAAAAGAATTTTAGGTAGAAGCAGTTGCATGTTCAACTTATTTGTTGAATCGTTGTCCTACTAAGGTTGTGCATTATATGACTATAAAAAGCTTGAAGTAGATATATAACAAGAGTTTCTCATTTTTATATATTTGGTTGCATTGCATATGCATAGATGCCTAATATATTAATGAAAAAAATTAGATGATAAAGATAAAAAATACATATTTATTGGGAATAGTGAGAAGTAAAAAGTCTACAACTCTATAATCCTTTAACCATAAAGGTGATTATTAGTCACGATATTGTGTTTGTACAAAAAGATACTTGAAAGTGGAAAAAAGAGAAGGATAATAAAATTATCACACTTGGGCAAGAAGAAGAAATTTAAAATCAACAAACACATGATTTGAATTCTTCAATAAGTTCTCCCTCAAGAATAACTATTATGCAAAAGACAACAATCCTATTGACTCAAGCTGAAAAATAAAAAGTTTACAAGAGATATATGAGCAAACTACTAAGTTTTCTAACTTATTCTATTATTTTGCTTATAATGAACCCATTTCTTTTGATGAAGCAATGCAGGATATAAATTACCAAAAAGTTATGGATGAAGAAATAGTATCTATCAAAAGAAATAATACATGGGAGTTAATTGATCTCCCTTCTCAAAAGAAACCCATAATAGTGAAATGAGTTTACAAGATCAAGCATAAAACAGATGAAACAATGGATAGATACAAGACAAGACTTATGGCAAAAAGCTTTAAGCAAAACTATGGTATAGGCTACAACGAGGTATTTGCTTTAGTTGATCGATTTGATACATGAAGTTGATTTTAGCATTTACAGTGCCTCATGGATGGAAGGTATGCCAACTTGATGTTAAATCTGTATTTTTGAATAGAGTTTTAAAAGAAGAAATATATATTGATTAACCTGAAGATTACAAAATTATGAGTGATCCATATAAAGTCTATCATTTGAAGAAGGCTTTATATGGATTGAAACAAGTACCAAGAGCATAGAATATCAAGATTGATGGACATCTTCAATAACAAAGATTCTAAAAATACCCATTTAAGCATGCTCTTTATATTATGACAACTAACAATGATATTCTTATAGTTTGTCTTTATGTAGATGATGTGCTTTATACAGAAAATTCTTTTGAATTGTTTCATGAATTTTAAAGAACTATGCATCATGAATTTGACATGACAGATAATGGTGAAATGTCATACTTTCTTGGCTTAGAAGTGAAGCAAATGACAAATGGAATCCAAATCTTTCAAAGAAGGAATGCTACTAAATTTCTAAAAAAAGCTAAAAATGGAAGATTACAAATCAGTGGCAACACTACTTGATTTGAGAATAAAAACAAGTAGAGAAAGAGAAGGAAAAGACATTGACTCTACTTTGTTCAAAAGTCTTGTTGGTAGTCTTCGTTATTTCACTATCACAAGACATGATATTCTATATTCTGTTGGACTCATTAGTCAATATTTGTAAAGTCCAAAGGAAACACATTGGATGGTTGTTAAAAGAATACTAAGATATATTAAAAGAACATTTGATCATGATTTGTATTTTATTAACCAAAGTGGAACAGATTTATGTGGCTACTCTGACAGTGATTGAAGAGGTGATATAGATGAAAGAAAGAGTACAATTGGTTATCATTTCTTCTTATGTTCATCAATATTTATGTGGAGATCAACTAAACAAGATGTCATTGCTATTTCATCTTGTGAAATAGAGTATATTATAGCTTCATCAATAATTTGTGAAGCAATTTGGTTGTAAAATTTATTGCATGAGTTAAATCATCAATAAGAAGAGCCAACAACTATTTTTTTTGATAATATGTCAGCCATCAAATTAGCAAAAAATCAAGTTCAACATGGGTGAAGCAAGCATATCGAGACAAGGTATCATTTTCTTCGTGATCATGTCAACAAGAGGACTATAAGTTTGGTACATTGCTGTACTGAAGAACAAGTGGCTGATATGTTCACTAAATTACTTGAACTGAAAAAGTTTAAAGAATTACGAAATCAATTAGGCTTCAAGATATTTCAAGTTTGAGGGGGAGCAATGTTAGCAAACTTTAAGTGTTTGTTACACATTTTAAACGTTTGTTAGTATTTTTAGGTGTTTAAATGTTAAAATAATTTTGAATTTTAAATTAGGAACAAAAAAGAGAAATGTTTAAATAATTTTTAATTTTAAATTAGGAACAGAAAGGGGAGATTAGTTCCTTTTGTTGTTTATAAAAGGTGTAATTATTGCTTTGTAGTTATTTATGAATGATATAAAAATTCATCACTTTTGTCTTTCCACACTTTAGGATTTTCGTTGCTTTTTTAAAATTTCTCCAAAATACTCTCGAATGCAAATTTGTTGTTTGCAATTTGAGATCTATTTTATTTCAATCATCAAGAACGACATCACTCCCGGGCTATTCCCAGGGAAGTCCCTCAGAGAGTTCCTTCAGCAGACGCTTGCTGAGTTCGGCGACGGGGTCCGGGCATTGTATGAGAAGGGGGCGAGGTATTTCTGGGTTCACAAAACCGGCCCCCTCGGCTGCCTCGCCTATGCTTTGCTCCGCAGGAATCTCAGCAACGCCGGCGAGCTGGATCCGGCGGGCTGCTCCGCCTTCTATAACAATGCCTCCCGGAGATATAACGAGGGATTGAATGAGACGGTGGGGGTGCTAAGAAAGGAGCTGCCGCACGCCGTGATTACCTACGTGGACGTCTTCGCCGCCAAGTACGCTCTGTTTCTTGAACCCGCCAAGTACGGTACGTCAACTCTCTCGTCGCTTTTTTTCCCAAGAGTTTAATTTTCAATTATTATAAAGAATGTTTATTTTAATTACCGAGATATTTAACTATTATTTCTTGAAATCAACGTGTTGATTTTACCCACGTGTGATTCGGCACAATCTTAACGCGCAAAATCAAATCTGACGTCATCACAAAAATAGTATTTGATGTGAATACATAATTATTTTTCATAAACTATTAGACATATACGAATACAGAGAAATAATGATTTAATATTAAGAGACACATTATGTATTGTTTATGCATAAAAAAATAAAAAAATATTTAAACATTTATATAAAAAATAAAAATTTAATGAAAAATATTTATTACAAACCAAGTTTTGTCTTATGGAATTAGTTGATGATGTAGGGTTTGAGGATCCGTTGATGGTCTGTTGTGGCTACGGCGGTGGGAAGTACAATTTCGACTACGATGTGAGGTGCGGGAACACGGCGAAGAGGAACGGTGGAAGGGTTTTGCTGGGAAAGTCGTGCCGCAGGCCATCGGAGAAGGTGGTGTGGGATGGAACTCACTACACGGAGGCCGCCAACAAGGTGGTGTTCAAACTTATTTCCACCGGGGATTTCTCTTACCCGCACAGATCTTTCAATGCTGCATGTAAGAAAAATGGTCGGAAAATGGTTTTAAGCGGAGATGTTTGACATAACTTTAGAAAGTGCTTTTGTCATGTTTAAATAATTTAGGAAATGGGGTGTTATGTTGTTATTAAAAGGCTTTTCAACTATTTATATCAAGACATCCTTTTTTCCCATTCTATTATTTAGAAATACCACAAAAAGTCAAGTAAGGAAAATAAGTAAACAAAAAGCATTCATGCTTTGTGAATCATAGCTTTTATAACAATTATAGATATGATTTTTATGTATTTATTATGGATTTTGTTGAATTTGAATATTTCAAAAAGTAAAATAGAAACTTTTTATTTAGATGTGATTGGTTTAATGTTAAAAAGGGCAATCAATACAAAATGTGCTACATAAGTAAAAAAAAAAATTCAAGTTTTTTATAAATAAACCATTTGTACTAGCCTAGTAGGTCACATAAATTTATTATAATTACTAATTACCAATGCCTTAAGAGAGTCCAAAGTTAACTGATGGCATATATATAAAATCAAGCTTAAGGTCATAAATGATTACATTTGTGAAGGATGCAAATGACAGAGATGGCAAAGTTGTACAATAAATTTAAAGAATCGATCCATTGTTTTTTTTGCCTCATTGTTGAGCAAGATAAACCTTCAATTCCATCATGATATGATCTTATAGAGTTTGTTAATATAATAATGTTCAGACATTGTTATGACTTAACTTGCTTAAATAGGATCTAACTCAAATTTCAACTAATTATAGGATGTTTTTTCCAACATTCTTTTTTTCCAATTTTTTTTATCTTTCCTCTCTCTTTCTTATGTTTTTGTTTTTGAATCTTACATGATTCTTCTTGACTAAGTCATATTGAATGTGATGATAAATTCTATATCATGCCCTAATTCACCTTAGTTCATGAGTGAAGTTAAGTTTTTTTCCTTATCTTTTTCCTTCAAATATCTTTGCTCATAACATATTGTCCACCATATTATCAATTTGAGTTACATTGAACACATTGACTTCCAAAAATTAGCACTTTATTCGCTCTCCCTGTCTTTCTTGAGTGTGTAGTGTATTAACACCTCATACTTTTATGTAATGATTTAATAATAATGAAACCATACATTGAATACTAATGTGTGTTTTAAGTTTGTGTTGAACATGATTAGCAAGCATGAATAATAATGGACAAGTATGATTGTTAAAAAAAGGTTGCTTCAACTTTCATAATGGAGCAGTCATGCTAGTTATTTCTCTTGATAGAGTAGCAAGCCACTTAAAGAAAATGTTTGATTGATTTACATTAATAAAATGTTAAATTCTACACCAAAACATCTTGTAGCACATAGGTTCATGAATCATTTAACCTTTCACAAACTTCATTAATAAATCTCATGCATACATAGTTAGAAGTTTTTGTAACATATAAGTTTGGGTATCAATAACTCAATTTCACCTTCACATAAGATGGCATGCATTACAAATATCATCTAAGTTAAGTAAAAATTAAGAAGAGAATAAATGAAGTTTAAAAATACACAAATCGTACTAATCATATAATACAATATTACTATCACATAATACAACTAGGTCATAAAAAATAAGACAATTAATGAGACTAAATGATATGTTATGTTGTGTGAACTAGATTTTATAATATTGTGACAATCTTAAATTATCTATGCCAAATATGATGTATTATTTTAAGATAATTTATTTTAATTAAGAAAATAAATTATCTCATAAAATATATGAAAATCACTAAAAATAAAATATTTTAAAATATAAAGATTAATATAGAATTGGATAGCACTTATTAAAATGAATCCAATTATACTTATTGTGTTTCGATTAGAGTTATTTTGGAATTAATATTGAATTATTATTGTTGTATATTAGGTAGTAGATTATAGGTGGATGTTTAATCTTTTTAAAACTTGAAATTTGGGACAAATACGAATTTTAAAGGATTAGAGTTTAGTAAATAGATTCAATCTATGATATGACTATAGGGAACGTCATAATAATAATATTTGTTCTCATAGAATATGACCTACAATTGTGACTAAACATATTGAGTGCGAACATAACTGAGACATTTGTACAATACAATGAATGATTTTTGTGTAATATAACTACATTGTTAAACTAAAAAATCAAAGGAAAATAAAATATAGAGAAATTCATATTATATAATATTAGTATTGTATAGTATGATCAATTTATGAACATAATAGTATAACAAAAAAGATTAGATAATATCATAAAAGACATGCTACCAATCATAAAAGTATAATTATTCCTTAATAGTAATGAAAAGACTAAATAATTTTACACAATATGATATGATCTATCATACAAGTATAATCAAGTCTAGAGAATTAAGTAAGCATTAAGAAAACCAAACTAAAAATATCATATAACATTATATATATATATATATATATATATATATATATATATATATATATATATATATATATATATATATATATATATATATATATATATTATTGTCATGTGCTAAATTTACCTATAAGGATTCTATTAATGGACTAATAGGTTTGACTCCTTTCGAAATTTTCTTTAGAAATCATCCTAAAAGTCTTAGACTTGATTCCCTTACCTTATGATTTATGTATTTCTAAGTCTATTGAGTATTTTACTCATCATATTTATCATTACATAAACATGTTGTCAAAATATTGATTTAAATAATGAAATGTATAAACTACTAACAGATGTTCATAAATAATCGAGAGAATTTGCTGAAAGTGATTATATGATTATTTGTGTTAGATTCCAGAGATTTAAACTATGAACCATCAAGGAATTACATGCCTAAATCATTTAGAATTTTTAATAAACTAGGTTTCAACATGTATGTTTTAGATTTACTTAAGGATTATAGAATAAGTATTACCTTTAATATTCAGGATCTTTTATCTTATATAGAATCTCATATAATACCTAGTAAGTCATTTGAGCTTTTATTATTATTATTACTAAGTGAGCCTATCTCACTAATATATTTAGCTTTATCTGATGAGTTAAGAGATCAAGTAGAGCAAACATTAGATGAGGAAATAGTTTTCGAATATGATTGAGCACAACAAAGCTTTTTGTTATGTTGGTGAGGCCATCCTGTCTCTGATGACACTTAAATTATTAAGAGAAACTTCACCACCTAAACCTAGAGATGTTAAAACAATATCAATGATTTATCATAACTTCACATAGTTGAGCTCTATCCTTCCAAGGGAAGATGACACAGTAGCATCTAGTACATCAAGCAGAGGTTTTACTTTGAGACATACTAGTCTTATTCATATTAGCTCCATAATAAAGATTTTAAATTTCTTCTTAACAAAGTTGAAAGTAATATAGCTATGTAGAATATTCGATCACTATTGGTAGCTAAGTGGATCACCTTAATTAATTTGGTCCTTACTCCAATCCTTGTATTTTACTTAGCTCATATATTAATTCCAAATAGTATTATGAAAAAGCTTGAGAAGGTGATGCACAAATACCTATAGTGGTCTAGGATAGCTACAAAAATTTAATATACTATGAAAGCTATACTTTGTTACCCTTCCCAAGCAATATGGTGGGTTAGGAATTCGTCGTTTGTAAAGATAACAAATTGTTCTTATTGCCTAACATTGTAGAAGGGTGATGGCACAGAGGACGAGTTGTGGATTGAAAGTTTTGGCAATCATGGAGGCTATGGGAATTCAGAGCCAATAGTGTTTGAGACGGATTCCATTTCTATCATTATTGAAGTTAATCAGTTACTTAGTTCAGCTTGCAAAGGAAATGCCTACTGCAAAACTATCAAATTCATCAAGTCCATGAAGTCAGCTAAATTTATACATGTACTATGATAAGGGAATGATGTAGTTTACTGGGTTGTGCATCATGTTCTTTTTTATGATTTTGTTTGGATTAAAAAATAACCTTTCCTAAAACGCTTACGCATATTTTATTTTTTGAGTTTATATATGAAATAAATAATGTATGATGTAGGCCTCGACCATTTAAATTTCAAGGAACTTAGATCCTTGCTAGAATTAGCTTCTCTATTTCTCATTAGTTTTCATTATCACTATTATTGTATAGGTCAATATAGCCAACACTTGTTTATTATATAATTTAGTATGTTTTCATTAGTTCACCAATTTATTTGTATCTATATTTTAGTTTAAGTTGTGTAAAGAATAATTAACAACTTTTAAGTTATTTTCCATTTTAAATTCAGTATAAGATATCTCTTTTCAAAATTTTGTCGATATAAAATTTGATTGAAAATAGCTTTAAAAAGACTTAAAATTAAGTTTTGGTCTATTTCTACCATCGTCCACCTTCAGTCATCATTTGTCGTCCTTACCACTATTGTTAATAGTCATAGTCATCAACCATTCAAACTTGTTGCTCTACAAGACCTGTGCCAACCTATCAACACCCGTAGAGCTCGTCAGTTAACTTGCTTGACCTAACAACATGTGTTGACCCATCAACCCGTGTCAATTTGCATTGACCTATGATGGCTTGAAAACTAGACCTAAGGCTTTATGCGCCTCTTTCCCCATGCTGCATTGATCAAGCCATTTGCTACCTTATCACTCATCATTACTATTGCCTAAAATGCACATACATATTTGGGAACTACTTATATCGATTAATTTTTCAGCTTTTCAAGTCATTTTTTTAGTTTTTTTATTAAATTCAAAGTTTTTCCTATATAATTTATTGTAACTTCTGAAATTTTGAAATATCTTTTAGAATTTAAAAAATGTATCACTTTTTATATACATAAATATCCTTTCACATTCATAGGTTAACAAATTACTGTTACACACTTAAGGTCTCTATAAATATGAAGGCTCATAATGTTGTACATAATGAATTTTTGAATGAAGTAACAAAGTATTGTTATCGAACTTATTTGATATGACCATATTATGTGTGAACAATCTAATGGTGTGATTTTAGAGGTGCCTTAGGAAGGAATGCGACAGGCTCAAATGAGAGATCTCAACCTATAATCCAATATTCACAAGAGAGTCAAATCACTAGAGAAGTTATTCTTTACTTTATTTCAACTTTTAGAAAACTTAATCGTTGTGTCCAATCTTTTTGTAAGCACATGTGATAGTATGATTTTTATTTATCATTCTATGAATACCACTTGTGTGTGTACCTTGAAACTTCATGAGTAATATGTTTACTTAGGTGTGTGTTGTTAAAATCATTTTTCTTAAGTTAAGATTTCTTATGTTAAATTTTAGTGCAAGTCCTTCACTTTTAAGAAAGTCATTACTTTCTTGGTGATTCAAGAATTTTTAATTCTAAATCTATTACACTTTTGGGTAGACCCTTGTATAAATATATTACTTGAACTTAAATACTTCTTAATAGTTTATAAGTTAAAATAAGTTTTAACATAACATGTTACATTAATGATTCTCATCCAAGTTACATTAAATCTCACTGAACTAAGATGAATTGGTCCATACCTTGTCTAATCATTACAAACTGAGCTAGCACATGTTAAACTAAGCCAAATTAGTCTAGATCACATCTAATAAGTATAGACCAAGCCAAACCAAGCATGAATTGAATCAACTGGTTCACATCAAGTCTAAACTTAGCTAAATTTGTTTAGATTTACTCAAATTAATCAAAAGAAAGTTGGAACATGTCAAATCAGTATTGAAGAATAGTAATTGAATAAGGCCAAATAGTGTTGACCAACATTAAATTATACCAAATAAAACTACTTTTATTGCAAAACATGTTGATAATCTAATCTAATTGGTCTTTTCTAATTTTGCTTCGATTAGAATTTCTTCTTCGTGTTTACCATAAAAAAGCTTTTGTTCAAATTTTTTGAATTCCTATTTCACATTAATATTTTTTCTACATAAACTACAAATTTTGAAATAATTAAAAAATCATAACATTCTGAATTTTGTGAATATAAAATTTATTTGAGTTATTTTTATTTTTTGATTTTTATAAATATTTTTAGAATTTTTTTAAAAAAATTTATTTGTTTTGGATAAATCATACAAGTATGTTAATAGATATCATAAAATATTATATATTTCACAACTAAACTAAATTAGTTGAAGAAGATTGTATGATATGATTTTTCCATTATGTCACTATGATCAAGAGTTGTGCAACACTTCACCATAAGGGGTTGAATGAGTCCGATGTGGGAGAGAGAAAGAAAGGGAGAGCAGTTGGATAATAAGGTATGAATCATTGAATAATGAATATGAAATAAAACTCATAGCATAGGTATCAAAGCTTTAAGTGAGAAAGGATACATATTAAATAAGTGCAATAAAGGATATAATATGATAAGATGTAAGGAACATGTTTGAGTTAAATAAGTTAAAATTGAATGTACACATATGATGAAAAGGTTCACATAAGTATGATCAATATGAATAAAGAAGTTTGTACTTATTATATAGTATGAAATTATGGGTTGTATAATCATAATATAGTGAAACAAATTTTTTTTTTAAAACCCAAAACAATGAACAAGTGAGCAAATAATCAAGTGGAGAAGTCAACTGATAGAAAACTATCGAAGTTAAGAGGGAAACAAGGTGAACAGGCATGACATAGAAGAGATTATTTATTATGAATTTAATAGACCATTATGACCAAGTTTGATTTATATTTTAAGGATTTTAATATTTATTTTTATTAACTAAATATGATATCGTATTATTGAAACACTAGTTTAATCGATTAAAGAGATTAATTGAACTTTGATCTAATAATATGAATGTTAGCTCATCACATTCTTAGCCATGATAGAGTCCCATGCTCTTTCTCCATCACTCTTTCTCCCTCTTCCTTCGAGGTTAGATTGTCATTCTATTAAATAACTTCTTTGCATAACATGATGTTCTTTTGCATACATTTCCTTCACTCTTGTGACCTCTCTCAAACTTGTGCTTTACAGCCACATTTTATACATTATCACAAACAAAATATAGTGATATATATTATATAAAAATTATACAAAAAATGATAACATTAAACAATAACATCCATAGGTGATAAGATAAATGGGTGGAAAAATAAAAATAATAATTCGATGTGATGACATAATTAATTTGGTTATATCACAGCAAAATTATTTTAAAGTAGATGACAGAAGGTTGAAAATTAATAAATGAGAAAAAAATAAATCATAATTTATCTTATTAATCAAGGTTAGAAATGTTTTCCAAATTTGAGAGTTTGAAAAATCTTCTCAATTAGTTTTTTCATTTATATTAATTAAATCTTTTAAACAAATTTATTTTTATATAAAATTTCAAAATGATTATAATTTCAATAAAGAGGTGTATCAATCAATTTTCTTTAAAAAAAAAACTGAACTTTTTTAATATTTTCATGAATAATCTTCAAAAATAATTTTTACAAATTTCCAATTTGATTTCCAGTTTTTGGCCTCTACCGGTCTTCTTGCCTCTACCGGTCTTCTCCAAGTCATCCATCCCCTCTTTATATAACGTGCCTATTTCCTCACCGTTTCATCCGAACATAAGAGCGGTCCTTTTTCCATCGTTGAAATGAAGTTTCTCGTCCTCCGATTAGGACTTTTACTTGTTTCGTGCATCTTTCCGGCGACTTCGACGACCGCGCCGTGCAATTTCCCTGCTATTTTCAACTTCGGCGCCTCCAGTTCCGACACGGGCGGGTTGTCGGCGGCCTTCCTCCAGGTTAAACCACCTTATGGCGAGACCTTCTTCGGAAAGCCGGCCGGTCGATACTCCGACGGCCGTCTGATCATCGACTTCATCGGTACCTATTTATTGCTTCACTGTTTTAATTTTGAATGCTACGATTTTTTGACTGAAAAAAAAAAATTGTAAGTTTTTTTTTTTGTGTTTTGTTTTTTTATGATTGCCAATTTTAGAATATTCTTATTAAATAAGCAATAACGCTTCAATTAATTTGGGTTGTATTTGGCAAATTATAATTTTTGAGAAATATTAAGTGTTACTGAAAAATATATTTTATAAAATATTTATTTTAAATAATTTAACAAAATTATTGCTTAATTTTTTTACTTAAAAACTAAAATTAAAAAGTGGACGTTATATTTTATAAAAGGATAATAACAAATATTAATTAATTAAAAAACAAGTAGAGTCCATCTTAAGTCTCTCAATCCTGCACAGCCGAGAGCTTTGGGCTGCCATTACTGAGCCCCTACCTCGACTCCCTCGGCACCAACTTCAGCCACGGAGCTAACTTCGCCACCGCCGGCTCCACCATCGTCGACCAGAACTCCTCCATCGTCCAAAGCGGCTACAGCCCCTTCTTCCTCCAAATCCAGGTCCTACAATTCTCTCAGTTCATCCCCAGGTCTCAAAACGTCGCCAAACGAGGCAAGTCCACTCAGTTCCGCTACCTTGCTTCTTCCAACAGCAAATGCTATAAACTTTGACCATTTCAGGGGAGTTCTTCCATTCTCTGATGCCGAAAGAAGAATACTTCAAGCAAGCTCTGTACACCACTGACATCGGGATGAACGACCTGACCGCCGGGCTATTCGCCGGGAAGTCCCTCGGCGAGTTCCTCCCGCAGATGCTAGCGGCGTTTGCCAATGGAATCCGGGCATTGTACGAGAAGGGGGCGAGGTATTTCTGGGTTCACAACGCCGCCCCCCTCGGCTGCCTCGCATATGCTCTGCTCCGCAGGAATCTTAGCAACGCCGGCGAGCTTGATCCGGCGGGCTGCTCGGCCTTCTATAACAACGCCTCCCGGCGCTACAACGAGGGATTGAATGAGACGGTGGGGTTACTAAGAAAGGAGCTGCCGGACGCCGTGGTTACATACGTCGACGTCTTTGCCGCCAAGTATGCCCTCTTTCTTGAACCGGCCAAGTACGGTACGTCAGTTCCCTCGTCGCTTTTTTCCAAAGAAATTAGCGAGGATTTTAACTATTATTTCGTGGAATCAACGTGCAAATTTCTGCCACGTGTGATTTGGCGGCAATCTTAACGTGCGAAATCGAATCAGACGTCATCACAAAATAACTATTTGATTGGAATATTATTTATGAATAAAAAATAAAAAACATAATATAAAAAATACGAAAAGCTAAAATTTTATTGAAAAAATATTTATTAATTTTTTTGTTTTCAAAATAAGAAATGTTTTGGCTCATGGAATTTTTTGACGGTGCAGGGTTTGAGGATCCGTTGAGGGTCTGTTGTGGTTACGGCGGCGGGAAGTACAACTTCGGCAACGATGTGCCGTGTGGGTTCACGGCGGAGAGGAACGGCATGACGGTTTTGCTTGGAAAGTCGTGCAGTAACCCATCGGAGAAGGTGGTGTGGGATGGAGTTCACTTCACGGAGGCCGCCAACAAGGTGGTGTTCGAGCTTATTTCTACCGGGGATTTCTCGTACCCCAATAGAGCTTTGAATGCGGCTTGCAAGAAAAGTGGGTAGACAAGTGAACGCTCCTTTAGAAAACCCCTTTCGTTATTTTTAAATAATTTAAGAAGCATCGTGTCATGCAACTGTTATTCTGAGTCTTTTCAAATATTTATATTAAAACATATTTTTGCCACGTCATTATTTAGAAATGGCTGAAGATCCTCTATGTTAGGATCACCAGTTTGTCCACGTAGTTGGCTGCAAGATTTGCATTATCCGACAACAGATGACTGGACAACGAAGCTTGTGTGAAAGACAATTGTTATAACGATTATAGTCACGATTTTTATAGACTTATTTATGAATATTGTTGAAATTAAATATTTTACAAAATAGAATAAGAACTTGCTAGTTAGATTTGATTAGTTCAACATTGATAAGACAATTATAGAAATAAAATAATTTAATCACCTGAGCTGTGTAATATTTAAATTAAAAAATTGAAAAATATGTTCTAAAAAATTAAATATTCTTGTAATTCGGAATATATATTACACAAGAACATTTGAAAGGAAAAGGGAAGAACTTCACTCACACAAATGAACTAAAACCCTATCATTCAATCCTTTATTTCTTTCTGTGGCAAACAGTTTAGGTGAACCTGGAAAAGAATACAGGTGAGTTTAATTCCTAACTTGAAGAACCAGG